>WOVY01010284.1:0-722500 GCA_013436015.1 Rhipicephalus annulatus | reverse complement strand
CCCAGACAACACTGCGTTTCCCACTTTTCGCGACGGAGGGACGCCGTATGCGCTGAAACGCGCGTGAGTTAAAGCAACGCAGTGCGGCACGCACCTGCGTGTATATGGCAGGACAGGCGCCTGACGTGGCAACACCGGCGTTACGCAACTAAATGAACGCCGGCGAGCACGCGCACTGCGTCACGTCGAAATGTATCGCCACCTTGACTGTGGAATGTAGTCATGTTCTCACATGACACGTGTCTCATGATTATCATGTATGCACCAGTCACATACCTTTGTCATTCATTGGCGTAACGTAATATGAGGTTCGGTCTATGTGAAGCTAGCGAAACTCATGTTGTTACATGACATGCATGTCGTGATTATTATGTTTGTATGTGTCAATTACCGATGTCGTCCGTTCGCGTCACGTAATACCGAGTTTGGTACTGTGAAGCTAGCGAAACAGCTGCGAGCACATGATGAGCGTAGCATGTGTTCATGATGTTACATCATGAACACATGCTACGCTCATGCATGGAAAGGGTGAACACATGCATGGAAAGGATGCAAGTGAACAGGGCTTTTCAAAGAAATCTGATCAACGGAAACCCGCTCCGCACCGTAATTTCAGGAAAGACCCGTCTCTTACGAATTACACTGTAGGGGAAGGGCAAATGGAAGCGGAGAAATTGTGTGAGGTTCCTAAACAACGCACTGATAACACACGGGCGTTTGAATAACGGAAGCCACTAATTTGCTACAACTGCAAAAAGGAAGGGCACATACCGATAAACTGTAAGCCAAAGTTTGCTTTCGCAACAAGCCGAGGAGGAGGAGGAAGGGAAGAAATTAAAGGCAGGGAGGTCAACCAGACGCACGTTCAGTTTGCTACCCTGCACTGAAAAGGGGGTGAGGGGATTAAAGGGGAGGAGAGAGAGAAGTGAAGAGCAACGTGTGTGTAGATGTGACCTTGTCCATTGCACGCTTTAAAGCGGTCGTGTAGTGCGGTCGTCTTTAGAAAACTTAGCGATGCCCGCGTCACCTTGCTGGTCTGCGACGCGTAGAGCCATAAACCAAGGATCTTCTCTTCGAAAAAAGGTCTACTGTCTAGTGAATCTAACGTTTCACGTAGCAAGTTGCGTTCGCTCGCAAAACGTTCACATCAACACAGTAGATGTTCTATTGTCTCGTCCGTGTCACACGATTCACATCGGTAGCTATTCGCCATTCCTAGACGAAAGGAGTACGCCTTCGTAAAAGCTACTCCTAACAACAGGCGGCACAGTAAAGTTGCATCCTGTCGGGAGAGGTCCGATAGAACTTGAAGCTTTCTCGATGGGTCCAATTTGTGTAAGCGGCGGTTCCCGACACCGGTGTCACTCAGCCAAGTTTCCGACATAGTGTAAGCTAACGAGTGAAGGCCCCTTGCAGCGTCGGTTCTCGACAATGGAATTGGGTTTTCTGGTCGTCCGTGTGAGCGGATCGGGCAGCATTATCAGCAAGGTCGTTACCGACAATACCACATTGTCCCTGTAACCACTGGAACACCACGTCATGTCCTTTCGATAAAATTTCGTGAAGCTCTTTTCTTATTTCATTCACTAGTTGTTGATGCACCCTTTGTCGTAAGGCTGATTACAAGCTCTAAAGAGATGCCTTAGAGTCACAGAACACAGCCCATTTTTGAGGCCGGGCTTCCGCGATATAAATTATAGCAGCACGTAAGGTGGCAATCTCCGCTGCTGTGGATGTTGTCCTATGCGACGGTTTGGACTTTATAGTGACCTGGTACGTCGGGATTACAACAGCACCTGCGGAGCTGTCAGCCGAGACCGATCCATCGGTGTAAATGTGGGTCCTCTGGCCGTATTTTTCGTTGAGTAGCGACAATTTCACCTGTCGTAGGACCACTGTTGAATGGCGGCTCTTGTTCGTTATTCCCGCAATGGTGAGACACACCTGTGGTAGTTGTAGGCACCACAAGGTGACGCTGGTCTTGTTGCTGGAGTGAAGCCAAAAGTAAGGCATTCTCTATGGGCAGAAATAATCATTGAAAACATCGCTTGTGATCTTTGAAGTGACAACACTGCAACATGGTGAACAGGAACTCGGCAGAAGTGTCTTATGTGGGCTCTCGAATTGTCAGCGTTGATGTATAATTGAATTGGATGATCTCTTGCGATCATAATTGCCCCGTAGGTTGAGGTGCATCGTGGCAATCTTCAGAACACGCGTAGTGCTTGTCCTTGCAGACTTTCAAGGATGCGGGTGTTGTTCTTGCATGTTCTTGCCAGTAACGGCAAGCTGTAGCGCAAAAATCCCAGAAACAGTGCCCTGTATAGCTGCTTCATTGACCTTATCAATGTGCCCCTAGATTTTCCGTAGAGGAACCGCATTATATGGATGATGGAAGTTAGCCTTCTCTTCAAGTAATTGCAGCGGGTACTCCACGAAAGTTCCCTGTCATTAATCACACCTAGGAAGCGATGATTCTTCTGGTATGGGATATTTTGTCCATTGATGGTAATGGGGTATTATGTCATGCCTCTGCGAGTAAACGCAACCAATGCACAGTTCTCAGTTGAGACGTAAAGACTTTGCTTGCGGAGATATGAGCCTGTCAGGGTGGCAGCCTGCTGGACTCTTGCTCGTACTTGTAGACGAGTTACAGCCGACGTCCATAGACAAATATCGTCAGCATTATGTATATGAGGATAGTATTTGGCGAAATTTCACGAAGGCCTACCATCACGAGGTTAAATAAAGTGGGACTTAACACGGCGCCCTGAGGGACGCCACGGGACGTATAGTAATTGGTAATAGGTCCATCTGAGGTTTGTACAAAAACGGACCTTCTCGTCAAATAATCTTGGATCCATTGGAACATACGGCCACCGATTCCGACAGCTTCTAACGAGTCTAGGATGGCTTTATGTGTTACTATATCATAAGCCCCTTTGATGTCGAGAAACAGTGCCAGTGGTATGCGCTTGGGGCTCTTCGGTTGCTGGATAAATGTTGTGAGATCAATCACGTTGTCAAAAGATGACCTACCTCGCCGAAAACCCGTCATGCAGTTTGGATATACGTTGTAGCGCTCGAGGTACTATTCTAGGCGTGTATTATCCTTTCCACGACTTTTTCCAATCAACTTGCGAGGGCAATAAGGCGAAATGATGTAAAACAAAATGGTGTTTTTTCTGCTTTGAGTAGTGGCCCAAGTCGACTTATTTTCCAATCCTGGGGAACAATGCCCGCCTGCCTTGAGTGGTTGTAATGGCGTAACAACTGTCCCCTGGCTTCCTGTTGAAGGTTGGCTAGAGCGGCGTCGGTGATGCCATCGGGTCCAGGTGAACATGATCGTCAAGAAGCCGTCAAAGATGCGTCATGTTCTTCTATAGTGAAAAGATTGTCCATTTCGGAGATGCGGGGTTCAGGGATAACTCTCCTAATGGTGCCAGTGGACAAGGCGGACACACCAGCGATTCGCACACAAAACTTATTGGCCACTTCAAGTTGGGTGCGGCCTAAATGTAGGGCTAAAGCCATTAAAGGATGTTTTTGTTGAGGAGTCGAGCGCAGGCCACGAATAGTGCTCCAGATGCGTGATAACGGCTTTCGGGAATCCTATGATTCTCAGAATTATTTCCAGCGTTCCTGTTCAAGTTTGTTAAATGTCGTTGGACTTTTTTCTGTATGCGTCGTGCCAGCCTCAAGTCGCATATTGCTTTCGTCCGCCTGTATCTCCTTTCCGCCTTTCGGCGAAGCGCACACAGTTTTTCCAGTTCAACGTCGAAATCTGAACGCTTGCCGGTGAACGGGAGGAGACGGGAAGCTTCCCTCATTGCCCCTTTGATGACATCCTCCAAGATCTGGTCAGTGTCTTCACGGCATATATTTTCCATGAGTCGCTGAAGTTTGCACCAATCAATTCTTCGTGTTGTGGTCCTAGGAGAGGAGTTAGTAAGACCCCTTATTCCCTTAAGACCCCTTAAGACCTCTTAAGATGGAATGTAGTCACTCCCATGCGCTTCGATGTTTGAAAACCAGTGCACTTGTGACCGGAACTTTCTAGATACCAGAGTCAGATCGAGGCAACTGCTGTATGTGAGGCCCCGCAGGTATGTAGGACTGCCATTATTTAAGAAACATAGGTCGTGCTTGGAGGCGAATGACACGGGATTTCTTCCTTTAGCGTTGATTGTCGAACTACCCCAGATGAAGTCATGTGCGATGAAGTCTCCATTTACAACCCACGGGCTTGTAGTTGTTGTCAGTAAGACTCGTAGTCGGTCTTGTCCAAACCGTCCGGATGGTGATATGTATACACCAATGAGTGTGAATGACACTTTTTTCCTTTTTAACACGTAAGCACACAAATTGATTGTCATCATGCGGTTGAACTGCGTGATGCACAAATGTGAAATCTGTGCGAATGTGAACAACCACCAACTTGCTGCGTTCCTCGCACGTTGAAGAAACGAAAGATTCATGCCCTGATAGTTTAGGAGGTTGTTGCACGTTTGGTTCACATATAACTATTACAGGAATACGATTCATGAATATATACTGACGGAATAAAGAGATGCTGGATCTCAGGCCTCTCGCGTTCCACTGCAGTATCGACACTTGTCGGACCCCGTTGCGGAAGGAGAAAATTGGTCGAGCCATGGTTGCTACTGGAGACTTGCAAATACTGGACTTGGAGCATCCGGTACTTGTAGTGCACTCTGAGCAAGTGGAGACTTCAGGCTGCTGCACAGCTTTCACATGACATTTAGTAGTGTTCGGAACATTCTGATGACTTCTGTGTCCTCCTCAGGCAGCTTGTCAGCGGCTGGCTGGAGGTATGTGTCTGGCGATGTGCGCTTGGGATTTGCAGGTGATTGTGTTTTCGGCAATGAAGGCCAAACTTGTTCATCTGCTACATTGCTGTTTGTTGGTTCGTTGAGCGCACTGGCTGCCTTCGGTCTGTGAGGCAAGGGCGGTGGAAGAGAAGGGTGGTGGAGTGGCGCTGTCGATGCAGCATCTGCAGCATTCTTTGATGAACTGCAGCGATGATGACGCCTCTTTCGGACGGTCTTGGCAGCCTCTCGATGCGACGAATCGTCTGTGACCATTTGTTTCAATACCGCTATTTCTCTTTGGATTTCGGGGCATTCTTTTGACAAAGCTGCATGTGACCCATGGCAATTCGAGCATTTTAGGGTAGTTGCTTCGCAGTCATCCGCAGATTGGGCTTCCGCGCAACGAGGACAAACTATCTTATTTTCGCATACGCTTCCGAGAATCGGAAAAGAGCATGCAGTTGTTGGAGCCGTATCTCCAAGAAATTAGTGTGAATGGGAAAACGTGTCGGGCACTTCGAGACTCAGCGGTAACCATGGACGTTGTCCATCTTTCGTTGGTGTCTCCGGTTGACTTTACAGGAGAATGCGCGTGAATCAGAGAAGTCGCCGAGAAGCAGAGTGCTTGCATACCAATCACTACAGTTGTCATTTAAGGCCTGTTCGGAAGCTTTTCACCAAAGCGGTTGTGCCTGCCACGCTTACCAATCGTTTTTCTTATCTTTTCTCTAATAACTCAGAGCTGCTTCCCAAAGAGCAGGGTAATTCGTTCTTTTCCAACCTAGCGTACATGGCGCACATGCAAGCGCAAGTGCGGAAGCTTTCGCAGGAACTTGATCTTGTTCAGTTCGGTCTAACACCACCTGCAAAGAGTGCTGACCTGCGTGACCTTGGCTGCGAGTCGACGGAACCACAGACAGGAAATTCTCCGTGTGAGTCATTTGAGCAGTCACTCGAGCGGTCCGTCGCCGAAGCGACTGGCGTGGTCTCTGTCTGCGGAGGAGACGACGTGGCGCCATTGAGTCAAAGCGAGAGGGTGCAACGCTCTCACCTGTAGCGAAAAGTTATAATGAGCTGTCTATAGTTGATCGAGAAACGCTCCATTGAGAGCAGTGTGATGACCTCTCGAATAAAGCACTATTGGAAAGCGTAAACTTTGGAAAAAAGAAAAGAATGTTTCCTTTTCTGAGAAATCAGGGCTGCTGTGTCGGAGCTACACAAATGCCCAAGGTCGCAAGTATGAGCAGCTCTTGTAGCCACAAAAGTATTGTCGCCAACTATCAGAACTGGCGCAGGAAAACGCGTGGGCAGGGCATCTCGGCCTAAGAAAGACCAAGGCCACAGTTTCCCTTAAATTTATTGGCCGAAGTGCTGGAAGTATATCGAAGAATTTGTACGCTCATGCGACACTTGTAAGAGAGCGGAAAAATACGGACAAGTGGAAGGCACCCATAAAGCTTAGCTTGTGCCAATTGTCACAGAACCTTTTCGGTGCCTAGTAACTTATATTGTCGGTCCATTGCCAGAGTCAAGGCAAGGTTGTCGATACATCCCGACGAGCCTCTGTGTAGCCACAAAATTTCTGGAAGTGATACCACTTAAGGAGCTCAATGCCCCTCATGTCGCGAATTCACTGCTATATATATTTGCACGCGTCGAATTTCCTTTAAAATCCAATGCGACAATGGTAGTGTCTTGATTAGCTGCCTTACCATTACCTTTTTAGATAACTGTGGAATAAAAGTAGTGCACAGCTCGATCCATCACCCGCAATCAAATCTGGTAGGACGTAAGCATTCTGTTGTGAAACGGATACTGAGAGCAATTTGCTACGAGCACAAATGCGACTTCGGAGCGTGTATTCCTCCCGCTATGTTCGCTTTGAGATCAGCACCACATGAGAGGACTGGTTTTAGCCCTGCAGAGCTCGCATATGGCAGGAGTTTGAGAACACCATTGCGAATGCTACGCGAGTCCTGGGAGGGATTTGATAAGGACCCTAATGTAGATGCATGTGTTCTAAACCTGCTTCAGAGGCTTGGAAAAACGAAAGATCTTGTGGAAAGGAGTACTACGACGAGTCGGCGAAGAAGCGCGCCTTTGGAGAAGGTATTCAGGTAATGCTCCTGCGGCCGTGCCAAAAGAACTAGCTTGAGGTTCATTGGGAAGGGCCTGCCAAACTAATATAAAGCTTTCTGATACCAATTATGAAGTGTAATTAGGAAGGCGGCCGAACAAAATTTAACACAGTAACTTGATGAAATCATACGTTCAACGCCAAGCGGTCGTAAATCTGCTTTTGAATGCTTCAAACGAAGAGGGAGCAGAAATTTTGACATCTAGTGATGTAGTGGAAAGGGGATCGGAGGTAATCTTGGAGCAGTTGAACGTAGAGCCCAGGTTAAGTGAAGTCCAGAAGGAGGACCTGAGAAGGATTATTTCCTAGTTTAAAGACGTGTTTTTGGACCATCCTGGAAGTACGACGGCGATTGAACACAATATCGAGCCAACTTGTGAGGAGCCAATCCGAACCAAGCTATATCGATGTTCCCCTGTGCAAAAGCAGATCGTGAAAGAGGATATCGATAAAATTCCGGAGTTGGGAGTCATAGTACCGGGTGAGAGTGACTATACATCTCCTCTAATATTGGTTCAAGTGCCGGGGAAAGATCCGAAGCCATGCAACTATTATCAGCGTCTTAACGCCATAACACGAGACCAAACTTACCCGATACCAAACCTGGAGGAGAGCATAGAAACTGTGTCACAGTCTTGCTATATTTCTACGTTCGACCTCATGCGAGGGTATTGGCAAGTCCCCCTTACGGAGCGCGCTAGCCGCTAAGCCACATTCGTGTCTCCATTCGGAGCGTATCGTCCACTTAAGCTCAGCTTTGGATTGAAAAGTGCGCCTTTAGTTTTTCAGGCCTAATGTACCGCGTTCTTAAAGGCCTCTCTGAGTTCGCTCTGCGTATCTGGACGATGTCACCATCTTCTCAAACAACTGGGAAGAACATGTCAAGCATTTACGCGTCGTGCTGTACAGGTTGGAAGAAACTGGTCTTACCGTGAAACCTAGTAAATGTCACCTAGGGTGCGGCCAGGTGTCTTACTTGAGACACGTTGTGGGACATAGCCGGCGTAGACCTTCAGAAGTTAAGGTAGCCGCCGTCGTAAACTATTTACGACAAACCACAAAATGTGAGATTAGGGCATCCTTGAGCCTAGCTGGATACTGTAAGCATTACGTACAAAAGCACTATAGCATTTCCAGCCCTCTAACTGACGCACTTTGTAAGTCCAAGCCGGTTAAAATAGCATGGGACTCAAAAAAAAAAGAGAATGCGTTTTGCAAGCTGAAACATTCCCTAAGCGAAAAGCCCGTTCTCATGGCACCCGATTTCTCTAAGGAATTTGTCATTCAATGCGACGCGAGTGATCGCGGAATGGGAGCTATATTGGCCAGGAAGACAGTGCTGGCAACGAATGGCCAGTTTTGTGTTTAGTCGAAAACTCAGCTGCAGGGAAGAGGCATATAATACCTCCGAAAAGGAATGCGCTTGACTCGTGTGGGCAGTTCAAAAGCTAGCCTTCTATGTCTACAGTTCGATGTTTGTGGCCGAAACGGACCTCTGTCCTCCAACCTAGTTAAATAACATGTCGCCTAAAAGTTGCCGGTTACTAAGGTGGAGCATGATACTCCTACAGTACAACTTTGACGTTCGCTACAAAAAAGGATGGCTACACGCTAGTGTACACGCTAGTGTACACGCTAGTGTAGTAACTTCTCCCATTTTTGGTTTCTCGCTGGCGATTTGGGGCAATATTTTGTCCTCATCACAGCCTTAGCTGAGCGCTCTCGTCCAGAGTGATGTCAAGGGGCGAACTTTATGTTGTATTCTATTTCATTACGTTGTTTTACGTGTAAAAATTCTCGTTATAAGAGTCATGTGTCCCATATGTGCCTCTTGATGCAGATGGAACGAAATTCCGATAGACACATAGCTAGGTATACCTTGTGCCATACTTTGTCTTGTGTTCTGTCGGGTAACTGAGGGCACTTGCTTGTGTCGTGTGTTGTTTGTTGTCGAACCGTTCTTGTTGCAGAACCATCAACAAGTGCCGAGACCAAAAATTGTCAGAAGAGACTAGTGGAGCTGGCCGACAAGTTGTGGCAACAAGCCAGTGGAGCTGGGATCCGTCCTCAAGAAAGTGATGTATTCACGGAACTGATCCTAGAGCTACATTCTCCCCATGGCCCTGGAAGCAATCCTGGAGGGACCTGGTGAACGAGCGTGCCCGACATCCGAGCTACGTGGAAGCGTTCGTCTTTCCAGCGCATTGTCTGGCGGCAGGGGTGCTGTTACGCCTGAGAGTCCACGCTAAACGTAAATGCCTCTGCAAAAGCAATCTGTGTCAAGGCGAGTGCTCGAGCCCGCCTGACGCGATCAACTCCACGACGTCATCAACGGCAGCGCCTGTCTGTCACAGAACGCACCACGAGTTCCTTCAGCCTACCAGCCCGATGAAGCGATCGGCACCTTTCAGTCTGGCGAGTTTTACGCAATGCGTGGCAACATCACTCTTCCTTGGGTGCAACCACGCACAGCGGCGGGTCCCCATTGGAGAATACTGACATCACGGCCAGCGGCGCTTCTGGTTGCACGTTTGGTGACTCAAAGGATCCACCCAGTGCCTATAAAAAAAGCCTTGTGGCACGTCGCTAGCATTAGACCTACGTGTCAGGGAAGCCTCTCGTTGCTTCGACCCACTTTTCGCAGTTGGCGCGGCCGGTGTCCTTGGCAGCGGCTAGTTTCGTGGCGCCCTTCGTAACCTTGTCGGCAGTGCGCTTCGTAACAGTGGTTGACTTAGGCGGCAGAGAGAAGCCGACGGATGCGTGCGAGAGAAGACATCTCGGCTCTTCGAGTCCCTAAGCTGTCGGTCCCAGTGACGAATTTGTAACGCCTCCATTTTTATGCTGTACATAAACCTTGCCTTAACTCACTGTCGTCTCGACCGCTCGTCTATCAGCTCTGCGCAGAAGCAGCGGCGAGCTGAGTAACACACGCTACCAAACGGCTGGTGACCTTGGCGGTGGAGGTCGGAGCATTGACGCCTTCGGGACCGTGTTGGCGCTTCGCCTTCGCAACAGCGCCTAGATAGATAGATCGATAGATAGATAGATAGATACATAGATAGATAGATAGATAGATAGATAGATAAAAAGATAGATAGATAGATAGATAGATAGATAGATAGATAGATAGATAGATAGATAGATAGAGCGATAGATAGAGCGATAGATAGATAGATAGAGCGATAGATAGAGCGATAGACAGAGAGATCTATAGATAGATCAATAGATAGAGCGATAGATAGATCCATAGATAGATCGATAGATAGATCGATAGATAGATAGATCGATCGATAGATAGATCGATAGATAGATAGAGCGATAGATAGATAGAGCGATAGATAGATAGATAAATAGATAGATAGATAGATAGATAGATAGATAGATAGATAGATAGATAGATAGATAGATAGATAGATAGATAGATAGATAGATAGATAGATAGATAGATAGATAGATAGATTACGCTCAAGTTTCCCGAAGTTCACTTAGAAACACTTCGCGAAATGCAATAAACATCGTGTTCATTATTGCCCCTCCGTGCTCAGACTTGGGTGCACGTTAAAGAACCCCAGGTGATCGAAACTTCGGGAGCCCACCATACGGCGTCTATCATAATCATATTGTTTAGGAAGTCAAACCCCACATATCAATCATTATTACCCATCGGCGACACTTCGCCGAGAAGAAGGCGTGAACATTTCTGCAAAAAAGATATTTGTCCCTTAAGTTTAATACTTGGTGAATTCGCCTCTAGCTGCCACAACGGCGCCCATTCTTCGGGGGAGTCTGCCAAAGAGCCGTGTCAGATCACTTACGCATAGGTGCTCCCATTCCTCTTTTCTGCGCTCTCTCTTCAAAACAAACGCTCGGCATTTTCGGTTAAAGTGAAGCCTTTTTGGATGCGCCTCTGTAAAAAGGGTGCAGGTGATGCAGTGCTGCCGAACGAGATACGGCGACTGTTTTAAAATTGACCATAAACCAATTAGATTTATCCTTTTTTGTTTCGTGCCTACACGTCGATTGAACTGCGACGCTGAAGTAAAAGCATGTAATTGCGAGTGTACAATCAAAAGCGCTTGGCACGCCAACAATTGCCACCATTATCACCATACCAAAACTAGAGCAGAAATGAAGATAACGCACTACAGGCGGATGGCGCAGTCTGGCCAAACTGGATCTGCACGCCTATTATTGATGATTACTGGACGGCGAACAGTATACTGTTTCTAATGCTTGAAACACGCACTCTGCTGTTCACGTTTCATTTGATGTTGATAGTACAGATGAAGAACTGTTTATTCGCCCTACTTGTTGCCGGGAAACTGAAGGTCAGATTACAGCAACGCGCGGCACCGATAGCGGCGAACACAGCGTCGGCCGGTGATAAACTCACAAGCGTCGAAGCGTGTCGGCATTTCTACAGTTGCAATTAAATATTCAAGTGCTATCGCAAGCTCGGACGTAGGTTCCAGAATAACCTGTAATGCTCACAAAGTGCGCGTAATCTTAACAAAATGATATCGTGCCGTATTGAATGATATGCGAGGTTTAACGTCCCAAAACCACCATATAATTATGAGAGACGCCGTAGTGGAGGTCTCCGGAAATTTCGACCACCTCAAGTTCTTTAACGTGCACCCAACTCTGTGCACACGGGCCTACAACATTTCCACCTCCATCGAAAACGCAGACGCCGCAGCCGGGATAGTTATAGTGCCGTCCCGAAGCTTCTCTAACAGTGCAGGAGTCGTTTGCGGTGAGAATTATAGACAGTGAAACGGCGCGACATCGCAACTTTAGGAGGTTACGTGGCATTACCCCCCTCTGAAAAAGGCTTTGTCCCGATGCTTAAAACGAAATACGAGAGAAATACGCATGCAACAATACTAAAAATAAAGCAAAAAATACAACTAATACGTATGAGCGATAAAGCACAATTATAGAAAAACAACAAATAATAAAGTCATTATGTTTCTTAACGCGCATGAAATGGTTTGAGGCGCAGGACATGGATGGCTTCAGGTCGTGCACGGTGCCGCTGAGAGCTTTTAATGTCGTCGGGGACAACTTCGTAGCTGAGTGACCCGAGACTTCGCACGGTACCCTGTATGGTCTGAAGTATACCGTTGCAGAAGTTTTTCGCTCAGTCCTCGTCAGCGTATAAGCGTCCATACCCAAATGCGGTTGCCGGGCTGGTATTCTACACAGCTTCGTCGAAGATTGTTTTTTTTTAAATGAACAGATTTTATTTCTGGAGAGAATACAGAAAAACTAAGCGAAGCTGAAGGTCATTCGGCCTGACGTGGCTTCGCTACGCGAAAAAAGTTCAGCAAACAGCGCTACATTGAATAATAATTATCACAATACAAGGAGCAGCATAACAGAAACACAGAAATAGCATAAAAGCAAAAATAGCTGACATATAAGCGAGTACAAGAAATAGGCTACATAGACACACAGAATCAGACATCGAGGCTCTTTTCATTACATATCCAAAAAGACACATACTTTCATATTGATATATTCATAAAATACACTCACATATTAATACATACATCTGCTCATATGTGCGTACATGCTACTGTATATACAAGCGTTTTGTACCTAAAGGTGAGAGCATATGCGGAACCTAGCCAGAAGTTTATTGGAAACATGATGTTTACTATACTCAATTTATGAGGAGATGTTTTATGTGATATTTCAATTGCGTAACGAGAGGTTAAAATTTAGTTGTTCACCTAAACGATTTATAAGCTTTGGGGCGCGGTATGCAACTAGGTCTCTACCATATCCAGTCCTAGTCGCAGGAACGCGAAATTTTTGCCTCCGGAGCGAGTATTTGAGTGCGCCTGCCAATACCGTAATAGTGTGGAGTTTATTTCTATAAATATAAAGTAATAGCTTACATTCATACACCTGTCTTGCTTTGAGTATACCATGTTTTATGAATAATGGACCGCTAGGAATCTCCCTTGGGTTGCCATAATAATCATCGAATAGGCGGAGAACTTTTTTCTGTAAGATTTCTAGTTTATTTGAATTCTTCTCACTTGTAGTGTCCCATACTAGCACACTATTATTTAAACGCGAATAAAAAAGAGCTTTGTATATCTTTTTTTAAGCCAAATTGGTATAAGTGGATTTATTTTAAATGTACACCCAACAGTCTTACTTAGTTCGGATGCGAGACTATCAACATGAGTATTCCAGGAGAAATTTTTTTGAAACCATACTCCGAGGAATTTTTGCGATTTAACCTGCTCCTGCCTTTGCTTTTTGAAAATTATGTTAATGTCGTCCTCGTAGGGCTTGTTATTAGGCTGGAATACTATGTACTTACATTTAGATATATTAGGCATGAGCTTATTTTGATGAAGCCATTTTTCTAATTTGAGTAACTATTTAACTTCAGTTTCAAGGTGCATGAGTATTCTACCTGTAAAAAATATGTTGGTGTCGTCAGCGTAAATAATTAATTTTGGGGATCTTGGAATGTCCCACAGATCATTATTATATGTTATAAATAGTAACGGTCCAAGTATTGAACCCTGCGGTACATCATTTTCAACAGTTTTCATTGGGGAAACAAGGTTACCCACCTTAACATATTGTTTTCTTTCGTTAAGATAACTTTGTATTAATTCAGCTGCCACGCCCCTTACACCATATTCATGCAACTTAGATATCAGAATATCATGTTTGACTGTGTCAAAGGCCTTCTTCAAATCAATGAAAAGACCTATGGTGTAGGTTCTGTTTTCCATGTGTTTTTCATATCTCCTCTTTCGTATCTAATAGCGCCGACTCCGTAGACTTACCCTTTTGAAACCCATACTGTGCTTTATTGATTATCAGGTGCTTAGTGAAAAATCATTCCAGTCTGGACTGTATTATTCCTTCAAAAACTTTGGAGAGTACCGGTAGAATCGATATCTGGTGGTAATTCGATAATACATTTTTGGCACCCCCTTTATGAATAGGACAAACACAGGCTATATTTAGTTTTGAAGGAAAAATGTTGGTTTCTAACATACTGTTCATGATGTATAAAAGAGGGTGTGAAATTAGTGACGCTAAATATTTTATCGGGCTGGCTGCTATTTCGTCAACACCTGCAGCAACATTGTCACGTATTTTACAGATTAATTTTTCAACTTCACAAGGTGTAACCGGAGTAAGGAAGAGTGAGTGTGATAGACGCTTTCTATCTGCTACAGGCGAATCTGTTGCCCCACAAGATGAGTCTGAAGTCGCCAGCGTTAACAAAATACTCATTCATGGCTGTTAGCGCTTCGACATCTGCCTTATCCTCTGCAAAATCAGTGATATTAACATAACCTTTTTTGTTACGTTCAGTTAATTTATCTACCTCATTCCACATTTTCCTGGGATTATCGTAGATTTTTTCAAATGTGTATTGATAATATGATATCCTGGCTCGTTTCATGTCATAATCTAGCTTATTGCGGAACATTTTGTAGCCTTCAAGGAGTGTTAAATCGCGAGATTTCACAAACGTGTGATACATTTTGTTTTTTTCTTGTATTCGGTCGTACAGTGCGTTGTTAATCCACGGCTTGCGTATCTTCTTCCTCGAAGGCTCTTTTGTTAAAAGAAAGGCGCGGTCATATATGCTCCTAAGTTGCTCAAGAAAAAGAATGAAAGCCCGGTTTGTATCTCTTTCTATGCACACTATATTTCAGTTCGTCGAAGCAACTTCAGCTCGGAATCGGTTTGGTGCGCTATTATTTATTTTGCGATACTGTTCAACGAACTGCTTTTTATTATATGTTGAAGATAATAATGAAAGAGAAAATATGGGTAGGTGGTCACTTACATCGTATGACAATAACCCTGAAATACATTTTGTGCCTGGAAGAATTGTGACACTTATATCAAGCACCGTCGAAGACTTTTCCGATATGCGACTAGGTCTTGTTATTGTGTTTGCACATGCGTACGATTTCAAAACCGACTGAAGTTGTTTAGAGCTAGGAGAATCGCCTAGCATGTTAACGTTGACGTCACCGATAATTAAAAAAGGCAAGCGCATTGTGTGTAGCTTTTCTAAGAGAGTATCTTTGTAGTCGAGGAATTCTTGCTTTTTACCAGCTGGTGGCCGATACACCACGACAACAATTACGTTAATACTTTTGACTACAAGACATTCAATGCACGGTGAAATGTACGAGAGATCAATTATTTGACGATTTATTTGTTCTTTGACGTATACAGCGATGCCTCTGCCTCAACCGGAATGACGTACCAAGCCATTGTAAGTATAGCCAGCAAATCTTGGCGGGACAATATTTGGTGTTAACCAAGTTTCGAAAAATGTTAGAGCGTCAAATTTTATTGCCAAAAAGTCGAGAAACACATCAAGATTTTCTTTTTTGTTCTTGATACTTCGAGCATTTAGATGCAGAACACTGAAAGTGGGCGAGCTTTGATTAACCAGCTTGTTGAAACCGCTTATGTCATAGTACTGGCTATTGACAGGATCCATTTCGAAGTCTCGTTAATATAACGCTTGATTGGATAGTCTACATTGTCATTTTTGCGATATCTGCAGGCTCAACAATCTTAAGAATCTCAGACGACTCTGCTTTGCGTGCAAACACCTTGCCAGCGTTTGTCCACACGAACTTCCATTTTGTTTCTCGCCTCTTAGCAACTGCTAAGCCGAGCAGCTGCCTCGCATGTTTGGTTAAATTCTTATTCACATATATGGGTTCATTTGATTTGAAACCCATATCTTTGGCAGACGGCCTTTTCTTTCCTGCTTTAGTTAAGACAGCGTTCCTTTTGTCACGTTGGACGAAACGAACGATTACACTCTTGTCTCCAGATCTGCCAACAGGTATTCTATGACACGTGTCTATGTCTGATGGCAAGATATATTCCCCAATGATATCGCCAAGCTACTTTACAATTTCCATTGGGTCTTCATCACTAGGGGCACCTGTAATTTCTAAGTTATTCACACGAGTGTACTGATCGAGCTCATCAACCTTACGTTGCAATTTCTTGTTTTCTGTTTCAAGTTGGTCATTTTTTTTTGTCTAGGATGTTGCAGCTCTTCACGGAGAAGCCTAATTTCATCTGACAGTTGCTTAACGTTGTCACAGACTTCGCTACAAAATTTTACACTTTCGCGTATATCTCTTAGTTCGACACGCATTTCACGGCAGAAATCATCGAAAGCTTTCGTCATCTCCTTTGTCATTATGAAAACAGTCAACTTCCAATATACAAACACAGACCTACAGCCCGGCAGCAGCGCAAAGGTCTACCGAGAAAACACTATAGGAGAGGTTTTTGCTCACCTGCGTGAATGAACAAAAAAATATAAGTGCTGCGAAGACCAAGAGCGCTGCTGCCAAACGGAGGGGCCGACACAGTAAGGCCCGCTTTTGCAGTTTTCTCGGATGACGTCGATGACGAGTCCCAGCGCAGGCGCAGAGCCTCAACAGCGAATCTTCATCCAAGCCCGGCCGAGATATTCCAGATTCCCGTGTTACCACGTGGACAGCTGAAGGTGGGCGTATCTTTTCGGTCAGGCGGATGTCGGATGCCGGCTTCAGTGGACAGCGTTGCCCAGTTGCTCTGCGTAAATGAACAAATATAAGTGCTGCGAAGACCAAGAGCGCTGCTGCCAGCTGCTGCTCGGCGTCTGCTGATTTTTTTGATGCGCATGCGGGCGAGTTGTCGAGCTTCTTCGGCAAGCGTGAGGTAGATAGTCGTGTCGATGTTTTCTTCGTCGATGACGTTCCGTAACACTGCGTCGAGCATCGTGGCTGGGCTTCTTGCGTACACCAGCTTGTACAGCGCCATCGGCGTGGTTTCCTGGACAGCTGTGTTATACGCGAAGGTCACGTACGGAAGGAGCGCCTCCCACGTCTTGTGTTCGACGTCGACATACAGGGCCAGCATATTCGCGATCATCTTAAAAGACGGTCAGTGAGGCTATTGGTTTGTGGATGGTAGGTGGGGGTCTGGTGGTGACTTGCCTGGCTGTACTCCAGGATTGCGTGAGTTAAGTCCAACGTCAAGACCGTGCCTCTGTCTGTGATAAAGACCTCTGGAGCTCCGTAATGCAAGAGAATGTTCTCGACGAAGAACTTTATTTTGGTGGCATTGCCTTTGGGCACAGCTCTTGTCTTTGCGTAGCGGGTGAAGTAGTCAGAAGGTACGACGATCCGCTTGATTCCGGAATTCGACGTCGGGAATGGCCCCAGTAAGTCCGTGCCAATTGGCTGAAACGGCCGGCGAGGTAACTCAATAGGCTGAAGAAATTCGACTGGCCTAGTCAGTGGTGTCTTTTGTCGTTCACAGTCTTGACAAGTTCTAACGTAACGAGTGATATCGGTGGCAAGTGTGGCCACTAATATTTCTCCTGTATTCTCGCGAGTGTACGGGAAACACCGAGGTGTCCAGCCGTTGGGCCGTCGCGCGGAACATCCAAAACTTCGGCACGTAACACTGGAGGTACTACGACAAGATAGTTTGCCCTATGTGGTGAAACGTTTTACTAGATGAGGATACCGTTACGCACGAAAAACGATGCCAGTCTTCACTTAAATACCTGTGAAACAATGGCAGCCTTACCCTCTATGTATTCCGCATGGCCTTTGATTTCAGGGCTAGAACGCTGTCGTTTTGCAAAATCATCGATGCTTAAGACTCCCAGGAAGCAGTCGCCGTCCTCGGTGTCCGGCGGTGGTGGGTCAACGGGGGCGCGGGACAGGCAATCAGCGTTAGAGTGC
Source organism: Rhipicephalus annulatus (assembly GCA_013436015.1). NCBI lineage: Eukaryota > Metazoa > Arthropoda > Arachnida > Ixodida > Ixodidae > Rhipicephalus > Rhipicephalus annulatus. The sequence continues at coordinate 704,765 of WOVY01010284.1, read as the reverse complement.
CTTTGCTACGACTTGTATGCAATGGTGATGTTGAATTCCTGAAGCAGCAGACCACCGTGTGAGGCGACCTGAAGAGATCTTCAAGTTAGCTAGCTAAAATAAGGCATGGTGGTCACTCACAACTTTGAAAAGCCTGCTGGAGAGGTATGGGCGAAACTTTTAGGTAGCCCAGAGGATGGCAAGACACTCCTTTCTGTTCTGGAATAGTTGACTTCCACCTTAGATAGCGACCAGCTATGAGCCTTTCAAGTCTGTTAATCTTCTGCACCAAGACGGCTCCGTACTCTACACTGCTTGCGTCGGTGTGGGTTTCCGTGTCGGCGTTTTCGCCGAAAGGAGCAAGTATTGGCGGTGTCTGCAGGCGTTGTTTAGTTCTTGAAATGCTTCCTCGTGCGGGGTTTTCCACTTGAACTCGACATCGGTCTTTGTGAGGTGAGTGAGTGGCTTGGCGATGTGGGCAAATTTTTTTATGAAATGCCTGTAATAGACGCAGAGGCAGAGAAATCAACGCCCAGCCTTTGTCGGTGGGTGACGGAAATGCAGTGATAGATGTTGTCTTGTGTGGGTCGGGGGGTAATCCGAACTTGCTTATCTCGTGTGCCAAGAACAAGAGTTGCTTGCATGCAGAACGGCACTTTTCTGGCTTCAGAGTGAGTCCAGAGGTTTTGATTGCTTGAAGTACATACAGCTTCAAGACGCTGTAGATGGTTTTCCAAGCTTGAGGAAAAAATGAGACATCATCTAAGTACATGAGGCAAGCCTGCCACTTCAATCCAGTGAGCCTGGCATCCATAACGCACTGGAACGTCGCAGGCGCCGAGTAAGGACCAAAGGGCATGACCTTGAACTCGAAGAGTCTGTCTAGTGTTATGTTCGCCGCTTTTCTCGGTATCTCTCGTCTACTTCTATCTGCGATAGCCTCTCTTGAGATCCATCAATGAAAGGTATCTTGCGTTGTGGAGTCGATCAAGGACGTAATCTATTCTAGTGAGAGGGTATACGTCCTTTTTTCATTATATTGTTGATTCGGCGAAAGCCAACTCAGAAGCGTAAGTGTACCATCTTTTTTCTTCACTGACACCACCGGTGACGCCCATGAACTCTTTAAAAGCTGGATAATGTCGTCACGCAACATTTCATCGACTTGTTTCTTTGTGGCCTCGCGCGCTCGCACCTAAACTCTGTACGGACTCTGATGGAGTGGCCTGGTGTTTTCTTCTATTACGATTTGATGTTTCGCAATGGGGGTCTGTCGAATTCTCGATGACGACGAAAAGTAGTTCTTGTATTTCAGGAGCAGGTTTTTGAACTGCTTTTGTTTATGCGTTCGTAGAATCGGCTTAATGTCGAAAGCTGCTTGAAGGGTTTCAGTCGTCGGAGTATATTCGGCGGAATCGGTGAGGGCGAAAGCGTTGCTGGCTTCCAGTATCTCTTCGATGTGGGTAACCATCGTGCCTTAGCTCACGTGCTTGTACGCGTTGCTGAAGTTCGTAAGCATCACTACCGCATTCGCTCCTTGCAGCTCGACTATTCCTCTAGCGACGCAAATTTCATGGTTGATCAACAGGTGTTTGTTGCCTTCAACAACGCCTTGCATGCCTGTTGATTCTTGAGTGCTGACAGAAACGCTGACGCTAGAAGATAAGGAATGGTGACTTGGTCTTCCAGCACATTCAAGATGCGTGGCTTTCTGACGACATGTGTGGTGGCAGTGCTTTTTCTGTGGACAGTGTTATCGACTTTTTTCTCAGGTTGATGACCGCACCGTGAAAGCTCAAGAGGTCTATTCCAAGAATGACATCTCTCGAGCAATGCTGCAGTACGACGAGGCTTGTAGGGTAACTCTTGTTATTAATGGTGACTATGGCTGTACATATTTCTGACGACGTAACTAGGTAACCTCCAGCATTACGAATTCCGGGGCCTTCCCAGGCTGTCCAAACTTTTTCAACTTCGCTGCGAACGTCCCACTGATGACGTAATAGTCGGCTCAGGTGTTGACGAGGGCTGTACTGCTATGGCTGTCGATGAGGACGTCGAGGTCGCTAGTTCGTCACCTTGCGTTTCAGTATGGTCGTGGCGTCGGATCAAGGCTACGACGGTTTGTACTGCTGCTTCTACGTTGCGTCGTCAGCTATTCTGCTGGCCGCGAAGTATCGACGCCGGAGCAGCGTTCGGGAAGCCGCACGTTCTTGAGGCTTCGTCGCGTCGTCGTTGTCGGTGGTGGTGGAGGATTTTCGGAAATTCTTCGTACAGCAACAGCACCTCCATCGGTGCTACCATCAGTTTTCCTGACACGGGCTAGGCGACTGGCCTCGCTTCAGGCCAGTGTACTGCCGACGATGCCGTGACATGCAGTGGCTAGGTGAGGGTGAAAAAGCTGATCCCCGGGATGTCCTCTGCGCTCGAGATAGTCGGCGATGCCAGGTGGTCTTTCACCCCGCTGTGGACGTGGCGCATCGATGGAGAAACCACGTAGTCTTCTCTGGTGGTACTGGTCAGTCTTCTTCGGCGCGTGGCACTGGCCGGCAGGCGGGCGTTATGGCGTCGGCGGTGGTGGCAGTGGTGCCTGGCGGAAGAACTGCTGCGGGGCAGTGTTCAGGCGAGGGCGTGGAGGAGCGTTGCGGTGCACTGCAGCGGCGTAGCTAATTGCTTCCTGTTCAGGCTGCGGTGCTTCGGGGATTCTATGCGACTGCCGTACTTCTTCGCGGACAATGTCGGCGAATGAGTTGGCTTGAGGCTTCATCGAAGGTAACAGCTTCCGCAGCTCCTCTCACATGATTGCTCGAATCGTCTCGCGCAGGTCGTCGGTACTGAAGGCATCGGCGCAGTTGAATGAGGCGCGGCGGTCGTACTGCGTTGTGCGCATCTCAAGCGCCTTTTCTATAATCGTGGCCTTGGTAAGAAATTCGTCGATATTCTTGGGCGGGGATTGCGGACAAGTCCCGCAAACACCTCTTGCTTGACCCCCCCGGTTTAGGAAACGGTGCTTTTTTTCTCGGTCATGATGGGGCGGGCGTGTCTAGAAAGCCGGGTCATCTCCTCGACGAAGATGGTCGCACCTTCATTAGAGAGTTGCACCCATGTCTCCAGCAATGTGGGGGCCCTTTCATTGTGAACGACGCTCATAAACCTGCTCAGGAACGTCGTCTGAAAGAGTTCCCAGTTTCGTAACGTGGTTTCATGGTTTTTGAGCCATGCCTTCAAGGCGTCTTCTAACTAAAAGCAGATGCGGCGTAATTTTTTTTTGGTGTCCCAGCTATTCAAGGTGGCGATTCGGTCACATATTTTAATCCAGCTTCTCACGTCCTCACCTGACGATCCGCGGAACGTTTTACGTTTCTTGGGCTATCGGAGAACGACTGGGCCAGGCTGCATGGAGGCGGTCATCGTTTCTGCGGTTGATGTCGGTATCCGGGGCTGCTAGGCTGTTTCAGGAAGATGTCCATACTCAGGTTACAGTCCTCTCTGCGTGCGGCTTGTGCGCTGCTCAGGGTTGGCTTTGGTGTCTTTTTTGCCGCTTGGGCTGGGTTCGTGGCTTGAAGGGGCGTCCGGAACATCAAAAAAGTAACACCTCCACTAGATATCATAGGGTCTGGATGGGTACGAAGGGAGGACACTCGATGATCAGTTGAAAAACTGTTTACTCGTCCGACTTGTGGCCGGAAAACTTAAGGCCAGATCATAGAAGCACACGGGCACCGACAGCGGCAAAGACAGCACCGTCCGGCGATCAACTTACAAGCCAAGGTATATATAAAGGGGTAGTGAAGGCTCCATAAAGGGCCATACGTTTAGAAAATGACGGCTCATCAGCTGCTCTTAGGGCTTAGCGTTATCTCTGTGAGGAGGAAGCACATCGCGAGGAATACAAAATAAAGCTGATGTACAAGTGACGTCATTTTGTGTGCACTCACGTGAAATTTGATCTCAAATTACTTTTCATAGGTCCCTCATCGCTAAGAATTTGCGCTAAGGCGATCAAAGGCGATTAATCCACGAAGGCACTTCCAGTCAACGCAAGCTAATCTAATACGAATTCATGACTAAATATGTTTACCAGTACTACCGTTCACTTTGCCTCGGTTTTACAAGTAAACTTATTCTTGAAACTTTCATTCCCCGTTCGTGGCACCTTTCGCAGACGCATTAGGGCAACCAATTAGCGTAGCAGCGCATACATGCGATATCTGCAGCGTGGCCCATTCGTTTCACACATATGCAGGTTCTTTAGCATGCACAATGCTTGTGATCTTCCGTTTTAGTAGGAATAAATTACGCCTATAGTTTTATAGGAGTGATGAAATTTTAGTTTTATTAAGTGGTCTTAATGCCTATAATTTAGTACATTGCACGAAATGGTAATAAGAAAAAAATCTGTGGGCAATCTCTGCGTTATGTTGTTCTTTCTTTGCATAATGCTCCGATAAATTACCGCGACGTATGCAGATAAAGACATGTGATTTGTATCGTGATAGATAACATGGCAGTCTGCTCACCGATAACGCCAATAGTAGGCACTGCATGCTCAAGAAGGAAACCGGTCTGCAGGAATACTAATGGATAAAACTTTAGCAAGCAGTGCATTCTGAACCATTTCAATTGTTTCTTATCTAGAAGACATAAGCCACCTGGCAGATGTTTCTTACTACTGCAACCTTGCACAACACATCTTTTTCACAGCTACCAACGAAGGCACTTGGTATTAGGTGTAATTCGCATCGTTTTGCTGCCCGTTGGACGCTGCACCGAAGACGTTCACCAACGACAAAACGCACCGAACGATTTCGTGCCCAACAGAGAACGCAAGCAAGCGCAAAACACTAGAATACGTGAAGGGGTGTGTCTTCGTCGATTAATTTTACGAGCAGGCCTCGCTATGTATACCCATGTAGTGGAAGAACTGCACTGAGTAATAAAAGAGTAGGCAGAGGGTGCTAGAAAAAATATTTTTCGTAATAATGAAAAACGTCATAAATTCTTTGTTCATTAGACCTAAATATTACTTTTGGAGAAAAGAAATCTTATTTCAAAAACCTATTCATTGCTTCAACATTGAATCAAACTTTTTTTTTCACTATTAGCGTTTGTTCCCACCACAAATACTCGTGCTTCAATCGCAGCTCCCATAACTCCCCATTGTGATGTCGCTGGCAATGGCTTCTGAACCGCTTTTAGCCCGAGCCCTCGCGACCTGTTCAAATAGACCTTGAACAAGTGGCAAAGCATGCCGGTATTTATACATTTTCCATCGAATATTCTAGCGTTATTGCTAGCACTGACGTAGCTTCCTGAATAATCTGTTATGTCAACAAAGCGCACGTGATCTTAACAATACGATCTATTGCCGCCCCACTGCGGCGGTTTAGTGGCTATATCACTCGGGTGCTGACCCGCAGGTCGCGGGATAAAATCCCGGCTGCGGCGGCTGCATTTCCGATGGAGGCGGAAATGTTGCAGGTAGGTGTACTCAGATATGGGTGCACGTTAAAGAACCCCAGATGGTTGAAATTTCCAGAGCCCTCAACTACGTCGTCACACATAATCATATGGTGGTTTAGGGACGTTAAACTACCCGTATCAATAAATCAATCTATTGCCATCCTGAAGCTTTTCGAACAGTGTAGGCGTCGTTTGCGGTGAGAATACTGACAGTGCAACGGCGCGATAACAAAAGTGGAGAACAGAACGGGGCAGTATTCTCATGACGAGAGCCATTACATGAACATTCCCGGCAAGTTTTTCTCATCGCCATCATGTTCCTTTAATAATGTTACACTGATAACATCCTCCATGGGTCTTATAATCTACGCACCGGTGAACGTGCGGGTGCAGGAGCGACGAACGTGTTTTATGTCTAAGTCAAACTAGCAGACCGGCCTCCATCGTGGCGCACCCGATACCATCAATCACATGAGATGTGTTTGATGGAATGCTGCTGAAGCATCATGAAGCCCATCTTGAAGAAGCGTGGAAGTACATGGTAGCACTGATAATCTGGTTGTGTCCTCTGAGCAGCGAATCGAAACCTTCATCATAAAGGCGTGGTTGTGACTTTTCACGACCACGCTATTTCGCCAGTCGTCGACGGACGGCTCGAATACCCTTCTAGGCGCTGCTCCCTCCACGCGAAGAGACTGTGCGAAATCCACTTTTCTCCTAGGAGCCGCATTATTTAGAGCAGCATTTGGTTGAGTTACCTCCTATGCCGACCCTCCTTCATACAATATTACAATTTCTTGCTATATGATTCCTCTTAAATGCAAAGTATTTCTTAGCAAACTTCGGCGACTTTGAGCGTATCTACCTATCTATCTAGCCACCCACAACTTTAGCTCACCTGACCGTTCGATAATTGTATCGATACCAAAATTAGTATGGCATAACATGACTGTACGAAGAACACGTTTGAATAGTCATAGCATGAAAATCGTGACATTCATGTCATGAATGTTATAATTTACATGCCATGATTCTGCAGCTCTTGCGGTGGTTTCATTCACATGGTATGTTGCAAAACTGGTATGGTATGGCATGATTACATATCGAACACAAGCGCCAGACCCTAACACGAAATTCATCACATGTGTCATGTAAGAACATGACTACATGCCACGCTCATGATGCACTCGTGGCCGTTTCGCTAGCGTCGCATATACCAAATTTGGTATTACGGTACATGAACGGATGACGAAGGTATGTGCCTGTTGCAAACATGATAATTATTAGATGCGTGTCATGTGACAACATGACTATAAGCCACGCTCATGATGCGCTGGCGGCCGTTACACAAGCTTCACATGTAGGAAAGTTGGTAATACGGGACGTGAATGGATGACGAAGGCATGATGTTGGTACAAATTGATAAACATGAGATGCCTGTCATGTGACTACATGGCTACATTCTACGCTCACGATGCGCTCGCGGCCGTTTTGTCAGCTTCACATATACCAAACTCGGTATTACGCGACGCGAACGGGCGACATAGGTAAATGACACATCCAAACATGATAATCACGACATCAGCGTCGTGTAACAACATGAGTACATGCCACACTCCTGATGAGCTCGCGGCTCTTTCGCTAGCTTCACATATGCCAAATTTTGCATTACGTTACGTCAATGGATGACGAAGGTATGTGACTGGTGCATACATGATAATCACGAGACGCGTGTCATGCGAGAACATGACTACATGTCACAGTCAACGCGCCCATGCATTTCGACGTGACGGGGTGCACGTGCTCGCCGGCGTTCCATTCCATCGCGTCTCGCCGGCGTTGCCACGCCGAGAGCCAGTCCTGCCATATTCTCGCAGGCACGTGCCGCGCTGCGTGGCTTTGATGCATGCGCGTTTCAGCGCGTCCTGCGTCCCTCCGTCACGAAAAGAGGGAGACGCAGTGTTGCCTGGGTAACGCATCGGCGCGAAATGCTGCATGTCGCATTTCGCGCTGGTTTCTATTGGGCTGCACCGACGGACGCTGGTAACGCTTGGCTTGAACTTTAAAGTGCTCACGTTTTGCTAACTTAGCGTCGCTGTGCAGAGCGTGCGCGCGTGTCAACGCTACATGAGAGTATGTTCGACCCTTTATGATGCGCTCGCGGCCATTTGCTAGCTCCACATATACCAAATTTGGTGTTACGTGACGTCGATGGATGACCAAAATGTACGACTGGTGCAAACATGATAATCTTGACAAGCTGACAACATACCACGCACATAGCGTGCTCGCGGTCGTTTCGTTATAGCTCCGCATATACTAAGTTTAGTATCATGTGACTTGAATAGATGACAAAAGTAAAGTAGACCTCCAAACATCATAATCATGACACGTAAGTTATGTACATCATTTACCTTTGCTCGGGACATTGTGCTGATTTTAAAGTGACATATGAACCTTTCTCATTCGTGCTTCGCATATCATCGAGTTTTACTGTACGTGGGATCTGCCAATTTACTTACTCTTGTGGTGAAACTAAATTTTTTCTCATAGATTAGGTTTTTTGCGGTACATTGCAAACTGTTTTGCTAAATGCTGAAGTTTGAAATAAAACACAGTCACTGATCAACTCCAATGAGATACTTTGAAGTCAAGTTTCTTTCTCAACTATTTATTTCTCAACTACATTTCTTGCTCGCGCAAACTGCTATTATTAGCGAGCTTCATATTGCAGAAACAGTCCCGTAGTTTTCAAAGTGGAGTGGGTTGAAAGAGAGGAGCTTAGGCAACAAGCTTCGAAAAGCGAAGTCAGACGGAGCCAAGCCGCCTGTGGCGCTGCAATATTTAGCTTGCAATGTGTTTTCTTTACTAGTCGCACACCGTCTCATGAAAGTGTTGCAGAAGAACTCCCACATCCCACATCAAAGACCCCGTGTTTCTATTGTTCGACCTCTGCACGACGTCGTCATATTTTCACTTGCTCTCATTATTAAACGCAAAACATTTTTTGGAAAACATTCAGTGACTTTGTGCCTATCTATCTATCTATCTTTTGCGAAGCAAGTGTCTTGCACTGTATGTTTTCGTGGATGCCTTGTTATTGTATTTTGTATTTGCCCCTTCTGCATGGGCCAGCATATCGGCCTGCAGCATCGATAAATGAGTAAATAAAGATCTATTTATCTAGCTATATATATATATATATATATATATATATATTTATATATAATCTATCTATCTATCTATCTATCTGTCTGTCTTCTGTATGTCTGTCTATCTAGCCGCCTACAGCTTTTACCTCCGCTGGCCGTTTCGATTATGGTGTTGATACCCAACTTGGTATAGCATATCATAACTGCATGAAGAACAAATTTGACTACTCATAACGGGGAAATCCTGACTTGTATGTCATGAATGTCATGATTTACATTTCAAAATTTTGCTGCTCTTGCGGTGGTTTCTTCCACAATACATGTTTGATTGATTTGTGGGGTTTAATGTCCCAAAACTACACTATGATTATGAGAGACTCGTTTCACCTGACATGCTGCGAAACTGATATGGTATGACATGACTGCATGGTGAACACAAGGGACAGACCCTAACATGGAAATCATGATATATGTATCATGTAACAGCATGAGTGCATGCCGCACTCATTTTGTGCTCACAGCCATTTCGCAAGCTTTGCATAAACCACATTTGGCATTATGGGACCTGAATAAAAGACAAATCTACGTGACGGGTGCAAACATGATAATCATGAGATGCGTGTCATGCAACAACATGACTACATGCCGCGCTCATGATGTGCTCACGACCATTTCGCCAGCTTCACTTATACCAAATTTGGTATTACGTGACGTGAATAGATGACGACGGTACGATACTAGTGCAAACATGACAAACATGACATGCGTGTCATGTAACAACATGACTGCATGCTACAATTATGATGCGCTCACGGCTGTTTCGCTAGCTCCACATGTACCAAACTCGGTAATACGCGACGCGAACGGATGACATAGATAACTGACACATCCAAACATGATAATCACGACACGCTGTCATGTAACAACATGACTATATGCCACACTGATGATGTGCTCGCGGCTGTTGCGCTAGCTTCACATGTACCAAATTTGGTATTACGTGACTCCAAAGAATGACGAAGGTATGTGACTGGTGCAAACATGATAATCATGAGATGCGTGTGATGTGAGAACATGACTACATTAAACAGCCAAGCGGCCAATACATTTCGACGTGATGCGGTGCGCGTGCTCAGCGGCGTTCATTTCGTCGTGCCACACCGGCGTTACCACGCCATGCGCCGGTCCTGGCATATTCTCGCAGGCACGCGCCGCGCTGCGTTGCTTTGACGCATGAGCGTTTCAGCACATCCGGCATCCCTCCGTCACAAAAAGAGGGACACCCATTGTTGTCTGAATAATGCATTGGCGAGAAATGCAGCATGTTGCATTTCGCGCCAGTTGCCGTCGGGCCGCGCCGATGGACGCTGGTCGCGCCTGGCGTCAGACCATAGAGTGCTCGCGTTTTGCTACCGTAGCGTCGCTGTGCCCCACGTGTGCGCGTGTGGACGCTACATTGATGTATATTAGGCCCTTCATGATGCGCTCGCGGCCGTTTCGCTAGCTCCACATATACCAAATTTGGTGTTACGTGACGTCAATGGATGACGAAATATACAACTGGTGCGAACAAGATAATCATGAAAATCATGATAATCCTGTTGGTAAGACACGATGGCTTGGCAAACATAAGTTAAAGAATCTAACATGAAAATCACGACATGCGTGTAATGTAACAATATGATTACATACGACGCTCATCATGCGTTTGCGGCCGTTTGGATAGTTTGACATATAACAATTTTGGTATTACGTGATGCGAACGGACGACGAAGATATATGACATGTCCAAACATTGTAATAACGACATGCATGTCATGTAAAACATGCCTGCATGCTACTCACATAGTGCGCTCGCGGTCGTTTCGCTAGCTTCGCGTATACCAAATATGGTATTACGTGACGTGAATTAATGACGAAGGTATTCGACTGGTGGAAACAACATAATCATGACATGCCTGTCTGGTAGAGCATGACTACATGCACGCTTACGATGCGCTCGGGGCCGTTTCACTAGCTCTAGATATGCTAAATTTGATATGCTTTGACGTGAATAGACGGCGAAGGTTAATGACACGTCCAAACATGATACTCATCACATGTAGATCATAAATGGCATAAGTTACCTCTGCCTCGTAGCATTGTGCTGATTTGAAAGTGACATATCAACCTTCCTAATTCGTGCTTCACATATCATAGATTCTCACTGCACGTGGGATCTGCCACTTTTTTTCCTTTAGGCTAGCTTTATTTCTAGACGTTCTGATAAGAGTATAGTAATGTTTCAAATAAAATACTAGAAATTATACTCTAAGTGAAGTAATTTTCAGCGCCACCGTGTGCCATTCAACAAAATCTAAAGAAAAACATGACACTCGATATTTTCGCAAATACTAGACGTTCTCGGTCGTCGGCTGCCGGCTCGCAGCAAAACAAAAACTGAAAGCAGTCGACATTCGGTTCGCGGGAAATGAGAAAGCTTTCAATATTCTAAAAACAGAGCCAGATGGTAGTGCGTCACTTTGAGGGACGGAATAAAATTTCTGGCACTTAAACAGAAGGCCATTCACTGATTCTTGACAATAGAAACGATCGGCCAGCTTTTGACAATTGTGCTTTATTATAGGCGTCGCTATGTATTTTACATTTAGCTTGCAATGTGAGTGCGCCATAAACCTAATTTATATGCCCGACCTAACATGCAAGTTCATGGAATAGCTAGTGGTAGCGACCATTTCCACGAGAGAAAAAAAAAGGTAGCTGCCTGGTAATTATAGCGTCATACTTGTTACTTACTACTACTGACTAAAATAATTTTATTTGACCGTAATTATAATTTAGGGTGATTTTTTATATACTCTACCCACCTGTCTTTGTTCAGTAAAACATAACTTCTGCGAGCCTTCATTCCACATGATTTTTTCTCGCGCCCTGCTGCAAGTCGGTATGATTGTTGCTAGCCGATAAGCAGTGGGAAGCGAAGCGGGCAAAGCAGGAAAATTATGCTGATCTTAAAATCCTTAGTACAGAGTGCCGCAGCATCGCATGCTGTGGGATTGTATCAGATGCGAGCAGCAGCAGTAAGCTACGAAAGGCGCCGACATAACAGTCCAATCACGAGGACATAAAAAAGGGGGCCCTGCTCGGCCACTTCACCAATCAATTGCGAACCGCCCGGCTCACCGATGCGGCCAACCATATCCAAGCTTTCGAGCCGAAAACACCTAGGCGGGGTACTTATAACTCAATACCACTCATCATCACCGGACATTTTGATAAATTTTACACTCTCTCCAAGAAATTCACATGCAACTTGAAGTGGGGGGTGTTTATAGATTCGTGTCAGACTTTCAACTAGCGTATGTTGAGATTTATTGGCAGATAAAAAACCGCTTTTTTTGCTCTAAGCAAAGAAATCACATTGCAATCACAGATTGAGTGCGTGAATTGTGAGTTCTGATGGCAGATTGAGAGCAACCGCAGATCACGTATTGCTCTGTGGGGCTACAATCCCTGCTACACAGAAATAGGTGTATTTGACGGGAAGTTCTCATGACGTATTCTTTCCGCACAATTTCCACGCCACCACGGCAAAATACAGTCTTGGGAAGCCGTAAATGACCAAGAAAACGCCTCGCACCCCCTCGCGCTTCCCCGCTAGATTTCCGCACGCCAACTGCGCTTTCGAGGCTCACGCGTTCCAGTTGCAGATTTGGCGACTGCATTTTCGTTCGGATCTACGAACGCCATTCGCGATCTGGCCGAGTGTGCTCAATCTGCCATCGAAATTCAACAAAATTGTGTTGCAGCAGGCAGTGTTAATGGTTGTATCGGTAAAGAAAGGGGATTTACGGTAAACAGGAAAAGTGCTTAACTGACTTTTTCGGAAGAGTTTCTGCTTGCCCTGTGTGTGTGTGTGTGTGTGTGTGTGTGTGTGTGTGTGTGTGTGTGTGTGTGTGTGTGTGTGTGTGTGTGTGTGTGTGTGTGCGCGTGTGCATGTGCGTGTGTGTGTGTGTGTGTTTAAACAGATGGGCCTTACAGCTGATCATACAGTTGTTGAGGAATCTATAATAACTGTACGTTATTCCGCCTCTATCAAAACTGCAGTTTGATCGCATACTAAAACAGATGTCCATGCACCGCTTAATTTCAATACACGTTAAAAAAAGCCAGGTGGTTGAAATAATGTTGAGCATAAACATTAAAATAATTGTGAGAACTGTGACTTTTTTCCAACTAGGAAATTTCCTCTTATCCTTGTTATTGAAAAAAGTGAACAGGATATCCGGCAAGTTCAGAGCAGCAGGCTACTGAGCATACCAAGCGCGTATAAGACCAAAACGTTCTGCGGAATTCTGAGCAACTCACTGACATATGCCTTTTTTGGTAACCGACACGTGTCGCCAAACGATAAACAGAAAATCTCTGCACGCGTTTCCTGTTACTATTGCGGGATCGCTGCAACGCATGCATGGTATAAAGCAGAGTACCTGGCTGCAGCAGAGTACCATTTTCAGAACTGGGACGCTCGTTATAAGCTAAATGAAGGACCTCGTTTTCATCGCTATGCTTGTAGCCACAAGCTCACTGGCTACAATCAGCGAAGCCCGCTGTCCAGAGCCTGGAGGTGTATCTGACTGCAAGTCTGAAACCTGTACAGACCAGCAGTGTGCCGCCCAAGGCCTGGAATGCTGTCCTAAGCCATGCGGGGGTACCTGGTGCGTGAAGGGTAAGAACTAACTGTACGTGCACAGAATCAATTGACAATAACGTAGAGAAATGATACATTTTTCGATTCCAACCTTTTTTAATGAAGTGTGGAACCCCCAGGAATACGCTATGACTACAATTGCTGGTCTATCTACGCCATCTAAAATTGCAAAGCTTTTTATTTCGTACTTGTGTACTCCAAAGCACTTTGTTAGGCCCAGTTTTCAGCTTCACGGCTTGCGACTTGATTCTGTTGCTCAGATTTAAGTGGCATATCAAAGCATATATCTTCTACAAATTGCGTGCTCGTAATAATGGGCAATATAGTGGCGAAATTTCAACAGTAACAAGGGTCACTGCACGTGTCTACATGTAAGAAAACAAATTAAAACTAGAGATCTAAACATCAAAAAGGCGGTAGTGGCAGTGTCAGTGGCATGACCAACATATGCCGAGTTCAAGTACAACTGGTAGCTGAGTAGCTTTTTAAAGCCACCAATTCCTTCATTTAAACCAAAACATGAGTCTATATATAACACCCATTTTGTCGTCAGTGTGTTTCCTATATACGATCAGGCACTTTAACCTTGAAATCGAATAAAAGAAACGTATTTGTGGCATCTGTGTTTATATTCTTCATGTTTTTGCTCAAAAGTTTATGTGAAATACCCTTAGAAAGAGTTCTATTTTATTTGTTTTATTCATACATTCGGTAATTACTACCACATTGTTTTTCTCCTTATGGCAGCTACAATTTTCTTTTTGTTCCTGATGCTGACAATATAACAATACGACTGAAAAGCTATAGTACACCTGGGACCTGCATGCCACTTCATTACCTAGTTGATATGGTTCAAGAAACGTTGATTTAATTGGTCGAAATGACCCTTCGATGACATTTCTATTTCTTTACTGAGTCTGAGTCAGCTTCTTTTATTTTGCCGGCCCATCAATACCATTGTCACGACGCCACGTTTTTCATGTAAAATGCAGCCGCAAAAACGAGGCTCATGGCCAGTAGTTCATGACCACTGAGCTTTACGAAAGCCTTATTATTACTATTACGACCTCTTCGCCTTGCGAAACATTAAGCGCGATGAAACATATTGACAATACATAACCAAATTCTCATTGTATAATATTATTGTCAATTTAATTTCATACGCTTTCTTTTTCTTTTCTTGTAATTGATTGATTGATATGTGAAGTTTAACGTCCCAAAACCACCGTATGATTATGAGAGACACCGTATAATGCAGGGCTCCGGAAATTTTGCCTACCTGGGGATTTTTCACTTGCTTTCCTTTTCTTGTATGTACATGTGTTGGTGTGGTTTTACTCCAAACATATGCAATGAACTTTGCCCTGTTGTGATGGTTCATTTATATTGCAGGAGTCTGAGGGCCATCCGAGCGCTCCAACACCTTCACGAAGATATATTTCTTGCAAAGAACGGGTGATGTGCGACGTCATTATGAGGAAATCGCCGAGAGTTGTTCAAACTGAATTTTTCACTGGCAAGGCACCTGGAGCAGCTGCGCAGTGTGAGGCCACCAGAACATTCAATTAACGTGTCATGTGACACAACTGTATTTTTACATAATGGAATAATAAAAAAGGGCGAAACTGCAGCCATTTTTGTAAGCCGAATGTTTGGAAGCCTAACAGCTTCTTCTTCATTGGTGAGAAGGTCTGAGGTGAGCAACGCATGTAAAAGATTGCTTGCTTTGTGTGCAAGGTTTGCCGTCGCTCATCGCAAATCCAGTCTGTAGAGGAAGGACGAAATACCCGTGGAACAATTGAAGTTTTCGGCTGTCTACAGAATGTGCCAGGATTGGAAGGGAAGCCGCCGGCAAATGTTGCGACGAGTGATGGCATACCTAGCACGCACGGACCGTTCCATCGAGCAACGAGTGCGGTGGCTGTATACCAGGAGGACAAGACCAGCAACCAGTGTTTTCCTCTTTTTTGGCTCGTTCTGGTGGTGCGGATTGTGTGAGCTGGTGCTTGGATGAGTGGCGTTGTGGAACAATTTTAGCTTGTTTTAGGTTGAAGTGCCGATTTTCTTCTCTTATATTGCGATGTCAACCAGCGAAAGGTCAATGGAAAACCGTTGCACCAATTTTGGTTGTTCTAGGAACTACAGAAAATGAAAAAACTGCTGTCTGAATAAGTATGCAGCACACGTCACCATGAATAGGTATGCGCCACGCTTATTGGTACGTCATTTGTGTTTCGTGAGAACTTCTACATCGGCAAGTGCCGATATGTGCCTGGAATTTCCAGTTTCACTCGGCTAAACGACAATCTGATATGATTTGACTGAGGACCAATCACAGGTGGTCAAGTACGGCGCTGTCCGTTAAAGTCAAAAACATTTAAGCACCAATCAAGGTAGCAAGTGTGTTGTTTTTACTTCGTTTTATTATTACATTTAGTATAATAGGTTTCGTCAAAACAGCCTCATTGCTCGGTTCAACACGCTGATCGATGTGGTTGAGTTGGCTGTGTTAACGCCGACGAAAAACCTCTCCTTTTGCTGCGGGGTAACAAGCACATTAAATTTGTGATGCACACCACCCAAGCAAAACCCAAACATTCGCCGAATTTCGCATGAAAAGAACCTGACGTAATCCTTGCTACGAGTGTAAAAAATTACGTAACATGGCGGGCCGTATTGTGCATGATGAGAGATATGAAAGCCCAACAGAGAAAAAAGAAAGGAAAGTTCTGTGACTTCGTGTTTTAAATGACTACCTCAGGAAGGGAATTTTTCAAGTGGTGAAGAACCATTTCTGACAATTTGTGCATCGATATACAACAAAATAAAAACAAAAATTTAACCGCCTCTTTGCAGTTGTCTATACTTTTTATAACTGACCATTTCTCTGCTTTGCTTTGTGAACGACAGCCAAGATTTCACAAAAGCCGTACAATTTAGTAGACAAAATTGTGTTAAGAAATAAACACAAAATGACTGTTATGGCGATTATAAACACGAGCTAGGGCGGGCTTGGTGCCTCATCAGCAGAGTACAATTTATCTATATTCTCTTTATTGGCATCACATTCTAATCAAATGGCACGTCCTTGAAAGGAGAAAGAACATAGAAGCCTGTTGGCATGTAAACATCAGGTTTACGTTTTGTGTGCCAACAGCTCTCTCGAAAGAGCTTTAATACTGTCCACATCGGTGGGCAATAACCGAGCGAGTGATAAGGATCATTAAATTTACAAAGAAGCGGAGACCTATGGAAACAGAGTATACTTTAAACAATGAACGTCTAAAAAGAGCAGATAGTTATATATACCTAGGAGTAGACTTGTCATCCGACTGCTCGTGGAATGCGCATGTAGATGATGTGGTTTGTAAAGCTGGTAAGGCGCTAAACTTTATCCAACGTAATTTAAAACTTCGAAACTGAACTTAAAAAATACAGCCTATTTAACATGCATACGACCTTCATTGGAATACGCTTGCGCCGTATGGGATCCTTCGCAAGCCACATTGGTTGATAAAATTGAAAAAATTCAAAACCGGGCGGCGAGGTTCGTCTAGGGACGGTACAAAAGAGGGGAGAGCTGCACTCAGATGAAAAATGAGCTTGGGTGGGAACTTGTTCTCTCGCGTCGGCAAAAGCTGGTACTGGAGTTCTTTTTTTCAGATATATAATCATAAAACAGAAATTAATAAAGAAAAATGCTTTAAGGAACCTGATCACCGTTCATCTAGAACTGACCATGTTTTTAAAATAAGAAAATTGTGCACGCGGACGAACCTGTTCGTGAATTCAATTTTTGTTAGAACTGTTAAAGAGTGAAATGAATTGTCTGCCATGCAAGTGTGCTGTAAGAACGAGGAACTGTTTATGCCGTCTCTGTAACCCCTTGTTCGCGAGTTCAATTTTCGGTTAGAACTTTGAAAGAGTGGAATGAATTGTCTGCCATAAGTGTGCTGTAAGAATGAAGAATTGTTTATGTCGTTTCTGTAACCCCCTGCTGTAACGCCTTTGGGCAATGCGGGGTAACCTTTAAATAAAGAAAAAAGAATAAAAAAGAATAAATAATTCAGAGCAAAAGATTGAAAACAGCTTTTGAGCAACTAAAAAATGCCATCACCGTGAAAAACTCGCTCGAGAGCGCTCGCGCAGGCTCGCATGTACGGGTCATAGTCGCTGCGACAGCATACACAAACTGCATGTAAAAAAGCAAACCCTAGAATTCACAGTACAGGAAAAAACTTATTGCATCATCAAAGGGAGCCAGCACTTCATTGCCCTGACAGATTGGGTCGAAATATTTTTACGTTTTTCCAACAGAAACAGTGCTGGAAACATAGGACACCCACCACTTGCACCTCGTTTGCGCCATCACACTTTATCATTTTTGACCCCGAATGAATTGAAACCATTTAGAATGTATTACATACTCATTTTCTACCTATAATGCATCAATTGAGACAAAATTCAGCGCTCTAAAACGAAAATAAGCTGACTAGAACTGCAACTTTAGGCTTACCCTACATAAAAAAGTGGAGCTGCACCTACGCCAGTGTGTTGCCAGACCAGGGGCGGCACCACCCGCTCAGCAATAAGGCGGCGCCCACGTTCTATATGTGCTGCACATTTTGGGCTTTGCCACCATTGAAGAATAAGCTAGGTAGACTTTGTAAAGTCAGGTTTCCTAAAGTATTGCTTGATTGAAAATCTCTTCTTATTCTTGTTTTTCATTCCAAACAAACCGACTTCTAACGTATTTTCAACTTTGATGGAATAAATGCAATGCATCTAATATTTGTCGACTCACAGATTACTGCTGTTGCACAATAAATTTCAGGAAGTACCTGAAAAAGGACCAGACGTAGCACAAGAAGTGGGCTCGTGCACCGATAAAAACGAAGCCAATACAGACTTTGCATGGTGGCGAAATGCAAAGGATATCCACATGCTTGTACTTAGGAGCAAGATAAAAAGCCCCGTGTAGTTTAAATCAATCAGAATTCCTGCACAGCCACATATCTTATAGTTATATCGTGGCTTGGTTATCAAAACACCAGCAATTCATATTACTAAGGAAGCCAAATAAGAGAATAAGAGAACAGCGCACATGTGAAAACCGGTCGGCTTTTCATTTGTTCAAGAGTGTGCCCTTTAGAGGAGTTTCTAAAAGGAAAGTACTCATATTCAGGCTACTTACTCCCCAGGCAGGAAGCAGCTGCAATTTTCAACCTGCCCCGGTGGTTGTGGGGCACTACTGCAGACCCGAAGGCCACGGGGTTGAATTCCGGCCACGGCAGCCATATTTTCGGTGGAGGCGAAAACGTTCAATCTCCGTGTGGTTATTGAGGTTCACGTTAAAACTCTGCGCTGGTCGACATTTTGGCCGCTTTACACTGCACCATTCCTCATAATCATTTTAGGAAGCAGAACCCCGAAATGTATAAACAACATTAACTTTCTACGCTTGAGTACGTCTGCATAAAAACCGCAAAAAAGATGAAGATACGCCACAGAGAACCCCATCTTGCTGAGTTAGATACCAGTCGGGATGAACCCATTACGTAGAATGACATAACAAAGCACTTCTGCCTGGAACACCGCATTTTCCACCCCCACATCCGAAACTTGACAGACCGCAGGCATTAACCCTACGCCTATTACAGACACACACGTACCCAAACCATGCCACACTTCACGTTTATTATCCTCATGCATACCCCAGCGACACATGCCCATCATGTGGACACACAGCGACACTCGCACACATGCTCTGGGAGTGTAGAACAACTCCTCCCGACTCTACCTCAAGCAAGTGGGAGAGGTCCATCAAGAGCTCACTTCTCGCCGACCAGCAATGGGCCGTCCAGCAGGCCCACGAAGCGGCCGCCAGGTACTCCCTGTCGGTCCCTACGTGGGAGATGCCGGCTACGCGCTAAGCGTGTCCTGCAGGACTGAAATAAAGTTTTCTTTTCATTCTTTTCCATTCGTCAAAACATGTCTAGCCTCAAACTGTCGAATGATCCAACGAGGCGCAAGCGTTCAACAGAACACAATATTAGCATAAGGAAACTGGCGGTGTTGGATCTGCAAGGAGTTTAGGCGCAATACATTACCCCGTTCTGTCTAGATTCAATGCGTTGAGTCCAAAGTCTGGGCTCCCTAAAGCTGTGTGAGGGCCTACAGAGTGAATTTGAGATCTTTTTACTGCAACAACAGAAAGGGTAATTTTTTTAGAACTCTCTCGTTAGCCCCACGCAGCGTCTCTTTTTACCTTCCAGGGTGTGGCGAAATGAAACATCTGTATTGTTTTTATTTATTTTTAAAATAATGCACTTAACAGTGCCAAAATGGCAATGTTTATGT
Organism: Rhipicephalus annulatus; assembly: GCA_013436015.1. Classification (NCBI taxonomy): domain Eukaryota; kingdom Metazoa; phylum Arthropoda; class Arachnida; order Ixodida; family Ixodidae; genus Rhipicephalus; species Rhipicephalus annulatus. The sequence continues at coordinate 685,100 of WOVY01010284.1, read as the reverse complement.
AGCACATACTTTGTACTGAAATGATATTTTCTGCATTGATGTTATTGTAAAGAGTGAAATAAAAATAAATATTGAATATTTAAATTTTTGTTGCATTTATTTCACACTAATTTACACATTAGGCACGTTCTCCGGGGTTAAAAACTGCCCTCAGCAGCTTGGCTGGGCTCAAGACAGCGCAACAAAAGTGAATAATTTGGTACAAAACAGACTTCATACTAAGGTGCACAATCTACAAGGGGATGCTCAACATTCAACATTTGATATTTTTGCACTAATTGCGAAGCAACCAAGGAAGACATGGTCATTTTATATACATCATCATGTATGAATATGCCGTGTACTGCCTTACATGTTAGCGAAATACATCTTCAGTTCCTAGCGAAATAATTTAGTAGCGAACAAAAGCACTTAAAATTTTCAGCAAATTGTGCTTGATTAATTGCACTTGAACTTCTTTCTCACTTATGCAGCGTTGAGAAGCCATGCTTGATTGACTACTAATAAGGGCGAACTGCTACAGCTTGCTTTTCAAGTAGGGGGTTTCAGTAATGCCAGTTTCCGCTGCCCTCATGGACAACTCTAGCAATATGGCTGTCTTGTAGCCCATTCAAGGTTATCGAACGCGTATCATTGAAGACTGAGGTTGCAAGCACGGTAGAGAAACTTTCGCTTGCATAACTATCTTTGAATAGTAACAAAATGCAAAAATGGCGCATAACTTCAGTAGTGATTATTATGAAGGTAAAAACGTATGTCGTACATTATGAGTAGCCTCGCCATATACATAATACGTGACGCCGAGAAAAAGAAACGAAAAAAAAAAAGATCAGCATATCATTCTGTCTTCAGATCTCACCCCTGCAATAAATTGTTTTTTTTAATTCTGCTGGCAGCCCGTTTGCCTGTCCGAATCGCTAAGTTCGAACAGTGCGACTGAACGTAGACAAAGAAAAACCCACACACAACGCTCACTTTCAACTGGAAATGTTTATTTTAATGTTCATGTGACGTATCCTAATGCAGGTGAAAACGAAGAAAGAAAAATACAAACGATGATTTTGGCGCAATCACAACATCTTGCAATGAAACAAGAATCACGGCGCTAGCAAACTCTTCTTGTCAAACAGCGACAAGGAAGGGTTACATACTGACATATTTATCAGCATTTTGTTTTTATTTCACAGGCTTCCCTGACTATCCTTGGCAATTCATGTTTGACCCTGTTTAAAATTTCTACTCGTTTTATCAAACATTCAAATAGAGTCACATACCTGATATTATTGGCAAGGTTCTTCAAGATTACTTTTTTGACGTTGTATTTATGCGCCCTCTACCTCTAATTAACTCAACAGCCAGCCACGCAATCAGCAAAATTTGCGGCATGTTACGTGAAACAGACGATACATTCGTATTCAGCATTGAGCCGCCTGGAGAATCCCTGCAGGTTGACGGGTGTGGAAAAAACAAAGTCCACACCAGACTTTTTCACACTTCTTTTCAGATCGCGAAGTAGAGTGATAATGTAGGCCACACGGTACTTTTTGTTAAGGCACTCCGGGACCACCAACAACCGTCACAAACGGTAATCGGAGTCGCGAAGACACTTAGCTTGGCCCCACTCATCTTTTTTTTTTTTAATTTTTTTATCACAATATCTAAACAGAGCATTTTGAAAACACAACTGCATCACAGCACGGCTCAGGTGCACTTGGCTGTGGCGCTAAATACACTTCGTAAGCAAAACTGCAATTCGGCCTAGTTGGAACATGCCAATCTTGAAATGTTTTCGCGGGCACAGGGGGGCACACAAGAGAACCAAACGGGCGCAAGTTGAGCCCAAACGAGTGCAAGTTGAACGCGTGCGTAGTTCAAAAGTTTGTTTTTTGTCACTAGATGGCGCAGATCTTAGGGGTATTAAGCTAGTGTTTTCGAAAAATAAACTAGTTGTTAGAAATTGCGCCCGTTTGTGTTCTCTTCTGTGTTCCCGTGTGCCTGCGCAAACATTTCAAGATAGACATTTCGTAAAGGAAGGATAGTTTGCACATGCGTAGAAATGTCCTCTATTTCCATTTATCTATTCCCAAACTGTCAGTAAACAGTTTGTAGTTTAGTGTTTCACTTCCTTCTCCTCTGCAACCCTGATTTTCATAAAGTTAATGTTGAACCAAAGTCAAGTGCATTTTAGTAATGTTAGTGCCTACTCTTCTAAAAGGAGGTTTTTTTAGATCACAGTAGACTTGACTAACTTTGAATGCCAAGATCAATACGATAACATCGGCTTATTATATATGGGCTCACAGCTCCAACAAACATTTCATTAACACCGCTACAGTCTTATATTCAAAAACATTGTGAAATTTATCTTCAGGAATTCATGAGTCTCTCAGAAAAAAGCCACACATCAGTAAAAATAGTCAGGGCTTTTGTGACCTCTAGTCACAGCTATTCACGTTAGTGCACAAAACAAATGGTAATCATCAACAAATCTCAACACGTCATTAACTTGCGTGCTAATCAAATGACCACCCCTGTAAAAGCTTATATAAATATATAAATATATATATATATATATATATATATATATATATATATACATTATGAAGTCTTGGAAGTCTTGGCTGCGACAGCGTTTAATTGAGGAAAGACCTCGCAAAACGAACGGGCAGAGCTAGCACACAGACGATGACGATGATGATGACCCAGAGTGGCAATGAGGGCAAAGAGACAAGCGGATGATGGTGATTGTGATTATGAAGGGATGAGGAAGATGTAAGTTACAAATGCCCACACTAATTCCCCCCACTTGGAAGCGGACACCCTGGCCGCTGTAAGTCAAAGTGACGGGGAACGTCGCGTGAAAGGTTTCATGCGACAAACGTGGACAATCTCTGTGTGGTGGTAGCGGCGGTCTGTTGGGGCGACGAGTGGTGTCACACGATAATTAACCGGCGAAGTCTGTTCTAAAACAATGTATGGCCCGATGAAGCGTGGTTGGAATTTGTCACGGAGACCAGGAGTGCGATTAGGTGTCAAAAGCAGCACCTCGTCACCAGGTTGGAAAGACACAACGCGGTGGGATTCGTCATAGATGATCTTCCGCTCGTGCTGTTTCGCATCAGTATTGATGCGAGCCTGATGGCGAGACTGGGCCAAGCGGGAAATGTATTCTTCGCTAGATGACTGACATGAATTCCCATGGCTGCTAAAGAAGGAGACGTCGAGAAAGGTAGTCGGAGTGCGTCCGTACACGAGGTAAAACGGTGAGTATCAAGTTGTTCGCTGAACGGCGGTGTTGTAAGCGAATGTCAGGAATGATAAAACCTATCCCAGTTTTTGTGGTCGGGTTGGACGTAAACGGCTATCATGTCTGCAAGGGTTCGGTGAAATTTTTCTGTGAGACCATTTGTCTGAGGGTGGTAGCTTGAAGCTGTCTTGTGAGTAGTTCCAGAAGCGCGCAGTACTTCACTTACAACTTGTGACAGGAACACTTTGCCGCGGTCACTAAACAGTACACGAGGAGCCCCATGACGCAGTATTATTGCGTGAAGAATAAAGTCTGCAACTTCCACAGCTGAGCCTGTAATAACAGAGGAAGTCTCAGCGTAGCGTGTCAGGTGGTCCACGGCAGTCACTATCCATCGCTTGCCAGCAGATGTGACGGGGACAGGCCCATAAAGGTCAACACCTACAACCTCGAACGGCATTGAAGGGCACGGAAGTGGCTGTAGAGGTCCAGCAGGTGCCGACGTGGGGAGTTGACGACGCTGGCATGGGTAGCAGGAACCGACGTACCGAGCTACACTAGATGAAAGGCCAGGCCAGTAATAACGACATCGAATGCGGTCAAGAGTTTTTTTAAAACCAAGATGACCAGCAGTCAAGTCGTCGTGGAAGGCTTCGAGCACCTGAAGTCGAAGAGAGCGTGGCAGTACAGGAACCCAGCGCTGACCGTCAGGGTGGTAGACGTGGCGGTAGAGAACCCCATTGTCCAGCTTAAAGTGCAGGAGTTGACGACGGAGTCGCGCATTTGGTGGATGAGGAACTCCCGAAAGGTGCTCCATCATGCGTCTGCAGTATGAATCGGACCGCTGGCGGGAGATAAATGTTGCTCGTCGTCCGAAAAGGGCTGCGTTATTGATGCGAGCGTATGAACTTTGGTAGATGTGGCGGTTGAGTTCTCACCAACGCTCATATGGGTAGTTTAAGCGGGCAACGACATAAAGCATCGGCGTCTTTATGTTTTCTGCCTGACTTGTAGGTTATGTCAAAGTCGTACTCCTGTAAGCGTAGTATCCACCGACCCAAGCGCCCGGACAAGTTCTTCAGTGTAGAAAGCCAGCATAAGGCATGGTGGTCCGTAACGATTGTGAAGTGACGGCCGTGGAGATAGGGACGGAACTTCTGGACCGACCAAACCACAGCCAAACACTCTTGCTCAGTTATAGTGTAGTTCTTTTCAGCAGCGGTGAGTACGCGACTGGCATATGCAACAACTTTCTCTAGGGAAGACTTGTCGCGTTGTAGAAGAACGGCTCCTATACCAAGGCCGCTAGCGTCGGTGTGGAGGATAGTTGGTGCGGCTTCGTCAAAGTGGCAGAGCAGAGGTTCAGACGTGAGTGCCCGCTTCAACAGGTCGAATGCCGTTTGACATTCTTGAGACCACAGAAAGGGGACGTTGGAAGCAAGTAGTTGGTGTAATGGAGCAGCAATAGAAGCGATGTTCTGGATAAACCGGCGAAAATAGGAGGCGAGGCCAAGGAAACTGTGAAGCTCCTTTGGTTTTTCGGGGCGCGGAAAGTGAAGGACTGCAGAAATCTTGTCAGGGTCGGGCCGCATGCCATCTTTGCTAACGACGTGTCCTAAGACCTTGATAGGTTTGCTAGCGAAAGAGCATTTCTTCGTGTTTATTTGAAGCCCGGCGACCGCAAGGCACGTCAAAACTTGATCCAATCGTTCTAGGTGCTCAGAAAACGTTGACGAAAATATAATAATGTCGTCCAGGTAGCATAGGCAACTTTTCCATTTCAGGCCGCGCAGCACGGTATCTATCATGCGCTAAAAAGTCGCGGGTGCGTTGCAGAGCCCAAAAGGCATCACGTTGAATTCATATAGCCCCTCGGGGGTTGCGAATGCCGTTTTCTCTTTATCGTCGTCATGCATGGGGATCTGCCAGTACCCAGAACGCAAGTCGATGCTTGAAAAGAATTCCGCGCCTTGTAGGGAATCAAGGGCGTCGTCAATGCGTGGCATAGGGTACACGTCCTTGCATGCGATCTTATTGAGCGCCCGGTAGTCCACGCAAAACCGCACAGAGCCATCCTTTTTATGGACCAAAACAATAGGAGACGACCAAGGGCTAGATGAGGGACGGATGACTTCCCGTTTAAGCATGTCCGCAACGTTTTCTTCTATAATTTTTCTTTCAGTTAGAGACACGCGGTAGGGTCGGCGGTGTACAATAGATGTCCCAACAGTTTGAATTCGATGTGCTGTAGTATTAGTGCGGCCCAGCTTAGACGAGCAAATATCGAAAGCATTTGCATGTTTCTGTAACAATGCGAGCAGCTGCTGCCTCTGTGAATATGTCAATTCGCTGCTGATAGTGGTGGTAAAGGCGGAGAAAGAAACATGCTCACCGAGGCAAGGTTCTTTGGATGCGATGGCCTGAAGTGGCGTGACGAGTACAGGCTCGAAGTCAGCAACACGGGCCACAGTAGTGCCCTGTGGCAGTAAGATCCTCTCCGGTGTAGCGTTGACAGCGGTGACAAGTGCCGAGCCGTTGCAAAAACGAACGACATTGGACGGAAGAACTATATCTTTGCGAACGCAAAGTGGTGATGGTGAGACCAATACATCCCCGTGATAGATGTCGTTGGACGTAATGCTGACAATTTGCTCTTGTAGTGGCGGGAGTTTGATGTCTTTCGCAGCGACCAGACGGAGTGGCTTCTGGTTATCGTCGTGAAGCATGTAGTCGGTGTCAGCGAGGTGAACGACGCATTGTCCACAACAAATCGCCGCGAAAGCAGATGATAGAAAATCCCACCCTAAAATTAGTTGGTGAGAGCAGCGGGACAGGACAGCAAACTGGACATGATGGCGGATGCCGTCGATGAAAACACGCACAGTACAAAGTGCGGAAGGGCGAATGACGTTCCCCTGGGCAGCAACTAACGTGGGGCCATCGTAAGGCGTCATTACTTTCCTTAAATGTTCACACAAATCAGCACGTATCACAGACAATATCGCACCTGTGTCCACCAAAGCATCGACTCGCACTCCTTCCACTTCCACAGAAACCATGTTACACGGGCCTAATAGAGGAATTTCAGTTCCAATTCCGAATGCAGTTTTTCCTCCACAAACTGCATCACTTAGTTTTCCGAATGAATATCAGAGGTGAATGAGGCGGGCCGAAGTGGAGAAGTGGAACGGCGGAAGGGCGAAGGCGAGCGGCGTCTCGTGTTTTGGCTGTTCGTGGTGCAGTCGATGCAGGAGGAGATGGAGACCGGTGCGGGGGAGACGAATAACGCCGACCTTGATAAGACGCCCCGGTGTACAAATCCCGTTCACGCACATCGTTCCGACGCTCATCTTGCTGGCGCTTTCGGCAGAAACGAGATATGCGGCCGCGATAGCCACAGTAGTAGCATACAGGGCGGGACGAGCACCACGGTGGGGAATAGAAGGCATTCGCGGCACCTGGAGAGAGCGCGGTCAGGTGGGCCGAAGGGTCAGGGGGCACGGAATGGTAGTTCACCGGGGTAGCGGCAGCAACTGACACGTAGGATGGACGTGGCAATGTCGCGTGGGCGTCGCTGGGAGGCACGGCAGCAACTTGAGGGTACGTGGCTATAGGGTGAGAAGCAGGTGGCTGTACGGGCGCAGAGCCAGTCAGGGATGTAAGTTCTTCCGTGATGATGTCACGTAAGGGCATTCCCGAAGGCTGTGTAGGTCGCAGTGTAGGAGGTGTGAAGCCCATGAACCGCAATTCTTCGCGTATAATGTCCCGGATGAGGTCACGAAGATGGCCATCTGACGTGGAGTGGTGGTCGCCGATATCTGGTTGAAGGCGAACGGAGTCCAGCGCATCAAGGCGCTGGCATGTCGCCACGACATCAGCGATGGTAGCTGGGTTTTGCGCAGCGAGTGCATTAAAGGCAACAGGCCCAATGCCTTTCAATATGTGGCGCACTTTGTCCGATTCCGGCATGGATTTATTGACACGCCGGCAGAGTGCGAGGACATCCTCGATGTATGAAGTATACGATTCACCGGGATGTTGTCGGCGAGTATCGAGTGTCCTCTTCGCGACGGCGGATCGAATGTCTGGTGTCCCAAAGACGTGCCGCAACTGCTACTGGAAGGTAGCCCAGTCTGGTAAGTCAACGACGTGGTTAAAATACCATGTCTTCGCGACTCCGACCAGATAAAAAGGCACGTAACGCTGTTTTGCGGCCTCGTCGCACCTATTAGCGACACTTACGCGGTCGTAGTCATCAAGCCAGTCTTCTACGTCTTCTCCCCGAAGACCAGCGAAGAGCGGGAGTTCCCGCTGATGTCCGTGTATGTAAGTAGGAGGGGCAGCTTGCGGCGGGGCGTGGTTGATGACATCAGTGCCGGCAGGCTCGGTCTGTGACATGCTGCCTGACTGTGGGCGCAAGCGGCGGCCTGAACGAAGCTCCAGGGGGTATAGCGGGCTGCGGGAGGTCAGAGGACCGAAAATCCACCTCCACCACGTATGAAGTCTTGGTAGTCTTGGCTGCGACAGCGTTTAATTCAGGAAAGACCTCGCAAAACGAACGGGCAGGGCCAGCACACAGACGATGACGATGATGATGACCCAGAGAGGCAATGAGGGCAAAGAGACAAGCGGATGATGGTGATTGTGATTATGAAGGGATGAGGACGATGTAAGTTACAAATGCCCACAATATATATATATATATATATATATAAATATAAATATATATATATGTATATATATATATATATATATATATATATATATATATATATATATATATATATAAGGGAAAGAAGTGTATACCTAAGGGCTTGTTTTTCCGTGTTTTTAACACAATCATAATGAGATATAACAGACAGTAATGCCAAGGAATGTACAGGGGAAGTTATTAAAACCAATGGATGTTAAATAAGAAGAAAGAAAAGTGGATGAAAAAATTACCAACTGTGAGCAGGAATCGAACCTACGACCTTCGAACTACGCGTTCGATGCTCTAACCACTGAGCTTATTTACAATCCATTGGTTTTAATAACTTCCCCTGTACATTCCTTGGCATTACTGTCTGTTATATCTCATTATTATTGTGTTAAAAACACGGAAAAACGAGCCCTTAGGTATACACTTCTTTCCCTTATTTCATTGAACGAGGGTCTCGTACTGGCAGACTTGGTGTGTTTAGGTTGTATGGAGGGAAAATTAATCAGCTGCCCGCTCATAATAAGTTCACGTTCTACGTGACGCCAAACATGCGCATAAGAGTGTTTTCACACTCGTCGTTTGGCTTATAGATGGCGCTAACTGTCACTCCTACTTCTAAATTCACAGATAAACCCAAAAAAGTGGATGGAGGGAGGGCCGCTGTGATAGCTCAGTGGTTAGAGCATCGAACGCGTAATTCGAAGGTCGTAGGTTCGATTCGTGCTCACAGTTGGTAATTTTTTCATCCACTTTTCTTTCTTCTTATTTACATTCCATAGGTTTTAATAACTTCCCCTGTAAATTCCTTGGCTTTACTGTCTGTTATATCTCATTATTATTGTGTCAAAAACACGGAAAACGAGCCCTTAGCTATACACTTCTTTCCCTTATTTCATTGAACGAGGGTCTCGTACTGGCAGACTTGGTGTGTTTAGGTTGCATAAGAGGGACAATTAATCAGCTGCCCGCTCATAATAGGTTCACGTTCTACGTGACGCCAAACATGCGCATAAGAGTGTTTTCACACTCGTCGTTTGGCTTATAGATGGCGCTGACTGTCACTCCTACTTCTAAATTCACAGATAAACCCAAAAAAGTGGATGGGGGGAGGGCCGCTGTGATAGCTCAGTGGTCAGAGCACCGAACGCGTAATTCGAAGGTCGTAGGTTCGCTTCCTGCTCACAGTTGGTAATTTTTTCATCCACTTTTCTTTCTTCTTATTTACATTCTATTGGTTTTAATAACTTCCCCTGTACATTCCTTGGCATTACTGTCTGTTATATCTCATTATTATTGTGTTAAAAACACGGAAAAACGAGCCCTTAGGTATAAACTTCTTTCCCTTATTTCATTGAACGAGGGTCTCGTACTGGCAGACTTGGTGTGTTTAGGTTGTATAAGAGGGACAATTAATCAGCTGCCCGCTCATAATAACTTCACGTTCTATGTGACGCCAAACATGCGCATAAGAGTGTTTTCACACTCGTCGTTTGGCTTATAGATGGCGCTGACTGTCACTCCTACTTTTAAATTCACAGATAAACTCAAAAAAGTGGATGGAGGGAGGGCCGCTGTGATAGCTCAGTGGTTAGAGCATCGAACGCGTAATTCGAAGGTCGTAGGTTCGATTCCTGCTCACAGTAGGTAATTTTTTCATCCACTTTTCTTTCTTCTTATTTACATTCCATTGGTTTTAATAACTTCCCCTGTACATTCCTTGGCATTACTGTCTGTTATATCTTATTATACTATATATATATATATATATATAATATATTATATATATAATATATGTATGAATATATATATTATATATTTATATATATATATTTTTATCTTTTTTTGTGAAGCACTTGACAGTTTATGATGCGCATTGTAATGCTAACCAGAGCAGATGGCGCTAACCTGCTATTGAAAGGAGCTTTTAAAGCCATGTATGAACTGTTGTCACATTACTCTGACGAAGGCTGGTCCACCAGCTGAAAACGTTTAGTAAAGACGCTTCCACGAAAGCTTCGTCGTCCCTTTCTTGCCTATATATATATATATATATATATATATATATATATATATATACATATATATATATATATATGTCTGCTGCCTCGCACTTTGGGCTCGACACCGCATCGAGAATGTCTCGTTTACGACCCATGTTTTGCAGGTTGCTCTCACCTTGGCGTTCTGTTCTGGGCTGCCCGGCAATTTGCAATCTGCAGCTGATATACCATCTTTCGATGAGCCATCATTTCTGCTAGGTGTGAATAAAACGGTCCACTTCAGCGAGATGCCAACGTCTACTACAGCCACCTCGCCCTTGTGTCTCGACGGTTGGCTCTGGCCGACTAACTACCGTTTCACTCGATCTGAAAGAGCCACCTCGAAAGCGACCAATGTCAAATCTGGGTGCTACAGGCTACTTCTTCTGGCAACGATAATCGACAACATTGACGGTGGAAGTGCGCGCCTCGGGATATAAATGCCAGTCCGCTGCCTCACACTTTGGGCTCGACACCGCATCGAGAATGTCTCGTTTACGACCCATGTTTTTGCAGGTTCCTCTCACCTGGGCGTTCTGTTCTCGTCTGCCCGTCAATTTCCGATCTGCAGCTGATTCCCCATCTTTCGACGAGCCATCGTTCCTGCTAGGTGTGAATAAAACGGTCCACTTCAGCGAGAAGCCAACGTCTACTACAGTTACCTGGCCCTTGTGTCTCGAAGGGATTGGCTCTGGCCGACTAACTACCGTTTCACTCAAACTGAAAGAGCCGCCTCGAAAGCGACCAATGCTGAATCTGGGTGCTACAGGCTACTTCGTCTGGCAACAAAAATTGACAACAGCGACGGTGGAAGTGCGCGCCACGGGATATAAATGCCAGTCCGCTGCCTCACACTTTGGGCTCGATACCGCATCGAGAAGGTCTCGTTTACGACCCATGTTTTTGCAGGTCAATTATCTCAATCATGCTACTAGCATAAAAAGCAGCAATTATTGTCTTCTCGCGGTGTCGTGCCCACCAGAGTGTAGTGATCTAGTGAAACGGATGTCATTTTGTCGGTCTTTTGCATGTTGTACTTGGTCCGACCTTTTGCTGTTGCTTGCGGGTGACATTGAGGTACATCCAGGGCCTATGTCGAAGGCGGAGGCTGACGCATTCGTCCAGGCACTGGAAACTGTACGGGAACTCAAAGATGAATACGCTGCTTTGGTAACGCAACATAACACAGTTTTCGACGAAATGAAGCAACTAAGGCTAAAGGTCGATGCTTTAGAAAAGGTTCAGGCCACTGGAATTGCGGCTAAGGACAGTACAGAACCAGCTCTTCGCGATATGTTTGAAAAGCTGAAGTCAACTGTACATGAGGTTGAGCGCCTAAGTACAAAAGTGGTATCATTTGAAGAGGCACAGTCTTCGGCAGGTATGATTTCTAAGGCCACACCTGCAGACACACTGGGAGGATTTACGGATCAGCTTACATCAATATCTTCACGAAGTGATGAAGCGGAAAATAGGATGCGTCGATCCAACCTACTTTTTTTCGGTTTGGAAGACAATGCTAATGAGGATTGGGCAGCTTCTGAACTGAAAATTATTAAGCTTTGTTCTCAAAAATTGCAGCTTACACTCACTAATACTCAGTTTGAAAAGTTTCATAGATTGGGTAAACATGATAAAGAAAAGTGTCGACCAATCATTGCCAAGCTTACCTTTTTTAAAGATAAGGACCAAATCTCGTCGCGTGCCCGAAATCTGAAGGGCACTACGTTTTCAATACGCGAAGATTTTCCACTGGCAACGCGACAGACCCGCAGAAAGTTAATAGAATTTGCCAGAACTCAAAATAAGCCATTTAGGCTTGTAGAGGACAAGCTGCGCATCGAAAACGTTACTTACATCTATAACGCCGTCTCTAAGTCAGCTATACGCTCAAGCAGATAGCTAGAAGGAAACGTACAAACGTTTAGGAAGCCGGAGCTTCATAAGCCTTGCACTCCTCTATCACTAACAGTATCATTCACTTATCTTAGAAGCATCTTATCCAAACGTGAAATAGTGTCACCTTATATCAATGATAGCCTTTCTGATATTCTTGTCTTCACTAAGACATGGCTTAACGCTGACATCAATGACAATGAGATTTTTATGCATGCTAACAGATACAACGTCTATCGAAGCAATCGTGCAGACAGAAGGGGTGGTGGTGTTCTTATAGCTGTTAAAAAAACCATCACGTCTTATGTCGTCGCTTCTTATTATAAGATTGAAATTATATCGGTAGTTTGCACAATTCATTCCACAAGGATGTTGCTCGGCATCTGTTATTGTCCTCCCGATCGTCATCATTCTTTATTAGAAGAGTTGCGCAGCAGCATTAATTTTGCCATCGAAATCTGTGAGGCTCGCATCGTTTATTTATTCGGTGATTTCAAGCTACCATTTATTGGCTGGGAGCAGCTGTCATCTTCTTGTAAGTACTCAACTGACTTCATTACCTTAACTTTAGACTTTCATTTGGCTCAGGATGTCACTCACTCAACTCGCGGTTCAAATATACTTGACCTCGTTCTTACAACTGCACGTGAAACTATTGACCACATAAACTATTTGAATGGCTTTAGTGACCACAAACTGCTGCAAGTTGATCTTTCTATCTTGGCACCTTTTGCAGGAGCCGAATCACAGATAATTAGAGATTATAATAAAGCCGATTACGATGCACTTAACAGGAAACTTGAGTCTTTGCTTGACAATGTGCTGCTGCCTTTCTTTTACAGTCGCTCAGTTGAGGAAAAGTGGGTTCTTTTCAAGAAAGTGATTTCAGCCCTAATAGAAAAACACGTGCCGTTGATAACAATTACGAATGATGAAACTAATTCATGGTTCACCAAGTCTTTGCGCAGACTTAGAAACAAAAAGAAGCGGCTTTATCGGTCTGCAAAAAAATTCGCGTTCACCGACGTCTTGGGATAGATACGAGAAATGCCTAAAGAAATATTTCCATGAAAAACAACTGCGAAAAATAAATACTATTCCCAGAATTGGCCTTCACTCTTAAAATGTAATAAAAAAAAATTCTGGAAAGTAATAAGTCCTGATCGGGACGATAACTTCGTTTCATTTCAAGATGCAAATAACACTCCTTTTGCCGACACTAATTGTCCTGATGTCTTCAATTCATTCTTTATATCCGTGTTTACCAGCGAGCATGCTCATCTTCCAGAAATTGTTGAACGCGATTACTCATTCATGCCACCTATAGATATTACAATTGAAGGCATAGTTAAAATTATTGAAAATCTGAAGATGTCATCATCTTCTGGTATTGACGATGTCAATTCAATAATAATAAAGAACACTGTTTATGTGTCTGGCAATATCCTGCTTCACATTTTTTGGCAGTCGCTCGCTACAGGGATAATGCCTTCTGACTGGAAGATAGCGAAGGTAGTGCCAGTTCATAAAAGTGGTAGTAAAAGTTCACGTGGAAATTATCGCCCCATTTCCTTTACGTGCATATGTTGTAAGATGCTTGAGCATATCATAGCTTCTAACATTTATGCGCATCTAGAATCTAACAATTTCTTTTTCTCAAACCAGCACGGGTTCCGAAAGGGTCGTTCTTGCGAGACTCAACTCTTTGAGTTCACCACCGACCTAGATTCTAACATGAACAGTAATCTACAGACAGATTGTTTATTTCTTGATTTTGCAAAGGCATTCGATCGTGTTGCTCATTGTCGCTTGATATTATAACTGTCATCACTAAAACTTGATTCACTCACGCTAACATGGCTCAGCAACTTCCTAACTAACCGCCAACAATTCACTATCGCCAACAATCACTCTTCATCACTCTGTTACGTTTCCTCTGGTGTACCACAGGGCAGGGTTCTTGGTCCCTTACTTCTCCTCATCTACATTAACGACCTGCCTGACAACTTATCCTCATGTATGCGTATATTTGCCGATGAGAGCATCATCTATCGTCCCATCCGCTACAACAGCGATCATCCAACTCTTCAAAAAGACCTCGAGCATATAATCGAGTGGTGCAAAACATGGCAGATGACACTTAATGTTTCCAAGTGCAAACTAATCACCTTTAGTCGCAAACGTGATAACTTTAATAGCCAATACATAACTGATAATAGCGTTGTAGAACGCACTGATCATTACAAATACCTAGGCATAAACCTAACTTCTACACTTTCGTGGTCCACACATATCACTTCTATCTGTGCCAACACATCAAGATCATTAGGTTTTCTGTGCCGAAATCTATACAGTGCTCCCTCCGATGTGCGAAAACTGGTTTATCTTACTCTAATGCATCTTCAACTGGAGTTTGCATTCTCCATTTGGTCACCATATCAACAATACCTCATAGATAAGTTAGAATGTATACAGAACAGAGCTAGTCGATTCATAGCGCGTAATCACAGCTACCCGTCCAGCGTAACACAGATTAAACATAGCCTTGCACTCGAGCCACTGAAAATTTGCCGCGACATCTCACTTTTATCACTATTTCACAAACTCATCCACACGAGCATGATGCCATCTGTTCACCTTAACCTAGCACATCGAACTTCGAGCAGACTACACAACACCTTTAGCTTATCACGCATGTACGGCAATACTAACGCTTTCAACCAGTCGGCTCTTTCACGAGCTATTCGTTTGTCGAATGATTTGCCAGATGATCTTGCCAGATGATCGTCAGATGATCCAGATTTGCCAGATGATCGTCAGAACAAGACTACACAAAGTTCTATCATACTCTTAAAAATACTTATGCACCAAAAACTGCTCTATCGCATCTTCGTAATCATCAGTGTTTACAGGACTGTTCAAGATGTTTTTGTACTATTACTAGGTTGTAGTTACTGTCATAATAGTTTTTTTCGTATTTCATCTTCACATACTGTAACTCACTTTTCTCGTACGTATTTTGCTTACATGTTCATAAGTTGAACTGCATTTTCTATTACATTCATTATTTGCCTATGAATGTGTAGATATTATCTATATATATTTTGCTAACATATTATCTGTACTGCCCCCCCTTACATAATGCCCCTTGAGGGCTCTGTAAGGTACTGTAAATAAATAAACAAATATATATATATATATATATATATATATATATATATATATATATATATATATATATATATATTTATTTATTTATTTATTTATTTATATAAAGGTTCAGTTAACACAAAAATGAAGGAGCTCTGAAAACTGTCACAGGACAAGCCGGAAGCGTTCTGCAATTTCACACTCCCCAGCCTCTCTATGCTGTCTTCAACACACGTAATCAATTCTCTCTGAGACATAGAGTAAAACAGATCTTTAGCGCGTAAAAAAAGTTGGCCAGGTTTTGGTCCTGCCTTACCTTAAAAAGGTAAACTAGCTTGGACTGAACTGCCGAGTAAGGATCGTAAGCAGGAAGCATCTCCAAATGTTTCTGTAGAAACAAAGACAAACGCTTCTACCATGTGTTTTGTTTTTTTTTGGGGGGGGAGTCCTGCATAAAGGGCTGTCACTCATGAGTTTTTGTTGTAAAAAGCGAAGCTTCTTTTTATTTCTTTTTGCCCGGGCTAGGTTTTTTAGATCAATTCTTCTGCACAAGATCAATACCTCATTTCGAAGCTTTCGAAATGACACAAAAGAGACTCTCAGGCTTTAATCGTGTAGAAGGACTTGGACATGACCGCAAAGTCATCTTACTTGTCCGGGAATAACAGTGAAACAGATATTTTCTCCATATACCGACAGGTACTAGCCAACAAAAGCTTTTCATCTAAAGAACCGGTGCACAGCAGAAGGTTTAATCTGGGAAGCCTAGCGCTAGCAAAAGAAAATAGCGAGACGTTCCAGTTCGAAATGTTCTCACAGTAAAAACTCATAACATGATTGCCCTATACGCGAGAATTAGTCAGAAAACAACAGATGACAGATTTTAGAGTTCCTTCATATCTGTGTCAACTCGACCTGCCCTAATTCGGTTGACTACATTACTTTATTATTCATGTATGTTTTTAATTTATTTCATTTTTGTTACCCTCAATCACCTAAGCATTACCGAGGGGAGCGGATTACAACATACAAAAATTCAAAACAAACAAGGAGAACGTGTCATATTGCACAACCTAGAATATTAAACAAACTAAAATCTCTACTCGATGAAACACAACAAAACTGAAACGTGAATAAAAAATAAAATAGATAAAACGTAATATTTCAGAGCACTAACTGCAAAATGTGAACGTAACAAAAATGCTGCAACATGGTGGCATCTCGACAGCTGTCGAAAGACAGCTCTAAGAAGGGGCAATACATCAGGTGACTAGGGAGAGCTATCGCAGAACAGGTGAACTGTTTATGAATGACAGAATAAGGGGTTATCACTGGTGGAAATGATGTCACCTGGTAGCTGGTTTCAATCGTTAGATGCAACCGCTATGAAAGAGCAAGAAGATGGGTTAGTGTTTCAAAAAGAACCTTTAACTTTGTGTTTGTGACTAATCCAAGATTAATGATACGTGGGAGGCGTAACTAGCTCAATACCTGGTGATGGTTGATGGTATATCTTATGAAAAAGGCAAACAGGGTGATACTTGCGGCGTAGTGATAAAAATGGCAGTGACGTGGTGCTGCATTGCTGTTACGCTTGATGTACGGCTATAATAACAGAGAATGAAACGTGCAGCATGATTTTGAAACAGTTCAAGAGATCTAACTCGGTATTCGAGATGAGGGTTCTAGAATGCGGCAGCCTATTCTAATTTTGTGTGCACAAGAGCTTTATATAGAACCACCTTGAGGGAAGATGGAGCTTTCTTGAATTTACATTGTATGTAGTCCAATATACCGTTAGCATTGTTCGCGATGACGTCAATATGAGCATTCCGTGTTAGATTGAAATGTGTGGTAACGCTCAAGTACCGTTATCATGACACATGGTCAAAATGAGTGTCGCCGAGTTTGTATGTTGATGAGTAGTTATGCTGCCTAGAAGCTTGCATTTGTGAGGATTTCTTTTCATGAGCCATTTAGAACAACTAGTTCTAATGTTATTTGAAACTGTGTGGAAGATGTTTTTATTATTATGGGTACGTATTTCTCTGTAAATTTTACACTCGTCTGCATAAAATGCACAGGAAAACAGACACAGTTAGGTGGGTCTTTATTATATAATAAAAACCGTAGTGGGCCCAAAAATGACCCTTGGGTACACGCGATGTTACGCTTATTTCTGGTGAGTCATGACTGTTCACAAAGACCTACTGCAGATGGTTTCTGGGAAAGTATTTAGGCCATGCCCTCGCGTTAGATTCCAGGTTCAGAGAGGAAAGCTTGCACATTAGCAAAGCGTTATTGACTCTTTCGAATGCCTTTGCAAAATCTGAGAAGATACAGTCTATTGAAGATTGCTTATCAAGAATGGTGTGAAGATGATGAGTGAAAAGAAGCAACTGGGTTTCACAGAAAATTTATCCCTAAAACGATGTCAGGCTGATTTAAAATCAATTGGCCTCTAAAATTTTAGCTATATGTGAGTGCAGTACATGTACCATTAGCTTACACGGAATTCCTGTAAGTGAAATGACCTGGTTGTTTAAAGTGCAGTACTTATAACCAGACTTGTGTATCGGTACAAACTTACCGACCTTCCATTTCAGTGGAAAAGTTCTTTGATCAAGAGACTGCTTGAAAATCTTCTACAAAAAGAGAAACGAATACACGCACGTCTGCTCAGAAAACATCGAGTTGATTTTTTCGGTGCCACATGATCAGGATGTTTTAAAGCGTTAATTAACTTCACAATTTCGACCACATCAAATATGTAGGAAATATTCAGTAGTAGTCATGGGACAAAACTGCGTCCACGGGTGCAGCAGTGTTTTCCGGCAACATCGCCTGAGTATATTGGTAAATAATGCAGCACCCTCCAGTGTTGGTAACAGTTCCCCATATTTTTGGCGGATTGCTAAATCCGTGTTTTCTTTGCAAGTGATTCTGTTCTGAAATTGCCGAGCATTCTTTGACAAAATCTCACGCAACGTGTGAGTGTGGAACTGATACTTAGCAGAATACGCAGCATGCGTCTATTTTGTATCAGCACAGTGATAAGCTTCCCATTGACCTGTAGCACTATGTAACTTGGCTGCGCGGAAAAGGCGCCTTTTTCTATTAGGCAGTCATTTCAGGCGCGTTGTTATACCATGGCCTTTTTGTGTTGTTCCGAATGCATAGTAGGGGAGCGTGCGCTGTATAGAGACCAGTAACCAGGTTCCTGAAAAGTTTGCAGTTTTCTTCTACACTTCGCTTATAAAAGTGGCAACAGAAAGTTTCTAAATACGCACACATAACTTTATTATTGGCATCGAAATCAGCATTGCGGTCATCCCGGACGTAATGGTCTTGTTTTGTTCCACGTGAGAAAGACATGGTAATGTGGAAATGAAGCACCAAATTGTCGTTAAGACCAGGAAGCTAAATAATTGGGGATATAAAGTCTGGTTGTGTTGTCAGAACTAGGTGTAGTGTATTAGATGATTCATTAGTCATTGCTGTTGGTTTCGGGCCAATTAGTAACAAACAGTGTTTATTTCTGACAATACCGTCATTACTTCTCTGACAGGTGTTGTTCGTTCTGAACCAATCAGTGACATAGAAATAACGAATGAAGGCATTCTCAGCCTTATCTTAAAATTGGATGTGAAAAATTGCATCGGTCCTGACGGGGTACTTAGGACATTTTTTTTTAATTCGCTACTCTCTGTGGTCATCCAGATATTTAACAATCATATTGAATAAACCTTTGTCTTCTGGCTGTGTTCCCTCTTCATTGAAAACGACTCATTTCTGCCTCTATTTAAATCTGGTGATAAGCAGTTTCTATTGAATTATAGACCAACGTCATTGACTTCTCAGTTGGCAAAATATTAGAAGACATCATTCATCCACACATTACGCTCTTCGTGGAATCGAAGCAATAGCGGTCTCACGGACAACAAGGGTTTAGACGTCGTTTTAGCCCAATTGGTCGAATTCACGCATGACGTCTTGCTTAACCTTGATCATGGCAACCAGGTTGACGTTATTTTCATAGACTTTGCAAAAGCCTTCGGCACAGTATTACATTCTAAACGCCTTGCTAAACTCGAAGTGATACTGTATAATCCTCGATTGATCAACTGGATATCCACCTTTTTGTCATCGAGATCTCAGTTTGTTTCTTACAGGTCAACTAACTCTTATGTTGATAATGTAACATCTGGAGTGCCACAAGGGTTCGTTCTTGGGCTTTTACTTTCTTTTACTTTACGTAAACGACTTACCTGCCCACACCTACTCTCCAGTTTGCTTTTATGTGGCCGATTGCGTTTTGTATGATTAAATAAAAACACACGGCGACCACTACCGCTTGCAGGAGTCGTTTGCTGGGTTTCGAAATTGTTACAAAACCTGGCAGATGAACATCAACTTTAAAAACCATGCTTATGTCTTTTTGTAACAAATCACCCTGTGCTTTTGATTACTCTTTCGGTAACTGCACTGTAAGTAGGGTTTACAAATACAAGTATCTTGGTGTTATTTTTACACACAATCTGTCATGGTCGGAGCACATCGACTATATATGTAATGTTAAGACGTTTATTGGCGGACACTCGATGATGATTCACGACAGCGACAGTCAATGCGGGGACCGACTCTCTGCACGAGCTGCTCTACTTAGGAAAAGGGTGACCCACTAGAAGGCACTCGAGAGGACGACCCACTGTTCGAAGGCTTTGCCACAACTACCCTGGGTACGAAAAGGGAGCCGCCTGGCGACCTAACAGGTGGTTACAATGAGCGGGTCATGGTAGGCCTTGAGGCGCTCCACGTTAACAATGTCTCGTCCTCGACGGCGCATGTCCGAAGATGGTTCGATTGGTTCAATCAAGTAGTTGACAGGAGAAGTGCGTTTGACGACACGGTAGGGGCCTTCGTATTTGGGCAATAGTTTTGAAGATAGGCCAGTTGCAGTGGTAGGAATCGAGAGCCAAACGAGCGCTCCAGGGAGGAACGTGGGCGCAGTAGTGCTGGCGTCAGCGCGAATGCTTTTTTGCCGCTCTTGATCGTGCGCAGTAAAGGTCTTTGCAAGCTCTCGACACTCTTCAGCAAGCTTGGCTGTAGCAGAAATAGGCGCCCACTCAGACGGATCTGGCCTGTACAGAAGTATCGTGTCGATGGTGTGCGACGGGTGCCTTCCATATAATAAAAAAAGGTGAAAAGCCAGTAGTTCTCTGAGGGGCGGTATTATATCCGTAGGTGACGAAGGGTAGAATGGAATCCCAATTTGTGTGATCGGCGGCGACGTACTTGGAGAGCATGTCGCCGAGCGTACGGTTGAAGCGTTCGGTGAGGCCATTTGTCTGCGGGTGGTAAGCAGCAGTTTTGCGGTGAACAATGTTGCACTCTTTAAGAATGGCTTCAACAACTTCAGACAGGAAGACGCGGCTTCGGTCACTGAGCAGTTCCTGGGGTGGACCGTGTCGCAAAATGAATCGTTGTAGCAGGAAGGAGGCCACATCGCTCGCTGTAGCCGCGGGGAGAGCGGTCGTTTCGGCGTATCGCGTGAGGTGGTCCACAGCGACAATAGCCCAGCGGTTACCAGCCGACGTCAGTGGAAGTGTCTCATATAAATCGATGCCAACGCGCCCAAAGGGCCTGGCAGGGCAAGGTAGAGGTTGCAGACCTGCCGGTGATAGGTGCGTTGAAACTTTTTGGCGCTGACAATCTATGCAGGAGCGGACAAATTTCTGCACGTAGCGGTACATGCCGCGCCAAAAGTACCGTTGGCGAATGCGGTGGTAAGTCTTCGATACCCCGTAGTGCGCACATTGCGGATCGGAATGAAAAAACTCGCATATATCAGAGCGCATACTGCGAGGTATGACTAGTAGCCACTGGCGGCCGTCACCGTTGTAATTGCGCCTGTGGAGGAGGTCGTCGCGAATGGCGAAATGGTGAGCTTGACGACGCAACGCGCGAGTGGATGGAGTAGATGGATCAGCCAGCAAGTCGATCAGTGAGGCGATCCATTGATCCTTGCGCTGTTCAGTAGTAATGGTATGAATGCTAATGGAAGAAATGGCCAGGTGAGACGCGGAGTTGTGGGCGTTGTCGTCAGGCAAGGGAGAACGTGACAGGGCGTCGGTGTCAGCATGTTGCCTTCCATTGCGGTACAGCACGCGGATATCATAGTCTTGCAGGCGAAGTGCCCACCGGGCGAGATGGCCTGAGGGATCTTTCAATGACGACAACCAGCATAGTGCGTGATGGTCGGTGACGACATCAAATGGGCGACCATACAAATAAGGTCGGAACTTCGTAAGGACCCAGACGATTGCCAAACATTCCTTCTCGGTGACGGTGTAATTAGTCTCGGCCTTAGTAAGCGTACGGCTTGCATACGCCACGACATATTCCGGGAACCCTGGTTTGCGCTGCGCAAGGACAGCGCCTATAGGCCGACACCACTGGCATCCGTGTGTACCTCTGTAGGGGCCGTAGGGTGGTAGTGGCGGAGTATGGGAGGTGACGTCAACAAACGACGGAGCGTTGTGAAAGCGTCGTCACACTGTGATGACCACGAATGGAGAGGCCCGTTACTTCCAAGGAGCTTCGTCAGCGGCGATATGATAGTCGCGAAGTTACGAATGAAGCGCCGAAAGTAGGAACACAGCCCTACGAAACTGCGCAGTTCCTTGACGGATGTTGGCTTGGGGAACTCGGACACGGCCCGAAGCTTAGCTGGATCAGGGAGAATTCCGTCCTTGGACACAACGTAGCCGATTATTGTTAGCTGCCGAGCTGCCAATCTGCACTTCTTTAGGTTCAGTTGCAGACTGGCGTCACTCAGACGCGTTAAAAACATGCCGTAGGCGCTGAAGATGCGTCGAGAAGTCCGGAGCGAAAACGACGACGTCATCGAGGTAGCACAGGCGCGTGTGCCATTTCAGGTCACGCAGAACAGTATCCGTCATGCGCTCAAAGGTGGCGGGCGCGTTGCACAGCCCAAACGGCATGACGTTGAATTCGTACAAGCCATCGGGGGTGACAAAAGCGGTTTTTGGTCGAGCGTCCTCAGCCATAGGTACTTGCCAGTACCCTGAGCGCAAATCGAGGGACAAAACAAATTCTGCTCCTTGCAGGCTGTCAATAGCGTCAACTACCCGCGGTAGTGGGTACACGTCCTTATGAGTGATCTTGTTGAGGCGTCGGTAGTCCACACAGAACCGTTCAGAACCGTCCTTCGTGACGAGAACGACAGGAGATGCCCAAGGGCTGCTATAGGGGCGAATAACATCGCGGCGAAGCATGTCGTCGACTTGCTCGTTGATTACACGGCGTTCTGTGGAAGATACGCGATATGGACGCTTTCTAAGTGGTGGCTGTGTGCCTGTGTCGATGCGATGCGTAATGGTGGATGTGTGGCTGAGAGAAGGTTGGGCGACATCAAAAGAAGACCGGAATTCTTCCAACAGGCCCAGAAGCTGGGAACGCTGGCCTGGCGTAAGGTTGTCGGGAACGGAGGGACCGAATACATCATCGGATGATGAAGCAGATGTCGAAACAGCACTAAGCGTACTGGAACTTGAGCAGTGCATGTCATCGGGTTGATCCATAACTTGTTCCATAACTTGTTAGTCTTCGATGGGTTCCACGCTGCCGAGACATTCCCCTCGCACCAACGTAACGCTGTACGGGGATGAGTTCACTGCAAAAATAGTGGTGCTGCCGTGAGTGAGATGCGCGGTCGCGAAAGGAACCAGCAAGCCTTTTCTGATGAAAACACGATGAGATGGCGAGAGGAGTACAGCGGTGTCAGAAAGGCTTGCGCAGTAGACCGACACCGTCGCGGACGAGTTTGCAGGCACTTGGGTGTCATCTCTGACGAGTAACTTGCTTGCGGCAGATGGACTGTCGGCCGGCGTCAAAGAAGAGAATTGGGTGAGTTCTATTTCTGCTGGTGCGCAATGAATTACGGCGTCATGGCGGGAGAGAAAATTCCATCCTAGGATGACGTCGTGAGAGCATGAAGGAATTATGATGAATTCGACCGCATACATCACGTCCTGAATCATAAGGCGGGCTGTGCACATCGCCGTAGGGTGAATGCTTTGGGCGCTGGCTCTACGGAGGGAGAGCCCGGAGAGTGGCGAGGTCACTTTGCGCAGTAATCGGCTAAGTTTTGTGTCCATGACGGATACGGTGGCTCCAGTATCTACAAGGGCAGATGCACGAACGCCATCCACAAGTACGTCTATCACGTTCGATGCGCTTTCCTGAGGGCTTCCGCAGTTAGACAGCGTCGCAGCCCTTGCCTCGTAGACTGCGACGACTAGTTTTCATGGTCGCCCTCGAGTGGACGTGGCCGCATCGGCGACAGTGAGCGACGTCGCGGAGATGGTGAACGGCGGGTAGACGGAGCGGGGCGGGATGACGGTGACATAGGTGGCGGTTGGTCATAAGAGCGGCTTGATTGGCTGGGAAAGTTCGAGGCGACCTGCGGTTGCTGCTCACGATTGCAATAGCGTGCTACATGACCGACGCGACCGCAAGCAAAGCAGTTGGGGCGATTGTCAGCAGTGCGCCATCTGTTCGCGGGTCCCATCCATGTCGCATAACGCGTTGAGCGAGCTGGCTGCTGATATGAGTGCATGGTGGGCGGCACTCGGGGCACGTGGGTGATGTCGGTGTATGTAGGCGACACAGTTTCTCCGAAGGCGTGGGGCCTCGCGGTGATTTCGGTGTAACTTACAGGGCAATCCACAGAAATCGGTGGGGGCGGCCTGGCTACAACTTGGGCGTAGCTGAGTGGCGCAGATACAGGATGCGGCTGGTGGTATTCTGGAACGACCTGCGCGATTTCCTGCTGAATGGCTTGGCGGAGCGGAGGTACAAGTGTACTTGATGGCTGCTGAGCATGTTGCGGCGGAGCAAAAGCCAGTAAAGAGACCTGGCGGGCACCTTCCTCGCGCACGAATAACTTGATTTCGGCGAGCAAGGTTTTGTGGTCAGGAACCGCTGACAAAGCCGAGAGACCAGCATCACGTGGTGGCGATCAACGGGTCATCAAGCGCTGCCGCCGCAGCTCGTCGTAACTTTGGCATAATGTAATGATTTCTTCCACAGTATGAGGGTTCTTGGCGAGAAGCATGGTGAAGGCATCGTCGGCGATGCCTTTTAGAACATTCGTGATTTTGTCAGCCTCTGACATGTTCAGGTCGACCTTCTTGCACAAGTCAAGGATGTCCTCGATGTAACTTGTTAAGGACTCGCCAGTCTGCTGTGCTCGTTCACGTAAACGCTGTTCGGCGTGCAGTTTACGAACGGCAGGGTGGCCGAACACGTCGACGACAGCGGTCTTAAAAGCGGACCAAGTCGGGAAATCAGACGCGTGGTTATTGTACCACATTCCGGTCACACCCGCAAGGTAAAAGAACAGGTTACCGAGTTTAGCCGCCTCATCCCAATAATTGGGGACGCTCACACGTTCGTACATGGCAAGCCAGTCCTCGACGTCGGTGCCATCCGCGCCGGTGAAGACAGGAGGGTCGCGGATGCGGGGGACACCGGGACATGGCGTCGGTGTAGGAGGGAGCGTTTGCTGAGCGGCGTCCTGGTGCATGGTAGAAGGCACAGTACGGGATCGAAGCTCGAAGGGCATTGAATGCGAACCTTCAAGATGTTTGAAGGGGACAGCACCTCCACCAAATTGTTAAGACGTTTATTGGCGGAAACTCATTGATGATTCACGACAGCGACAGTCAATGCGGGGACCGACTCTCTGCACGAGCTGCTCTTCTTCTTATGAAAAGGGTGACCCACTAGAAGGCACTCGAGAGGACGACCCACTGTTCGAAGGCTTTGCCACAGTAACAAATCAGTGAAAAAAACTAGACTATCTACATCGCACTTTGTCCAAATCCCCAAAAGACAGAATGCTCCTCTTATATAAATCGCTAACTCGTCCTGTACTTGACTATGCATCCGTTGTGTGGAATCCGTATAAGCATTGCGAGATTCAAGAGCTGGAAGCAGTCCAGAAGGAGGTGATAAGATTCATATGCCATCGTTAAGATCATGATTTCTCACCTTCTTCTACTCTATATTGATTGCAATTAACGCTTCATTCTCGTCGCTGAATAGAGTCATTAAAATTCTTGCAAAGCATCGTTTCCTCCACAGTAAACTATCAAACAACAAGGAATACATAAACTTTGCCCCACAGTCAACGACTAGAAGCTATCCCAACCTAAAGACGAGGCCTTACTATGCTCGAACTACTAAGTTCAATCACAGTTTTTCCCTACTTCATCGAAGAATTCATTACCTGGTTATCTTCGTTCATGTCCACCGCCAAGTTTTGTAGCCGAAATTCATAACACACATGTGTTAAATAAGCTTATCTGTTTGCAAAGGCGCTTTCTTTGTTCCTTTTTTCCATGTTCTGATATTTTTGCCTTAATGCTCGCACAATGTCATCATGTTACCTGTTTGCGTTACGCTCGTAGTTTGTAGTTACATTTTAGTGTATCTTTATATACCCACTTCTGCCATGGCGCCATTAGCGCTGCAGTATGTGTAAATGAAATAAATCAATAAGTAAAGAAATAAATAAACCTGTGGGAAATAAAACCGTTCCAGAAATTAAGTAACTGTTGAGATTGTGTCGAAAGGAATCGAGCAGAGGACCACCTGTGGGCTAGTTGATGTTAGGAAAGTTAATGTCACCAAATAAGAATAATAGGTGACGAAGGGTACCAGTGCCGACATAGCCAACAACTACAAATGACGCTGAATATTTTGCGGAACGATAGCATACGCTTAATATGATATTTGTTTATTTGAAATACGAACCCAGACTATTTCTAAAGTGGACATCTACTTAAAAAGAGGAGAACATTTGTGATGCGGATATCAATACGCCACCCCCCTGTCACCTTCTCTATCGCAGCGATACACGTCATAAGTGACGTCCTTCCGGAAAAATTCTATATTTCCAACAGCTGTGTTGGCCGTGCCTCAGTCAGTATTGGTAAACTGGTCTCCATTACGGAAACAGTAGAATTAGGCTTTAACGGTTGTTTCATAATGCTCTTTATGTTGAAAAAAAATAACGGGGGCTTCCAAAAGAGTACAATCTTGATCATCCCTATCACCGGCTAATTAGGGGCGAAGCTCCTTATAGCGGCACCCGTTCATCTCTCGTTGTCGTAGTCGTAGTCAGAATGCGTAACCAGTTTTACGTTTTGACCTGCAAGGTGGTGCCGGTAAGAGATTTCTCCTGTGCGTTAGTGAACAATTAAAAATTCGTAGCGTGCGCGTTAACTAAAAGCCGAATTCTGCCCCGCCGCGGTGGTCTAGTGGCTAAGGTACTCGGCTGCTGACCCGCAGGGCGCGGGTTCGAATCCCGGCTGCGGCGGCTGCATTTCCGATGGAGGCGGAAATGTTGTAGGCCCGTGTGCTCAGCTTTGGGTGCACGTTAAAGAACCCCAGGTGGTCTAAATTTCCGAAGCCCTCCACTACGGCGTCTCTCATAATCGTATAGTGGTTTTGGGACGTTAAACCCCACATATCAATCAATCAAAAGCCGAATTCTCCTGTCTCTCATTCCCCATTAGCAGCCATTGGCTTGTGCATTAGGCACTATCTGACAAGAAATGGTTGATACGTTATACTCGATGGGCGTAACCTCCTTGGTTTTAGAAAAGTTTAGCAAGCGTTGAGCCCAGTGCCATGAATACAGTGAAGTAGTATATGCCATTAACTCAAGGTGGTTAAAGGTTAGAACTAGACACGAAGAGCAAGCCGTAAGAAAGTGTGCGTGTGCCACCTCTCGTTTAGTCCTTGGAATATCCGCTGGATGGCGGTGCTTCTATATCTGCAATATATGATGAAAAGATGCGAGATGGTGGTACTTGGAGTTTTGAATAGATGGACAAACGGACACACAGGCTGATGCCTGGATGGACTCATGGATGGCTGCACCGACGGATGGACGCATGGACGGACGCAGGGGAGGATGCATGGGGGTGATTCCACGAGAGGTCTACACGAGTCGAAAAGTTGATATTTCAGATTTTATTGAGTATTTTATATTTCGTGCACCTCTTGCCAGGTAGCCCGAAAGTAAACTTCGTTTTATAATTAACGGCATAACTTACGAGAAAAAAAACCAAGCTTCACCAACACGGAGGCACCAATTTCGTCACCTGTCATTTTCGAAAATTGCAGATGCTATAAAAAACAAATATTTTTGTTTCAAGAAAGATATTTTTTACCTGAAATGCATGTCTAATGAAAAATGAAATCACGCGGTTTCAAGTTTGTAGACCTTAAGAAAAAACCTTTTAAAGATGTCTAATTTTGCGACAGTTTAAAAAAGGTTACGCATTTCCCTTTTTTTTCTCCGAAAGTAATGCAAGCAGCGTTTTGAAACTTGACAAGTTTGAAGGATATAATGTGCTCATCAGGTACATGAATTATCGCTGTCGTAGGGCAAATGTCAAGTTTTATATATTGCCTCCAAATTCTCGTATTAGCAAAAGTGTACTCCACTGAAATTTGTATAATAGAAAAAACTCCATCTTCGATTTTTCTTAAAATCTCGTAAGTAGACAACCAAAGGCCATCATACAGTAATATAGAAAAACATCTGGCATTATTTTGTTTTTAGCGACAATATTTGTGGTACAAATCAGAGCTTTTCGAGAATGCGCTGATAAGTTGAGAAATCTAGAAATCGGAACGGAAAAGCGGCAATGAGCTTCAATCGCGAGTAAACGTGACCGCATTTGGTGAAGCAAGGGTGTTTTAGCAGATAGGAGTAACTATTTTGAACACGATATTCTACAGTATCTGAATTCACTCTTATACGTAGAGCACTGAGACTTCTGATATGTGGTGCCTCTCCATTACTGACACCCAGGTGTAGCTGCTATGACGGTCATGCGTTCGCAACACGTCGCTAAGAGAATTGAATGTTGAATGAGTTCATAAACAATTCATAACAAATTTTTATAAATTGGGGCACGAACACTGCCGCATTAGATTAAAGAACACGCGTTAGGGCAAGTTGTAATCCATCGTCTGCTCTACAGATGAAGTGCTATGCGCCGCATCTCAGAGGCAATGCTTTAAATCTTATGGTACAAAGTAGGGACAAAGAATATGCCTCCCATAATTTTATCGACAACAACATTGTGAACTTCATTTTAACCTACTACACTTCAGTTTTTCATTCGCACTGTGGATACCTGCGCACGCTGTTTTACGTTTGCTCTCATTAAAGGTGAGAGACATAGGAACAAACGACAGATAATCCACTTTCGTGCTGCTGGTTTCACGCATAGTTGCATTGCCAGTAATTCGAGCCTCAATGAGCGTGGCAATTTCTCACCGCCTCAGCCGGGATAGACTTCTTTGTTCAGATTACCTCATTTTGCATAAAAAGAAAATACCTTATCAAAGAAACTACCGCAAGGTTAAAGACATCGGCCTGTTCGCCCTCCACAAGCTTTTGCCGAAAGCTGCTTGCCATGCAAATAACAACAACCACGTCTGCCAGAAATGCTTCAGACGCCTGAAAGATATGCTGTCTTCGTCTAATGGCTTCTCAGCTGAAACAGCTGATGAGTTTTTGCCGGAAGAAGAAAAAGGCAGAAGTCAAGAGCGGTGCGGTTAACACGCCTGAAGCACTGTCACATATGCGACTGGCGAAGCTGCATGCGCAAAATAGCAAAGTTCATGCAGAGCCAAGAAAACTTAGCAGCAATTCTACAGTAACCGTGAAATGCCACCGTAGCGTGTGTAACCACCTCTTTCAACCATCAGAATATAAATGCAGTGTGTGTGCCCAGTGGTTCAAGAACTTCAAGCAAGCCTATGAAGCGTGTTCTTCGTATCTAGAGCGCATGCGTTTGTTGACACTGTTGCCGAGCATTATATAGCGCCATAAACTCCAAGCGCTTATGCCAAACTTGTCAGCTTACATGATATACAGATCCCGAAGCTGGCGTGCAAAAAACGGGATATGGTTAGCACCAAATGCCTTAAAAAGGACACGGTTGAACCACATGGACGTCCAGGCAGCTATGGCTTACTACTCCGAAGATGAGTATAAAGCTGCTCTCGGCAGAGTCCCAACAAAAAAGATGTAGTATCTGTTATCATTGACGGAAAAAAGGAGCTTGTTTCGAAAGGTTTATGACCCGTTCGGTGCGAAAGGCTTACCGCCTCTTTAGAGAAGGGTGATTCCACGAGAGATCGACATGGGTCCAAAAGTTGATATTTTTGATTTCATTGAGTATATTATATTTCGTGCATTTCTCACCAGGTAGCCCGAAAGTCAACTTCGTTTTATGATTAACGGCATAACTTAAGAAAAAAAATCAAACTTCACCAACACGGAGGCACCAATTTCGTCACCTGTCATTTTCAAAAATTGCAGATGCTATAAAAAGACAAATATTTTTAATTCAAGGAAGATATTTTTTACCTGAAATGCATGTCTAATGAAGAATGAATTCATACGGTTTCAAGTTTGTAGACTTTAAGAAAATAGCTTTTAAAAAGGTCTAAGTTTGCGACAGTTTAAAATGAGTTACGTTTTTACTTTTTAATTTTTATTTTTTTTCTCCGAAAGTAATGCAAGCAGCGTTTTCAAACTTGACACGTTTTAAGGATATAGTAATTTCATTAGGTACATAAATTATTGTAGCCGTAGGAAAATAGTAACATTTTATATATTGCCTCAAAATTTTTATATAGGCAAAAGTGTACTCCACTGAATTTTGAATAATAAAAAAACGCCAGCTTGCATTTTTTTAAAATCTCTTAAATAGACAACCAAAGGCAATCATACAGTAATAAAGAGAAACATTAGCACAGTATATACAAAGGCACACTTTTCGGTGTGGTGCAAGAATAACCCACTTCGGACTCACTGAATAAAACTTTGAGAGCCTAATAGACGTCTTCGGATTAGCTTCTCGGTGATTCCACGAGAGATCGACACGGGTCCAAAAGTTGATACTTTAGATTTGATTGAGTATTTTATAGTTCGTGCACCGCTAACCAGGTAGCCGGAAAGTCAACTTCGTTCTATAAATAACGGCATAACGTACAAGAAAAAAAATATCAAACTTTACCAACACGGAGGCACCAATTTCGTCACCTGTCATTTGCGAAAATTGCAGATGCGATAAAAAGACAAATATTTTTGTTTCAAGGCAGATAATTTTTACCTGAAATGCATGTCTAAGGAAGAATAAATTCATATGGTTTAAAGTTAGTAGACCGTAAGAAAATAGCTTTTAAAAATGTCTAATTTTGCGACAGTTTAAAACAAGTTACGTATTCCCCATTTTTTTTCTCAGAAGATAATGCGAGAAGCGTTTTCAAACTTGACAGATTTAAAGGATATATTGTGTTCATTTGGTACATGAGTTATTGCTGCCGTAGGGCAAATGTATATTTTTATATATTGCCTCAAAATTCTCATATTGGCAAAAAAGTACTCCACTGAAATCTCAATAATGAAAAACCCCATCTTCGATTTTTCTTAAAATCTCGTAAATAGATAACCGAAGGCCGTCATACAGTAATATAGGAAAAGATGTTGCATTAATTTGTTTTTAGCGACAATATTTGTGGCACAAATCAGAGCTTTTCGAGAAGGCGCTGATAAGTTGAGAAATCTAGAAATCGGAACGGAAAAGCAGCAATAAGCTTCAAACGCGAGTAAACGTGACCGCATTTGGTGAAGAAAGGCTGTTTTAGCACTGTGACAAATACGTACCCATGAAGGCGCATTTATGCTTCTGATAACACAGCTCTAATGGAGAAAATCTTCGACACTGTAACTCAGCTGCAAAACATCTGTCTATATTTGCAGATAAACTCAAACATGAAAATGTTCCAACTCAAGTGTTGGGTCTCGCTAGAAAAACCGTATGCGCTTGAAGTACCCTCACTGGTCTTTTAGTGGTGACTGCGTGAAACAAGGGATGCGCTCAAAATGGCTGCATCTTTTGCAGATCACATTTAGCAGTACGTGACGCTAACAGAACACGACCACCAGTAGTGCCCTCAGATGTGCTTAGCCAAACATGCCAACAGCGTATACCTGGAACACGTGGCAACAATTTCCACTGGCTCTTCTTAAACTGACGGAATGTTTCTAGCTCGTCTGCACTTGCACACAGCAGCTTGACATTCTTGAGCTTCGCGCTCATTTGCGCCACCATTTGAGATGCTGACATAATGACAGTTGAGCTTGCCGCTCTGAGGTTGTAGAGCGTAGCCTGATGCTTTAGTAGGCAACCAACGCCGTCACAAGAGTTCTTGCCATGTCCTGTGGCCAAAAAAATCCAGTTTGTTGATATATGATCTTTCTGACATAAATCGACCAACTGGTACTTGTTTTTGAAATGACTGCATGCACCGTCCGGAACATGAGTAACATGCGTGTCAGGCTTAATTTGTTTCTTCATATAGTTGTGGATTATTTGTAGACCAAAACAGGCATGTGCAGCATCATGACATGTGTCATCACTGATGACGGCAAAACTTTGAATTGATTGCTTCCTTGTGACGACACACGTGAATTATAGACAACTGTCCTTTGTTCCAGTGATACGACGGTACCTCATTCGGTAAAATGGCTGTCCAATTTTCGGCGAAATAAAAATGAAAAATGCAAGATTCTTTTAGATGCGGAAGCATCTTATACTCGCGCCTTGTAGTGCGCCGTCCGCGCCGTCCGCACCGCTTCTCGAACATTCGACAGCTGACGCGCGCGCATGCGCCGTCGCGCCGTCGCCCACCATCTATGCCGCGCGCGCTTCTCCTTCGAGAACATTCGACAGCTGACAGCGCATGCGCCGTCGCGCCGTCGCCATCTGTGCAGCGCGCGCGCTTCTCCTTCGAGAACATTCGACAGCTGACAGCGCATGCGCCGTCGCGCTGTATATATACTCAAGGTCGGCGCTCGCTCGCTCAGTTGCCGCTCGTCCGTTGGTTTGTACGGCGCGTCGACGTCCAAGGTCGCGGTGAAATGAATTCCAACGAATCCACAAACACAATGATCGACGTCCCTTCGACCAGCGCCGCCCTTTCGCATACGTGTGTACGTGTTTACTCATTTAACACCCCCTCCTACAACCACGTTAACCAATTTAGCCATCGACCCAAGTAAGTCGCAATTTAACACCCCATTTCACAACCACGTTAACCAATTTAGCCATCGACCCAAGTAAGTCGCACTTTAACACCCCGTTAACCAATTATATGCTCCGCATCCTCCTCAGTGTTCCCCCGAGGGAAGCTGCGGGCAATTTTTTTCTTTGTACTCTATCGCCTGGCGTATTGCTGATTCCTGAATGTATCTTATGCATTTATGGGTAATCCACTTCACGAACCATGGACTTGGCTCTCGCAGAAAAGCACTTGCCTGGGCTTTTTTTTTTACTAGATCTCCAAATTCTCTTACTGCATAGGCTACCTCAATATCTTCAGAGATTCCTAAACACGAGGCTGTCAGAGCGTCCTCCTTTGCACAATGGTCACAATGGCCTGAAAAACAATCACTTGTAGGGGAGCTGCACAGACATGGTTCTTTCAAGAAGTCCGCCGTGTAGGCATCATCGGTGACGTCTTGTACGGCAGAAACACACTTCGTGGCATTAGCACAGTATATACAAAGCCACACTTCTTGGTGTGGTTCAAGAAGAACCCACTTCGGCCTCAGTGAATAAACCTTTGAGAGCCCAATAGACGTGTTCGGATTAACTTCTCTAAAGAGATGGTAAGCCTCTCGCACCGAACGGGTCATAAACCTTTTCGAAACAAGCTCCTTTTTTCCGTCAGTGATAACAGATACTACATCTTTTTTGTTGGGACTCTGCCGAAAGCAGCTATACTCATCTTTGGAGTAGTAAGCCATAGCTGCCTGGACGCCCATTGGGTTTAGCCGTGTCCTTTTTACCACATTTGGAGCCAACCATATCCCGTGTTTTGCGCGCCAGCGTTGGGATCAGCATATCATGTAAGCTGACAAGTTTGGTATAAGCGCTTGGAGTTTTCGGCGCTCTATATCGCTCGGCAACAGTGTCAACAAACGCACGCGCTCTTGATACGAAGAACACGCTTCATATGCTTGCTTGAAGTTCTTGAACTACTGGGCACACACTGCATTTTAGATCTGATGGTTGAAAACGGCGGTTATGCACGTTACGGTGGCATTTCACGGTTACTGTAGAATCGCTGCTAAGTTGTCTTGGCTCTGCATGAACTTTGCTATTTTGCGCATGCAGCTTCTCCAGTCGCATATGTGACAATGCTTCAGGCGTGTTTACGCACCGCTCTTGACTGCTGTCTTTTTCTTCTTCCGGCAAAAAACTCATCAGCTGTTTCAGCTCAGAAGTCATTAGACAAAGACAGCATATCTCTGAGGCGTCTGAAGCAGTTCTGGCAAACGTGGTCGTTGTTATGTGCATGGCGGGCAGCTTACGGCAAAAGCTTCTGGAGGGCAAACAGGCCGATGTCTTCGACCTTGCGGAAGTTTTTTTGATAAGGTATTTTCTTTTTATGCAACATGATGTAATCTGAACAAAAAAGTCTATCCCGGCTGAAGTGGTGAGCCATCGCTACGCTCCTTGAGGCTCAAATTACTGGCAATGCAATTATGCGCGAAACCAGCAGCACGAAAGTGGATTATATGTCGTTTGTTCCTACACTGTAAGCAAAAACTATCCGAGTTTGTGATTTTTGCGGCTCATGAGCTCTGAAAACTCTATCGCGTTTAAAATTACTACCTCGTGTAGGAGTAAAAGATGGTACATGACATAGTTTTACCACCACCTCTCAGGCAAGTAGTAAAAGGATGTCAAAATCCAGTTTTACCACGTAGGGAGTTTTCTATCACGTGATTTTTAACCTGCGTTTCAGAGTTTATTACCACGTGACTGCAAGGTGCAGCTGCTTCGGTGGCTTTTGCCCCATACCCCCCATTGTGACGCTCTCAGTGAATTTTGAAGGTATACACGCGGGGACCACAGATCTTTCTTTTTTTTTTGGCATCGTCGTGCCTCAGGATTGACCTCGAGTCGACGCACTTTCAATGGAACTGGGGGCAGCATAAGCGCAACAAGCGTGAACAGCATTCTGTGAACGAAAAAGAAAAAAGACGGGGGGGGGGAGAAATCTCAAAAGAAGAAATAAAAGAAAGAAAACCTGCTGTGGAAAGTTGTCCTGCATTATTTCGCAAATTGTTGGCTTTTGCTCGGCGGTGGCCTTGGAGACAGACGGTGCAAGAAGCTCGGTATCTGTGTGTCTGGTTGGGTTGATGGATCTCACGTGTTTCCTACACCATCTAGCGAACGTGCGCTTCCAAACCTGCACGTCGCGGATATCTCGCTGCCGAGCCGAATCGCGAAGATCTGCCAGTGGTAACAAAATCAATCTGGTGTCATCATTCGTGCTTGCCTACTGAAGAAGCAGTAAGCAAAATGCTTAACTCTGTCGTCGGCACCGAGCCGCGGCTGCCAGTGACCAGTGGGACTGTGTCGCCGGGGCAGGTGAAAGAAGCATCGCATATATTTTGTTCCACAGTAGGCGATATCTGCATGAGTAAAGTGCTGCCCGAATTGCCCACCTCATGCACCAACTGTTCTCAAACATGTAGCGCGAAGCCGATACGAGGCAGACGGAAACAACAAGCGGCTGCCGGTGAGCACGAAGAAAACCCGGACGGTGGTCTTTCGTTGGAAGTATGCATACACTGCCCCGACCCGTAAGATAGCGGTCACGTGTTCAGTTGTGTTCGAAATAACGACAAAATTTGCACAGGATATGTGTTCTGTGATCGCCAGCTGTGTTTAATCGGATAGCCGTGCTCCTCGAAAAGGCCTAGTATGCCGTCGGTAAGAAGCTTGTGTGCAGGCGTGCACTGCTCCTCTACGCCCGTTGTGATGAATAAGTGCTGCTACTGTGTTTGTGCACCGTCGCTCAATGAAAATGATTGAGCTACCATGGTTTGTGCGTACTTAGGTATATTTTATGGACTTGTGCATCAGCAGTGCTAACACGCGTGGGGCCATGAGCCCGGTGTGCCAAATAATTACTGGATACTCGAAAAGGCGAGATCAAGTAGATTTATAATAAAAGGTCGGTGTAACATTCAGTGCCCTGCAGCCTACCTTATGTTTACGCTTGCATCTTTAATCGTTGTTGTTAATCAATGCAAAAAGAGAGCTCTCCTACCGGTACTACAGGGCAGGTCAAAAATTCGTGCCTATATATACCGGAATGTCAAAGTGTAGTTGAGACACGCGTGCAGTCTGTTCGAGTGGTATATTATTCTGCATTTGTTGTGTGTGCGTGTTTGTCTGTATGTGAATATATGTGTCACCAATTCTGCCATTTATTAAGTTCAATCAATTCTGCTATTTAATAAATTTGCGACTCTGGGCGAATGCACCCATCAATTTTTTTTATTTTCTTTACCACCGGAAAATAACTCCAACAAATCACCTCAAAAAACCTAGTGAAGGCAGTAAAAATTTACTCTCTCTATACTCGCTCAAAACCTCACTGGGGTAAATAATTGCTACTCTCCCTACGTTCAAAAACTCAGTTAGCACGAGAGTAAACTTTTACCTCGATAGTAGGTGGTAAAAAAAACAGGAAAGGTGGTGCGCTAGAGGACAAATGGTTTACCCAGTTTTTGAGGTTATTTCAGGTCATTTTTGTTTAGTGTGTATGTCACCATTAATGAGAGCAAACGTAGAACATTGTGCGCAAGTATCCACAGTGCGAATGCAAAACTGAAGTATAGTAGGTTAAAATGAATTTCACAATGTTTTTGTTGATAAAATTACGGGAGGCGCAATCTTAGTCCCTACTTTGTACAATATGATCTTAAGCATTGCCTCCGAGTTGCGGCGCACAGCAATTCATATGTAGAAGCAGACGCCGGATGACAACTGGCCTTAAAGCGTGTTCTTCAGCCTAATGTGGCAGTCTTCGGGCCCCAAATATTAAAAATTTGTTATGAATCGTTTATGAACTCATTCAACATTCAATTCTCTTACCCAACGTGTTGCAAACGCATGACCGTGAATGCAGCTCCATTTGTGTGTCAGTAATGGAGAGGCACCACATATTAGAAGTCTCAGTGCTCTACGTATATAAGTGAATTCAGATACTGTAGAATATCGTGTTCAAAATAGTTACTCCTATCTGCTAAAACAGCCTTTCTTCACCAAGTGTGGTCACGTTTACTGGCGTTTGAAACTTATTGCCGCTTTTCCGTTCCGATTTCTAGATTTCTCAACTTATCAGCGCATTCTCGAAAAGCTCTGATTTGTACCAATAATATTGTCGCTAAAACCAAAATAATGCAAAATGTTTTTTTCTAAATTACTGTATGATGGCCTTTGGTTGTCTATTTACGAAATAAGAAAAATCGAAGATGGGGTTTTTTTAATATTCAAATTTCAGTGGAGTACTTTTTTGCCAATATGAGAACGATGATACAATATATAAAAATTTACATTTGCCCTACGGCAGCAATAATTTATGTACCAAATGAACACACTATATCCTTAAAACTTGTCAAGTTTGAAAACGCTGCTTGCATTACTTTCGGACAAAAAAAAATGGGGAATACGTAATTTATACGTAAACTATTGCAAAATTAGACAATTTTAAAAGCTATTTTATTAAGGTCTACAAACTTGAAACCGTATGAATTCATTCTTAATTAGACATGCATTTCAGGTAAAAAATATCTTCCTTGAAACAAAAGTATTTGTCTTTTTATAGCATCTGCAATTTTCGAAAGTGACAGGTGACGAAATCGGTGCCTCCGTGGTGGTGAAGTTTGATATTTTTTTTCTCGTAAGTAATGCCGTTAATCATAAAACTAAGTTGACTTTCTGGCTACCTGGTGAGAGGTGCACGAACTAAAAATACTCAATCAAATCTAAAGTATCAACTTTTGGAGCCGTGTCGATCTATCGTGGAATCACCCAGAAGCTAATCCGAAGACGTCTATTAGGCTCTCAAAGTTTTATTCACTGAGGCCGAAGTGGGTTATTCTTGCACCACACCAAGAGGTGTGCCTTTGTATATACTGTTCTAATGCCACGGAGTGCATTTCTGTCCTACAAGACGTCACCAATAATGCCTACACGGCGGACTTCTTGAAAGAACTATACATTTGCAGCTCCCCTACAAGTGATTGTTTTGTAGGCCATTGTGACCATTGTGCTACGGAGGATGCTCTGACAGCCACATGTTTAAGAATCCCTGAAGACATTGAGGTAGCCTATGCAGTATGGGAAAATAGCGATATAGTAAAAAAAACAGCGCACGCAAGTGCTCTTTTGCGAGAGCTAAGCCTATGGTTCGTGAAGTGGATTACCCATGAGAACATAAGATACATTCAAGAATCAGCAATACACCAGGCGAAAGAGTACCAAGAAAAAGAATCTTGCATTTTTCACTTTGATTTCGCCGAAATTCGGACAGCCATTTTGCCGAATGAGGTACAGTCGTATCACTGGAACAAAAGACAGTTGTCTATAATTCACGTGTGTCGTTCTCACAGGTCCCGTTAATTAGGGAGGGCGATCACCGGGCTAATTCCAAGCGCCAAAGTATCGGCCCCCCGAACCGCACCACGAAAGCGTGGACAATTTAGAAGTGGTCCTTTTGGCGCGCCAGCGGACGCCGGCTGTGGCCCAAAGAACAAGTCAGAGCCGAGAGTTGATAAACCAACAAAATTATATTCCCAATAATGGCAGATCAGAAAAACAATACACAAATATGCTCACTCCACAATAGCTGAGTACAATATGTCACCGATCAAACAACGTACTACACAGTACAATTAGCCACACTCGAACAACGGACACCGACAACAGTACACACTACAATGCAGTCGCATGCATTGAACAACCAAGACACTTAAAGACTAAAGAGATAGAAAACCTATTCAGTCCAAAGTCCTTGGAACAAAAGTCTGAATGATACTCTTCCGAGAATATTTCACTCAAAGTCCAGCGTTGTTGCCGTTCCGCTGCCCCGAAGTTTCTCTTCCAGGAAACCTCGCGTCTTCAATTGGCCACTCTCCAAGCTTCAAACTTTTTCGACAGAAAAACGTCGGCTTCACACACGCAGCTGTTGCCACGCGTCTTCGCTCGATAGCGGTAAACTCACGCTCTTGCCTGTAGCTCGAGCCTTCACCCGTCAGGTGGAAATCCTCTTCTTCTCCTGCTTTGTCGCTACGGACAAAACCTTCGCCGACTACACGGCGAAATCCCTACGCGCTCTGGCGCTAACTTCCGTCTTCTCCTGCTCTCTCGTCTCGGCCGCTCGATTAAATACCTTCCGCGAGAGATTCCAGAAGGTTCTCGGCTTTTCGCGGGTGCGATACGCAGCGAAGGCTGGGGAGAGGGCGAGACGGTTCGAATACCCTCTGCGTCGGAAGACTCAACTCGGCATGACCACGCCTATTTCCTTCTGGAAATTTCGAGTGCTTGCTCGGCCATCGATGCGGAGGCGAGGAGGTTCGTCGGCGAAGCCACGCTTCCGAGGGGAGAGTGCGCGCCCGGGGAGCCTTGGATGTTTGTTTTCTTTTTTTTTCTTTTGACCTCGCGACGTCTCTCCCGCGCATTATGGCAAGAATTTGGCGACGCGGCCATTTTTAGCGCTCGTTCTGTGACACTGCCCCCCACTTTAAGAATATTATCTCATAATATTCAAAACCACACAAACGAGCGCGGACACTCACCACACACTCTCAAAGACTGTAACATAGTCCGTCGCTCATGACACGTCACATTCACAGTATATCACTCAATACAATTGCACAATACAATTCAATCTCACACACATGAAATATAACCGCAGGTACATGAGTACAACGCTTCATCACACATTCCAAACAATATAAACGTACAAAGTTCTGTCTTTACAACAATTATACAACACTATACATCACATCACAGCACAGACACTTCGACGCTTGTGACACAGGATAACACAACATTAACACAACACATGGCACTCAGCACTGCCAAACACATTCTGCTTTGACCTCAGCACTTATCCTGTGTACTTTGAGCTGCGCTTGCGTCCTTTCTTGCGGTGCTCGCTCGATCTCTTCTTGTTTTTCCTCGTTCTTTTTCGGCGAGCCCTTTCCAACGACGGTAACTGAGGCGGCGTGCCAGCCATCGTTGTCACTTCCGATACCGTTAACGGGTCATAACGTTCAACGGGTCCTGTCTGTTTATTTACCAGCTTGTTCATGTCACGGCATTGGGCCTGGCTGGCCGACTCCGTCACCTTTACACTGACGGTCGGTTGGTGTCGTGCCGACGTACGTCCAGTTGCCCAGCTTGTGAACTCATTCGATACGATGATGTTCTCATTCACTGTCTCTTGCGCCGCGGCTTCACCTTGGGCTCGAGTGGGATCAGTCACGGGATGCTCCTCCACTGTATCTCGCGGTCGCTGGTTTGACGAGGGTTCCGTCTTCGGGTCTTCTCTCAATCGTTCTGGATCATTTGGCCCTCGCGCCCCATCGATGTTTCCGATGACAAGGTCGTACAGGGGGAACGTCATGCATACAGCAGTAACCTTCCCGCTGAAGTACAGGGTTTCAACCTCAATTTCTGCTTCGGGAAGCATCCGAACTGTACGGTCAATTAAGCAAACCGGTTTTGTTTTGCCTGTTAACTCACTTTCCCGTACCAAATCTCTCCGCACGATAACAGTGGAGCTGCCGGTGTCTCTTAACACCGTAATCTTTTTGTCCACAACTTTTCCAGACAGCGTTGGCATTCCTTTCGAAACACCGGTTGGCGGTTTTGTCATTATGGCACCCACAATAGGAGTTTTCTCCCCATTTTTCGACTCTACGAATCCATCGGTGACGGCATTATCACCGGATTTCGGTGCCGCTTGCACACGGGATACCTGGTGAGTTTGGCTCGCTCCGTTTCGACATGCATCTGCTTTGTGCCCAGTCTATCCACACTTGAAACATTTTACAACCGTAGGGCTCGTAAAGATCGTTCGACAGTTTTTCGCGCGATGATCCACTCGGTTTCACAGAAAACATCGCGAAATGTTCTCCGGTGCACGCTTCTTTTCTTCGTGAGCCGATTTCTTCGAATCTTCAGGACACTCCTTCTTGACCCTGGCCAAATTAGTTCCACCTTGCGCTTCCAAGAATTGATAAGCCAAATCAAGCATTCCTTCAAGTGACTCAGCCTTCCTCTCTTTCAAGTAAAGCGACAGGCTTGCAATGAACAACCAAGACACTTAAAGACTAGAGAGATAGAAAACCTATTCAGTCCAAAATCCTTAGAACAAAAGTCTGCATGATAACTCTTCCGAGAATCACTCACTCAAAGTCCAGCGTTGTTGCCGTTCCGCTGCCCCGAAGTTTCTCTTCCAGGAAACCTCGCGTCTTCTATTGGCCACTCTCCAAGCTTCAAACTTCTTCGCCGGAAACACGTCGGCTTCATACACGCAGCTGTTGCCACGCGTCTTCGCTCGATAGCGGTAAACTCACGCTCTTGCCTGTATCTCGAGCCTTCACCCGTCAGGTGGAAATCCTCTTCTTCTCCTGCTTTGTCGCTACGGACAAAACCTTCGCCGACTACACGGCGGAATCCCTACGCGCTCTGGCGCTAACTTCCGTCTTCTCCTGCTCTCTCGTCTCGGCCGCTCGATTAAATATTTTCCGCGAGAGATTCCACAAAGTTCTCGTTATTTCGTCGGCGCGATACGCAGCGAAGGCTGTGGAGAGGGCGAGACAGTTCGAATACCCTCCGCGTCGGATGACTCAACTCAGCATGACCACGCCTATTTCTTTCTGGAAATTTCGAGTGCTTGCTCGGCCGCCGATGTGGGGGCGAGGAGGTTCGTCGGCGAAGCCACGCTTCCGAGGGGAGAGCGCGCGCCCGGGGAGCCTTGGATGTTTGTTTTCTTTTTTTTCTTTTGACCTCGCGACGTCTCTCCCGCGCGTTATCGCAAGAATTTGGCGGCGCGCCCATTTTAGCGCTCGTTTTGTGACAGTCGTCACAAGGAAGCAATCATTTCAAAGTTTTGCCGTCATCAGTGATGACACATGTTATGATGCTGCACATGCCTGTTTTGGTCTACAAATAATCCACAACTATACGAAGGAACAACTTAAGCCTTACACGCATGTTACTTATGTTTCTGATGGTGCATGCAGTCACTTCAAAAACAAGTACCGTTGTTCGAGTTATGTCAGAAAGATCATATATCAACAAAGTGATTTTTTTCGGCCCCAGGACATAGCAAGAACTCTTGTGATGGCGTTGGTGGCCTACTAAAGCATCAAGCTACGCTCTACAACCTCATAGCGGTGAGACGTCCCCCGCTACGCCACCAATCGCCAAAGAGAGGGAAGAACACTCAACCCTTTTTTTATCCGGTTCCCTCTTGACTACGTGTCTCAATCATTTCTTACATACAGGGATTCTTGCTGGGGCTGGGAAGTAAGAGACGCTACGACCTGTTTCTGTTTACCGATTCATTTAATTTAATACAAAATTTATAACACATGATTTAAACACTCGCGACATTCGACACAGGATACATAAGGGAAATAACTTTGACAATAAAATGGTGCGACGATACAAAGTAAACACAGGCCGACACAAATGATAAAGTCATTAATTATTAAAACCGCGCAATGTCTCAATTCGCCACCTCCGTTCCCGCAAA
Source organism: Rhipicephalus annulatus (assembly GCA_013436015.1). Classification (NCBI taxonomy): domain Eukaryota; kingdom Metazoa; phylum Arthropoda; class Arachnida; order Ixodida; family Ixodidae; genus Rhipicephalus; species Rhipicephalus annulatus. The sequence continues at coordinate 643,312 of WOVY01010284.1, read as the reverse complement.
GCTACTCTAAATAAGGTGCATAAAGTCCGTCTCACGAAAGGTCCATGTTGACGGAGGCCTCGAAGCTGGTTGTTCAAATCGGGGCCGAAGGCGGGTTCTTTCCGTCGCGGTCTGATGTGTCTCCTTCCGTCGCCGTCTTCATCGTCTTCGTCATCGTCGCCTACGTCGTCCCTCTTAGTGGTTTCCATCTTAGCTTCTCTACCATTTCGAGCTCATCGCCTCATCTCTCTGACTCTCCTCACATCGTATCTCTCTGACTGCCTTCGACTCTTCACATCGTATCTTTCGGACCCCCCTTTGTATCGTCTCCTAGTCCCTTTTTGTAGGACCCGACTCCGCCCTACCGGGCCACCAAACCAGTCGCCAATCCACGCGGCATATCTTTTCTTCTCCTCTCCGAGTGTATCCTCTTCGGCGGCCGCCCCCGCGGCCTACACCAGTAGAAAACCCTCTCCCAAACAAAGCCGAGCAAGTAACGAGGTACAAACTCGAGCCTCAGCGAGAGTGAGGGGCGAGCCGTCCGATGACACTTTAATTACGGGCGAACAATGGTCTCGATGCTTCCGTTACTTGGTGAGCCGATGTCGAGACCAAGTCTCAACGTTTCTATGCAGCTCGGTGTATCCCACGAAATTCTCCGTAGCCGCCGCTTCCTCGTCGTTCACCGTCGCGGGCGGCCATCCGCGCAGAACGCAGTAAGAGCCCTGGCGCCACGGAGACTGACGGAAAGGCATAATGGACCCGGCACAGGCGCTTGCCGCAAAGGTCGCTTTCCCCGAACCAAAAAAAGGTGTTCTGCTGCTCCCCGATGCCACAGATCTGAAGGGTGCGCGCCGATTATTGTACTCTGTCACACGGTCTGTAGACGACAAGGCGCCGCCTGGTCCACGACTTTGCGTGGGGGAGCCCGTGAGAATAGTAGACATAATCCTTCTGGTACTTAACTTTGGAATGCCCTTTATGCGTGAGTTTGTGAAACGAGCGCACACATCTCGAAAGGAGCAGGGTTCAGTCCGTGTTTGCGGGGACGTCACAATCCCTTCACCTTGCAGAAGAATTTTCCCAGCGGGGAAATTCAAACGCGAGAAATGCGGGCGCATAACGCCTTTGGGTTGCGCAGCGAAATTGAGACACTGCGGCAGTCTTAGGAATACGATAGGCGAACACAGTACACTTGTGATTCAGCCGTGGCGGTGGCGCGTCGCTGAAAGAAACCAATCAGTGATTGTCGCTGAATCGTCACCCACCACGAAGCAGTTTGATTCCTTATTTCTACCGCGCACAACACACTTGAAACCTTCAGAATCACTGCAGAAACTCGTGGATGACGCGTGGACAAAACGCACACTGGTCACAGCTGCTCGTCGGATGGTTTGGCACGCAGCGTTCAGTCATGAATGCAGAAGGTTCACTACCATGCGAGCACATCACACTCTTCGCCTGCACTGTCCACTCTCGGCACAACCGAACAGAGGATACACAAATTTCAATACACTTTCTTTTCACACATGCACAAAATTTTAAGACCCCGAATATTTCAAACCAGACAAAAAACAGAAAGGCGGGAGAACATAGGTCACACAGGCAGTATGACCCATGTTCTGAAGCTGAATATGCACTGAATCTGGATTCTGAATATGCCCTGAATTACCTTCGCATACCGTCTCCTGCCCGGCCTCTGCTGCACGCACCTATCGGTGAGAAAAAGGGACCTTCAACGCGATTTGCGTGTTCGGATTGGCTGAAACCGCGAGGTATATGCTGTCCTATGCAACTGTGACATTTGACGTTGTACATCAATACCGATCACGACGCCCCCTGCCTCCTAACGAGGCGCGACACTTCCGTGCGGGGAGACGCCGTGAAACCATTTCAATTTGAATTTTCTAAACTTTCTCGTTGCTTGAAACAGTCCCTTTTTCACCTTCCTTTCCGACAAATGGTGCGATCTCGGCAACCTCACCTTCACTGACCCTATGTTCTTCCCCAATCATTAGGGGTCCATCGATTCCAGGTGGGACCACTCACTCAGTGGTCAACATCAGCCGCCGCAAACAACACAAAACCACAATAACCGAGCGAACTACCTGCCTCATTTCAAAACACAATCAACAAAATAAAACAAGTGTACAGGCCAAAGCAAAACAAAATAAAAGAAAACTTAAACTTCGACACAAGGTCTCCACTAAAATAACAAGTACAATGACCGAACAAAAATTATAGAAAAAATGACATACAACATTGCGGACTCATGACACTAGCCGATCCCCGAGCGCTCAGCGTCTACCCGTATGTAGACCTTTTCCCTGACCCCGAGTCCCGGACCCTCGTTGGATGGTCCGAACTTCAACCTACCCGACTGTCACACATGTCCCGTTAATTAGGGAGGCGATCGCCGGGCTAATTCCAAGAGCCGAAGTATCGGCCCCCCGAACCGCACCACGAAAGCGTGGACAATTTAGAAGTGGTCCTTTTTGGTGCGCCAGCGGACGCCGGCTGTGGCCCAAAGAACAAGTCAGAGCCGAGAGTTGATAAACAAACAAATTATATTCTCAATACTGGCAGATCGAAAACAATACATAAAAATGCACACTCCACAATAGTTGCATACAATATGTCACCAGTCAAACCAATCAATCAACGTACTACACCATACAATCAGCCACACTTGAAACAACGGACACGGACAACAATACGCACTACAATGCAGTCGCATGCATTGAACAACCAAGACACTTAAAGACTAAAGAGATAGAAAATCTATTCAGTCCAAAGTCCTTGGAACAAAAGTCTGAATGATACTCTTCCGAGAATCACTCACTCAAAGTCCAGCGTTGTTGTCGTTCCGCAGCCCTCGAAGTTTCTCTTCCAGGAAAACCTCCCGTCTTCAATTGGCCACTCTTCAAACTTCAACTTCTTCGCCCGAACACGTCGGCCTTACACACGCAGCAGTTGCCACGCGTCTTCGCTCGATAGCGGTAAACACACACTCTTGCCGGTAGCTCGAGTCGTCACCCCTCAGGTGGAATTCCTCTCTATCTCCTGCTTCGTCACTACGAACGAAACCTTCGCCGACTACACGGCGGAATCCCTACGCGCTCTGGCGTTAACTTCCGTCTCCTCCTGATTTCTCGTCTCGGCCGCTCGATTAAATACCTTCGCGCCACCTTCCAGAACGTTCTCCTCATTTCGTCGGCGCGATGCGCAGCGAAGGTTGGGAAGAGGGCGAGACGGTTGGAATGCCCTCTCCGGCCGGTGAGTCAGCTAGGTATGACCACGCCTCCTTCGTTCTAGAAAAATCGCGGCCTTGCTGGGCCGCCGATGTGGGGCGAGGAGGTTCGTCTGCGAAGCCATGCTTCTGCGGGGAGAGCGCGCGCCCGGGAGCCTTGGATGTTTGCTTTCTTTTTTTTTCTTTTTACCTCGCGGCGTTTCTCCCGCCCGTTGTTGCAAGGATTTGGCGGCGCGCTCTTTTTTAGCGCTCGTTCTGTGACACTGCCCCCCACTTTAAGAATATTATCTCATAATATTCAAAACCACACAAACGAGCGCGAACAGTCACCACACATTCTCACAGAGTGTAACACAATCAGTCGCTCATGACACTTCACATTCACAATAGATCACTTAATACAATTGTGCATTGTAATTCAGTTAAACGACACGTGAAAACACCACCACAAGCCCCTGAGTACAACACTCCATCACACATTCCCAATAATACAGATGTACAAAGTTCTCTCATTACAACAATGGTCCAATACTATACATCACATCACAGCACAACACTTCGACACTTGTGACACAGGATAACACAACATTAACACAACATATGGCACTCAACACTGCCAAACACATTCTGCTTTGACCTCAGCACTTATCCTGTGTACATTGAGCTGCGCTTACGTCCCTTCTTGCGGTGTTCGCTCGATCTCTTCTTGTGTTTCCACGTTCTTTTTCGGCGAGCCCTTTCCAACGACGATATCTGAGGCGTCGTCTCAGCCATCGTTGTCTCTTCCGACACCGTTAACGCGTCATTACATTCGACGGGTCCTGTCTGTTTATTTACCCGCTTGATAATGCTTCTACATTTTGCCCGGCTGGCCAACTCCGTCTCCTTTACACTGTCGGTCGGTTGAGGTCGTGCCGACGTAAGTCCGGTTGCTCGGCCCGTGAACTGATTCGACACGATCGTCTTCTCCTTCGCTGTCTCTTGCGCCGCAGCTTCACCTTGGGCTCTAGTGAGATCCGTCACGGGATGCTCCTCCACTGTATCTCGCGGCCGCTGTGTTGGCGAGGGCTCTATGTTCGGGTCTTCTCCCAAACATTCTGGATCACTTGGCCCTCGTGCCCCGTCGATGTTTCCGATGACAAGGTCTTACAGGGGGGTCGTCATGCATAAAGCAGTAACCTTCCCGCTGAAGTACGGGGTTTCAACTTCAATTTCTGCTTCGGGAAGCATCCGAACTGTACGGTCAATTAAGCAAACCGGTTTCGTTTTGCCTGTTAACTCGCTTTCCCGTACCAGATTTCTCCGCACGATAACAGTGGAGCTGCCGGTATGTCTTAACACCATAATCTTTTTGTCTCCAACTTTTCCAGGCAGCGTTGGCATTCCTTTCGTGACACTGGTTGGCTGCTTTGACATTACAGCACCCACAATAGGAATTTTCTCCCCATTTTTCAATTCTACGAATCCATCAGTAACGGCATTATTATCAGATTTCGGTGCCGCTTGAACACAGGATACCTGGTGAGTTTGACTCACTCCGTTTCGACATGCATCTGCTTTGTGCCCAGTCTGACCACACTTAAAACATTTTACTACCGTAGGGCTCGTAAAGATCGTTCGACAGTTTTTCGCGCGATGACCCACTCGGTTGCACAGAAAACATCGCTGAATGCTCTCTGGTGCACGCTTCTTTTCTTCGGGGGCCAATTTCTTCGAATCATCGGGACACTCCTTCTTGACCTTGGCCAAATTAGTTCCACCTTGCGCTTCCAAGAATTGATCAGCCAATTCAAGCATGTCTTCAAGTGAGTCAGCCTTCCTCTCTTTTAAGTACAGTGACAGGCTTGGGTGGCAACTAGTAAGAACTTGTTCTCTAATTAGCAGCTCTCTAAGCTCATCGTACTCCTGTGCTGTCCCTGAAAGTTCAATCCATCTGTCGAAATAATGGCAAAGTCGGGCGGCATACTGCGTAGCTGTCTCACCATCAGCTGGCTTTCCTGTCCGAAATCTGTCCCGGAATCCTTCCACAGTGAATCTAAATCGCTTCAACAAAGCAGCTTTCACCTTTGCATAGTTGGCTGCATCGGTCGGCGTAAGCCTACCGTACACACTGAGCGCTGCACCACTCAAGCAAGTACTCAAAGCAGTTGCCCATTGATGTTCCGGCCAATTCTGGCTCCTCGAAATCGTCTCAAATCTGTGGAGGTACGCGTCTAGGTCGTCCTTCCTTTCATCAAACGCTACGAGCAGCTTGCTTGGGTTCAAGCGGAAGCCGTGATCTTCCCGTTCGCTGCTTTCAACTCTAGCTTGGACGGGAGTTTCGCTTCGCTGTTGCAAGCGGAGCCGCTCGAGTTCCATCTCGTGCTGACGCTGCCGTTCCCTTTCCTCTCTTTCTTCTTTCGCCCTTTCAGCAGCCAGCTTTTCTCTCTCCAACTCCAACTTCAATTGTTGCTCTCTTTCTTCCTTCGCTCTCTCAGCTGCCAACCTCTCTCTCTCCAGCTCCAACTTCAATTGTTGCTCTCTTTCTTCCTTCGCTCTCTCAGCTGCCAACCTCTCCCGTTCCAACTCAGCTGCTTTTTCTTCCTTGGCCCTCTCAGCTGCCAACCTCTCTCGTTCTAACTCAGCGGCTTTTTCTTCTTTAGCTCTCTCAGCTGCCAACCTCTCTCTCTCCACCGCCTCTTTCTCCTTCTGGCTTACCCACTTCCGTAGTTCGGCGCCAGAAAGACCCATCTTCTCACCAAGAGCAACTAACTTTTCGAGATCCATTGTGTCTCGTAACTCGCGAATAAAACCTTGCCGCGTGCAAAAAGTATCTGCCTAAATCAGTCTATCGGAACACTCCTCTGCACTCGTTAACGAGAACACTGAACAACACACAAAATCGTTCCGATAGCACTATCAACAACTCGAGGCTCTTTCTCACTACTTTGGACACACTGTGCACCAAAAGGTCCTGTTTCGCGGACGCCAGATTAATTGTCACACATGTCCCGTTAATTAGGGAGGCGATCGCCGGGCTAATTCCAAGAGCCGAAGTATCGGCCCCCCGAACCGCACCACGAAAGCGTGGACAATTTAGAAGTGGTCCTTTTTGGTGCGCCAGCGGACGCCGACTGTGGCCCAAAGAACAAGTCAGAGCCGAGAGTTGATAAACAAACAAATTATATTCTCAATACTGGCAGATCAAAAACAATACATAAAAATGCACACTCCACAATAGTTGCATACAATATGTCACCAGTCAAACCAATCAATCAACGTACTACACAATACAATCAGCCACACTTGAAACAACGGACACGGACAACAATACGCACTACAATGCAGTCACATGCATTGAACAACCAAGACACCTAAAGACTAAAGAGATAGAAAATCTATTCAGTCCAAAGTCCTTGGAACAAAAGTCTGAATGATACTCTTCCGAGAATCACTCACTCAAAGTCCAGCGTTGTTGTCGTTCCGCAGCCCTCGAAGTTTCTCTTCCAGGAAAACCTCCCGTCTTCAATTGGCCACTCTTCAAACTTCAACTTCTTCGCCCGAACACGTCGGCTTCACACACGCAGCTGTTGCCACGCGTCTTCGCTCGATAGCGGTAAACACACACTCTTGCCGGTAGCTCGAGTCGTCACCCCTCAGGTGGAATTCCTCTCTATCTCCTGCTTCGTCACTACGAACGAAACCTTCGCCGACTACACGGCGGAATCCCTACGCGCTCTGGCGTTAACTTCCGTCTCCTCCTGATTTCTCGTCTCGGCCGCTTGATTAAATACCTTCCGCGCCACCTTCCAGAATGTTCTCCACATTTCGTCGGAGCTATTCGCAGCGAAGGTTGGGAAGAGGGCGAGACGGTTGGAATGCCCTCTCCGGCCGGTGAGTCAGCTCGGTATGACCACGCCTCCTTCATTCTAGAAAAATCGCGGCCTTGCTGGGCCGCCGATGTGGGGTGAGGAGGTTCGTCTGCGAAGCCATGCTTCTGCGGGGAGAGCGCGCGCCCGGGAGCCTTGGATGTTTGCTTTCCTTTTTTTTCTTTTTACCTCAAGGCGTTTCTCCCGCCCGTTGTCGCAAGGATTTGGCGGCGCGCTCTTTTTTAGCGCTCGTTCTGTGACACCAACTCAGTCGCGAACTGGGGCATGTGCGAAGCTTTCCTATAAGACCACCGCTGCGCATGCCCGGGTTTGGTGCGGTGTACATCGAGTGTGCTGAAGTTCCCCTCTGGCCCCACAAAAATCACCCCGTTGCGATCTAGGCATTCCTCAATCTCATCCACTCTCTCTAACGTTCGGTCTACTACCGTGTCGACCAAGACTCCGACAGCTGCATCCTCAGAAAACCCATTCTCATCCATCTCTATATCGGCTACTCCTACTGGCAATGCCTCATCGTCTCGTGGGACCTTCGAGGTAGAAACCGCAGCTAAACCATCTGCACACGCTCCAGCGACCTCGACAACCTTTCTTTCACCCCGTGGCACCGGGGTGCCAGCTTTCCTCTCAAACACACACTCGCTCAATGGCGGAACATCCTCCTCGGTCACAGAAATTACATTAGCTACCTCTGCACACGATGAACTGCGACTCGTTTTTAAGGAGCTTGTTTCCTCGAGAATATTTACGACTGCGATTGACTTCTGCGCGTCCACGTCATGAGGAGGAGTCGCGTCTAGGTTTCCAGATACGAATTTTCCCGCCCTCTCCTTGCCTTTGTGAATGCGACCGCCACCGGTCGAATTCCAATTTCGTCTCCGGTACCAGTGGCATTCTCGCCAAATGTGACCAAACCTGCCACAGTTATAGCACCCACCGGCATAAGAGAGCTGCTTCGGGAATTCTTGCCAATTTTGTGTCGCCTTTTTGCGTACTTCCAAGCTCTCCACGAGTTTTTCGAGGCGGTCAAGTCGGCTATGCATCTTATGAACATCCGTATCCTCTTATACGTATCTAATGGGTATTGAATGGCTGCTCGACACTTTCTCATTCTGTTCCTCCTTGACCGCTATGGCAATGGCCTCGTGAAACGTTTTCGGGTCTCGAGAGAGAACGAATCTGCGGACTGGATCCCTCAGGCCTAATAAAAATTGCGAGAGCAATTGTTCGTCTAGAATTTCGCGGCGCAGTGAAGCTTTCTCCGGATCCTGACTATCGGAGCTTGCCAGGGTGGCGGTCCCGAGGATGCGCAAGCGACTCGCAAATGACCGCACCTCCTCGTCTGTCTTCTGCCTCGCGTTTAGAAACCTTTCCATTTTGAAGATAAGGGGCTCCGTATCGAACCTCTTGAGGGCGAAATATTGGAATTCAGAAAAAGTTGAAACCGCAGCGACGCCATCATCCCACCATGCAAAATCGTGCGCCGCGCCTATCATCTTGCATCGTGCTATGCAGACCAGCTCATTATCCCGCCATCCACCCAAGTGAGCAACCTGTTCCAAAATTTTCAAGAAAACCCCAATATCCGGACCCGTATCACCTCCCGTAAACGATGGAACCATGTCCGCTAACATTAGCGTGCTAATTTCTAGTGGGTCGTCTTTGTTGGCCATCTTGGTAGCCTGCTCGTTCATTTTGCCGCCTCTCCTTCCCTAGTACGAGGGTGAAATCCCGCACCGTTACCCCAGCAGTAATCCCACCGCTGCCACCACTTGAGACGTCCCCCGCTACGCCACCGATCGCCAAAGAGAGGGAAGAACACTCAACCCTTTTTCTATCCGGTTCCCTCTTGACTACGTGTCTCAATCACTTCTTACATACAGGGATTCGTGCTGGGGCCGGGAAGTAAGAGACGCTACGACCTGTTTCTGTTTACCGATTCATTTAATTTAATACAAAATTTATAACACATGATTTAAACACTCGCGACATTCGACACAGGATACATAAGGGAAATAACTTTGACAATAAAATGGTGCGACGATACAAAGTAAACACAGGCCGACACAAATGATAAAGTCGTTAATTAATAAAACCGCGCAATGTCTCAATTCGCCACCTCCCTTCCCGCAAAGCTACTCTAAATAAGGTGCATAAAGTCCGTCTCACGAAAGGTCCATGTTGACGGGGGCCTCGATTGATTGATATGTGGGGTTAAACGTCCCAAAACCACCATATGATTATGAGAGACGCCGTAGTGGAGGGCTCCGGAAATTTAGATCACCTGGTGTTCTTTAACGTGCACCCAAATCTGAGCACACGGGCCTACATTTCCGCCTCCATCGGAAATGCAGCCGCCGCAGCCGGGATTCGAACCCACGCCCTGCGGGTCAGCAGCCGAGTACCATAGCCACTAGACCACCGCGGCGAGGCGACGAGGGCCTCGAAGCTGGTTGTTCAAATCGGGGCCGAAGGTTGGTTCTTTCCGTCGCGGTCTGATCTGTCTCCTTCCGTCGCCGTCTTCATCGTCTTCGTCATCGTCGCCTACGTCGTCCCTCTTAGTGGTTTCCATCTTAGCTTCTCTACCATTTCGAGCTCATCGCCTCATCTCTCTGACTCTCCTCACATCGTATCTCTGTGACTGCCTTCGACTCTTCACATCGTATCTCTCGGACCCCCCTTTGTATCGTCTCCTAGTCCCTTTTTGTAGGACCCGACTCCGCCCTACGGGGCCACCAAACCAGTCGCCACTCCACGCGGCATATCTTTTCTTCTCCTCTCCGAGTGTGTCCTCTTCGGCGGCCGCCCCCGCGGCCTACACCAGTAGAAAACCCTCTCCCAAACAAAGCCGAGCAAGTAACGAGGTACAAACTCGACCATCAGGGAGAGTGAGGGGCGAGCCGTCCGATGACACTTTAATTACGGGCGAACAATGGTCTCGATGCTTCCGTTATATGGTGAGCCGATGTCGAGACCAAGTCTCAACGTTTCAACGTTTCTATGCAGCTCGGTGTCTCCCACGAAATTCTCCGTAGCCGCCGCTTCCTCGTCGTTAACCGTCGCGGGCGGCCATCCGCGCAGAACTCAGTAAGAGCCCTGGCGCCACGGAGACTGACGGAAAGGCATAATGAACCCGGCACAGGCGCTTGCCGCAAACGTCGCTTTCCCCGAACCAACAAAAGGTGTTCTGCTGCTCCCCGATGCCACAGATCTGAAGGGTGCGCGCCGATTATTGTACTCTGTCACACGGTCTGTAGACGACAAGGCGCCGCCTGGTCCACGACTTTGCGTGGGGGAGCCCGTGAGAATAGTAGACATAATCCTTCTGGTACTTAACTTCGGAATGCCCTTTATGCGTGAGTTTGTGAAACGAGCGCACACATCTCGAAAGGAGCAGGGTTCAGTCCGTGTTTGCGGGGACGTCACAATCCCTTCACCTTGCAGAAAAATTTTCCCAGCGGGGAAATTCAAACGTGAGAAATGCGGGCGCATAACGCCTTTGGGTTGCGCAGCGAAATTGAGACACTGCGGCAGTCTTAGGAATACGATAGGCGAACACAGTACACTTGTGATTCAGCCGTGGCGGTGGCGCGTCGCTGAAAGGAACCAATCAGTGATTGTCGCTGAATCGTCACCCACCACGAAGCAGTTTGATTCCGTATTTCTACCGCGCACAACACACATGAAACCTTCAGAATCACTGCAGAAACTCGTGGATGACGCGTGGACAAAACGCACACTGGTCACAGCTGCTCGTCGGATGGTTTGGCACGCAGCGTTCAGTCATGAATGCGGAAGGTTCACTACCATGCGAGCACATCACACTCTTCGCCTGCACTGTCCACTCTAGGCACAACCGAACAGAGGATACACAAATTTCAATACACTTTCTTTTCACACATGCACAAAATTTTAAGATCCCGAATATTTCAAACCAGACGAAAAACAGAAAGGCGGGAGAACATAGGTCACACAGGCAGTATGACCCATGTTCTGAAGCTGAATATGCACTGAATCTGGATTCTGAATATGCCCTGAATTACCTTCGCATACCGTCTCCTGCCCGTCCTCTGCTGCACGCACCTGTCGGTGAGAAAAAGGGACCTTCAACGCGATTTGCGTGTTCGGATTGGCTGAAACCGCGAGGTATATGCTGTCCTATGCAACTGTGACATTTGACGTTGTACATCAATACCGATCACGACGCCCCCTGCCTCCTAACGAGGCGCGACACTTCCGTGCGGGGAGACGCCGTGAAACCATTTCAATTTGAATTTTCTAAACTTTCTCGTTGCTTGAAACAGTCCCTTTTTCACCTTCCTTTCCGACAAATGGTGCGATCTCGGCAACCTCACATTCACTGACCCTATGTTCTTCCCCAATCCTTAGGGGTCCATCGATTCCAGGTGGGACCACTCACTCAGTGGTCAACATCAGACGCCGCAAACAACACAAAACCACAATAACCGAGCGAACTACCTGCCTCATTTCAAAACACAATCAACAAAATAAAACAAGTGTACAGGCCAAAGCAAAACAAAATAAAAGAAAACTTAAACTTCGACACAAGGTCTCCACTAAAATAACAAGTACAATGACCGAACAAAAATTATAGAAAAAATGACATACAACATTGCGGACTCATGACCCTAGCCGATCCCCGAGCGCTCAGCGTCTACCCGTATGTAGACCTTTTCCCTGACTCCGAGTCCCGGACCCTCGTTGGATGGTCCGAACTTCAACCTACCCAACTCAGTCGCGAACTGGGGCATGTGCGAAGCTTTCCTATAAGACCACCGCTGCGCATGTCCGGGTTTGGTGCGGTGTACATCGAGTGTGCTGAAGTTCCCCTCTGGCCCCACAAAAACCACCCCGTTGCGATCTAGGCATTCCTCAATCTCATCCACTCTCTCTAACGTTTGGTCTACTACCGTGTCGACCAAGACTCCGACAGCTGCATCCTCAGAAAACCCATTCTCATCCATCTCTATATCGGCTACTCCTACTGGCAATGCCTCATCGTCTCGTGGGACCTTCGAGGTAGAAACCGCAGCTAAACCATCTGCACACGCTCCAGCGACCTCGACAACCTTTCTTTCACCCCGTGGCACCGGGGTGCCAGCTTTCCTCTCAAACACACACTCGCTCAATGGCGGAACATCCTCCTCGGTCACAGAAATTACATTAGCTACCTCTGCACACGATGAACTGCGACTCGTTTTTAAGGAGCTTGTTTCCTCGAGAATATTTACGACTGCGATTGACTTCTGCGCGTCCACGTCATGAGGAGGAGTCGCGTCTAGGTTTCCAGATACGAATTTTCCCGCCCTCTCCTTGCCTTTGTGAATGCGACCGCCACCCGTCGAATTCCAATTTCGTCTCCGGTACCAGTGGCATTCTCGCCAAATGTGACCAAACCTGCCACAGTTATAGCACCCACCGGCATAAGAGAGCTGCTTCGGGAATTCTTGCCAATTTTGTGTCGCCTTTTTGCGTACTTCCAAGCTCTCCACGAGTTTTTCGAGGCAGTCAAGTCGGCTATGCATCTCATGAACATCCGTATCCTCTTTTACGTATCGAATGGGTATTGAATGGCTGCTCGACACTTTCTCATTCTGTTCCTCCTTGACCTCTATGGCAATGGCCTCGTGAAACGTTTTCGGGTCTCGAGAGAGAACGAATCTGCGGACTGGATCCCTCAGGCCTAATAAAAATTGCGAGAGCAATTGTTCGTCTAGAATTTCGCGGCGCAGTGAAGCTTTCGCCGGATCCTGACTATCGGAGATTGCCAGGGTGGCGGTCCCGAGGATGCGCAAGCGACTCGCAAATGACCGCACCTCCTCGTCTGTCTTCTGCCTCGCGTTTAGAAACCTTTCCATTTTGAAGATAAGGGGCTTCGTATCGAACCTCTTGAGGGCCAAATATTTGAATTCAGAAAAAGTTGAAGCCGCAGCGACGCCATCATCCCACCATGCAAAATCGTGCGCCGCGCCTATCATCTTGCATCGTGCTATGCAGACCAGCTCATTATCCCGCCATCCACCCAAGTGAGCAACCTGTTCCAAAATTTTCAAGAAAACCCCAATATCCGGACCCGTATCACCTCCCGTAAACGATGGAACCATGTCCGCTAACATTAGCGTGCTCATTTCTAGTGGGTCGTCTTTGTTGGCCATCTTGGTAGCCTGCTCGTTCATTTTGCCGCCTCTCCTTCCCTAGTACGAGGGTGAAATCTCGCACCGTTACCCCAGCAGTAATCCCACCGCTGCCACCACTTGAGACATCCCCCGCTACGCCACCGATCGCCAAAGAGAGGGAAGAACACTCAACCCTTTTTCTATCCGGTTCCCTCTTGACTACGTGTCTCAATCACTTCTTACATACAGGGATTCGTGCTGGGGCCGGGAAGTAAGAGACACTACGACCTGTTTCTGTTTACCGATTCATTTAATTTAATACAAAATTTATAACACATGATTTAAACACTCACGACATTCGACACAGGATACATAAGGGAAATAACTTTGACAATAAAATGGTGCGACGATACAAAGTAAACACAGGCCGACACAAATGATAAAGTCATTAATTAATAAAACCGCGCAATGTCTCAATTCTCCACCTCCCTTCCCGCAAAGCTACTCTAAATAAGGTGCATAAAGTCCGTCTCACGAAAGGTCCATGTTGACGGGGGCCTCGATTGATTGATATGTGGGGTTTAACGTCCCAAAACCACCATATGATTATGAGAGACGCCGTAGTGGAGGGCTCCGGAAATTTAGATCACCTGGGGTTCTTTAACGTGCACCCAAATCTGAGCACACGGGCCTACATTTCCGCCTCCATCGGAAATGCAGCCGCCGCAGCCGGGATTCGAACCCACGCCCTGCGGGTCAGCAGCCGAGTACCATAGCCACTAGACCACCGCGGCGAGGCGACGGGGGCCTCGAAGCTGGTTGTTCAAATCGGGGCCGAAGGTTGGTTCTTTCCGTCGCGGTCTGATCTGTCTCCTTCCGTCGCCGTCTTCATCGTCTTCGTCATCGTCGCCTACGTCGTCCCTCTTAGTGGTTTCCATCTTAGCTTCTCTACCATTTCGAGCTCATCGCCTCATCTCTCTGACTCTCCTCACATCGTATCTCTCTGACTGCCTTCGACTCTTCACATCGTATCTCTCGGACCCCCCTTTGTATCGTCTCCTAGTCCCTTTTTGTAGGACCCGACTCCGCCCTACGGGGCCACCAAACCAGTCGCCACTCCACGCGGCATATCTTTTCTTCTCCTCTCCGAGTGTATCCTCTTCGGCAGGTGCCCCCGCGGCCTACACCAGTAGAAAACCCTCTCCCAAACAAAGCCGAGCAAGTAACGAGGTACAAACTCGACCCTCAGGGAGAGTGAGGGGCGAGCCGTCCGATGACACTTTAATTACGGGCGAACAATGGTCTCGATGCTTCCGTTACTTGTTGAGCCGATGTCGAGACCAAGTCTCAACGTTTCAACGTTTCTATGCAGCTCGGTGTCTCCCACGAAATTCTCCGTAGCCGCCGCTTCCTCGTCGTTCACCGTCGCGGGCGGCCATCCGCGCAGAACGCAGTAAGAGCCCTGGCGCCACGGAGACTGACGGAAAGGCATAATGAACCCGGCACAGGCGCTTGCCGCAAAGGTCGCTTTCCCCGAACCAACAAAAGGTGTTCTGCTGCTCCCCGATGCCACAGATCTGAAGGGTGCGCGCCGATTATTGTACTCTGTCACACGGTCTGTAGACGACAAGGCGCCGCCTGGTCCACGACTTTGCGTGGGGGAGCCCGTGAGAATAGTAGACATAATCCTTCTGGTACTTAACTTCGGAATGCCCTTTATGCGTGAGTTTGTGAAACGAGCGCACACATCTCGAAAGGAGCAGGGTTCAGTCCGTGTTTGCGGGGACGTCACAGCGGCAAGCTCAGTTGTGATTATGTCAGCATCCCAAATGGTGGCGCAAATGAGCGCGAAGCTCAAGAATGTCAATCTGCTGTGTGCAAATGCAGACGAGCTAGAAACATTCTGTCAGTTTAAGAAGAGCCAGTGGAAATCGTTGGCACGTGTTCCAGGTATACGTTCTTGGCATGTTTGGCTAAGCACATCTAAGGGCACTAATGGTGGTCGTGTTTTGTTAGCGTCACGTACTGCTAAATGCTATCCGCAAAAGATGCAGCCATTGTGAGCGCATCCCTTGTTTTACGCAGTCACCACCAAAATACCAGTGAGGGTACTTCAAGCGCTTATGTTTTTTTCTAGCGAGACCCAACACTTGCGTTGGAACATTTTCATGTTTGAAATTATCTGCAAATATAGACAGAAGTTTTGCAACTGAGTTACAGTGTCGAAGATTTCCCCCACTAGAGCTTTGTTATCAGGAGCACAAATGCGCCTAATGGGTACGTATTTGGAGCAGTGCTAAAACAGCCTTTCTTCACGAAATACAGTCACGTTTACTCGCGTTGGAAGCTCTTTGCCGCTTTTCCATTCCAATTTCTAGATTTCCTAACTTAGCGCATTCTCGAAAAGCTCTGATTTGTACCACGAATGTTGTCACTACAAACAAAATAATGCAACATGTTTCTCTTAATTACTGTATGATTGCCTTTGGTTGTCTATTTAAGAGATTTTAAAAAATGCAAGCTGGCGTTTTTTTATTATTCAAAATTCAGTGGAGTACACTTTTGCCAATATAAAAATTTTGAGGCAATATATAAAATGTTACATTTTTCCTACGGCTACAATAATTTATGTACCTAATGAAAACACTATATCCTTAAAACGTGTCGAGTTTGAAAACGCTGCTTGCATTACTTTCGGAGAAAAAAAAGTAAATTTAAAAATTAAAAACGTAACTCATTTTAAACTGTCGCAAACTTAGACATTTTTAAAAGCTATTTTCTTAAGGTCTACTAACTTTAAACCATATGAATTTATTCTTCTTTAGACATGCATTTCAGGTAAAAATTATCTGCCTTAAAACAAAAATATTTGTCTTTTTATCGCATCTGCAATTTTCGCAAATGACAGGTGACGAAATCGGTGCCTCCGTGTTGGTAAAGTTTGATAATTTTTTTCTTGTACGTTATGCCGTTATTTATAGAACGAAGTTGACTTTCCGGCTACCTGGTGAGAGGTGCACGAAATATAAATTACTCAATGAAATCTAAAATATCAACTTTTGGACCCGTGTCGATCTCTCGTGGTATCACCCATGGACGAACGCAGCGACGGACGCACAGATGGACGTGCGGACGCACAAACAGACGCACGCACGGACGGGTGAATGGACGCACGGACGGTCACACAGACGGATGCACGGACGAACGGAATCAAGAACGAATTGATGGATGGATGCTTCACCCCACTCTCCATCATTCACTCCGTGGATATGCTGCCATTTTTTTTATTTGTGAGAATGATTGAAATGAGCAGTATGTGGATTGTTTTTCGGTTATAGGCGTTGACAGTGGGCCCAATGCGACTATCAGTGGCTTATCCTGGGTGACGCTGTCATATAAAATATATAGCGTTAGGAGTTCGCTTCTTAAGTATCAGTTATCAGTTCCAGGGTTATAAATATAACATGCGTTGGTTGATCGATATGTGGGGTTTGACGTGCTAAATTCTTCATATGGTTATGAGAGACACCGTTGAGGAAGGCTCCGGAAATTTCGACTACCTGGTGTTCTTTAACGCGCACCCAAGTCTGAGCACACGGGCCTACAACATTTCCGCCTCCATTGGAAATGCAGCCAGCGCAGTCGGGATTCGATTCCGCGTTCTTCGGGTCAGCAGCCGAGCACCTTAGACCACCGTGGCGGGACTTATAACTAGCATTACTTACATGCAGTTTGTTATGCCGAACCGAGAAAACTGGTGACTTGGAATGGATTTCGCGAACTCCAAAAGGTTCTGGGCAACTCGTGTTGGTAGTGAAAAATCTCCAGTCACGGTAACATTAATATCTTAACTTTGCTAACTTAAAGAGAACTAGTTGGCGAACCTTAAAACTACTAAATGTGAACACAACAGGGCTCGTCCGCTTTTGTTGTTAGCTTGCATTCAATCTGTGCGCACGCTCAATTACATCTTCGGTGAAGTAGGGGTTGACGTTTTGCGTCAGTATATGCTTACAATTTGTCCCTAAGTTTGCATCCACGGTTCCTTCCCGTTCGGTACACCATGAAATATAAGGTTATCATGACGCGCTGTCTTCGGTGTCTTGAATGCGTTAACTTATAACACCATTTTTGAGTTTATTTATTTCCAATTTATTTCAAATACATACAGCGTCCGTGTGGGGCATTTGTGTAGGCAGCATATTACATTTAAATACGTATTTAAAAATATAAATAAAAATGTATACGTTTCAGAACAGTAAAGAAGAGAAAGAAACATGCAGAATGACGACAAGCCATGAACAGTAGATATAAGTATATGTATTATATATATATATATATATATATATATATATATATATATATATATATATATAATTAGTTGTTATAATGTTATAACCTTCGAGAATAGTGCAGTATAGGAAACAAAGCAATAAAATATTTATTTAAACCCGCTCGTTTCCGGCGGCTCTCCGTCGCTCCTTTCGAGTTCCTCTCCTTCTTCTGCTTCTTGTTGTCTGTTGCTACCTCGTTCGCCCGTTTGTCTCGTTTTTTTTTTGAGGGTCTTCAAACTGTGAGGGTGACCCTCTGCTACGGGAACTTGTACCATTTTACACACATCCTCCGAAGAAGGCAGGTCCACCAGCCGAAACTGTTAGGATTAAATAAATATTTTATTGCTTTGTTTCCTATACTGCACTATTCTCGAATTTTATAGCTTTTATTACGGTAGCCGGAAGAAACTCTGATCATCTATTTCATCTATATATATATATATACGCTGAATACTTTCATGGAAGCAGCTACAATTTAGTGAGGTAGTCTTTTCCACTTCTGTATCAATCGCAGATGAAAACGAATAATTAAAAACGAGCATTCTGGCAGTGAACTCGCACACATTTAGTGGTTGGGCGGTACGAGCAGATATACACATATGCAGTTCTCTTTGTGAATACCTGTTTTTGTGAAACAGGTTTTTTTTGAAACAGGAAATATTTTTTGAAATAGGTTTTCATGGCCTCTTGTGCTAAATAAAGTCGTTTTTCTGATATCGTCATTTTTTCTCCACGTTGGGCCACTATTTCCAATATTTTCGTTTTTATTGAAACAAGTTTTTTTTGTTTAAACGGCTTCTGCGCTGTCGCGACATAATTCGAGCTTTCAACTTGTCCCTGGGCTAACCTACCCGTTTCAGCTTTTAGTTCCTTTGACATTGTTAGCACTTACTTTTGCCAACAGTCGGGACCACTACGCAACATCTTAAAAAGTACATGCGTGAGGGCACGGGAATCAAAATACATCTGTTGCTAGTGCGCTTAGCGAGCAGGGAATATGTTTTACTAACCTGCACGAAGTAAAACATTTCCACAAAGCGAAAGAGAGCCGTGGTGTCACAGGCGCTTTTCCCATGCCCACTGAAGTGATGCGAAAATGCGAGTCTGGTTATACCATGCACAGAGACTGCTTATTTTTGGTGGTAGATATGCGGGGTTTAACATTCCAAAACCACCATATGATTATGAGAGACGCCGTAGTGAAGGGCTCCGGAAATTTCGACCACCTGGGGTTCTTCAATGTGCACCCAAGTTTGAGCACACGGGCCTACAGCGTTTCTGCCTTTGTCGGAAATGCAGCCACCGCAGCCGGGATTCGATTGCGCGACCTGCGGGTTAGCAGCCGAGTGCCTTAGCCACTAGACCACCACGGCGGGGTGAGACTGCTTCTTTTGTCGATGTGGCTGTCCTGTTGAAGCAGAGCGGTAGAGCGATACGTTTTGCGTACAATGGTTCAAAGTCATCACATGGCGGACAATTACTCCACTGTCACTGTATACCAGCTGATTTGACTCTTGATTCGTAGGTAGTAGGTGGAGGTGCGACATATGTTACAACTCGCTTAAGTAGCGAAATGGGCCAGTGCCTGCAGGAAGAAAAACCCTCACACAAAGTTAAAGAGAACCATGGCGCCACATACAGTTTTCCCGTGCCTCTTTTGTGAAACGATAAAACGGAATATGTAGTGAAATGTACACCGCTCCCTGTTTGAGCGACCACTTTCTTGCTCACTGTAACAAGCTTTTACGCGTGTTACAGCGAGAAAATGATCGCTTTTACGCGATCATTTGATTAGCATGGACGTTGGTGGTACGTTCCGGTTTGTGCGCACATAACCAAATCTTTGGCGCATTGACGTGAACAACTCTGACTAGGGGGTCACTAATAATATTTATTAATTTCTGGTTCAACGTCCCAAAAGCACCGTGAGATTATGAGAGACGCCGTTGTGAACGGCTCTGGAAATTTCCACCACCTGGGGTTCTTTAACATACACCTTAATATAAATGCACGGACTCACACAATTCTTGCCTCCATCAAAAAATGTGGCTGCCACGGCCAGAATTCGATCCAGCGACATGCGCGCCAGCAGCCGAGTGCCTTAGCCACTACACTGGGGTCACAAGATGCTTGACTATATTTATTAGTGTGTTGTCCCCTCTCGTACTGGCGCATGAATTCCCAGAGGACAGTTTCATAACATTTTTTGAGATAGGGGTGCACTGTTGTTCACGGCGTGTTTGTTGGAGTTATGAGCACAGAGGTAATACGCCGTTGTTACTAATTTCATATTCGCATTCAAGCGAAGTATGTTGCGATTGAGTCGTGTTTCCACAACGCTCTTTCATAAGCCTTGTGAGCCTAGAAATAAAAAAAGTTTGTGAGTTCAGCCTGAGCATCTGCGTGAGTTTGGTTGCCGGGGATCACGGAGCACCTTAGCAAAAAGCACCGGTCAAGCCCGAAGGAGCGTGAGTGCGCAACTTTAGTGAAAAGTGGCGGTAATGCCCTAAATTCATGCCATATCTCACAGTTTTAAAATCTCAAAAAGGTTGCAGAAAGGTCCAGTGTGGGCGTTATTTTTTACACGCCAGTTCGACTTCAGGGACTTTGCAGGCGAGTCAATGCTGGAGAAGAAACTATAGTGTATTCCACAAAACATTTCATCAAATTTGTAAATGTGGTAAACACGCGAGCTATCGAATACAGTTGTCTTGTGCACTGTCGTACGAACGTGTGTACATTGGCCAGATTAGCTGTTGTGTATATTTGAGATGAACGGAGCATAAATACAAAGTCAGTGGAGTAATTTCGCCCCCCCCCCCTATTTAATGCCATAAATGTGGCTCTATTGGAATGTTTGGTAAAGCGAGTACTTTGAACAGTGCCAAAGATAGACTGAGGAGGAGAATAATGAACCTGTGAAACAAAAAAATGCATGATGAGGTGCTCTCATTCTGATGACGCTGCCAGCTTCTCAATCATGCCGCAAATTTTGTGGAGGCACTCTTTGCGAGCTGTGAAGGCACAGTCACATCGTTGTTCTTTTAGAAAGAGCTGCAACTAAATTCTTCAAAGCACGAAGAGCCTTCCTTTCTTGAACGTTTCAACAAAGAAGAGGTTCTCAAACTTTGAGTTACATGCAGTTGCCAGCACGACTACTTTTGCTAGTTTTCCCTTGCAAACGTTGTCCTAATGCTTTTCAGCAAGTTACTAAAAAAGTCCGAGGGGTCATCTTCGTCTGCAACGCAGTCTTTCGAAACACACTGTGTAACATAAAAAAGATGGTACTACTGACAACAAGCTAGCATACTTGTGGCGGCTAAGATCTTTGGTTGCCGATGCAATTGGTCTAATATTTTTGAACGAGCCTAGCCATATACCTTTCAAGTCATTGTCAGGTTGGGCACAGTTTTCTCCAGGTTCAAACCTGGTGGCCAGGTTCAAACCCAATCAGATGGCTACCTTCAGCAGCCCAACATTTGAGAGCAATCCGTGCTCACTCTTCCACATTTTAAGTTCCAGAACAGAGAGCTCCATTCGTCGTTTGCGGCGCAACAGTCCTGCCACAGCCATTGAGCTGTGTTTGTGATGGCGAATAAGTGTGTGTCAGTTCTTCAGAATGGCAGACACGTGGGCTGTTTTTTCCTCTGCATCTTTTAGAGGCGAAGCTCCTTAAGCCGTGCGTCGTGCGTCCCCGACGTATTTAGTAGTAGTAGTAGTAGTAGTAGTAGTAGTAGTAGTAGTAGTAGTAGTAGTAGTAGTAGTAGTAGTAGTAGTAGTAGTAAGTAGCCACCTCTTGTTTAGTCGTAGGAATGTCCGCTGGATGGTGCTACTTGTACATGTTGAAAATATGATGAAAAGATGTGAGATGGTGGAACTTGGACTATTCACTAGATATATGGATGGACTAACGGACGCAAGAACAGACGCATGGATGGACGGAAGCATGGGCGGACAGAAGGACGCTTTACCCCACTCATTATCATTCACTGCGTAGATATGACGTGATTTTTTATAGTTACTTGTACTGCATAGCCAATCAATTGTGTTGAGATGCAAGAAATACCTTAAAGGGCCGTACAAGTTTCATCCATTGTCCTTCACCACATAGGTCGGCAGTTTCTGCAGTCACATCTGCTAGTTATCCATCATTGCATGCAGGTGCCCCAGAATGTTGAAAGCAGATTGGTTCTCGGTCACGCTTTATATTGCCACCACAAAGATTTTCATATTAATATTGGAGTCTGAATAGTACCATGTGAAGCTGGCACTATTAACCTTTCGTTAGACCCTGACGGTGACATGAACCTTCTAGCTGTGACTGTTTTTTGATACAACTCCGGTATGAGTGCCCTTGGAAATATAGTGCGGCTGGTATGTTGTACAATGGCTCGATGTGGTTCATCAGCTCGTTCAAACTGCGATATTCGACATAGCTGTAAGGCTGCAGGTTATCCAGCATTCAGGCAATCCTTGCGGCTATCGCAGTTCTCGCACAGCGAGAGGATATTCCGCCTTCAGCGCACTTTTATTTAGTTGCTCTGCTTCGTCTTGTCTTCTTTGCCTAACACAGTCTCCCCAAAACACCAATGCATATAATAATGCTTGTTATTTAGGAGATTCTCAAGGGGCGTTGTCGTACTCGATGGCATTTTAACTTGCATGCAACATCTTTGCACGCTGCCCTTGGGACCAGGGTATTTAAAAACTGTTTCCAAATGGCACTTTTATTTTTTTCACTCATGTCTCCCCTCACCTGCAGGACAGTCGGACTACATTTTCTGACAACTCGCACAGATAAAATTTGGTAGGACACGTCGGCATGGCGTCTGATAGCGAGGGGCTTAGCATTTTTGGATTGCACAATGAAATTACACCAACCGTCTTTAACAGATGGGTCGATGGATGCTAAGAGGGTCCCCTTTATAACGGTGCTGTGACATGTGTGCCACATGGCTCAAAAAAACAAAAAACTAAAAGAAAACGGACTTGTTATAGTGGCCAAGTGCCTTCTTTATTTCAATTAAATCGATCTTATTATAACAACGAAGAAGACAAGTTCAGGGTCCATAAATCTGTTCTTTCAGGCAGAATAACCACATTTGTCACTATTTCTGTCTTCTATCTCTACTTTTTTTTACTCTAATACTCTAACCGTCTCTTACTTGCTTTATTCGTAGACCTGTTCAGCTTTCCATGGCTGTACTTAAAACCCAATGCCTCATGTAGGCTCTTACTCACACATATCCCTGTGCGTATATTGCAACATTCAATCAGAACATTTTCCATCGTTTCCTAAGCTCCTCCAGAGCATCTATATTGTCCTTCTTCTTTATTAAATATCGCTATATAACTGAGCGTTCTTAGGTAACCCAACCTCGCTTCGAACAGCAAAGCACTTCCCCTTGAATTATCATGAATGATCTCCCTCTTTAGTTAGGTTTGACCTTTTCGGGAGTGACTGAGAGCCTGCTTCTTTTCCATCGCTGTCGTTGAATAAACCATCTCCGTCTCTCTGATTTCTCGCTTAATGCTCCTTGTTGCCATATCGCCCACACTGCCAGCTGCATATTTATTGGTGAGGCTCCTAGTTCTTTCTCTGAAGTTTGTGTCCACGCTCCTTCTATACAAATACCTGAACATTTCTCTGTCCATCTATTCTCCTTCATTTTCCTAAGCCTCTCTTGAGATCTCATTTTGCTCTGAGCTTCTCTTACTTCAAAGCGTGTCAATCCTTCATCCATCCTTCTTACGGCCTCATTTGTCGTCTTGCTGCGAGCGCCCAACCTGGTGGCGTTACAGTTCTCTGATATATATTCATTCCCGACTGCGCATCTGACTTCATGCGCACCACTGAATTCCCAAATGTAAGCTCCGGAACTATTAATTCTTCTACAGACTTCGAGTATTTCATAGCTATTGTATCCGCATAACAATACGTGCTTCATTATTGCTGCATTGCTCTTTCCCTTTGCTGCTAATGTTTTTTTTTTTCAGTATACCTACATATATGCACCTCCCTTATTTACCAATACTCCGAGGTACTTGTAATCACCCTCAGTATTTCTTGGCACTGTATTGACACCACCAGGTCTTGTGATCATATAACATAATCAATTGACATTTTGTTCAATTGAATCTTATAACTAGAACCTTACCTTCCCTTCCACATATATGGGCTAGCCGCTGTATATTGTCTTGATTGTCCATAAATAAGACAATATCGTCGAAATAAATAGACCTGGAAGCTTCTGCTCGATAATCACGCCTACCTGTTTGTGTGACAGAAAAACCACGATGTTGGTATACCTTCTTGCGCCTTTTACATCCTGACCATGTATGGCATGAATAACAGCAGGGACAAAGAACATCCCTGTTTCAGACCCTTGCTAATTTCAACTCTACCACTGCTACGTATTTCTTCCCATTCTATACAAACTATACTTTCTCGGTATACGAAGTAATACATTCGGTGGCCTGTCAGTGCCGCGCATACAAAGGGTTGTCTTAGTTGAGTTTCACGCCTCGGCTGCGTCCCGAGCAATACGTGACCAGTACCAATGGGTGACCAATAGGGCAATCGCAGGGAACTGTGGGGTACGACGGCTTCTGGTTCGACGCACCACACGGGTTAGCCGTGGAACGCGCGCTTTTTGTACCATTCCATTGAAAAAAGCACCTCTGCGTGCGATTTCAGTGCTTTAGAAGTTAGTTTTTTTGTGTTATCGTTTTTTTTTCGAACCGTGACTTCGACGATGACAAGCTACGAAAGCCATGACCCACAAAGAAACTTCTTTATTGCAGAAAAATGATCTACAATGCTTTTATGCTGCTTGGGGGTGTCACAGGTCCCGTTATTTTGGGAGGCGATCGCCGGGCTAATTCCAAGGGCCGAAGTATCGGCCTTTCGAACCGCACCACAAAAGCGTGGACAATTTAGAAGTGGTCCTATTTGGTGCGCCAGCGGACGCCGGCTGTGGTCCAAAGAACAAGTCAGAGGTGAGAGTTGATAAACAAAACAAAATTATATTCTCAGTTATGGCAGATCAAAACGATACACAAGTATGCACACTCGACAATAGTTGAATACAATATGTCACCAATCAAACAATGTACTAACTACACAGTACAATCACCCACACTCGAAACAACGGACACAGACAACAATACGAACTACAATGCAGTCGCATGCCTCAAACAACCAAGACACTTAAGGGCTGAAGAGTTAGAAAACTTATTCAATCCAAAGTTCTTGGAACAAAAGTCTGAATGATACTCTACTGAGAATCACTCACTCAAAGTCCAGCGTTGTTGTCGTTCCGCTGCCCCCGAAGTTTCCCTTCCAGCAACCTCGCGTCTTCAATTGGCCGCTCTACAAGCTTCAAACTTCTTCGCCGGAAACACGTCGGCTTCACACACGCAGCTCTTGTCACGCGTCTTCACTTGATAGCGGTAGACACACACTCTTGCCTGTAGCTCGAGTCTTCACCCCTCAGGTGGAAATCCTCTTCTTCTCCTCCTTTGTCACGGAAGACAAAAGGCTTCGTCCACAAGGCGGAACAACCTACGCACTCTGGCGCATACTTTCTTCTTCTCCTGCTTTGCCACTAAGGGCAAAACCTTCACCGACTGATGCGGCGGGATACTCAACGCACTCCGGCGCTAACTTCCTTCTTCTCCTGATCTCCCATCTCTGCTGCTCGGTCAAATACCTTCCGCACGAGATTCCAGAAAATTCTCATCATTTCGTCGGCGCGATGTGCAGCGAAGGCTGGGGGAAAGCGCGAGACGGTATGAGGGCCGTCCGCGGCGGATGACGCTACCCTGCATCGCCACGCCCCTTTCCATCGAGAACATTCCAGAGCTTGCTCGGGCGCCGGTGAGAGGAGGTTCGTCAGCGAACCCACGCTTCCGAGGGGAGAGGGGCGCGCGTCCGGGGAGTCTTTGGATGCTGGTTTTCTTTTTTTTATCGTTGACCCCGTGGCGTAACTCCGGCGTTTCGTCACGAGAATTTGGCGACATGGCGGCACATAAACAATACAGTCAGAAATAGACCGCGTCGAATAATCGAAGTGCGCTGCCTCTTTAACGCACCTCTTCCTTTGTGTGCCGTCCTTGCGCACAGTTTGAACGAAATAAACACAAATGGACTCGTCCAGCGCTTTGTGTAGACTTAAGCTTGAGTGAATCTTTCGCGTTTTTCGTCATATATATGAATGGATAATGGCCGGCGCTCATTTCGTATGGCAGGTAGATTTCGCCCGCGCGTTCCCATAACTTTGTTAGGCGCGCCTGCACGACAACTTATTTCTCGATATATTATTCGCAGCAAATTCATGCGTAAGCTTTTTATTAGTGTGGAATACACTCATACCTGCGATAAAATGGTTATCGCAAATTCAACGTTCGCACGCTTGAACGTTCGGTACTCAAAGGCAGCCTGTCGCTGTGGCTCTCTTCACAGCCGTGGCCCACCTAATGTATCTTTCTTCATTCCATCAAAATCGATACCTGCGTTTGCCTTTCACGCTCGAGTTGAAGCAGCCAATGGCTGAACGACCGAACATATTTTATTAGGAGGAAGATAAACGGGCGAGCACGTGCGCGAATCTCGAATAATCTGAAGCTTGCGACGGCGCGGTTTGCCGTCGTTTACTCTTCTCAAACCGGAAGCCAGCAGCAGATGGTGTATCCCGCAATCTCTCGCTCTTTTACTGATCACCTCATGGAGGAAGGAGTTCTCCTTCCTCCATAAATGGCCTACTAAACAGAAAGGGTAAACAAGCGCCACCTCTATGCTGTGTACAAAACTAGACAAAAACTGGTTGGCGTTGCGCCGAGAGGTGGCGAAAGCACCGGCCACAGCGATGCAATAAACGCTGCACGGCGACGTTCAGTGAGCGGCAGGGGTGCATACTTACATGGTTCACTATTTCGCACTTTCGTTATGTGTTCGCGAATTGCTGTCTGCGATTGTTTTCAAGTGTATATACAACTTCTGCAGGTCTAGGCAGTGAGGCTTAGCGCGGCCAGTGAGCGAGGCTCAAAAAAAAACAGTCTTAGTTGAGTTTCGCGCCTTGGCTGCGTCCCGACCACAATTCATCGGCATGCGAAGTCTGGATCAGTCTGAGGTGGTACTGTTACGTGAAAATCGTGAAAAATAAGACATCAAGATTCAATGTCTGGTGTGACGTGTACTGCAGAACATGTTATACCTTGTTGAATTGCAATATTTACGTCAACGATCTGGTGAACATCGATAATGATGCAATCTTCATGATTTATGCAGATGATACGAGTTTATTTTTAAGGGGCATGGTTATATTAAACTTGAGAACAGCGCAAATGGTGCCTTCTAAATATTGAAGATTTGGAGTATAGTATATTTACTACCTAGACACACATAAAAAAAAACTTTGTTCTTTTTTGCGTAATAAACAAGCCCGTAAACTGCGATTTGGTGCAAGAGATTGGCTCTGAATCCATCAATATTCAGCCTCTGCTGAAAACGCTAGGAGTAAATTTCCATGAAATCATTTTATCGAACAAACAAGCTGATCTTATCCACACTATACTTTCCCTTAGTTTCACGCACTCCTATAACGTTTGCGTTTTCTTTTGCCACAAACATTTGACTCTTACTATATAGCTCTATATTTTTATGTACATTAAGTTACTGTTTTTTGGTATGCGGCACCACAAAGGGAAAGAACCTAGGCTGCATATATACATTACAGAAAAAAAGCTGTGCGCACATTTGTAGGTGTTCGCGATAAGTATGCCAGACCGAATTTCGAAGCCCTTAAAACAAAACGAATACCCCACATGTACAAATACGTTTTAATGAAGGTAAACCATACGTCTCGAGAAAAGCGTGATTCTTTTCTTGCTTATTTAGCGCGTTTGAAATACTGCACCTGCCCCTATAGCACACGAGCCACTGGAGAGTGGAAGATCCCCGACACATGTATGCCGACAAATGATGCGCTACTTACTGACCCTTACATTAAATAGTTCCCCGCAATGAAACATTCCCACTGTTCCTTTCTTACGTAATGTTTCTTTATATTGTTTAATGAATGTTGCAACGTTGTCCAATGGTGGGAAACCCTCTGTCAAGCCTTAACGGCTTTTTTATTTCGCCCCGTAGCATTAGTGTTGTGACTTTTGAAATGTCTAGTTTATTGCTGAAGTAAAATTGAACTTAAATTGAATTGAAAGTAAAACACCACTCCTCGAGTACCTTTTCGGTCTTTGCCATACACTCGAAATACGGGTAAGTTGTTGTAAATTTCACCATCTGAAAAGTTATTCTTCAACCAAGTTTCAGTTAGTACCAGTGTATTGCTCCCGGATGACGAATCTATGTTTGATAGAAGTTCGCGCTTTGGAAGGAAACTGCAGATGTAGTAAATATCACAGAAAATGATATGGGTTTGGGAAGTGCTGTGCATTGCCGATTTGTAGGTGTGTAATGACAGGTCGATAGGTATGTGATTTTTTTACCTTTACTCGGCGTCTTATCAAAAACATTACGTTTTGGACCGATGTGCAGGGCTTTATACCACAAAGAAAACATAGATTAGTTTGCCTTAACGAAAGCAAGTAGTTGTTTCCACGCGTGTCGAACGGTGAGTAAAAAGGCCTCACCAATACTGAAGTTATTATTTCATTGTTTCCGGTCGTTTGATAAGATCGGGTCCTTGGTTTTGTAACACGCAAGTTTGTCTATTATGGCACAATTTTTGCCAAGCGAATGATGGTCGAAGCGATGAGCTCTTTAGAAATCACGTGGTGTGACGGTTATTTTTACATTATTATGGCAGAAGTCGGCGATTAGTTTTCCGAAATTGTTTCATATTTCGCTGTCAGTAGGGTCAAGGATACCATATAAGAACAAGTTATTTCGACGTGATCGGTTTTCTGCGGCGTCTAGGCTGTCTTCTAGTTCTTGGATCTTGCTAGACTTGCTACTCGTGTCTGTGTGTATCTTTTCAATGTCGTTTTGGGTAGGAATAAGTGCCTGCAAGTAGGCCTCTAGGTCGGTCATTCGCTCGCGTATATTCGTTATTGTTGTATCAGTTCTTATTAGCTGAGACTTAAGGCTCTCTACTTCGGCAATGACTTAAGATTTACCTGCAGCTTTTTTCTGGAGTTCTGTCAGCATGGCGTCGTTACCACTAGGGCCAGGGTTAGTTTCAGCATCTCCTGATAACATAAGAAACTAATAATAAACGCCAACACACTCGGCGGCGTTGCGATACAGTGCACCGTGGGCTCGAGAACTAGACCAAGACTTAATTGCTACATTTTTTTTTTGCAAACATCGTGTAGGATCTACTAAGCTGCATCGCAAAGATTAGGGGGTTAGATGGCTGCGTTGAGAGGCAGTCACAGAGCCCACGTCTGAGGACTCTCATGATGACTTTACTTCGTTTATACCAAACGTAGTATGAGAGGGAAAGGTTTGAGAATTATGGCTGTCTGGTCACATCAATAAAGTGAAAAATCGTGTCATGTACGTCATCAAACCCTTTCTCTAGATACGTGTGGCACATACCCGTACACCACGGGCCAGAGCAGGCGGTTCAGCACCAGACAAGATTGACAGTTGACGACCAAGGATCGGCAACGATAGGCGTTAGAAATTTAAATGTGAGAGGTATAAGTTAAACTGACCCTGGTAGCGTACACCCAACGAATGGAACGATAAAAAATTAGGATCTAAGCAGGAATCGAACCGAAGCGTTCTGCGTGCCAATCGGGTACTCTATCAAACAGCCTGGCCTTGAAACTGCAGGCTTTCGAAAAAATCTTACGTGGGCAGCTACCTCCGCCCCCCCCCCGCCTCACTGATATCATCCTTGAGTGAATTGACCACCCCACGTTACGTTTTCAGGTAAGGCGAAAAGGAGGCAATTTGGTGATTTACGGCTTTGATTTGACCGGGATAGTGTCCTAACAATCACAACCCAATATTATTCCATCATTCTCGATTTAATACCAGCTACAAAGCCCGAAAGCCAACCATTTGTTCATTTATTTAAGAAATTAGTAAAAACAATATTATCTTGCCGACTTTTGCAAACACCCTTCCGGAAGCACCCTTTTCACGGTTGAAAGTTCACAAGTGGCTCCCATGGGGTTAGTTGGTATGGTATGCTCAAGTGTAACGGTGCGCTGCATAGATGCACAGATGCCAATCATGCCATTAAGATACACAAAAGGCAACGTACTTGTGCGTGTTCGGTTTCTTGTGTCATTCGTCTCCGCGCATTTCTGCAACCCCTGTTTACGCTTCCCATTTCGCAATCATTCATTAAACGACCAGTATACACGCGTACAAGGCTATGTAATGAAATAACAGATAATTTTTTCAGCCATCAGAGGAAAGAGCCGTGTCTTAAAACTACATTGAAGCCGCTAGAATATAAAAAATGCATCTTTAAATCCACATTGCCGAATATGAGGAAGATCGGGCTGCCTGAGATAAGTATTAGGCTTCTGAAAACGCATACCTATTCCACAGTATATACCTAACATCCTTCCAACATTATTTAGCGTGAGGTCACCAAAAATAACATTCAGAATCATGTAATTTGTAGCGGTAAGAATAAAGCGTTGTTCGAAGCAACAAGTGCTGAACAGTTGAACTCTACTTTTGCTGCCGTTTCAGTACCGGAGGTACAGACCACTTTCATTACGACCAGGTACAATAAAGTCTTTCATGATTAAAATTACTTTCGAAGCACGTTTCATTTCATGCATAATCAATAACCTTGAACTTACATCATCAGCACACGTAAAATGAACACTAAATAGTTAAAAAGTGCCGCACTAATAATTTCATATTATTTATACCTTTTTTTAACATGAAACTCTTTTATGCCATGGTCCACCTCAGCCCCCTGAAGTATTTTCTTCAGGGATATAATGTTGTAAAATGTTTGCTAACACGATTGTAAAACACAACGAGAAGGAGAGGATCTGCTGCGGGGTTTCTAACCACCGACCTCGCACTTCTAAGCGCGTGACGCTAACCACTACATCACAAAGCAACCCTTCTCCTACATGGTAACGGTAAGCCGTTTATTACACAATGTACCACTGGCGGTCCTCGGAGCTCGGAAACTTCCGCGCGTTTTAGTAATCAGTAGCGAGATGGCACGATAGGCACGCGCCCTCTAAAGGTCATCGTGCCGCGACAGTCCGCG
The DNA here is from genome assembly GCA_013436015.1 of Rhipicephalus annulatus. NCBI lineage: Eukaryota > Metazoa > Arthropoda > Arachnida > Ixodida > Ixodidae > Rhipicephalus > Rhipicephalus annulatus. The sequence goes on along the minus strand of WOVY01010284.1, from coordinate 612,532 downwards.
TGCCGCCGTGCGCGCGTGCCTCGTCATGGCGGAATGAAAGTCCGTTTATATTCGCTAGCGTGGTGGCTCACTCGCACGCGCTTATCTCGGGATTCAGGTACTTTGTACCAGTTGTGCTCCCACAGCAAGTTTCCTTTGAGTTTACTGTAGTAACAGAGAGTACAAACGTCGATTCACTCGCTGCCGCGGCTGCGGTTACAAAAGCAACGCGCTGCTCATGCATGAAAGAAGAATTTTGACAGTTGTTGCCCTTTTGGATGACAGTATATTGCAGATCTTCACCCACTCAAGGTCAGCGGTCAAGGCTTTCGCCTCTAGTATTTAAACTACTTGAAAATAGGATACTTTTTCCACATACCACTACCTGGTTTCCTGTACATCTCGAACCCCTACTGGACTCTTTAATAAACCTGAAAGACACTTCTCACTCCCGGGCGTGCGCACTTACCCTCCGCGCTGGGGAGGACGTAGGTCCGCCGGTAGGCAGTGAGATGTTCAGGGACGCTTTACTTACATTAAGTGAAGTGGCTAAACAATACCAGTTGAGTAGGCGGTCATTTGCTTCTCCGCACAACAAGTTGTCTAGACTTCAGGCCATCACGTTTAGAATGTTTCAGACCAGGTCCCATCCAAGCCTATTTTTCCTCAGCATAGTCTCCTCGGAAGCTTTTGACTCTCCTTGTCGTGATTGTGTCGAGGCTAGTGACTTACCACATATGCTCTGGCAGCGCCCCTCGTTACGAGGCCCAAGTCGGCTCACAGAAGAAGATTTGGACTCTGCCTTACAAAGTTCCGAGTTGCTACCACAACTACGGACTGTCCAGAGAGCCCACGATGCGGTGGTGAGACTAGGCGTCCCCGTTTCTACGTGGGAGCGGCCCGCGACGTTGCTCTAAAAGAGTAGCGTTTCTCACAACCCAATAAAGTTCTTTGCCTGCCTGTCTGTCAGTTGTTTGTCAGCGCTTGTCCTGTGCATGTAATTTCGAGCGTGCTTTCTGATTCATGTGCGCGCAAAAGTTTCGAGCTGCTTGCCGTTCTCTTCGTGGCGTTCATTCCTTCACCCTCGTAATGAAACAATGCACAGTGAATGCTCAACTACCTCTGTGAGGACACGTTCCACTTTAATAATGTACCAATTATAAATTATACCGTTTCACTCTTATATTATACCTACCTAATATTACGCGGATTCTCAAATACAGGTATCGACCACGTTCCTTTGCATGCCACAGGAGCTAATCGAGACGATATCGCTCCTAGTAATCCAAGTTCTCCTCTAAATTGTAGCCTCGTATCACTGACTAATGTCTGCTGTCATAAAACTCGCCCTGTAATCCAAATTCATGTAATTATTTGACTCTAATGGTTTCTTTCATCTCTCAGAAAATGGACATTGAAAAGGGTACTGTCATCGTAGCCGACCACTAGGAATCTATTACATAATGTACATTTCAATTTTATAATAACATACCAAAGTTACCTCATTTATGCTGCTTCTCAGCACCGGAAACTCATCTCGCTTCAGTCACTCATTCAACTGAAAATAGAATACACATTATATTTCTGGCACCCCCATCAAGCATACCACACCGAAACATTTGAGTTGGTTCGAAATTGCGTGACCAGTTTTCTTCTTCCCTTTGTCTTCTTAAAACGCCAGCTTTACGCCACTAAAACCATAATTTCATATCTCACTCATCGCCCGTTTACACGTGCTGGAGTGCACGTAAAGAAAATCTCGGGTGATAGAAATTTCCGGAGCTTTCTACTACGGTGTTCATCATGATCTAACCGTTGTTTAGGGGCTTTAAACCAGACTAAATATCACTCTCACCCATCGCTCGCTGCAGGCCAAGCCTATCGTGCAAGCACTTTTTTACGCTTTTCATCAAGCACCTTAAATTATAGCCGCACTGCACATATCTCGCCGCCTAAGTCGTTTGCCCTCAGTCACTCGTAGATGTGAACGAAACCGTAATATTTCCGTACTTTTTCTTTTCAAAATGACATAGCTTATTGAAGAAATTGTTACCGCAATTTATCTTCATAACTTCTGACACATCATCTTGAAACGAAAAATGTATAAGAAAGTTTACACTGGAAAGTACATAAATAAGCATGCTTTATTAAAATAAATTTGTTCTGTTGTGCAACAACACTCTCATGTTTGCGATTATTTACCGTGCAGCCATACCTTATGTAACCCCTCCCCTCATCGTGTCCTGGCTGCATTAAACTGAATTGTACTGAACTGATCAAGGCAGTGGTAGGTGCATTAGGTTAGTTATGAGACGCGGTGTCTCTTATTTATTTATATTTATTTATTTACAGATACTGAAATCACCATAGCGGATTTCGGCAGGGTCTAAATACATGGTTATAACTAAAAAAAGTTCTGGCAGCAAAACAACGAAGAGTAGCAACGTTGCTTACAAAAAGTACAGTACAAGTATAGCGGTTATGAAAGGAAAAATATATTTTTGTGCTATTGTGAATACCTATACAGAACGTATACGAAACATAAAATACATAAAAAGGGCAAAAAAATACATACGTGAATGAGATTACACATATAGGCCCAACAGTTCAGTGCACCCCTGCCGTTGCCGGTCGATTTACTATTATATCGATATGTGGGAGCAGCTCGCTACGTGCTAGTTCACCGCCCCGATGGATATAAATAGTGTTTGCATGCTATACCGGCGAATACTTGACAGGTATGTATACATAGCCGTAATGATGATGAGGTTGGTGAGAATTGAGAATGAGAGTGAGTAGTGGAGAAAGTAGGTGTTCGTAGAGATGAAAATGAGGAATACTGTCTCTTGTTCACCGGACTTTACATATATATATATATATATATATATATATATATATATATATATATATATATATATCACCACGGACCCGAGCTAACGGGGGAGTTTCGGCTCCCTCCCACGCCTAGCCGTGCGTGGCTTTGCCGTGTCCGGGGAAAAGGGGATCCTGGGGGTTGAGCCGACGCTGGGTGATTGGACCTTTAAGGCCCCCCGGCAGAGGCAACACACCCCTTTGGCCCCGGCTTCACGTAGACGGCACCCCTGGGCTGACCCACCCAGGGGAAATCGGTAGTCGCCCTTTCCTATTTCTCTCTCTCTCTACATCTTAGTCTTTTCTCGTCTTTAAATCTATCCTGTCTTCTTCTCTCTTCCATTTACTTCCGATTTTTCCTGGCGGCAAGGGTTAACCCTGTGTGGCTATCCTACCTTGGATACACCATATTCGGTTATAGTGGTGGCGTACAGCTGGCGTCTGCGGGGCCTGTACTTACAGACCCTCCAGCGTCCCCTTGTAAGACTCCATGGTGGGTGGCTGGCGCCGCTGCCGAAAGTAAGCATTTACATATGGCTTGTTCCTTCCCCCCACTCCCTGATCGCCCTCAGAAAAGAGGGCGCACCGATGAAGTTTTCCAGTTTTTTGGTAACCAGAAAGTATCTTTTCCCCGATTTCATGTTATTCACGCTGACACACCTGGCAAATCAGTGCGAACACTTTCACCTTTTCTAGTATCAAAGTCTTTGACGGAAATCTTTGGCCCAGGATATAAAGCTTCGAGAATGGCAAGTGGTGACCTCCTGTTGGAGCTCCGCGACCAGAAACAATATGAAAAATTGCCTAACCTTGTGAAATTTGGAGATAACAAATTAGTAGTAACCCCACACAGAACCATGAACACCACCCGTGGCGTTGTCTCAGATGATGACCTGTTAGGGCTGACAGAGGCTGAACTCCTGGAGGGTTTCAGCGAACAGAAGGTCATAAACGTAAAACGAATCAGCATGAGGCGTGATGGCAAAGAAGTCCACACTAAACACCTGATACTTACCTTCAATTCAAGTGTACTGCCCGACTCCGTTGAGGCTGGGTATATCAAGCTTCGAGTTAGGCTATATATACCAAACCCCCTCCGATGTTTTAAATGCCAACGATTCGGCCACAGTTCACAGAAATGCCGAGGCCGCCTAACTAGCGCGAAATGCAGTGCTGAAGAGCACACATCAGATGCCTGTGAAAACTCTCTTCACTGTGCGAACTGTAATGGGGAACATGCCGCATACTCGCGGTCATGCCCGTGCTGGAAAAAGGAAAAGGAAATTGTCACAATTAAGGTAAAACAAAATATTTCATTTAGGGAGGCACGAAGGCAGGTGTCCTGCCTACCAGAAACTAGCTTTGCCGAAGTGGCGCGTCAGGGGGCAGCGCCACGACGGCCCCTGGTGCCTGTCTGGCACACGCGTAGTGAGCCAGCGGTGACGCCATTCGCCCCCTCGGCGGTTGCAGCCAGTGCTGCTCCGCCATCCAAGAAAGACCCACCAACCTCTGGGCTGGGGGCCCCGAAGGTCTCGTCTTTTGAGGCGAGGCCCTCAAAACAAATGCAGCGCTCGCAAGAGCGCCTGTCCAGCGCCTCGCAAGAGGCAATGGACACAACACCGAGCGTGAGGGCGCAGTCAGCGCGTAAGGATCGGCGCGACTCCGTCGACCGATCTAAAAAAGAAAAATCTCGTGTCATGGCCCCTGGAAAGGGTCCGTGAGCTAACATTCCATCCTTGAACACACAGCACAAAACACATCTAAAATGGATACACAGATCTTACAGTGGAATGTGAGAGGACTTCTCCATAACCTGGATGATATTAGAGAACTTCTTAATAAACATACTCCAAAGGTGCTGTGTGTTCAGGAGACACATCTCAAGTCCACACAAACAAACTTTCTAAAGCATTATGCCATCTTCCGCAAAGACCGTGACGACGCTGCCGTTTCGTCAGGCGGTGTCGCTATAGTAGTTGATAAAGGTGTTGCCTGTAAGCAATTAAACCTCCGAACTTCTCTTGAGGCAGTTGCTGTCCGAGCAGTGCTGTTCGGGAAGCTACTAACAATTACTTCTATTTACATTTCCCCGTGCTATCAACTTTCAATGACACAATTTCAAAGCTTCATTGATGAACTTCCTCCGCCATATATAGTCGTTGGTGATCTAAATGCACATAATCCCCTTTGGGGCGACTCCCGTTTAGATGCACGAGGACGCCTAATAGAACACTTTCTGTTTTCGTCAGGTGCATGTCTACTAAACAAAAAAGAACCAACGTATTATAGCACTGCACATAATACATACTCTTCTATTGACCTGAGTATTGTCTCGAGTGCTATAATTCCATACCTGGAGTGGTTCGTTCTCAAGAACCCTTTTGGGAGTGACCACTTCCCGATTATGTTAAAGTTAACAAAAGAAGATACACGCTCGCCTGACTTTCCTCGCTGGAACACCAATTCAGCCAACTGGGAATTATTTCGAGAAATTACATTTTTAGACGGAGATGAGATTGCTGATTTTAATATAGACGATGCTGTAGCATACCTAACAAGTTTTATTATTGACGCTGCAGTGAAATGTATCAACCAGACCAACGGAATGACCAATAAACGTCGCATTCCATGGTGGAACGACGATTGTCGGAAAGCACGCAATAGACAAAATAAAGCTTGGAGACTACTCCGAAATTACCCGACGGCTGAAAACCTCAACAATTTCAAACAGGTTAAGTCCCAAGCCAGAAGAACGCGTCGTCTTGCAAAGAAAGAAAGTTGGAATAGGTACATCTCCGGTATAAACTCTTACACCGATGAAACGAAGGTTTGGAATAGGGTAAAGAAGTTAATGGGTCGGGAGTCACACCCCCTACCCTTGGTAAGTAGCCAAGGGGAGAGCCTGGAGGAGCAGGCAGACTGCCTAGGCGAACACTTTGAATGCGTCTCGAGTGCATCGCACTACACAGAAACGTTCTTAAGATTCAAAGAACGCGAAGAGCGGCAACCCCTTAATACTAAACGTCCCTCCAGGGAGGCTTACAACTGCCCATTTTCATTAGCCGAACTTAAGGCATCTCTTGCGTACTGCAACAACTCGGCGCCAGGTGGCGATCGTATAACGTACGAAATGATCAAGTATCTTCACCCAGAAGCACTAAAAACGCTCCTAACCCTCTTCAATACCATGTGGGAAGCTGGATATATTCCATTGTCACGGAAAGAAGCGATAGTCATCCCGGTACTTAAACAAGGCAAAGACCCATCCTTGGCCGCCAGCTACAGGCCAATAGCGTTAACAAGCTGTTTGTGCAAACTATATGAGAAAATGTTAAACCGGCGCTTAACCCACTTCCTAGAAAGTAACAGTATACTAGACCCCCTTCAGTGTGGTTTCAGAGAGGGGAGGTCGACAACAGACCACCTTGTTCGCATAGAGACATACATCAGAGATGCATTTATTCATAGGCAGTTTGTACTTTCGGTATTCTTAGACCTGGAGAAAGCGTACGATACCACATGGCGATTCGGGATTCTACGCGATCTTGCCGCCATGGGCATCCATGGGAACATGCTCAACACAATTAAAAGTTATCTGTCTAACAGAACCTTTCGCGTAAAAGTGGTAAATGCTCTCTATAGATCATTTACCCAAGAGACTGGTGTTCCGCAAGGGGGCGTGCTTAGTTGCACACTCTTTCTTGTAAAAATGAACTCTCTGCAGTCAGTCATTCCAAGTACGATGTTTTATTCGGTGTATGTTGATGATGTGCAGATGAGTTTCAAATCATGCAATATGTCTATCTGCGAACGACAAGTGCAGCTTGGAATGAATAAATTCTCTAAATGGGCGGATGAGACTGGTTTTAAAATAAACACCGAGAAAAGTACTTGCGTACTCTTCTCCAACAAACGAGGGGTAATGCCACTTCCAAATATTACGATCAAGGGAGACCAACTCTCTGTGAGAAGCGAGCATAAATTCCTAGGAACTACTTTAGATTCTAAGCTCACGTTTATTCCCCATATTAAACATGTAAAAATGAAATGTCTGAAAGCGATGAACCTCCTAAAGCTCCTATCACGTACAACATGGGGTAGTGATCGAAAGTGCCTCTTGAAGTTATACAAAAGCCTTGTCGGGTCGCGCCTTGATTATGCCTCTATAATTTATCATTCCGCAACGCCAAGTGCATTAAAAATCCTAGACCCCGTTCACAATTTGGGTATCCGACTTGCAACCGGTGCTTTCAGGACAAGCCCGATCCAGAGCCTCTATGTAGAGTCGAATCAATGGTCACTTCACCTGCAGCGATCCTATAGCAGTTTCACATATTTTATAAAGGTGCGTGCAAACATCAAGCATCCATCTTATTCAACTATAAACGATATGACCGCTGCCACCCTCTTCCATAATCGACCCACAGTGAGAAAGCCGTTCTCCTTGCGTGTGAGAAACTTATGTGAGGAAATGGGTGTTCCGATGCTGGAACTCTGTCCTACGCCCACAGCGATACTTTTACCGCCGTGGCAGTGGCAGCTTATACACTGTGACACCTCATTTGTTGAGATCACTAAACACGCACCAGAAGCACATATTAAAATGCATTTCCGAGAACTCCAGTCCAACTACTCATGCGTAGAGTTTTATACTGACGCTTCTAAGTCGCATGCAGGGGTGGCTTATGCAGCCGTCGGACCATCCTTCTCGGAATCCGGCGTGCTGCACCCGGAAACAAGTATATTTACGGCTGAGGGTTATGCACTATTGTCCGCTGTGAAACATATACGGAAATCAAACATACAAAAATCAATTATATTCACAGACTCGTTAAGCGTCGTAAATGCATTAAGATCCCTTTTCAGATTCAGAAATCCGATAATAATTGAGCTATATTCCGTTCTGTGTACAGCGTATATGTCCAACCAGCATGTCACTATTTGCTGGGTACCTGGCCATAGAAGTATCGAGGGCAATGTGTTAGCTGACCAAATGGCCACGTCAATTATAATGCGCGCTATTAACCCCACCGCTACTGTCCCTGCAACAGATCTAAAACCCTTTCTACGAAAGAAACTGCGAAACCACTGGCAACGCTTGTGGGACACAGAAATAAATAATAAGCTTCATTTGATTAAGCCGCGGTTGGGTTACTGGTCCTCCGCTACAAGAACACGGCGAACTGATGTCCTATTCTGTCGCCTCAGAATAGGACACACTTATGGTACTCATAACTTTCTTTTGACTGGCGATGAGCCTCCTACTTGTGGTAGATGTGGTGAGAGGTTAACCGTCCTCCACGTCCTCCTGGAGTGTCCGGAAGCTGAAAGTGAGAGAAAGAAATACTTTGGTTTAGCATACCGCTATCATCTTCCCCTACATCCTACTATGTTCCTCGGCGAAGAGCCGCTTTTCGATGCAAAATCTGTTTTACGCTTTTGAAAGGATGTAGTATTGAATGTTTTTAGCCCAACATTGAATGTTTTAGCCAAACAGGTTCATAGCGCATCCTCTGTTCAAAGGATACCGCTGTGATAGCAGCCTTTAATGAGCCCAGGCCTCCATGCTCTTGTTTTAAGGGTTCTGTCGAGGCACTGGTGCTCCATTCCAAGTTTTTATTTCACATACATATCACTTTTAAACCATTTTATGTCTCCATAGCACACATCAATTGTCATTGCCATAATCTTACTATATATATATATTTTTACGCACCTACAGCGACTGTTTTTTAGGCCCATTTACAGCCACATCATATCTCTTTTATCTACACTGCACATCGTACAATTCATTATCATCGTTCTGGCGCTCTTTGGCCACATCTGGCCCTTGCGCCAATAAACTCCACTAATCATCATCATCATATATATATATATATATATATATATATATATTGTGTTATGAAACTGCAAGAAAGAAAAAAATTAAGAAAAAGACTCCGGTGCGCACAATCAAACTAGGGTCCTCTGAATCGTGAGTGCGAGGCGTTCATCACTGAGCCACCGAGAAGCGCGTCGTTCAACGTTCAAACACCAAGCTATCTATATCTACAACTTGCGAGTGGTTCTTAAGATAGAGAAAGGAAGAGAAAAGTGAACCCCGTTATTGTCTGCTTCAGGAGCGACACCACCACAGGGCTCACAAGGGATGGGGGTGAGGAGGAATAAAAAGAGTAGAAGTAAAGGTATAGGAAAGAGGAAGTAGAAGCAACAACAAACTGAGGGGATAGAAGAGACAGGAAAGATGGAAGCACGGTAACTGGAGTCCGAGGACGGGGTACACTTGCGAGAGATGTTGTCGGCGTCGGTAGATGGCGTAGAGCAGGTCCAGTAGGTCAGAGCTGCGCTGTCGTCGAAGACCGTCGGCGACAGGAGGTAACGTAGGGCCAGCCCAGTCGGCCAGAGCTACGGTGACGCCGAAGGTCGCGAGCGCGCGGAGCGCGCGGGCGCACAACCGGTCGGCAAGAAATCCAGCGAGCGAGTCTTACCTACAACTTACCGCTGCTGACGGGCATCTCGGAGGGGTACTATCGTGTTCTGAGAATTAGCAGCAACATGGCACAGTGAGCGCGCGTAGCAACATCGTCACAACGCGGCGAACGCACTCTCATCTTCCAGGCGCACTTTTCCCCGCAGAGAGCAGGGGTTCTACGCTCACTCGCGCACCCTTATCTCGTGGCAGGCAGGATCGTACGTCTTGGCCGACGCTCGGCTTTTACCGCAACGATTCTGTTTCAGTTACCGGGTGCACCAAGGTCACTGCAATCGCTGCACATGGTACATTCGCGAAATGAGCACGCTTTTCAGGCACAGCGAAGTAACAACTGAGACGCTTATTCGCATTCATTTGTACCTGAGAGTAAATTTTGTGCGTCATTTGTGCGTGAGAAATGTAGGGACAATTCAATCTGCGGGCTATTCTGTGCGTGACCTTCCAATTTGTTGCTATCGCGTTCATTGGTTTGCCTTTGCGGCAAAGTTGTGGCTTGTTTTTTTCCCTTCATGTTGCACCGCAGATGTACTGAATGAGCCAGCTCCACAAAACATTGAATTCGAACGTGCGACTCGCTTTCGTACAAAGAGTGCTTAAAAATTGGGTATTGGCAAGAGTTTATCACGTGCAACCGTGTTCATGTTTCGTTAAAAAGAATAGACGTTTTGCACATTAGCCCTGTGTTTAAAATTCGGTATTGTTGACTATATTGGTATTCTGGTTGTGCCGTACAAACTGATGACGTTAAAATTTTAACTTTTTGCTAAACATTCGAATAAATATGTTGGCAGAGTAAACCCAAACTTCATATGAATGACAAACTCTGGCACATTTCAGGCATACCTAAAAATATTAAAAAAAGTGTTCTGATATCAGCTTTCTTGTCAAAGAGATTCATTTGCTTAGCCACGATATATGGAATATGAATGTTGATGAACATATCCTAGGGACTATATAGGATAAATTGAAGCTTGTAAGGCGCAGTTCAAAGTGAAATTGAAGAATTGTTGGCATAATCAATTATGTGTAAGTGCAATTAACTCAATGAAATCACAAATTTCAGTTGGCTGCCAGGATTCTGCAGTATTTCTTGGCCAAAGTTGTCTACACTGGGCACAACTTTTTTAATGCCACGGGTGGTGTCACTGTAACGTGTCGTCACGTAGCCAGCTTCATTTCCAGAAATACATTTGTAGTGTTTAACATCCCAAAACCACCATATGATTATGAAAGATGCCGAGTGGAGGGCGCCGATAATTTTGTGCGCCTGGGATATTTTTAATGCTCACCCAAGTGTGACCACCTGGGCCCACAGCATTTTCTTCTCCGTTGCAAATGCGGCCGTCACAGCCGAGGTTCGATCGCGCGACCAGCGGGTCAGTAGCCGAGTACCTTACTTATGGGCTAGCGCACGGGGCCTGCAAAAAAAAGAAAATAAAGAAAACATCCTGCCTTTGCCTTGGCGCTTTCTGGAGCTGAAAGTGCGACTTGTCATTGTGAAAACTTTTCCAAATTATGAATGATAGAATCTCAAGCAGACTAGATGATATTCAGTCGTAATTATTGGCCCACTTGTACATTCTAGCGACAGAAAAAAAGAGGTATATGATTTTTGTGCACCATTATTTCAACATACGAGGATAATGAGCGTCGACGCAGAACGGGTAAACTACGGTGTTAATGAAACTAAGCATACGCAATGATATATATTTTGCGTGGACTTCTTACAATGATTAAGAATAATTGCCCGTGCTTTAACATCTGAAAACGGCGATCTTATCATGAAGGACACCGTGGTAAAAGTCTTCTGGAATTTTGAGCATCGGGCTCCTTCAACGTGCTTGTAAACATATACTACGTGAGTATCTAGCAATATCGCATCCAGTGCGAGTATACGGCTGCGGCGGCCAGTTTGTTCATCGTGCGACCTCCGAGCACGGTGTAAGTACAAACCAAAGCGTTTCATACATATTACCTAGACAGGAATCTGGCACTGCGATTGTGTACTTGGGAATTATGGAAAGTACAGGCTTCGTACTGGATAGGGTTAGCTAGCGAACGTTAACCGACTTCTCTACACAGTTTCAGTTTTGTTTTTCGCGCAGTGCGGGTAGTGGGGTGCGTTGAAAAAGGCTGAAGTAGGTGAAGTTGTTGAAAGATTGGAAGAGGCTAACGACCACTAAATCTGACTTGCTTCGACGTTGGAGCTTCAAGAGTCGTATTAGGGGCGAAGCTCCTTTTGGCGAGGGTTGGTTGCTCATCCGTATGTATGTATGTATGTATGTATGTATGTATGTATGTATGTATGTATGTATGTATGTATGTATGTATGTATGTATGTATGTATGTATGTATGTATGTATGTATGTATGTAGAGAGAGAGACAGGTTTATTTACAGAAAGGCAGAGAGGTCGGCCTGAGCGATAGCTTGCTCTAGCCTGCTACTCGCACTGGAGCAGAGGAAAGGGGGAAGAAAGACTGATGGATGACGATGGTGAGATACAGAGGTGACTTTATAGGATTCTTTTTGGCTGAGAAAAATATTATAGCTACGTATATAGTCCTGTTGCTTCCAAAAAGGTTATAACCGCTCCTATGACCACAGTTACACTGTTGGTGTCTGGCCAAGGGCCCTACACGGTCTCATCAGTTAATGACCTACTGCGATATCATTCAGTAGAAGAAATCCGTGTTTGTTGTTGTGCGTATGCTGGGCAATCACAAAATATGTACTCAAGTGTTTCTGGCACATCACAGTGTCAACAATTAGGACCGGTGTCACTGCGACCGATCATATGTAAGTAACGTCTGGTGTACGCCACACCAAAATGAATGCGGTGAACCATACTTGCGAGTTGCCGTTCCAATTTAGGGAGCATGCAGAACCCTACTTTTTGGTCCCATTTGTGAAGTCGGCAATGTCGCCGTTCTGGTTTGGTCCACTGCAGAAGTGTGTAGCTGCGCATCCCGCAGCGAAGCAGGGCGTTCGTGTCAGCTCGTGAAAACGCAATGCGTACTTCAGGGGCACTGCTTAAGACATTCTATCTTCAGCGTCTGCCTCTTCGTTTCCCATCACGCCGCTATGCACGGAAACCCCCTAGAAAGTGATAAAATGGCCATTTGTTGAAGCAACATGAATATGTTCTGCGATTTCTATTGCCGAAATGTAATACGGACCTTGCTTCATGAGTCAATTAATGTTTTGCAAAGCGAGTTTGGCATCACAGAAAATTGACCAGGCTTGAGGTTGGTTTCCAGAAATAAATCTTATTGCCTCCCAAGTAGCGACAAGCTCTGCGGCAGTTGATGTGGTTTTATAGTCTACTTTGAATCGTGGAGCGATATCTACGTATGTCTAGGATGACAAAGGCTGCGGCGGAGGTGTTTCGTGTGGTGGGCCCGTCGTTGTACACGTGCAGAGAATCACTGTACGTTGTATAAATGTGATGTATGGTCAGTTGTCTGAGGCCAACAGAGGAAACGAGTGACTTCTTCGTGATTCCAGGTATCGTAAGACAAACAGGTGGTTCAGGCAGGACCCATGGAGGCACTGCAGGAACATTCGGCGGGGAAAACCTTGATGGTAGCATATTCTCATGTCGCAATATCACTCTTGAAAAACTACACCCCGAGTGAGTGGCGGGTAGTACTGACAGTGGGTGCTGTCTGTGTCGCCTCAGCAATCGAAGGTGAACTCTCAGTGGCTCGTAGAGCATGTATTCACTGATGAGACAAGTCCGAGCCTCTGCGATTGTCCCATTTGTTGAAGTACGCTGCGGTAGACCCAAGCATCTTCGAAAGCATTGAGCTGGAACACTCTCTAGCGTCTTTACACAACTAGGTCTCATATTGGAGAGCACCGGCATGCTGTATCGTATGTATCCCACAAATAGAGCATTGTACAATTGAAGTGGCGATGATTCTGATGGGCCGCATCTTACTCCTGCCAGGTGGCGAAGAACGACAGCAAATCTCTTCAATTTAGATTTAAGTACTGCGATGTGTCTCGTCCACGATAGATCTCTGTGTACGACTACCATATATATATATATATATATATATATATATGATTCAAAAAAAGAAATTCTGTGGGTCCGGTGTAAATATAGTTAAGAATGAAGGAGCACACTTACGAAAATTTGATAATTGTTTACTAAACTAGTAAACAATTATCAAATTTTCGTAAGTGTGCTCCTTTATTCTTAACTATATATATATATATATATATATATATATGTATGTTCGTTCGTTTGTTTGTTTGTTTGTTTGTATGTATGTATGTATGTATGCATGAATGCATGTATGTATGTATCTTGGAATGTATGTATGTATGTATGTATGTATGTATGTATGTATGTATGTATGTATGTATGTATGTATTCTTACGACCGGGGTTTGCCGGCACCGGAGGTCCGGGATGAAGTTGTCGAGGAAAGAGGAAGAGAGACTTGAAGAGGGTTTATTCACATTATGGTTACGGTGAGCTATCAAACATGGCGAGCTTTTCCTTACATGGCGAGCTCTCGAATCTCGCGTTTCTCTACATGGCGCTCCTCAAATGAGCTGGGTGGCTCATTATAAAGGGTATGTTCTTCCCAGATCGCTGGATCAGGGAACACGTGCAGAGGTTACTGTCCAGTCACAGATCACACACAACTCGCGAGGGGGCGAAGAAGTATGGCCGACGTGAACGTCCAATATTGAGGCGTGACTCTGCACTCCAATGTGGCGCCAGCGGGGCTTTTTCTCGTCGTGTGTGTGCCACTGGTAGAGGGGTCCCAAGCTCACGACAGCATACATCAAAGGGCCCCCTAAACATCTCGCTCAATTAGCGGGGTGATCTGCGGCGGCCGCTGCAGCCTCTTCCAGGAAGATGCCGTATTTGTTTTCCTCTCTCGAACGGCCTACGGCGTCATGGCGACACGATGTCTATTCCTCCGTATAGGAGAAACAATACCTAGCGGGCATAGGTAGCCGGCCGGTCAGCTACTCGTTTGAGGATTAAAAGAGCGCCACTCCCTCGTCAGCTCTGGTGTCGGCCACAACAGTATGTATGTATGTATGTATGTATGTATGTATGTATGTATGTATGTATGTATGTATGTATGTATGTATGTATGTATGTATGTATGTATGTATGTATGTATGTATGTATGGCCACCGGTGGCACATGCCCGATATAGAGCGGGTATGTGCCACAGGGGTTGCGAGATGATAGATGGCGATACTTGGAGTGTTCACTAGATGGACGAACGGACGGACGCATGGACGGATGGACAGACGGACAAACAGACTAGCAGATGGATGGACGGATGAATGGACACATGGACGTACGGACGTATGGACGCACGAATGGACGGACAGATGGATGGACGGACTAACGAACGGACGCATGGATTGACGCGCGGATGGTCAAGCGGACGGACGGAAGCACGGACGGTCTGATGGACGCTTCACCCCACTCATTATCATTCACTGCGTGGATACGCTTAGATTTTTCGACAGTTTAAACGAAGCGTCGTCCATTCACCGCTGCGCCTACATGTAGCGTCTCAAGCCAGAGCAGGATGCTGCCTCGAGTTCATGTTTTTCACGAGCGCGTCTTGCCTAAACTCGTTTTGAATCGACTGTAAAGCAATGACGAAGCTAAGTAGATGCACAGTCACGCTCAAGAAAAACATAAATGCACTGGGGCAGACAGAACACTGGGACAAATACACCTATAGCGTCGCAGAAGACGAAACAAATGTTTCTCACTAAATACTGTACTGTTACTGCCATAAATAGATAAAACCTACTTTCAAGAGGAAAAACAAGCAGGTTTGTTTTCAAGTGTTGCAAAAAATAATTCACTAAATGTTGATGCCAAATCTTAAGTTCTATGGCAGAGCGTGCATACCCCTGTTAGTTAAATCTGCCCAAGTTTCACTTTTGCTGCCTCGTCCCAAAAACTTTTCGCAATAAAACTTACGTACAAATAATTGAAACAAGTTTTAATTGAATATAAGTTCACTTTGTTTCACACTCGCAAGAGAAGCGTCACGAATCTGAAGCACGTAATTCATTCGACGCGTATCCGAAGCCTGTAATTCCCATAATTCCCACGGGATACAAGTGCCGCTGAAGGAACTCGTGTAGACCCTAGCGCCATATTCCCCTCTAGGTAATATTGTAAGAAACTCTATGATAGAAACTCTTTAGGTGGGGACACTCGCGAGACGTTATCGACCAGATAAAGTAAGAGCGACGCGCGTCCGTCGGACCACTGCCGACGGCGAGTAGATACACAAACAGAAAGAGGCGTTCCTATAACAACCGGTCCTCCACGGGAATTTCGAAATTGTTAGGTGCGAAGTTTTTCTTGGCGAACTTCGGTGACTTTGAGCATATCTATCTATCTATCTATCTATCTATCTATCTATCTATCTATGTCTCCAATTCTTCATGCCGGCCGGCGTCATGCGGCAGAACATCATTCCCCTCCTCTCTCTACACAGGGAGTTGCCTACACGGATGCCTCATACATGGCTCCTCGGGGCTCGTGTGGCTACGTTATCTACCATACACACCTTTCGGCACCTGACACGCACACCAGCGAGCCATACTTGCACCCGCCCAATGTACTTTCGCTCGAGGTCGTTTCCATGGTCCACGCCATGCAGTCATTTTCCTCCCTTCCTTATCTCCCAGACGACACGATTTCCTCTGACTCTCACGCTGCCATCCGTCACACACAGAACAACACGTTGCCCCCTGCTCTTCAACAGGAGGTCGAGCGAGCGGTCTCTGCTCTTCAACCTTCCACTGTCTTCCTCCGCTCAGTTCCTGGGCATTCAGGTATTAACGGAAATGAGCTGGCTCATCAGCTTGCCCGCTATATGCCGGACCGGGCACCATTCATTCCCTGGCCCACACCTTCGGAAGACAGTGAGAGCTCCGCGAATAACAATGAGCAGATCTCCTTGCATCACATTATCAAGGAGGTATATCTCTAGCTCCGGCTCGACAAGCGTCTTTACCCTCCCCCTCATCCATCACTCCCTGCACTCGAGGCTCGAACTCTACGGCACATCCGAATGAATTGTCTGATAACCCCCTCTTGCCTTTTCCTTTATAAATATGGGTCTTACCCCTGCTGTCCCGATTGCTCTTCCCATATGCCTATCTGTCACACTGCCTGTTTTACTGCCCAACTGCTCAGCAATCCAGCTATTACCCTCCCCCATCTCTTTCTATCCCCTCCTGGCTGCACCGGATCGGCGCCTAAGGAGAATATTTATTTATTTAAAAATACTGCCAATCCCTTGTCGGGATTTTCGCAGAAAGGACATCGGGAAAACACACAATAAAAGCACACAATAAAAACATCCGTAAGTTGTACATCGTTTAGGATACGCGTTACATTGATGCTACCAAGTTCTCACAATTTCTAACAATCAAATTCAAACAAATTCTAACCAAATTCTAACAACAAAGTTCTAACAGTAATTTTACAATATCCAAATGATTACAGTGTGAAAGAGTCAAAATAACACAGTCTAAAGCAATGGATTTTGCAAAGATGACCACAATAGCGCAATATTAGGGTTCCAAACGCAAATGTTCTTCAACAAGACGTGAAAAATTATTTAAAGAATTGCTGCTAGTAATCATTGCTAGCTGCGCATCCTATCAACTGGTCGCACAGGTGGTCGAAATGCTCGGCCTGTAAATTGTGGCGGAATAAAAGTCTATTACTACTACTACCACTACTACTATCTATCTATCTATCTATCTATCTATCTATCTATGTATCTATCTATCTATCTATCTACCTACGACCTTAAGCTCTCCTGGCTGTTTGGATAATACCATCAATAACCAAACTTGATATGGCATAACATGACTGTATGACGAGCATATTTGACTTGTCATAACATGAAACCCATGACGTGTATCTCATGAATATTGTGATTTACGTTTCATGGTCTTGCTGCTCTTGCGGTGGTTTCCTTCACATGACATGTTGTAAAACTGCTATGGTATGATATGATTGCATGGCGAACACAAGCGATAGACCCTAACATGATAAGGACGATATCTCTGTCATGTAAGAACATGACTGCATGCTACACTCACGATGCGCTCGCGACCATTTCGTTAGCGTCACACATACGAAATTTGGTATAACGGTACGTGAATGGATGAAGAAGGTATGAGACTGGTGCAAACATGATAATCGTGAGATTCGAGTCATGTAACAACCTGACTATATGCCACGCTCGTGATGCACTGGTGACCGTCTTGGTAGCTCCATTTATACCAAATCTCATATAACGGGATGTCAATGAATGACGAGGGTATGAGACAGGTGCAAACATGATTAATATGACATGCGTGTTATGTAAGAACATGACTACATGCCACACTCAGGATGCGCTCGCGGTCATTTTGTTAGCGTCACATATAGTCAATTTGGTATTATGGTACGTGAATGGACGACATAGCTAAATGACACATCCCAACATGATAATCATAACATGCGTGTCATGTATTAACATTTGCTACATGCCACACTCAAGATGCGATCGCGGCCGTTTTTCTACCTTCTTAATGCCGAATTTGGTATTACTTGATGTGAATGAATGACGAAGCTATGTGACTGGTGCATAAATGATAATCATGAGATGTGTGTCCTGTGACAACATGTCTACATGCCACAGTCAAGGCGCCAATACACTTGAACGTGACACGGCGCGCGTGCGCGCCGGTGTTCGTTTCGTCGCGTGACGCCGGCCTTGCCATGCCAGTCACTGATCCTGCAATATACTCGCAGGCGCGCGCTGCGCTGCGTTGCTTTGACGCATGTGCGTTTCAGCACGTCCGGCGTCCCTCCGTCGCGAAAAGAGGGAGACGCAGTGCTGTCTGGGTAACGTAGTGGGTGTGAAATGTAACATGTCGCATTTCGCACCGGTTGGCATCGGGCTGCGCCGACACTCGCTAGTCGCGCCAATCACGCCTGGCGCCAGAGTTCTCACGTGTTGCTAACGTATAGCACCGCTTCGCACAGCGTGCTCGCGCATACGTTACGTTGGAGTATACTGGGTCCTTCATGATGCATACGTGGTTGTTTCGATAGCTCCACAGACACCTCATTCGGTGTTACGTGACGACAATAGATGAGAAGGTATATGACTGGTGCAAACATGATAATCAAGACACGCGTGTCATGTAAGAACATGACAACATACCACGTTCTTAGAGTGCTCGCGGCCGTTATCTCGGTTCTTATATACGAAATTTGGCATCACATGAAATGATTGGATGACGAAGGTAAACGACACATCCAAACATAATAATCATGACACGGAAGTCGTGTAGGCATAATTTACCTCCACATTTTAAAGTTACATGTAAACGTTCCTCATTCATGCTTCGCATACCATCGATTCGCACTGTACGTGGGGTCTGCCAATTCTTCACACAGGAGCGTTGTTTCTGCTAAAGTGTGAAAATTGATTACTTTTCTCGCCAAGCATGACGGAAGTTTGCGACGCGCGGCAAGCGTAGTCCCCATGCTTCTCTATGCAACGCATGAAGGCATTTGAAAATGGTTCTCACGCGTCCTGTGAACGTTAATTGCTTGGGGCGTAACGGACATGAACATAAGTGACATCTCCAAAGTTTATGAAGCGGCTCTTTATTTAAATGCGCTGGTTTTCGTGCATTCGCTATTGCTATGAGGTGCACTCGTAATGGCAAGCTGGATCTGGGGAGCACGCGAACAGCGTGTTGGGATGCACATGCTTTCAATGACCAGCAAAGCAGTACTTGAACAAGACCACGGGATTGCTCATAAAAAGAGAAGCAATCACTTGCATACCCAGACCAAATTGTTGGCGTGCGTTACAAAGCTACCGTTTGGTGTGGCCAAAAATTCTATTATCGCGGCTCTAGCGGTAAATATACGGCATAAAGTTCACGACCATGTGGTTACCCTTTGTGATCGAGACATGTTCACGGCGCCAATCTTCTCCTGCGCCAATCTTCTCACTAATTTCACCATCCCTTCTTACCGCACACAGGAAGAGCATTTCAGTATTTTTTTTCGCATTGAACAATCAGCAGACTTTTTTATGAATGTCACTGGAAACGTGCTCATATAAAGCAGTGAATGCACAATATGATATAGTGAACACTTGTTTACTACGTCTGTCATAGAAAAACGCTATTTATTTCAACGTATCATTGTGTTGCACAAACATAAAACAGCGGAAAATATCCGCTTACATTCATGACTTAGTGAATGTACAATATTGAATCTCGTGCAACTTGGACTACCACAAAAGCGAGACATCTTCGAACAGTGCAACAAGAGGAGTCTAAACGTTTCAAATCATTGACTCTTTTTTTCTGTTGCAACTTTCTTTACCTGTATTTCGGCATTGCATCTTTCAAAATTGTGGCATGCTGATAGTGATGGAATAGCGCAGGATTCTGGCAACTGCGTCGGATTTGTGCTCACTTCACAGAAACGTCAACTTTTGTTCAGTGACAAACGGGATGATCTCTCAATGCCAGTATTTCCACTGGCCTCGCTGGTCTATAGAAACTGTATGTTAAACTTTCTTTTCTTTTTATGTTGTGCTCGCTTGCCGCTAGATGCGCAACCGGTAGCGGTTCGATCGACGTGCGTCTCTGCTACTTTATCTGGTTGCTCGCATCACATAAGAAAGCCGAGAATGAATGAATGAATGCAACACTTCATTTGAAATATTTCTCCCGGTGAAGGCGGAGCCCTCAGTCCATGGCCGCTGTGGCCTTCATTTTGCAAGCTCTATCAATCAGCTTGAGCTGTTCTTCAAGCTTAGAGCATGACAGCGGAGCCTCCCACAGCTCTGGCGTTGGTGTACCGTTTCTACCTGTGTGTGTGTTGGCAAGACCATGTCACGTGGTAAAATGTGGGGTGTTCTCTGTATAGCGGGCGTTTGTTGGCGTATATTCCCGTATAGATTTTACTCAGAAGACTGAGATTGGGGTATGTATTAGTCTGCAGCTGTCTTTAAGCAATTCACTGCCCTCGGCTGAGGTCTTTGTGAGAAGAGTAGTATATCCTCCTCAGGGCTCTCTGGTGTTTTCATATTGCTAAATAGCGTCTAGAAACTGTGGCTGATTTCTCGTCGTTTTGCGCCCCGCGGTAAGCGTATGCTCGGGCAATGGCGTTGGCACGCTGGTTCCCTGTCACAGTTTCATGGCCACGTAAAATAAACGCTATGAAGAGACAGAAAGTCGGCGGCTGAATCGTTACATCTTAGAGACTTATAGCTAGGATGCATCCTCATGCTGCCTCGGGGAACCATACAGTACACTTGCAAGACATCACCGATTCCACAAAAATGGCGGACTTCTGGTTTTTTAGCTCTTATGAATGAAGCATGTGTTTGAGCACTATTATGTGTACACACAGAAGCTCGACTTTTAAACAAAAAGATAATGTGATGGGATAAGTCACGACACTTTTGAATTAATGGCAGTTGCAGTATAGGAGTTTGCAATGCATAGAGACATGTTCTTTTGTATGAATAAATAAATGTGCCAAAGTGCGGTATGATGTGACTCTTACTATAGTTGGTAAGTTCTCATGGGAAGTAGAGTGAAAACCGCACCAGATATCCAATGGTAAATCACCCACCAGTAATGAACACATAGTTGGACGTTCATTTTTATTTACAATGCTTGATTGGTGCAGCTGGTCATATAGATAGAAGAGGTGCGGTGCAAACACAAACACGGGAATAAATAAAACACAAATAGTGTTTGTCATGTCTCATTGCCACATAGAAGTGAACAAGACAAGACCAAGACCATTTGTGTTTTGTTTGTTCCATTTTGCACCGAACCTCTTCTATCATTATGACCACCTGCGCCAATCAAGCATTATAAATAAAAATGAATGGTTGACAAGGTATCCAGTGTTATTTACTTAGTGCTTATTTAGTGGAGATTGGGTAACGAAAACAATAAAACGGCCTACATGTCCGTTGAACATCCGCCTATCCGCCCTGGACACCCGCACGATTCCCGCTGGATTGCCAAATAGTATGCGCCTTAGTGTCCTGCGGATGTCCGCTGAACACCGATCAGCGATTCGCGGACGACCGAGACATCCGGAAGTGGTTGTCTAGTGGACGTCCACTAGTGTTTGCATGCCCATTGGGGTGATGGAGCACCTAGAAAAGGTAATCTTTCTTCCTTTGAGTATGCGGATGGCAGCGGTGGATATGTGTCCACTTCTGTACCGTCGACACGCTTCTTGCCAGTCAGTAACTATTTTTGTAGTAGGCTCTTTGCTCTGGTGTGTGATGGTGAGTTCGATCGCTACTTCCTCAGCCTCGAGGACGATGATGCTCCTCATCGAAGCGCTGTTGACTTTCCTAAGTTGGTGATCAACAACGCTTACAACTGTCCCGGAGTGCTCTCGGTATGTGGTCGCGTCAACGTACAATACGTCGGTTCTCGGCTTGAAATTAGCGAATTTGGCGAGTTTGAGCGTATCTATCTATCTATCTATCTATCTATCTATCTATCTATCTATCTATCTATCTAGCCGCCTACGACTTTTAGCTCTCCTGGCCGTTTGGATAATGGAATCAATACGAAGCTTGGTAATGGTATAGCAGCACTATATGACGAGCACATTTGACTAGTCATAACATGAAAATCATTACAAGTATATCATGAATGTCATGATTTAATTTTCATGGTCTTGCTGCTCTTGCAGTGGTTTCGTTCAGATGAGATGATGCAAAACTGGTACGGTATGACATGACTGCATGACGAACACAAGCGACAGACCCTAACATGAAAATCATGCCATGACCGTCATGTAACAACATGACTACATGCCACGCTCATGATGCGCTCTAGGCCATTTCGCTAGCGTCACATATACCAAATTTGGTAATACGGGACGTGAATGGATGGCGAAAGTATCTGACTGGTGCAAACATGATGATCCTGAGATCCGTGTCATGTAACAACATGACTACATGCTACGCTCGTGATGCGCTTGCGGCCATTCCGATAGCTTCACTTGTACGAAATTTGGTGTTACGGGACGTTAATGGATGACGAAGGAATGAGACTGGTGCAAACATGATAAACATCAGATGCGTATCATGTAACAACATGACTACATGCTACGCTCATGATTAGCTCGCGGCCGTTTCGCTACTTCACATATACCAAATTCAGTATTACGTCACGCGAACTTACTACATAAGTAAATCACACATTCAAACATTATAATCGCGACATGCATGTCATGTAACAACATGACTACATGCTCTACTGGTGATGCGCTCACGGCCGTTTTGCTTGCTTCGCATATGCCGAATTTGGTATCACGGGACCTCAATAGATGACGAAGGTATGTGACTGGTGCAAGCATGATAATCATGAGAAGTGTGTTATGTGAGAACATGACTAAATTTGGTGCCACAGTCAAAAATTGGTGCCACAGTCAAGGCACCAATACACTTTGACGTGACCAGGCGCACATGCATGCCGGCGTTGGTTTCGTTGCGTCACGTTGGCGTTGCCACGCCAGGCACCGGTCCTGCCGTTTACTCGCAGGCGCGCGTGGCGTTGCTTTGACGCATGCGTGTTTCAGCGCGTCCGGCGTCCCTCCGTCTCGAAAAGAGGCAGACGCAGTGCTGTATGGGGAACACATTAGCGCCAAATGCAGCATGTCACATTTTGCGCCGGTTGCCGTCAAACGCGACGACGGGCGCTGGTCGCGCCGGTCGCCCATGTCGTCAGACTATAGAGTGTGCGCATTTTGCTAACGTAGCGTCGCTCTGCCCAGCGTGTGTGCGCGTTAACGTTACGTTGGAGTATATTGGGCCCGTCATGATGCGTTCGAAGTCGTTTCGCTAGCTCCACATATACCAAATTTATGCATAAGTGTATGGCATATTTTACCTCCACCTCTTAACATTTTTGTGATTTGACGGTGGCATATCAACCTTCCTCATTCGTGCTTCGCATATAATCTATTTCCTCGTACATGGGATCTGCCAATTTTTTTCTTGCAACGCAAAACTGCTCAACCTCATTTATTCTAGCTTACTTTACAAGAACAGCCAGGTACATTTCAGCGCAAGATAACCTGATGATCCTGAGGTTATTTGCTAAATTTCACTCTCTCCTACTAAAATTAAAGGGTTACCTAAATAATGTGCCCTGGTTGATGATTAGTTGAGCAGATGATTCACACTTATATAGAGGAGTTAGAAGCTTCTAGAGCCCATGGTTTATCTAAAACTTTTTATGAGAATTACGTGGACCACCTATAGTATATGGCATGGCGTGGGATAATCCATAACTTGTTTCAAGCTGTTTCCCGTCCTGCTTTCACCATCTTTGTGCTACTGTCTAAATCGTGCTAAACTAAGCTCCCACAAATTATTTCCTTAGTTTCTTCATTTTCGCCAAGACCAGATTTTCAAATGCGACGTAATTGCACGAACACACAAATTATCGAGTAGCAGCACAATCGAGCTCAGCGTCGCACTTAGTGGGAGGTACGGAGAAAACCAAAATGGATTATGACGGCACCCACATAAGAGCCACACCTCTGAGCCCATGTTCATGTGTTCTACGAATGTCTTTGAAATGCAAAGCGTTGTTTAGTGAACTCCGGCGACTTTGAGCGTATCTATCTATCTATCTATCTATCTATCTATCTATCCATCTATCCGCCAAAGATTTTTGGTTCTCCTGGCTCTTTCAATAATGGTATCAATACCAAACTTGCTATGCCGTGACGTGACTGTATGTCGAGTGTAGGTGAGTAGTTATAACATGAAAATTTTGACACGTATGTCATGAAAGCCATGATTTACATTTCACGGTCTTGCAGCTCTCGCAGTGGTTTCGTTCACATGACATGTTGCAAAACTGGTATGGTATGACATGACTGCCTGGTGAACGCAAGCGACAGACCCTAACGTAGAAATCATGACATGCACGTCATGTAGGTCATGAGTCATTACTGCTTGCCACGCTCATGGTACGCTTGCGGTCGTTTCGATAGCTTCACGTATACCAAATTTGGTAATATGGTACGTGAGTCCATGACTAAGGTATATGACTGGTGCAAACATGATAGTCATGAGAGGCGTGTCATGTTAGAAAATGACTAGATTCCACGCTCATGATGCACTAGTGGTCGTTTGGCTATCTTCACATATACCTAATTTGGTATTACGGGACGTGAATTCATGACAAAGGTATGTGACTGGTGCAAACATAATAGTCATGAGATGCGTGTCATGTAAAAGCACGACAACATGCCTCATTAACGGCACCAATACACTTCGACGGCACCAGGCGCGTGTGTGCGCCGGCGTTCATTTCGTCGTGTCACGATGGCGATGCCGTGCCAGGCGCCGAGCTATACTCGCAGGCAAACGTCGCGCTGCGTTGCTTAGACGCATGCGCGTGTGAGCACAGCGGGGCGTCTCCCCCTCACGAAGAGGGGCCGACGCAGTGCTTCCTGGGTAACGTCATTGGTGCGAAATGCACTACATCGCATTTCGCGCCGGTTGCCGCCTGGCCGTGCCGACGAACGCTGGTCGCGCCGGTCACGTTGCCAGCGCAGCATTGTGTGTCAACGTTGCGTCGGAGTTTATTGGGCCATTCATGATGCGTTTGCGGCTGTTTCACTAGCTCCACTTATGCCAAATTTACCCCCGTATTCAGAAACGCTGCTTGACTTGAACTTGACTTGCCCCCAACTTCAATGCAGCACAAACGCGTTTCGGACGCGCTGTCCGTTGGTGGTGCAAAAGCAGCACAAACGCAGAGACGCGTTTCAAACGCGCTGCATTGAAGGTGCTTTCAAGTCAAGTTCAAGTCAAGGAGCGCTTCCGAATACGGGGATTAGTATCAGGTGACGTGAATAGATGACGAAGGTAAATGACACGTTCAACATTCAAATGACACGTTCAACGATGGTATGTCTGAGCCCTTCAATTTTTAGATGCGGAAGCATCTTATACTCGCACCTTGTAGTGCGCCGTCCGCGCCGTCCGCACCGCTTCTCGAACATTCGACAGCTGACGCGCGCGCATGCGCCGTCGCGCCGTCGCCCACCATCTGTGCCGCGCGCACTTCTCCTTCGAGAACATTCGACAGCTGACAGCGCATGCGTCGTCGCGCCGTCGCCATCTGTGCCGCGCGCGCGCTTCTCCTTCGAGAACATTCAACAGCTGACAGTGCATGCGCCGTCGCGCTGTATATATACTCAAGGTCGGCGCTCGCTCGCTCAGTTACCGCTCGTCGGTTGGTTTGTACTGCGCGTCGACGTCCAAGGTCGCGGTGAAATGAATTCCAACGAATCCACAAACACAATGATCGACGTCCCTTCGACCAGCGCCGTCCTTTCGCATACGTGTGTACGTGTTCACTCATTTAACACCCCCTCCTACAACCACGTTAACCAATTTAGCCATCGACCCAAGTAAGTCGCAATTTAACACCTCATTTCACAACCACGTTAACCAATTTAGCCATCGACCCAAGTAAGTCGCACTTTAACACCCCGTTAACCAATTATATGCTCCGCATCCTCCTCAGTGTTCCCCCGAGGGAAGCTGCGGGCAATTTTTTTCGGGGTTCTGAGCTATACCGATCATAACAATGTTGAGGAAAGCCGAGAAGTGTCTCCACTTAAATTGTTTGTATCGTACACCGTGACTCCGATTAAGCGTTAAAGCACCGTAACCACTATTGCGGTGAGTGGCTTGCTACTTGGTAACGTGGCAATGGCGTTATAAATTTCACACACTTATTCACTCTCATAATTTCACATATTTTCCGAGAAATTTATCGATCCAAGGGATACTGCTAAAGCATAAAGTAAGCATCTTTGAAGACCCGCCATGACGGAGTAGTGGTTATAGCACTCAGCTTCTGACACACAGGTCGCGGGGTCAAATCGCAGCCATAGCTGTGGTGTTCTCGATGAAGGCGAAAACGCTTGAGGCCCGTGTGCACGTAAGCGCACGTTAAATAACTGAAGGTAGTCCAAATTTCTCGAACTTTCCGAAACGACTTCTCCCATAATCATATTCTGCTTTTTTGTGGTGAAGGGAAGTGGTAAACGCCAGTAAATATTATTATCCTCTTTAAACAATGGGTAATTCAACAGCATCGGCATGCAATTACCGGCCTGCAGAAGCATTTGCAAGCAAAACTAAATTATAGAACGAGGGTTGTTTCACGAATGCCGGAAAAGCACTTGAAGCTACGCTGGTTTTCTTAGAATATGACGTTTTTTTGTGTGTTTAACTAGCGATGGCGCACAAACTCCACCATGTGTCACATGTGCAGCCTCCCGCCAGCGCCGCTACACGGCCGCCAAAATAAAAGATTTCTGCTGTGATTCCACGAATCTCTACTAAAATTTGGCAAGCCACCACAGACCTTGAGATATCCTTAAGGCCACCCGTATCTACTGCCGCCTGGCTATTATTTGAAAGCGCCTTCCAAGACCAACACTTCACAGCAAAAAAGCTTCAGCTGAAATAGGAACTGCACAAAGTGTTATCTTCACATTCAACGAAAGCCGCGTCGCGACACTTGATCGTCATTTATCTGCGTCCGTTTTTTCCAAGTCGTGCAGCTCAAGTTATTGCACTCATCTTGCCTGGAAGGGACAGACAGTCTTATAAAGGTTTCTGGTGGGGCTCACGGCTGCGCATACTTGTTAGCCCTCGCAAATACGCCGAAGATGCACCATTGTTCTTTGGTTGTTTGGGTATTCGCCATCGCTGCAGCACAGAGCGTAGCTCATGCAAGCCGGCCTTCATGCACGGACCCCAGTGAGTCAGACTACGAATACTACCGCTGCTTCAACTTCAGCAGCCCCGACGACTTCTCCGCGCACCTCGTTCGCCCTCAACTTCGCCAAGACTTGACGTTCATTCTCAAGGACAGTAGCTTGAGTCACCTGCCTGAGGGTGCATTCGCGCAGATAAACGCCAGCGTTCTGGAACTGAACAATGTGCGTCTGGACACCGTTGCACTGCCGGGAGAGAATCCTTTCGAAGGACTGGAAAGTTCTCTGAGAAAGCTTATCCTGAGCCATGGAACGACAATACCGACATCGTGGGCACAATTTTCGTCTCTCGGACAGCTCAAGACGCTCCGCATTTCCGAAGCAAGAAACGTCGTGCTTTCCAGAAGCTTCAACGAGCTGCCACAAAGCGTCAAGGTGATCAACATTGCCTTCTCGGATATCGCATCGGTTGACGAAGACTGGGTGTCCAGTCTGGTGAACCTAGAGGTCGTCGGCATTCGTCATTGTAATCTGAAGGTGTTCTACCGATCCATGCTACCGAAACCAGCGCCAAAATTGTGGAGAATCGACCTTTAGTGAGTATCATTCGTGATAAGTCACGCACAAATTTTGGCCTTCAGTGATATGAGATACTACCGACTTTGGATGGTTAAGAAGTCGCAATATGTGCTCTGTACTCTCCCGCATTTACCTTCACATTCAGTTCACATAGGTGGATGTGTGACTAGGCTGCTAGGCTGCTGACACGAAAGCCTTGAGTTAGATCCAAGCAGTGGCTGTCGCACCTCGATGAAAGCGAAATGGTAGAGGCCCTTGTAGTGTGCGATGACAGTGCACGTTAAAGAATGCCGGACGGTCAAAATTTCCGGAGCCTTCCACTACGGCGTCTTCTATAATCATATCATGGGTCGGGAACAAAAAATACACGCATTAAAGAGTAATTACTTTAACAAACGAACAGAAGATGCATATATACACGCCCGTAGGAAATGCGTGCAAGAGTATACAAAGGGTAATCTTTAACTTCCTCCTGCCCTGAAAAAAACCACCAGGTCTGTATGAAATGCGCACCACTGTCACAGCAAAAACTCGGAGAGTGGCCTTTGAGCATTTGTTTTAACACTTGTCTTGTATCGTCACCTAAAAAATCCTGGCTCATACCCACAAGGAGGATTGGCCACACTGAATTTTATAACGAAAAGTGAAATAAAACGCTGGTTAAATGAGAGAGAAATCAGATAAGAACGAGATGTATATTAACATACATAAAAAAGTGAGAAGTGTAAAAGCATTCAAAAATCCAGATTTCAATAATCACAAAAAAGAAGAAGAGGGACAAAGAATGGTGTTCATCTGGCGGAACCAATAGCAACATATCTTACCGGTTGCCTGAATGAATCTGTGTAGCACGGACAGAACCGCACTGCGACCCGCACCTTACTGATTGGCTCCAAATCATAAAAGTGTGGTTGTATAAAATGCCAATTCCAGCGTATCCATTGGCTCCTCGAGAATCATTCAGTGGAGTGTGGTAAAGCAGCGGCACGTCAGAAGGAAGCGATCTATTGTTTTTGGTTCATTACACTTACACATAGGTCAGTTTATGATGATTCAGATTTCTGAAGATAATATTTTAACTCAGCAAGTTTGCAGTGAAAGCTTGTGAGGGTCACCTCACATTGACGCTAAAAGCATTTTGAGGTGTTCCATGTGAACTGCAAGTACCGGAACTCTTGAGATTGTAGGAACGCTGTTTCGTTATTTTTTTAAACCAAGCGGCGTTTCAATCGTTCTGCAGTTATAAACGTAAACTGTGGAGCTGCAAGTAATACCGGGCCGTTTAGAGGCGCCGAAGTGAGCAAGTCAACCATTTCATTTAGTACAATTCCAGCATGCCCGGCGGGTACAAATAGAAAGTGAAATTCTCACAGGCTATATGCGGTACGAGAGACGAAGATATTCTTAGAAAATAAGATCGCCTAAATGACGTTAAATGTGTGCAAACAGAAAATACATCCAAAATAATAATAGCTTTTGATTGCTGAGAACTTATTTGGGTTAATGGCGCACCTGAACTGTGCCATTATTCATTGAGGAGCAGGCAGGCATTCACAATGCCATCTTTCATTATGGTTGTAGTTTCGCGAATACTCAGGACATAAATTTGTTATAGACACTGTTACGTTACGTACAACTATTATTTTCTGTGTTTCTGAGCGTTCTCAATGAGAACACCCAGCTGCTGCTTCTCGGCGCGCACATCTGAATTCAGACGTTGGCGCCAATGAACGTCTTCTGCTCGAGCAGCTCGTGCAGCAGATGCGGCAGGCGAACTGCCTCCTGTGTCTGCGTCGCTCACGGCTAAAGAAAAACGGGAGGAAACAGCATTACGGGAAAAGCGCATCAGGCTATGTACATGACTTTTCAAAAGTTTCATGGTGTTATCAAAATTTGGGCTACTTGGTTATCAGAAATCAGTTCAATATCTAAAGAGGGAGACAAAAGCAGCTGTGACTACATGGACCAGCTCTCAGCTCTCACTTACTAGTGCCACTTTATTGCACATGAAGTGCGTGTATACCGCGGCAAAAAATACATTAGTTCTCCATCACGCACCAAATCCACCGGACAACGTGATTCGGTTCTTAGATATATGGGTGATCTTTCCGTATTGTCATGCACGCCGGATACATGACTCCCTAGCGAAAACGCACACGTCGCCACAAATACGCTGGTTATTTTTTCAAGGTCAGAGTGGTTGCGAAATCTTAACAATTATAAAAATTAAATCACTTTCATTGAAATAATTCTCCTTGACATATCAGCTGCATATCTGCATAGACACTGCTTCCAGCCAGACATTGATAGTAGGGTGGCACCAATTTTCCTATAACCTCCCCATAGAGGCAGCCACCTGTGCTTTCAACCAGTTCAGTATACTACTTTATGGGAGCAAATAGTTAGTAATCAGGGGGACTTGAGTCAGGGCTGCATGAAAGGTCATGAAGCCTTTTTCGGGAATAACAATACAGGAAGAGGAGGCGGAAGACAAAAAAAGCGGAAGGGCAGAGAGGTCAGAAAAATACAGCTATTGCAGAAATACAGAAAATACAAAACGATACAAAAGCTTTTTTAGATGCGGAGCATCTAATACTCGAGGCTTGTAGTGCGGCGCCATCCGCAAGCTTCCTCCTCCTTCTTCCACCATCTGTGCATCCCTTCCTCCTCTACACACCGCGCGCGCTTCACTCCTCCACCATCTGTGCACCCTTCCTCCTCTACACACCGCGTGCGCTTCTCCTCTTCACGAACATTCGCTAGCTGTATAATGTAGCGCGCATGCACCGTCACGCTTCGAGAACATCGGCAGCTGACGCGCGCCCATGCGCCGTCGCGCTTCGAGAACATCGGCAGCTGACGCGCGCGCATGCGCCGTTGCGCTTCTCCCCCTTCTCCAACATTCGACAGCTGACGCGCGCATGCACCGTCACCCACCATCTGTGCCGCGCGCACTTCTCCCCTTCGAGAACATTCTACAATTCTCCTGATTCTCCAGTGAACGCGCATGCGCCATCGCGCTTCGAGAACATTCAAAAGCTGACAGTGCATGCGCCGTCGCGCTGTATATACACTCAAGGTCGCCGCTCGCTCGCTCAGTTGCCGCTCGTCGGTCTGTTTGTACGGCACGTCGACGTCCAAGGTCGCGGTGAAATGATTTCCAACGAATCCACAAACACAATGATCGACGTCCCTTCGACCAGCGCCGCCCTTTCACATACGTGTGTACGTGTTCACTCATTTAACACCCCCTCCTACAACCACGTTAACCAATTTAGCCATCGACCCAAGTAAGTCGCAATTTAACACCCCATTTTACAACCACGTTAACCAATTTAGCCATCGACCCAAGTAAGTCGCACTTCAACACCCCGTTAACCAATTATATGCTCCGCATCCTCCTCAGTGTTCCTCCTAGGGAAGCTGCGGGCAATTTTTTCCTTGCTGCTGCAGCGTTGTGGCCACGCGTTCTCATCAAGAACGCAAATTGTCGATGACAGCATTCGTATTCGCTTGTCCTGAACTACCCTTCATAGATGTCCAAGAGTCATGCTGTACAAAGCTACCGTGTTGCTAATGCAAGGTTCCATAAATTCCACGAGGATAGCACATTTTCATTCGCAAAGCAATTTTTATAGAGATAATTTTTTCCAGCTTTTTAACTCTCACAGAAGCAGAATAGTTTGACTCTTTGCATTGCGCTTTCATTTCTTCAGTTTCGAAACGGAGCCGAATGTCACACCCTTTGGTTATTCTAATATAAAATTGCTTCATCACAATTACGCTAAATAAACGCTAAGGCGACGGTCATTCGCAGAGTTTCGTGATGGTCAATCAGAATTTTGCGACACCACCTCGCACAGAGATTCGGGTACTAAAGTATCTCTCTTCCAATAGCTTGATGGCTAGCTGACCGCTAAATCTTGGGGCCAATCGAAAACTTTTGATAGAATGTGTGAGCCCACAATTTTTTATACGATGACTATTGTTTTTTCGCGGAATATACACCTCACGTGCCATAAAGGCCAGGCGACTGTAAGTTCTTGGTCGTGGCGTCCACTTCGGTTTTGCGCCCATCTGAAGAATCCGTACTGCTTTTCTATTGTTCTGCATTGAGCGAGTTAGTTCCACACAGTACTACACAATTCACATCGTGCACACAATTGCAGTACAATGATTTCGGTGGAGTCCTCATACTCTAGAAATTGTTCTCATGCCAAGCAGTCAGCATATGCCGCACCAAGAGCCAAGCGTCACAATGTGCATAGACCGCAAGCCGTTTCGTAAACAAAGTACTTCTGTACATGGAACTCGGACTTACTAGGTGCGTCAGCTACCCTGGAATCTAGAGAATGTCTAATTACCAGACGTAACATCGGCCATAATTTTACAACAAGCATGTCACCTTTATGGAAAGGATTGTATACAGTTTCGCTGGCGTATTCCTACAAGGGCGAGCAACTCTAGATACAGACTGGTGATCCACAGCAGTACCTATGTATGACCTTGGGTGGTACATTGAATTCGCGAACTAAAGCAAAGACTATACCTATCTTTTGTATATTGCGGGAAAAGCATCTTATAAAGCGTTGAATACAGATTTTCCCCGTGTATTGGGCTGATATATTTTAATATGTAAACTGGGCAGCACAAACGAACGGGGCCAATTAAGCATATCACACAAACAAGCGCTGACAGAAACTTAGGTTTGATCTTAGAAGAATTATGTTACAAAGTTTAATTTATTCAAAGTACAACGTACAAAGTACAGTGCACAAAGTACAGTTGACACAAGTAAGGGGCAGGGTTGGCAAAAAGGCAAATTAATGCCTGACAAGGAGTTCCAGACTACAAATTGCAAAAAAGCAGCAATGTACACATAAGTTAAATGTTTTAACAACGAAGCAGCCGCATTTACAAATCTTTATGAGAATTAATAAAAAAACGTTAGATGAACATTTTATTCAGTACAGACCTGTCTGCAAGACTGGGTTTATAACAAACAAAGCAAGGAATATGTGAAGAAACCCAAATTTATCGAATAACAAACAAATTCATTAGAAGTCATTAAAATGTCATGAGTGTATGCACTTCAATTATAAATATAACATTTGTGATACCGCAGAAAGAGGAAAAATTGTTCTTCGAGCTCTACTAAATATGTGTGTATCTTTTTTTAAGCAATTAACGAGCGGCTCTCTTGCGCAATGGTTGTAATTGTGGGATGTGCATTCAATAGTTTTGGGGTCATATGTGCTAGCTTTTGCGAGCCGTAGTTAGTCCTTATTCTTTCGCTGCAGTATGTTATGC
Organism: Rhipicephalus annulatus; assembly: GCA_013436015.1. NCBI lineage: Eukaryota > Metazoa > Arthropoda > Arachnida > Ixodida > Ixodidae > Rhipicephalus > Rhipicephalus annulatus. The sequence goes on along the minus strand of WOVY01010284.1, from coordinate 579,475 downwards.
GTCTAAAGCTGTATGTATGCTGTCTTTGCGAATATGCATCATGAAAAGCGACTGGGTCTGATTTCAATTTATCCCATATGATCATGCCTAGTTTTTTTTTATTTAGGATGTTTTCAAACTTTAATATGTCGTGTTTGTTGAAAAGTGGAGTGCAGTGTGTTCTATGTCGAACCCCTTCAATTATCTGAACTATTATTTTCTGTACTTTATGAACACATTCTTTGTTTGTGTTTGTAGCGTTACCCCATAATAATAAACAGTAATTTATACGCGAGTAAACTAAGGAATAGTAAAGTTGCTTTGTTATCGAATTTGGCAAAAAACATCTGATTTTCCCAATTACACCAATTGAGCGCGAAAGATCGGTGCGAACTTTGTTCATGTGATATGTCCAGTCGAGTGTTTCATGAAAAATGATACCGAGAAATTTTCGGGATGTGACCCGCTCAATTGATTCCCCTCGAAACTTCACTTAGATACCACGGTGTATAGTTTTATTTTTTGGGCGAAAAATAACATATCTTGTTTTTTCTTGGTGTTTAGCTCAATCTTATTTGCTATCAACCGTACTGATAAGTGCTGAAGCAATTTGTTTACTTGCTCCTCTAAGCTGTTGATTTCTTTGCCAGAGAAAAAAAACGTTCGTGTCATCCTCGTATAGAACCATGTCCGGGGTTAGTGGTATATGTAAAAGAAAACATGAGAGGAAAGAGGATTGCAAGGGAAAGGGTGAACCGAAATAAAGTGTTGTGTATAAACACAATCTCACAATCTAAAGTCATAATGAGGTTGAATTGAAACAAACTTAGGTGTTTCTTTATAAAAAAGGCCTGTGCAGTCTTCTTAGTTTTTGTGTCATGATGGGTGTAACAAATGAAGGTGTGGGGAAATGCTCATGCGCAATCACACTTTACGCAGTGGGCAGACTAGTGTAAACCGGCTGCGTTGTTTAGCGCGTTGCAACGCTTTCGCAACCGCACATTCAGGCAGCGTCCAATCTGCGCACTATATACCCTGCTGGAAGACCATCCAATACAACAAACAACATCCGTTTGACAGCTGGTAAAATGATTGACAGCGCAACCCTTTTTGGCAGATTCGCCATCGTTTTGCTTTTCATGCCAATCTTTGAACATAACTGCTGTAATTTTTTGTTAGTGAAAAAATACCAGTATTATTGCTAATTTTTTTCAAAATCTTTTTATCTTAATGAAAAATTCATGCACATACGGTACAACTGCAAACATGGGTCGCTTTTCCACAGCATCACTAAAGTGGCGAACACCAGAACATCAGTCAGAAAGCCACCATCTTGCAACCTAGCTACACATTTTGAAAATACATTGGCCATTTTGTGGTAACTTGACTTTTCAAGAGCTGTATTCGGGACGTTAAACGCAATCTCTGCTTTTTCGACCTTCGAAAAAGAAAATGATTAATCTGAAATTGGCTTTTCAAAGTAGGAGAATATGACAAGCGTAGGTGACTGCAATGTTAGACCAGGTATATATATATATATATATATATATATATATATATATATATATATATATATATATATGTGAGGTCTAACAGATAATAATGCAAAGGAAGGTATAGGGAAGTTACTAGGCCAAATGTAAATGAGAAGAAAGAAAAGTGGGTGAAAACATAACTTGCCGTGGGCAGGATCCGAACCTCCGACCTTCGAAAAACGCGTTCGATGCTCTACCACTGTGCTACCACGACAGCCATCCCCCCAGCCACTTTATTGGGTATCTATGTCAATTTAAACGTGGGAGTGTCAGTCAGCACCACTAGTAGCCATGGCGGCGAGTGTGGCACACTATTTATGAGCCTGTTTGGCGTCACGTAACACGTGAACTTATTACTAACAGGCAGCTGACCAATAGTCTCTCGTATACAACCTAGAGGCACCAAGTTTGCCAGTACGAGACCCTCCTTAATGAATAAGGGAAACAAACAAATAAGGGCTCGTTTTTCGCGTTTTACACAATAATAATAAGATCTAACAGACAATAATGTGGCTGGGGGGATTTTTTTTCGCCGTTCGTGAAAATCCATGTGAGTCGTCGTGCAGAAAGGCGTTGAAGCGATTGTGCCGCCGGTGGGGTCAACGGATTGCCGTGTCTTCAGTGCGTCCTCATTCAGGTGGTCAACGTTTTTGAGCTTTCGCTACGTCTTTCAAGCAACAGCACGACGATGCCACATACGATCATTACTCGCTGCCATTGAATTAAGGTTGAAGAGAACAAACATTCAGATGGATTTTCATAGTGACATATGTGAAGCTCGCTCTACTAGGTGCAGCCTTTCTTTGACATTTTCGCTTTTTTTGGCGATGTGCGCCCGCAAAACACCTTCTTATTTGTCCCGCTTTGCTCGGGCTGTCCAGCATAAAACGTTTTACTCGCATTCTCCTCGAGTTTCCCGAGTTGACGAGGCAGCCGCCAGCCGGCTCTACAGTGGAGCACAAAGTGTGGCACTACATCTCCACCAGCGGCATGCCTGTGTAGGAGTGGCCTCGCCATTTATTTGCTGAAAAGTTGAAAGTCACCCGACTAGACTTTGACCAATAGCCGGGCATCTCCACTCCATTTGGTTCCAAAGCCTACACCACCAGACTGGCGTTGACGCAGGGACTACCGAACGCTGAACCAAACTACGGCACTAGACAGGTACTTAATACCACACATACACATCATGACGAGATCTCATGGCGTCATTGTCTTTTCGAATATCGACCTGGTGAGGGTGCACCATCAGATTCTCGTTGCCCCGGGAGATACCCCAAAGACTACTATCTCACTTTCCTTCAGACTTTTCTAAGTTTTTCGAATACTACTCTGCCTCCGAAGCGTGGGAATAACATTGTAGCGGTTCCTGGACACTGTTGCATGCGGCTTCAGCGTCTGCCACGCCTATCTTGCTGACTTGATAGTCGCAAGCAGTACTCTAAAATACCTAGCAAATCATCTGCGCATCGCCTTCCAATAAATAGTGGAGCTCATGGTGGCCGATAACTTTGCCTAATGCAAGCACGGTGGGCCATTGCGGTCATACTTAGGATACATCATCTACACCTGTGGAGTTCAACCTCAGCCCCTCCATGGCAAATCTGTGTAAGGATTTCTTTAGCCTACCGCAATGTGCCAGCTTCTAGAGCTTCTGTATTTAATGAACATCCACCATCGTTTCATCCTCCACTCCGCCCAAATCCTCGATCTTCTCCACCACTTGTTTTCCAGCTCCTGATACTGCTCAAACACTCTCTCCTGGTCTCAAATAAAGCATCCCGCAAGGCTTACGACGCCTTGGAAAATGCTGCTTCCTTGAATACTCCAAGACCAGCGTCCCACATTGTATGATGGGTATGGCTCCGATAGAGTTGTTAAGGATGTGTTGATGAAGCCTATCGCACCATTTCGTTTCTCTTGGGGAAGCTAGCCTTCACCGAGCACTTTGAAATTCGTGTATGCTGCCATCCAATATTTTTTTTATTTCCTTGAATGTGTTGAATGTTTCATCCTCACCGATATTAAGCCGCTTACTTATGCATTGCGCTCCATAATTCCAATGGTGAAGCACGCACAGCACGGGAACAGTGCCAAATGCCATTATAGCAGAGTTCATGACTGGCTCTCCCGGAACGCCATGAACTTCATCGTACCCACACCACAAGTTCATTTTTCCGATTAGGCAGCAGCTCAACATGAAGACGACAAGCTAAAACACCTGTTGACCGCGACCCGGGACAACTGCCTTGAATCTAGAGTTATTCCCCATCCCCAGACCTCGGAAAAGATTTTCCGTGACATAAGCGCCAGCAGAACTCGCCATTTAGTGTCAGCGAGCCTCCTTCGCCACATGTTCAAGTCTCTACGCAGGTTGTGTTATCTTATCCAGGGATTATATCCCCAAAATACTGGTGACTGCGAGATTTGTATCTCCATTCGTTAATCGGGACGTCTGATGCCGGGTACGTGAATGCGTTGCTTGCTATCACTCCAAAATGCAACACCACACTCCGACAGCAGTGCGAACACTCCAATGTCGGGTTCTCTCTTTGATTATGTTTAACCGAACTTTGTCGGCCTACTCTCATCCTGGCGTGAAGAGACTTACTTGCTAACGTGCATGAATAGATCCCCTGCTGGGTGAAAGCCATTTCTAACACGGACATTGGGGCCAAAACAGTTGCGAGTTCTTTCCTGTACTACCGGGTAGCCAATGCAGGGTGGTCTCAACAATAACTACGTACCGCGGCCGACAGCTCGTCTCCACTTTTATAACTGCTATAACTCAGCTCATGGGAACCTCGCACGCAGGTTCAACGCTGTACCACCCAATAAGCGATGGCTCAGTGGGGTGTTTTAAATTCCAGCCGCATGCCGCACTCAAGGCAACCGAGGAACACAATGGTGTGGATGCCCTCCATCTTGTCGTCTTTAGCATAAGGTCCACCTCAAAAGAGAATATTAACTCCAGCGCAGATGAGTTCTTCTACCGCATGACACTCAGGTTATCAGAAGACTTATTTACGCGAGGCTCAGGCGAGGCATTTATGACTTGCAGATACCACGCAGTCTCATGACCGAATTTCGCGTGGTGTATCCACAGCCTCCGGGGTCACATGTGGTGCACGTTTACCCGTAACTCAAATTGTGGCCACGCGTGTTGGCACGATATGATGCAGTTCAGCGGCTTTTTCAGTCACCCTGTGATGAAGCGTTTAAAGTCATTAAATGCGGGAACAAAACCTTTCGCCAGGAGTAGAGGCTATCGTGAAGAGGTGGTGTTGCTGAACCGTATCAATCCAGCCCACATAGTTAGCCAAGATGCAATGGTGTCTTCGCCGAGGTAATCCTTTCCAGGAGCCCCATTTTCGATTCCAGCACAAGCTAACAAGGTGCCTACTTGGCTGCCGCACGTAGGTCGGCGTTTAAGAGAGCCCACTCGCTTAGACCTATAACCCCGTTAAGCAACACACAAAGGTAAACGGCTGCGGTGGCTGCCAACCAAAAAACACACGGCACTTCAGCTTTCTTGAGTGGTTGTAGTCTTGCCTATTCAACGCGTTCACTGGTCGGGAAGTGGAGGGCGAGGAGAGCGAAGAGACGAAGACATACAGTCTGTTTAGAGTTGGAATTCAAGACGTCCGGTTGTCGTTTTCACCGTGCGTATACGGGTTCCGACAACAGCGTTAAACAATGCAGGTAAACGTGTGTCTTTTTCCATTTTTGACTTCACAAACACGTAATATTTCGAACAGACACACTTGCTTGCCTTGTACCCGAAATAAACGTAATGCGCTGAGTAAGTTTTCATGAATTTTATATGCAGTAGATTTAGTTGTGTGAACATGTCCTTATTGAATTTGTGTTTGTTTCAGCAAAAACAACTTAACATCCCTTCCAAGAGACTTCAGTGCCGACATGCCGCTACTACGATCGGTGACCGTCGAGCACAACCACATCACCACATTCCATCCAGACACGTTTGCTCCTCTTACTCTCAACGAGGCCAACAGAGTTCGTTTCATTGGTGAGCAAGAAATGAAACTGAGTTAGATTTTTTAATTAGGGTTGCAGCTAATGCACTGGCAAAGTAGTGTGGCATGTTGTCGGTAATTTGTTGTGTTTGTTAGAAATATCACTCTAAACTGGACGCCGAACAGCCTAATAAATGCTTGCGTTGAATTCTCCTCGGCTTTAAATATTATTCCTGAACACAAAGGAAATACACAATGTTTAAGTTTTATTTTCGCCTTTCTTTGCCTCTACAGCATTATGAACGTTAAAATGCACCACAGATATTTGTTTGGTGATGTTCACTTGTTGGCGCTTCATTAAGGCACATTTTCAAGCATTTTTCAAGCCACAGGTATGTTTAGTGAAGAAAAAGCAAATCATTGGCTTATTAGCGTTTATATACTTGTTCTGTTATGTGAAGAACAAAAAGCACGTTTTTCGCAAGAAATAGTTACTATTGCTCATTCGATTAAAAATCTAATTTTCCGCTCTAAGAAAACACATTTTCTTAATTCCATCTCCAACCGTAAACCTTGAATACAAGGGCAACTGTAAATGTCGCAGCTGTCTTTTTACTATTTTCGCCGAAGCAGTGTTAACTTTGTTCTGCGTAACACAGTTCTATGTTTTTACATGTTCTCGTCGGGTAAATTCTTGAAACATAGCACGCACGCTGAGATAATAAGAATGTACCCAGCTTGTGATATTGCGTAGTCATCTTTGTATCAATGAGCGGTTAGCACTCCTTCGATACCGAGGGATCTCATTGTCTTCATAAATTTAGAGTATATATATGTGAAACCTGAAAGAATCGTTTTCACTGAGTTTCAGTTTCTAATGGCTTTCTTGCAGTATGTTAGTACTACGGCTAAAACAACAAAGATGCGTTCTGAGGGATCATATGTTTCATAATTTTATGAGTTTTTTTTATAACTCAGTTTCTATTTCTGTTCATTTTACAGGAAACCCGCTGCACTGTGATTGCAAGCTGGCATTTGCATTGCAATACCCACCCAGCTGGTTGAATGCACACTGCGAATCGCCCCAGACTCTTAAGGACCAACCCCTCAAAGATCTCACTGTGGAACAATTGACTTGCGCTGACGGCGCATAAATATATCTCTGTAGCTCTATACCTGGAAGTGTTAAAAATAAAGTAACATCTTGAAGCGTGGCGGTTTGGGCTAGTTGGTATGACATTATGATTGTTATAGCGCGAGATCAGAACGACAACATAAGGACAAGAAGACGACGAGCATTCGTCTCTCGGTTAGCGCTCGCCTTGTTTTTGTCGTCGTTCTGAGTTCGCACTGTAACAATGGTCACGACATCTTGAAAGAAGAAATACAGTCATTTGCGAAATACTTTTTTGCACCAGCCTGATACTTTCGGTATGCTGTAATGTATAGAATCACTGCTTAAACCAGGTACACTAAGTCCCATTTGAGGGATTCTGCTCAAATTTTTATATTGTAAAGAATGAATGAGATGTTTGCAAAGCTATTATATAGTACGCTAGTGAATGTTCAATCAGTATGTAATTTCTGTACCAGCAACATGGTGATGTGCGCAGAAAAAACACTAAGGTGTGTAGGTAAAGAGCGTTCGCTAGATTACTCTTAGCTAAACACTGTCGTGAAACTTGTACAACGCATGAGTTTCCGTCTTCCTTGGATACAGTATTCACTTCTTCATTGACTCTCACAGTAGAGTTGGAGGTATATAAAACAGCCTCCACAAACGTAGCCGTACGTGCACAAGCTCTCTCTTACCTTAGGTTCATTCTCTTACATAAAATACTGGGTATTGCCATTTGTGTCGATTATACAGGGGTGCTGACACCATTTTTCAAAGGTGAGTTTGCTCTGCCTTGCAAGTATCTTCTATACAGACACCACTCTTAGCATATGTAGCTTTCTGAAAATGGTGACAAGGTGTCTTATTTTGAAATTAAAGTGAGTTCCTCAATGGCGCACCTCTCGCCATCGACACAGGCTTGACGTAAGGCTGTAGTACTAATTCCCTTCACTTCACGAGGAATTCCAGCTAGTATTGATGTCAGGCACGAAGACCTCCAATCTGGCCACCTAATTATGCGTCACCATACATTCGAAGTGACCACTTCTGCGTCACCGATGTTGCAACAGTGAGCAGTGGTCGTGAAAACGTCACAATGCATTGCACAAGTGCGTGACGACTATATAACACCATGGTGTGATGATAGAGTGCAGTGGGAATCAAAACTAGCTTTTAAAAACAAATGCTAACTACATTTCATGGCGCTTTCACACTTAGCAGTAGTTATTGTAATATCTTCGGAACTCAAAGTCTTTATTATGCTATGTCTTCAGGGCATAGCCTTTCCTTTAGCACAAAAAAGACGACAGATAAAATTTTTGAGCGCTTCCTTCATTCATTGATTACATTTCGTCTGCGTGGTTTTAATGAGTTTCACGGCTCACAAGGTTTAACACGGTTAAACATGTACTGAGACAGCCAAGTGGCGTCTTTGGTTATGGAAGTAGGCTGAACACACGTGGTTTACTATATTTATTCTTGCACTACTTGTTCTAATAATAAAAACGAATACCGGCCAGTCGCGCCACTGGACGCATGTGGAATGAAAGCGGCGAGTCGGTGTCTAAAAAGGATCCCAAGATGGCTTTTGAAACCTTCGTGCGAACGAAGGCTGTCAAATCTCATGACCATGAATATGTCCGTATATGTTGTAACAGCAGTATTCAGCGTCGCCGGTTCCGCTGAGTAATTTGGGCTTGTTTTTTTGGTCGAGCTGTTTTGCAGAATTTACCAGTCGCTTGTCGCGTTTTTTTATGATAGCAAGTGAAGGATGGATAAAAACTTTATTGGAGTCCTGAAGGATTTCACCCCCGTTTTATAGGGGTAGGATCGCGTCCCGCTCCTACGTGCAATAGGGACGGGGAGGCCTAGCCTATCCGCCACATTGTGGGCCTTCTGGACAGCCTTGAGTTGTTGCATGAGAACGGCACTCGCGAGAAGTGAATGAAAGAAATTTTCGGGAAATTCCTCATTGTTTCCTTTTAAAGAAGGGAACCTTCAGAGCATGTGGTTAAAATCACTGCGATTGTTGCAGTGCAGACAAAGGTCGGAAATATTGTAGTAATAGGTTACGAGGCTTCGGCATGTTCCCGGCTGAAGCATGCAAAGAAAGATAGCCTTTGGTCTAGACAACTTTTCATGTGGAAATGAAAAGGAACTACGGCCTAGTTTATAGTGCTTTGCGATGTTATTTTTCCATTCTTCTAGCAAATGTATAATTTTTTGTGATCACTACATTCGCCCATTCGCATTCTCGTTAACTAACAACGTGTTTGTTTACTATTTTGAGTAGTAGACTGCATAGGCGTGTTCAAAGTGCACCATCAAAGGAGAAGAAAGTTCATCGTGTTGCCCCCAACCTCTCACTGTCCTACTAAGTCAATCTACAGGTCAGATTTAGTGTCCTCCCCCTTTTTTGCTGATTAGGAGAGTGGCCATTGCCCTAAATTCTCTCTGGGTGTGCACGTGCTTATGATTGACTGTTTAAGTCAGACGTTGTGGCAATCGAGAAGTAACGTTGATTATAGTCCGCCTTCAATTCAATAGAGGCTATTCCAGAGACAATGTTAATAGGTGATTGTGCAGGACGTTTTCTTACCATATTTTTAAACGTTTTGCAAAATGGCAAAATTTGTTATGTTTCCACTTTGTTTGGCATCCTTTTGCGATTAGAACTCTCTTTTCCTCGGAAGCATCTGGCAACACTGGCAGCGGCTGATTGATTGATATGTGGAGTTTAACGTCCCAAAACCACTATATGATTATGAGAGACGCCTTAGTGGAGTGCTCCGGAAATTTAGACCACCTGGGGGACACTGGCAGTGGCTCTACAGATGTATAATTTTACGAACACCTTCTTCTTTTCAAGACGATACTCCTTTTTGGGAGATTTCAACGCAAAACGTTCGGTCTGTGTGTCTCTTTGTCAACCAAAATGGCTCAAGTACTACCACAACCACTGCGCCAACCAATATTGTTCAGGTTTCTGTGTTCATACTTATGCTATTGTCGATTAAAAGGCAAATATTGCACATAACTGAGGGACAGTATTAACGCGTCAGTATTTAGAGGTGTGTTTTTTATTGTGGTAAAGGCATACATAGCTAGTTCTAAGAACTGCAGCGTTCATCACGCTGCGCTGACAATGTGGTACTATGAACGAAAAGACGAGTTTCTAACACCTTCCTAAGATAAGAACGTGCTGCCACCTACCTTGAAATATACAAAATATGGCCTCCAAGATTGTGCGCGCCCGTTGCGCGCTTGCTGTAGGGTCACTCTACGACAAACGTCCCAGCCATTTTGGCGAACATCTCAAATGTATTCGAAAAAAATTGTGCTGATTTACTCCGTTGAAAACAGTGATATTTGGGAGGGAAAAAATTTTCGGGCATGTGGCTGCCTTATTAACTTCCTGGAATTCGGATTGGGTGTTTGTCAAAACATTCATTTCAAAAATACCGCTACTTCTTTATATACAAAATTTTATCTACTTGTTAAGTAAAGGCGCTTGTGTAAGTTGAAGCTCAGTAAAATAATGCAGTTTTACTGGCACACACGCTTCCAAAAAGTTAGGCAAAATGTGTTATGTTTGCAGTTTTTCTATTCACAACACTGAACTTTGTGTAGCGAAAACTTTTTCACAGAGGGTATATTTTGAGAAAAAACTTTTTGCATTTGTCAAGCTGTTGAATTTAACAAAAAAACAGAATTTTCGCAAAATCGTCCTTAGTGAGGTGAGATATGCCCCATGTGGTGGTCCAATTTAATTTACCTTTTTACCCAGACCAATTATGGCGGCAGCTGTCGTATGGTAAGATAGGTGCCATTAGAAAAGTTCAAAAATAATTTTCTTCTTTAAATCAAAATGGTTAAGATAAAATTTGACAATTTAAAAGAACTGTTTATTTGCTTTAGATTTTAATATCAAGGTGATTTCCAAGTGAACCACCAAACGATGCAAATAACATCTCAGTATGCACACAAAGTACGATTTTGCGACAATTTTGAATTTTCCTCATAAATTATTGCAGCTTGCGAGGTCTAAAAGTACTTGTTCTTTAAAATATACCTTTTGTTGAGTAAGTTTTTTCTACTCAGATATTCGCACAAAGTGCACTATGACAATGGAAAAAAAATACAAACAAAACACATTTCAGCTTAACTTTTGGGAAAGATACGTCCGAGAAACATTGCACTAAGAATACATAACTTCAAACACCTTACACAAGAACAATTACTTAGCATGTAAACCACCTTTTGTGTGGAAAGAAAGAGTGGCACTTTTAAAATAATTTTCTTGAGAAACAACAACCAAATGACATTCCCTAAAGTTCAGAAGGCAACCGTGACCAAATATTCATTTCTCTCGGAGGTCCAAACACTCTAAATTTTAGTTTTGCCCATCTATGTGATATGAACGCACACATAAACGCTGGCCCAGACATGCATAAGGTATGCTTTAGCAGAGCGTGACGTTCGGCGAGTTGGAGCATAGCTTGTTAAAACGATGGTGGCACAACAAATACTAGCAGGGAAAAAAGAACGAGACAGAAGCTGTATCCTGTCTTCTTTTTTTCTTTATTAGTATGTGTTGCGCCACCATCATTTTAATACATAGGTCGAGCCCCCTACCCCCTCCTTCGCGCCTTCAAAGAAACGCTCGCTGCTCCTCTGGCTCATGGCTATACAAAGACGCTACAAGCGCGGCGAACATCTCGTGCTTACATTTATGCAAGTTACACCTTTCCGGATCACACGTCGCAAACCCGAGCAAAAAAAAGAAATTATAATACTACATCTTGTTACATTGTAGCGTTTGTTACATACTGCAGGATACGGATGGAATAGGCCTTGGAGTCTAATTCCAGGCCTTCGTTTGGTCAACTTTCATGAACAGAACTGCCTGTATTCAGGTGGGGAAGATTCAGTCAAGCGAGTACAGATTTGGGTCTCAGGGTACACCCAGGGATCAGTCATTTCACCACTGCTCTTCAGTATAGGGATGAAGAGTCTTTCATACATACTGAGTGGCCTCCGGGGCATAGTTCACGCAATATACGCAGATGACATTACGAGTTGGTGGCCAGGATGTTCGCTAGCAGAAATGGAGCAAGGTTTACAGGCGGCCTTGGACGAGACGGAAACCTATCTTGCAGACGCGGGTCTCAAGCTGTCTCCCAGTAAATCAGAGCTGTTACTTTACAGACCGGCTAGACAAGGTGTTAGGGGTCTTACACCCCTCACCAGCTACCTATAAAAATATACGCGAGTGGGCAAAAATTCCTATAATTCACTCACTTAAGATACTAGGCCTGCTCATAGACGCGAAGGACTCTAATGGCACAACAATTACCCGCGTCACAGTCAAACGGAGAACATGCTGACATTAATCACAAAGGTGTCCAACCGAAAGAAGGGTTTAGGTGAAGACAACCTCCTTATAATGTACTACGCGTTTCTCATGAGTCATAATAACTATGTGGCATCTGCTCTAGTATGTATCAAAACAGAAAAGAGGAAGGTAAATACGCTCATGCGTAAAAGCATCAAGAAGGTGCTTGGCTTGCCGATCTGCAGAAGCACTGACTAGCTAGATGAACTTGGCATGCACAATAACATCGACGAGAACATAGAGGCGCAGGTCACTGCCCAGGTGGCTTGCCTATCGTCGACATCGGCAGGCAGGAGAATCTTTGACGAGGTCGGCATGTCTCCTAGGCTTACAGAGGAACGGCGAACAACACTGAGTCAGGAAACAAGGGCGCCCTACATGGTGGGGCCCTTCCCGCGAAAGCTACATCCACAACATAACGAGGGTCGGTGCAAAGCCTTTGCACGGCCATCCTGAAGAGTGTTAGAGATGACATTGACTCCACTGTGTTTGTCAACGCAGTGCAGTATGGTAAATGCAGAATGTTCGCGTTGTCGGTTATAGATAACAAGGGGGTGCTTCGCTGCTCCGCTTCGGTAAAGGTGGCCACCTCGGGTATAGCAGAGCAAAACGTGGTTGCACTGGCCTTGTCCGACCCAGAGTGTTCCTACATTTACACCGACTCAAGAGACGATATTAGTTTTGGGACGTTAAACCCCACATATCAATCAACAGACGATATTAGAGCTTAACAATTAGGCTTTCCCAGGTTTTTATTTTATCACTTGGTTCGCCGCACACATGGGGAAAAACTTTCTTGCGGACTTCCCAAACCTCAAGGTTGTTATCCCTGGGAGTCCACACCGAACGTCAATGCCTCTGCAAAGGCAATCTGTGTCAAGGCCAGTGATCGAGCCCGCCAGACATGATCAACTCCATGAAGTCATCTAACAGCGGTGCCAGTTTATCTTACGCAACGCACAGCGACCTTCCTTAGCCCCCGAGCCGGATGAAGCAATCAGCGCCTTCCAGTCTGGCGAGTCTTACGCAATGCGTAGCAACATCCCTCGTCCGTGGGTGCAACCACGCGCAGCCGCGGGTCCCCGTTGGAGGATTCTGACATATCGGCCAGCGGCGCTTCTGGTTGGACGTTGGTGACGCAAAGATCCCTCCGGTACCTATAAAAAACGACAAGCGGCGCGTCCCCAGCAGTTCATCGTTGCGGCAAAGACAAGCCGACGGATGTGTGCGAGAGAAGACATCTCGGCTCTTCGAGACCCTAAGCTGTCGGCCCCAAGGCCGAATTTGTAACGTCTCTATTTCTATGCTGTACATAAACCTTTCCTTACCTCGCTGTCGTCTCGTCCGCTCGTCTGTCAGCTCTGCGGAGAAGCAGTCGCGAGCTGAGTAACACACGCTACCAAACGGCCGGTGACCTTGGCGGAGGAGTTCGGAGCAGTGGCGCCTTCGGGACCGGGTTGGCGTCGCACCTTCGTAACAGTGGATGACAGCTGCGGGATCGGCCGGCGTCAGCGACATTGATGCGGTGTGTGCCTGACGTTTTCCCTTTAGTTCACCAGGCTACTGTAGCACAGGTTATAGTAGTTCAGAGAGGGCCTGTGTGAAGCACTAGAGCAAGCTTTGATCGATTCAAGCCTAGTCGAAGTGCTTTGACACCTAGGTTTTGCGGAGGGTGTAAACACCCTTCTTAAAGTTCTTAAAGTGAAAAAACTCATCGAAATTTGTGAGAAACTTGATCTTACTTTGGGCCGTGCGAAACGAAAGCAAGCGATCCGTGAGATCATAAAGGATGAAGGAGTGTCGTATGAGGAAGTCTAAGAGGCCTGGACGGATATCAAAGCACGCTGGGAGGAGGCTGAAAGGCGAGAAATAGGTTTTCGCGAACGTGAAAAGGCTGAAAGGCGCGAACGTTGTGAGCGTCAGGAGGCCAAGTTGAAAGAGTGCCTCGAGTTGAAACAAATACAATTGGCAATTGACGCGAACGTTGTGAGCGTCAGGAGGCCAAGAGACAGGAGTGCCTCGAGTTGAAACGAATACAATTGGCAATACTACAGTGTTCGCGGACGCCTAGCGCAGCTTCTGCGGCAGTTCAGGTCACCGGTTATAGTATTCGGGACCTACTGCCACTGTTCGTAGTAGGCGAGGACATGGCGAAGTATCTCGTCAAGTTTGAACACGTCTGTGAGCGAAATGCTTTGGAGCGCTCTCTTTGGGCGCAGAACCTGTTAGATCTTCTTCCCGGCGAAGTGTATGACGTGACAACGTGCTTGTCGAGGGAAGCGTTCAAGAGCTATGACGAGGTTAAGGAAGTGCTCTTGAGACGTTAAAAGTTTTCACCCGAGACTTTCCGGCAAAGGTTCCGGTACGCAAAAAAGGGCAATAAGTCACACGTTGACTTCGCGTTTCGTCTTAAAGCCAATTTAATTGATTGACTCAAGGAGTAAGGTTTCATGACGATCGCAATAAAGTTGTAGAATGCATTGCATTGGAGAAATTCTACCGCTGCGTCGAGGAGGATGTCAAGATTTGGCTGGAGGACAAACTTGGTGGCGTAGAGCTAAACAAGGCAGCGGACTTAGCTGAGGAGTATTATACTCGTACAAAGTTGCATAGCCGGGAAGTGGGCGTTGATAAGGATGAAAGGAAAGAGGGCTTTTCCAAGAAACCTGATCAACTTAACCCGCTCCGCACCGCAATTTCAAGAAGGACCCGTCTCTTACGATGGACGCTGTAGGGGAAGGGCAAACGGAAGCGGAGAAATCGAGTGAGGTTCCTAAACAACGCACTGATACCTAACGGGCGTTTGAATCACGGAAGCCGCTAATCTGCTACAACGGCAAAAAAAGGGCACATCACGATAAACTGTAAGCAAAAGTTTGCTTCCGCAACACTCTGAGAATCGGAAAAGAACATGCGGTTTTTAGAGCCGTATCTCCAAGAATTTAGTGTGAATGGAAAAACGTGTCCAGCACTTGGACGCAACCATGGACGTTGTTCATCCTTTGTTGGTGTCTCCGGATGACTTTACAGGAGAATGCGCGTGGATCAGACACGTCGCGGAGCAGCAGAGTGCTTGCTTTTCAATCGCGACATTTGTCATTGAAGGCCCGTTTGGCAAGCTTCGCACCGAAACTGCTGTGTCAGCCGCGCTTCCCGAATCGTTTGCCTTATCTATGTTCTAATAACTCAGAGCAGTTTCTCAAAGAGCAGGGTAAATCATTCTTCTCCAACTTAGCGTACATGGCCCTCACGTGATCGTAAGTGCGGAAGCTTTCGCAGGCACTTGATCTTGTTCAGTGTGGTCAAACACCACCTGCAAAGGCTGCAGATCTGCGCGACTTCGGCGGCGAGTCGCCGTAACTTCAGACCAGAAATTCTCCGTGTGAGTCATTTGAGCAGACACTCCAGTGGCCCGTCACCTAAGCGACTGGTGCGGCCTCTGTAGGTGGAGGAGACGACATGGTGCCATTGAGTCAGAGCGAGAGGGGTGCAAGGCTCTCGCCTGTAGCGGAAAGTTGGAGTGAGCTGTCGAGGGTTGATCGAGAAACGCTCATTCGAGAACAGCGTGAGGACCTCTCCATTAAAGCGCTGATGGAAAGCGCAAACTTGGTAAAAAAGAAAAAGAAAGTTTTCTTTTTTGAGAAAGCAGGGCTCCTTTATCGGAGCTACACAAATGCGCAGGGTCGCAATAAAAGCAGCTCTTGGTGGCAGAAACGTATTGTCGCCAACTATGGAAACTGGCGTATGAAAACGCGTGGGCAAGGCATCTCGGCATAAAAAATACCAAGGCTGGAGTTTCCCTTGAATTTTCTTGGCCGAAATGCTGGAAGGATATCGAAGACTGTACGCTCATGCGACACTTGTCAGAGAGCGGGAAAATCCACGGACAAGTGGAATGCAACCATGAAGCTTGTGCCAATTATCGCAGATCCTTTTCGGCGCCTAGTAATTGATATTGCCGTGTCATTGCCAGAGTCAGGGCAAGGTTGTCGGTACATCCTGACAACCCTCTGTGTAACTACAAAAATTCCGGAAGCGATACCGCTTAAGGAGCTCAATTCCCTTCATGTCGTGGGTGCACTGCTATCTATATTTGTACGCGTCGCATTTCCTTCTGAATACCAATGCGGCAATGGTAGTGTATTCACCAGCTGCCTTACCTCCACATTTTTGGATAAATGTGGAATAAAAGAATAAAAGTAAATCACCCGCAATCTAACCCGGTGGAGCGTATGCATTCCGTTCTAAAACGGATACTGAGAGCTCTTTGCTACGAGCACAAATGCGACTGGGAAGCGTGTATTCCTCCCGCTATGTTCGCTTTAAGCTCAGCCCCTAATAAGAGCACTGGTTTTAGCCCTGCAGAGTTTGTGTATGGCAGGAGTTTGAGAACACCATTGCGATTGCTACGTGTCCTGGGAGGGATTCGATGAGGACCTTAATGTAGTTGCGTATGTTCCAGACTTCCTTCAGAGGCTAGGAAAAACGAAAGATCTTGTGGAAGGCCACATGAAGGCTGCACAAGTGTTGTCGAAGGAGTACTACGACAAATCGGCGAAGAAGCGCACCTTTGAAGTAGGTAGTCAGGTAATGCTGCTGTGGCCGTCCAAAAAGAACAAGCTTGAAGTTCATTCGAAAAGCTCGCCAAACTAATATCGAAGCTTTCTCATACCAATTATGTAGATAAATTATGAAGGCTTCCGAACAAAATCTACCACAGTAACTTGATGAAACCATACGCTCAACGTCAAGCGGTCGTAAAAATTCTTTTGCGTGTTTCCGAGGAAGAGGGAGCAGACATTTTCACCTCTAGTGATGTGATCGAAAGGGGATCGGAGGTAATTTTGGAGCACTTGAACCTAGAGCCTAGGTTAAGTGAAGTCCAGAAGTAGGACCTGAAAAGGATTGTTTCCAAGTTTGAAGACGCGTTTTCGGACCGTCACTGTAACACGTCGGTGATCGAACACGATATCGAGCTAACTTGTGAGGCGCCAATCCGTAGCAAGCCGTATCGATGTTCCCCTGTGCAAAAGCATATCATGAAAAAGGAGATTGATGAAATGCTGAAGGTGGGAGTCATTGTACAGGGCGAGAGCGACTATACATCTCCTCTAATATTAATTCAAGTGCCGGAAAAAGATCCGAGGCCATGCATCGAATATCGGCGTGTTAACGGCATAACTCGAGACTAAGCTTACCCGACACCAACTCTTGAGGAGACGATGAAAACTGTGTCACATTCTAGCTATATTTCCACGTTAGACCTCTTGCAAAGGTATTGGCTACTCCCCCTGACGGAGAGTGCTAGCTGCTATGCCACATTTGTTTCTCCATTTGGAATGTATCGTCTACTTAGGCTAAGCTATGAATTGAAAAACGCCCTGTTTTGTTTTTCAGGCTTAGTGGACCACGTTCTTAATGGCCTCTCTTAGTTCGCTCTGCCGTATCTTGACGATGTCGCCATCTGTTCAAACTTGGAAGAACATGTCAAGCATTTACGCGTCGTGCTGAACAGGTTGAAAGAAGCTGGTCTTATCGTGAAACCTACTAAATGTCACCTAAGGTGCGGCGAGGCATCAACACGTTGTGGGGCATGGCCGGCGTAGACATTCAGAAATTAAGGTAGCCGTCATCATAAACTATCCCCGACCAACCACAAAACCTGAGATAAGGGCATTCTTGGGCCTAGCTGGATACAATCAGCATTACGTACAAAACTAATATAGCATTGCCAGCCTTCTAACTGTCGCACTTCGAAAGTTCGAGCCGGCTAAAGTAGTATGGGACTCGAAAAAGGAGAATGCGTTTTGCAAGCTGAAAGAGGCCCTAAACGAAAAGCCCGTGCTCATGGCACCCAATTTCTCTAAGAGATTTGTCATACAATGTGACGCGAGTGATCGCGGCATGGGAGCTGTATTGTGCCAGGAAGACAGTGCTGGTAACGAAAGGCCAGTTTTGTATTTAAGTCGAAAAATTATCTGCAGGAAAGAGGCATACAGTACCTCTGAAAAGGAATGCGCTTGCCTCGTGTGGGCTGTTCAAAAGCTAGCGTGTTATGTCTCCGGTTTGACGTTTGTGGTCAAACCTGGTTAAATAACATGTCGCCTCAAAGTGGCTGGTTACTGAGGTGGAGCATAATACTTCAACAGCACAACTTTGACGTTCGCTACAAAAAAAGGAAAGCTAAACGATAATGCAGACGCATTGAGCCGTGCGTTTTAGTTACTACCTTCTCCACCTTTCAGTCTCTCACGGGCGATTCGGGACAAAATTTTTTTCTTATTATGGCCTTAGCTGAGCACTCTCGTACATAGTGTTCTCAAGGGGTCAACTTTATGTTGCTTTCTCCTTCTTTACGCTGTTGTACATGTAAAAATTTGAGTCCTCATTTTAAGAGTCTTGTGTCTCACATGTGCCTCTTGATGTAGAGTGAATGAAATCAAGATAAATACGTAGCTGGGTATATGTTGTACTATATTTTGTCTGGTGTTCTGTCGGGTAACCGAGAGCACTTGCTTGTATCGTGTGTTGTCTGCTGTCAAACTGTTCTTTACAAGTTGCAGAACCATTGACAAGTGCTGAGACCGAAAATCGTCAGAAGAGAAAAGCGAAGCTGGCTAAGTTGTGGCGACAAGCCAGTGAAGCATTGATCCGTCCTCAAGAAGGTGTCGTGTTCGCGGAACTGCGCCTAGAGCTACATTCTCTCCATGACCCTCAAGGCAAACCTGGGTGAACCTGGCGAACGAGCGCGCCCGACATTCGAGCCACGGGGAAGCAGCTCGTCTTTCCGGCGCATTGTCTGGCGGCGGGATTTCTGTTACTCCTGGGAGTCCACACCGAACGTCAATGTCTCTGCAAAGGCAATTTCTGTCAAGGCCAGCGATCGAGCCCATCTGACGCAATCAACTCAAAGACGTCATCAAGTGGCGGCGCCAGTCTGTCTTACGCAACGCATAGCAAGCTTCCTCAGTCCCCGAGCCGGATGAAGCAATCGGCGCCTTCGTGTCTGGCGAATCTTACGCAATGCGTGGCAACATCCCTCGTTCTTGGGTGCAACCTCGATCAACGGTGGGTCCCCTTTGGAGGATTCTGACATCACGGCCAGCGGCGCTTCTGGTTGGACGTTGGTGACGCGAAGATCCACCCTGTGCCCATAAAAAAAACCCAAGCGACGCGTCGCCAGCAGTTGACCTATGCGGCAGAGAGAAGTCAATGGATGCGCGCGAGAGAGGACATCTCGGCTCTTTGAGTCCCTAAGCTGTCAGCTCCAGTGCCAAATTTGTAACGCCTCCATTTCTATGCTGTACACAAACCTTGCCTTAACTCGCCGTCGTCTCGTCAGCTCACCTGTCAGCTCTGCGCAGAAGCAGTTGCGAGCTAAGTAACACACGCTACCTACGGCTGGTGACCTTGACGACAAGATTCAGAGCAGTGGCGCCTTTGGGACCATGTTAGCGTCATGCCTTCGTAACAAGGTGCTGACCCATGATCATGCGCGAGAGCTTACACACCGCTACGGTCTGGAGGCTACGGAGGTGTATGAAGGAACTGAGCAGAACGATGCACTACATACATTCTATGAAATAACCACGCATTACCAACTTGGCAAAAGAATGTATCCTCTTACTCACGCGAAGTTCAGCAAAGCACAGTCAGCTACCTTGAGAATGTTGAAGACGGGATCTTTCCCGTCGCGGGGATTCTTAAGTAAAATATACGAGGACGTTGACCCTAGCTGCCCTGTCTGCAAAGAAACCTCCTTCTCTATGGCTCACATCCTCTGGCGATGTCCCGCGCTGCCTAACAACCTTCTCTCAAGCGAAGCCAAATGGGAGGAGGCTATCAGAAATACGGAACCCAGCCAGCAATTTTAGGCAGTCCTGAGGGCCCAGGAATGGGCGGAGCGTCACGGCGTTCTGTCTTCTACGTGGGCACGGCCAGTGGTTACAATGGCCCCTCGTTAGAGGGTCCTGCAGTAACTCCTCCTGTTCTAATAAAGTTCGCTGTCTGTCTGTCTGTCTGTCTGTCCGTCTGTCTGTCTGTCTGTCTGTCTGTCTGTCTGTTTGTTTGTCAGTCAGCCAGTCAGTCTGTCTGTCTGTCTGTCTGTCTGTCAATTTCGTAATTATTCTACCGTTCACTATCTTGAACGCGGAAAATGAGCACACTTTTTCAAAATAGGTTTGATATAGCCGCCAACATAGCTGGGGCGTTTGGCATGCATTCACCCTATAACGGAGGTCATCCTTTCGCTTTCCGAGATCACCGCTCGACGGGGCTCATGTTTCACGCAGCGCTTCCAGAATCCAATTCACCAATTTTCTAGCGCAAAATATTATTTTTTTATTCTATTCACTGTTTCCAGAAGTAAGAGAAGTGTTTTGACGACATTTGTAATCGAACAAGTAAAAACAGGGTCAATTTTTTGAGCAGCTTACAGTCATTTTGACTTACAGCCTGTGGCCTTTACACTTATATAGTTCCCACGCTTCGAAATCACGGAAACAGTGAGGGTTCGTCCACGGGCCCGCGGGCCCGAGTACGTCTTCATAGAGATCTCTCCGTGGGCTCGGAACTCCGGAATCAACGGCCGCTCCTCTACGCGACGACGTCGCTCGTAGAGGTACAGCATGGGACGCTCGACGACTTCGACTCGGTGACATCGTCGGCTACTTCATTGGCGATTCTGAACCATACAAGTGTGTTTTCACTCTCGCGCGTAGCGGAGAGAATAGTAGTAGTAGTAGTAATAGACGTTTATTCAACCACAATTTACAAGCTGAGCATTTCGACCACCTGTGCGACCAGTCTACATTGTTCTTCTTCCCCTTCGGCACCGATTCAGTGAAGCTAGGGGGTGATGGAAAAGGATAGGAGAGGGTAATAGCTGGATTGCAGAGAGTCGGGCAGTAAAACAGGCAGTGTGACAGGTCCGCATATGGGGAGGGGCGATTGGGCCAGCAGGGGTTAGACCTATATTTATAAAGGCAAAAGCGAGAAGGGGGTTATCACGCAATTCAATTGAACGTGCCGTAGAGTTCGAGCCTTGAGCACAGTGAGTGATGGATGAGGGGGAGGGTGAAGACGCTTGTGGAGACGGAGCTGGAGATATACCTCCTTGATAATGTGACGCAAGAAGATCTGCCGATCGTTATTCGCGGAGCTCTCACTGCCTTCCGAAGGTGTGGGCCATGGAATGAACGGTGCCCGGTGCAATATATTGCAGGCGAGCTGATGAGCTAGCTTGTTGCCGTTATTACTTGAATGCCCAGGAACCCAGCGGGAGAAGACAGTGGAGGCATGAAAAGCAGAGACCGCTCGCTCGACCTCCTGTTGAAGAGCAGTGGGCAACGTGTTGTTCTGTATGTGACGTATGGCAGCGTGAGAGTCGGAGTAATTCGTGTACTGGGGGAGAGAAGGGAGGAAGGAAAATGACTGCATGGCGTGGACCATGGAAAGAACCTCGAGCGAAAGTACATTTGGCGGGTTCAAGTATGACCCGCTGGTGTGCGTGTCAGGTGCCGAAAGGTGTGGATGGTAGATAACGTAGCCACACGAGCCAGAGGAGCCATGTATGAGGCATCCGTGTAGGCAACTCCCTGGGTAGAGAGATGAGGAGAATGATGTTGCGCTGCCGCATGACGCCGGCCGGCATGAAGAACGGGAGACATATTGGATTGGAGGGAAAGGATGCGAAGGTTAGAAGCAGCGGTGCTAGCGTCAGAAGGCAATGTGGGAATGGAAACGGGAATGTGAGGAATATCAGCTTGGGCCAATAGCCATTGTACTTGACGAAAGGGAAAAATACGGGCAATCTGAGAGTCGTGGTGTAGAGAAATAAGAGAACGTAATAAATAGAAGAGGCCTTTGGCAAAGAGTTTAGTGGTAGAGGTAGTGACAGTGAGGCTTAGAGCTCTCTTGTAAAGGCCGAATAGAGCTCTTTCGAGTGTGTTGAGTTGAGTTTGGGTGAATTGAACGTAAGGTACAAAGTACAAGAACTTGTTAAGGGCGAGCACATGTGCAACCCGGCACGCATGACCCTCGTGGAGCCCTGACTGCCGAGTGACAACGTGTCGCAGAAGGTGAGTCACCGAGTGGCAAGTCCTCACAGTGTGATGTAGGGCCTGCGCGTTCTTTGTCACGTGCAAAGGGAAGTCAAGTAAGGATGAGAGAGCAAGAAAGATGTAGGGAGATGAGGATGTTGTGGAAGCGCTGGTACGCAGACCGGTTTAGCAAAAGTAGTTCACATTTCACCGGTGCAGGAGACAAGCCAGCAGTAACGAGAAAGGAAGCGATAAGGTCCAGGCCACGTTGAAAAGTATCCTGCACGTGACCGGGACATCCAGACGTACACCAGAGAGTGATGTCGTCTGCATAAAAAATATGATGGAGGTCATGTATTTGGGTCAGTTGGGAGGCAAGGCGGGCATAGCCATATTAAATAGAGTAGGAGATAGTACGGCACCTTGATAAGTGCCGTGGGTGAGGAAGTGTGGGTTAGACAAATGAGTATCGACTATAAAGTGAGCAACTCGATTGGAAAGAAAGGATCGGATGTAAGAATACATACGGGAGGCACATGACAGGGAGGAAAGCTGAGTGAGTATGTGTTCATGACTCACGCCATCGAATGCCTTCCACACATCTACGGTAACAAGAGCATAAATATGACTACTAGAAGATGAAAGAAAAGTGTGCTGAAGAACAAGGACCATATCTTGCGCGAATAAGTGGCGTCAGAAGCCAATAAGAGAAGGAGAGAAAAACTCTTTCGCCTCAATAAAATCAGACAGTCTAGTCGAGGCCATTCGCTCAATAGTCTTGCCAACGCATAACGTAAAAGAGATAGAGCGAAGGTTAGAGAGCTTGCCCGGCTTCGGAATCATGCAAATTAGAGACGATTTCCAAAAGCTTGGAAGACAGCTACTGTTCTTAGCTTCGTTGAATGAGTGTAAGAGAAATTCTTTCGCGTTGTCGGAGAGATTACATACTGTAGTATACGTTATGTCATCCTCAACGGGAGCCGAACGGGTAGATTGAGTGGCTAAGGAAACTTCCAGCTCCCTGAGCGTGAATGGGCGGTCCAGGTCTCGGTTAGTTTCGCCACAGTAATCTTTGTAGGAAGGAGTGAGGGAGGGTGGGAGATACAGAGTTTTTAAACTGTCAAAAACATCAGATCGTGTCCCTTGAGTGAGAGCTTTAGCTAGGGTGGGAGAAACGGCAGGCTTGGTACCTAAGAGGGACCTAAACAGTTACCATGTAGAGCGCGAGTGGAATGCGGAGTCAAAGCCATCACGCAGCGTGATCCAACGACAGTGCTCGAGGGAAGTGCCGTAAGTGATAATTTCAGCACGCAGAGCATCAATGCGGGAGGAAAGTTGGACGTTGTGTGGCTGGGAGCAGAGGGAGCGTTTCAAACATTGACGACGTCGCCATGAACGGACGAAGTGAGGATCAGGGTCAGGAATGAGGAGTTGAAAACGAGCGCGGCGACTACAGGATGTCATTGCTGCGGAGATCCGCGACGTCCAGTTGTCGTAAGCTTCAAAGGAGTCAGACAAAAGGTTATTACGGAATGCTTCTCAGTCCGTGTGAGCAAGTCGTTGTTTCCGCCTGTTGTGGAAAAGAGGGGTGCTTATGTGTATGAGAAAGTGATCACTGAGAACGTTTTCAGCGGACACCTGCCAGTTAAAAGGAAAGGAGCTCTGAGATAAAGTCAGGTCGGGTGTAGTGGAGCGCTGTGAAACAGTTGCCGCTCGAGTAGGGGTGTCAGGGGTATTAAGAAGGGTGAGATGACGTTCCTGGGCGAAGCTGTGTAGAAGGCGACCTGGTCTGAGTGTTTGGGGGTACCCCCAGAGCCTATGAGGAGCATTAAAGTCACCTCTAAGGATGATATGGGTGGTCAATGGAAGGGAGTGCAGGAATTTGCCAAGAGCACTAAACAAAGAGGATGTGACAGGGGAGGGGTGTTGTGAAAGGACATCACAGCGAGTGAAATGCGGGTAGATGGTTGGTAATAGACCACACCAACTAAATATTTCAGGACGGTGGAGGGTACGTCTATTGGTTGAACGGGAACGTCATTGCGTACATAAATTAACGCAAGTGGCGTTCCCGTCGTAGCGCGATTTATGCATGGTAGCCCAGGACGATAAGGGCCGTTCGAGTCTCCTGTATAAGGAGAAAAGGGGTAATGTGGGGCGGGAGAGAAAATATTGGTGGAGAGGGGTCCTATTATGACGAAAGTTGCGGCAGTTTCATTGCAAAATCTCAGGGTCCTTTTCACGCACCATCTAGGTCTTTCAAGTAGAGGAAGGGCCTGCGCGTGCGCGTTCCATCTTTTTTGCTGGGGTAAGCGACTCTTGCAGGGAGTTAAGCATATAGGTGAAAAATTCGAGTTGCTTGCACTGGGTTTAGAGGGTCGTAAGAATCCGGACAATTGAATTTTTTAGCTGGACCAAACGACTATGATGCGCAGTGGTGGTGGTTTCGACCATGTCGGCCAACATGGTTACATGGGAGCTGGAGGTCGGGGTGGTGAGTGTGGCGAGTTGCTTATTTAGCTCCGCGAGTGGAGAGGTAAGAGAGGGTGTGGTAGTTGCCAGTGTGTGCGTCAGTGCGAGTATTTTCTGTTGTAGCTCATCTGAGACACGCTGTTGCTCGCGCTGGTCGCACTCCAACATAGCCAGTCACAGATCGAAGTAGTGGCTCTCGTTACCCATAAATGGTGAAGGTGTGTTTGATAAAAAAGTACACACGGGAGGTGTACCCTTCACCTTAGCGGTCTATCAGGCCGGGGGGATGTTGCGGGAGGTGAATGGAACTCGTGCAGTGAAGAGAAGGGTGGCGAAGGCTGAGTGGCTCGGTGCATGGCTGTGCGGCGGAGAAAAGCTGCTTTGGCGCAGTCGCGTTGCTTAGCTAGAAGGTAGGGGCAGATGGAGTCGAGAGATGAGTGAGTGTTGACTTGGCAATGGATGCAACAGGGCTTGGCACAAACGTGAGCACCGGGATCTGCTGGTAGAGGAGACGCACAGCGGCGGCACTTGGCCGGAACGCTGTGTTGGGGGCATTGATGAGCACAGTGCCCTGTAGCAAGGCACCGAGTGCAAGTAGGAGGCTTAGGTTTATGTGGACGGTATCGGAAAGAGACGCGTTTACAATACAGAAAGCGAGGGATGACGGTTCCAGCAAATGTTATGAGGACGGATTCAGTGGAGCCCATCATACGTGCAGTGTTTCAGCTGCCTTCAGCTGTGTTTCAGCTGCCTTCAGGGGATGGCGTATTGTCTTCGCTGACCTGCGACGCCATGAAGTCCATTTCTGTCGATGAGTCGTCAGCGGAAGTGATGGAAGGCAAAACGTCGGTGATGGAAGCAACGATGCTCGTCGAAACGCGCTTCTCGACTAACTCGGAACTTCCAATGGGTAAGCCAGGCGCACATACGCTGGGAAGAGCAACAGGAGTGGTTGATTGCAACGCCAACGCTGCATTGCAGCTTTCGGGCTCCGGCGTTTGCGTGGCTATCAAGCTGGAAGTAGCAGAGACGCCACCAGTGTTGCACGTTGCTGGACCGTGCGCGCTGTTGAGGAACGCTGCCTGTTGCTGTATTGTTATCGGCGCGGGGCTGGTGACATTGCCAGATGTTGACAGCGGAGGCACAGCTGTATCAGCGGTACGAACGGAGGAGGCTGGGCTTACCGACAGGGCGTCAGTTGTCGTTGGCGTTGAGTGCTGGGCGGAACGCTGCATTGCGGATGTGCAGGCGCGGCGCCGTGCTGCTTCGTACTTTTGAAGAGGTCTGGAGGGCCAGCCTGGGGTTGGACTGGGGCCCGGTTGGTGTCGGTGTGTCCCTAAAGTCTTCTAGAAAGAATAGTGAGCTTGTCCAGACATAGGAAGGGCCCGGCAACGGGCCAAGAACACGTGAAAGCGGAGCATTGTATGCAGCCAGCCAAACCAAACGGCGCCAACTGGTGGGGTCGTGAGAGAATATGAGCGCTAGCTCTATTTGCGTGCTATCTTAAACATTCGCTTTTATAAATAACTTATATATATATATATATGTGTGTGTGTGTGTGTGTGTGTGTGTGCGTGTGTGTGTGTGTGTGTGTGTGTGTGTGTGTGTGTGTGTGTGTGTGTGTGTGTGTGTGTGTGTGTGTGTGTGTGTGTGTGTGTGTGTGTGTGTGTTTGCTCATCTGCGTGCGGCGTCGTTCTTCCTGGGCCAAATCCTGAACCGAAACATGTCATAAACTGGTGCGCCGGCCAGAATGCAATGCAGTGTCAGAAGGCAGTTTTGCTCGTATACGATCATCGCAACAATGGACACAGGAAAGCTCACCGCTATAGGGCTAGCCAGAGTTCTCAGGTGCCAAACTCGCCAAGTGCATCGAGGCTCAACAGGCAAAGCGAAGGGATGAGAGAGCTGCGGAACGCCATGCATCAAAAGAAGCTGACGATAGACAGCGTGAAATCGTCAAGCTAAAGCTGCAGCTTTGTGAAGCCGCTCGTAATGCACTGAGCGAGAAGCAAAGGGTCGCTCAAAAGCGCGATGACTAGCAGGCTTACCCACATGGATTTGAGCGAGAAGTAACCCATCAGGATTGGCCTAAAGAGAACTGGACTCTTGTTGTGAGCATGTGCCTTATGGCAGACGCCTAAAGGGGCCTTGAAACACGTTTTGAAGGAACCACGGAGTCAATTCTCTGGAAGAGCTTATTGTCACACGAATTCAACGGCGCAAAATTTTTAAGAATTTGTCTAGTGCGAGTGGAGTTACAAAAGTTTGTTGCAGGCTGCGATTGCATTCTCTCTTCTCTCGTCCAAACTAAAGCGCTGGAATCTAAGCAGGAAGGATTGTCAGGGCCACAGAAAACTGTCACGCGTGCTTTGCTTCTTTGAGCGCTTTTTTTTCTTTTTCTTCGAATTGCAGGTTTTTTCCAGTTGGATTGTGTGCGCACGCGTGGACAAGTAGCGGCCTCCCGTGGCGATCTCTGTAACGAGCGAGCACGCCATAATCAAATATGGCTATATTCAAATATAGATGGGTCGTTGGCAAGTGATTTTCGGGCATATAACTTTATTTGTTGAGAGAAGAGAAAGCAATTTTAGCCGCCTTTGATAATTTATCGTGAATTCCAGGCTGCGTGCTGGGTTATAATATATGGCTTGCGTGTTGTAGGGAGCCTCTACTACCAATCAGCAGCGTTTTCTGACCATGCCTGAAAAGTATTGCAGGCCCCTTTAACAATTATTGGTCGAATGACTGCTGCTGATTCACTCGAATACCAGAAGGTGAAGAAAGCTTTGCTTCAGATGTTCCCATTTGCTGCGTATGGTTACCAAGACAAGTTTCGAAAGGCAACAGCCTCAGATAGCGAAAATGGAACACAGTCAGCCGTTAGGAGTGCGAGTTACTTTGATCATTGAATTGACATGACCAACGTTTGCAAAACGTACGAAGGACTACGTGATCATATAATCTCCGAGCAGTTTCTGCGCTATTTCCAACCGAAACTAGTAATTTTATTGGAAGAACAAGAGTGCTAATTTCTTGACAAACTTGCTAAGCTCTGATCACTTCCTGGAAGCACAGAGGTTGCAGAACTTCGGAACAAATCCCGATAACATGAGAGACTTCTATGGGAAACACAAATAAACGTCCCGAAAACCACAAGTCAAGTGCATGCTCTGCAATGAGTTCGGCCGTTCAGCTCCTGACCGTCGCATCTCACCTGAAGAAACGTTTAATGCAAGCTGTGAGACAAACAGGAACACATATATGGAAATTTCAGAGGTCAGTGCACCGAGCACATACATATGTCTTCATATGATGCATCCACGAAATCCTCAACAACTAGGCCTCGTTAGTGCAGAACTTCGAAGGGGCTTTAGGAAGCAAAGTAGCTGCTCAACAAACCGCAATGAGGTTAGGAAAGAAGATGTGCCTAAGCGACGAGGTGCCATCAGTCGAAGGGTGGCTGCTGGAACGAAAGGTTTGCGTGCTCCGGAACAAAGACTGCAATACAGCAATTGTCAGGCGAGAGCTCGTTCTTAAAAAGTGCTGGACGGACAAAAAAATAAATGTTGTTTTGCTTGACGGTTCAACCGGTCGCCGACCTGAAACCATGGTTCAAGTGAAAACACCTTATTTTTCAGGCAAGAGTAAGGTAGCTTGTATGGACGACCCATTGCATGACGTGGTTCAGGGAAATCTCCGAAGCATCAGGGGACCATACGATCCTGATACTGACTCGGAGCAAGCTGTTGCCACAAAGGAAGAAGAGTTAGGGGACCTTCGACAGTCTGCAAGCGTGGCGAACACAAAAGTGAAGCAACAAAAACAAAACAAGGTGCATCTTCTGCGGGTGTCAGAAGTTACATGCAGTAACGTTACCAAAGCGCTACCTATTGAAGCACAGCAAAAGAACTCGAAGTTGAAAGCGGTTTTCGCTAAAGTGAACGAAGAATACAGATCTCAAAAAGACCACAGCTATAAATTTGTGGAAGAAACTGAATTGCTCTACCGTCGTTATCACCTTGCTACAGGTAGATTATTCAAGAAGGTGGTTGCTCCGAAGAAGTTAAGATGGAATATTTTAGATGTTGCCCATGAAGTAAATAAGAGGACAACCGACGTATCCTGCAATAATTCTATTGGCCAGATTTACATGGAGACGTAAAAAGCTTCACGAACTCCTGTGACATAAACCAAAGTACAACCCCTAAAGACAAATCAGGTGTAGCTTAGTTGGGAACATGCGTCTGATCTGCACTCCACTTGAAAGAATTGAAGTGGATCTGATCGGCCGTTTTTTACCAAGGAACGACCATGAAAAATTGTACGTGCTGACGCTGATTGCTTTTTTTGCTTTTGCAAGAAGGTATCCGGATGAAGTAGCACTTCTTGCAACTGACGCCATTCATGTTCCCGAATCACTCATCGAAACGCTCTCTTGCATTGGGTTACCCCCAAAAAATGGTCACAGACCAAGGAGTAAGCTTTATTTCCGACTTCATGAAAGAAGTTAGTCAGCTTTTTTTTGTTAAGTTGCTTAAGAAGACGCCATAGCATGCCATGACGAATGGTCTCGTCGATGAATTAAGCGACATGTTGACGATGATGTTAAAGAAAATGTTTCAAGAGAGACCAGGATCATGGGATAGGTTCCTCGGTCCACTGCTTTTTGCCAGCCGAGAAGTACCACAAGCGATTCTCGAGTTCTCTCATTTTCAGCTCATCTACTGTCATTATGTCCCAGGACCGCTGACAGTCTTTAGAGAGCTGTGGACTAATGAAGGACTCGATGGAAAAACATGGACTACCTGCATCTTTGACTTGCGTGATCCACTGGAGGAGACATGTAAGATCGCGCATGAAGAACTAAAGAAGGCTCACATCAAGCAAAAACATACTATGACAGGAAGAGCCGTCCAAGTAAATTGGCCTCAGGTGACAAAGTCCTTATGTTGTTGCCGATGGACGCCAATAAGCTACTTACGCACTTATTACTAATTTATTTTTATCTATTTACGGACCTATTTGAATATTTTATAAATCGCGCAGTAGTGTTATTGCACAGAAAAATAAATAAACCTCAAACCTCACAAGAACGATCTTGAGGAACTGAGCGAAGAAATGACGTAGACTAGGTCAATGATGCATTTGGGAAAGCTGAAACATTTCACGTGAATATGTTTAAAAGTATCAAGAACGTGAGCGTAGCCAGCTCCAGCAGGTGTCTGTTGTAACGGAAGTCAATCAAAGCACCATTGAAGGACCAGGAGATGAAGTAAATGCCGTGGCAGTATGGAACCTGCATCGCACGCAATTTTGTACCAATTTGAACATATCCAGGGGCATCACTGCCGAACAGGTTTAAGTGAAATGCCTTATGAAAGTGGAACGTTTTCAGACGTGCCTGGAAAGACGGAGCTCGTACAGCGTTTGCTTCGTCTTACCTCCGACAAACCGCTGCATGTTCCTCAGTACCCCATACCATTCAGCCTGCAAAAAAATTGAAAATGAAGCGTAAGATGGCCGAAAGTTCGGCATCATCGAGAAGTCAAGTCGCTGGGCCACGCACCCATCGTTGTAGTGTACAAACCAGACAACACGCTTCGTCTCTGCATCGACTTCAAGAAGCTACACAATATAATCATCCGAGATTGCGAGCCAATACCACGCATTGATATCCTGCTCACGCTTGTCAGTCAAAAGCGATTTTTTTCTAAATTTGACATCAAGAAAAGATATTAACAAGTACTAATGTCTGCAAAAAGCCGAGAAAAAACTGCTTTCTCCAGTATGTCTAGTCTCTACCATTTTACTTACATGCCTTTCAGCGTCAAGACAGCTCCGGCAGTCTTTGCGCGACTCTTGAGAAATGGGCACGGTGGGGTCAAAAATGTTTATCGTTACTTTGACGATGTTGTGATAGCTACCGATACATAGCATGAATACCTGGGCACGAATTGAAAAGTGTTTGATCAAATCGAAGAAGCTAATCTTACGATCGAGCCGACAAAATGCAAAATAAGATTGAGCAGCACAGTGTTTGTGGAACATAGCGTTGGTAAAGCTAAACTCGAACCAGATCTCAAAACACTAGATAAGATTCTGGCTGCTTAACGTCCTTCAAATAAGAAGGCAGTGCAATCATTCCTGGGCTTTGCTGGATATTACCTTGCCTCCATAGCTAACTACGCAAAAATAACAAAACGGTTAACTGACCTTACTAAAAAGGGACAAGGTCAAATGGTATCGCGGGGCCCAACTCAAGAGGAAGTGTTCACAACAATCAAGCGGAATATGGGTGATGCGCACATCCTCCTCGCTCTCGATCAGTCAGCTGAGCCTCTACTTCATATAGACGCCTCTAATACAATCCTGGGAGCAGTATTGCTTTCGATGAGCAACGATCAAGTAATACACCCTGTCGCTCACTCTAGTCGTATACCCGGTTGCCAAAAGAGACCCGCTATTCTACGAGCGGGAATGTCTTGCACCTGTATGGGCCATACATAACTTCCTTATCTATCTGTGCGGGAAGCCTTTCATCGTACATTAAGCTCACCAGCTACTACAGTGGTTGAATTCTTCCAAGCACCTCAACAACAAGGTGTTGAGATGAAGTCTAGCTGCTACAAGATTGTTCGTTTTATGCGCAGTACATAAAAGGCTGCGACAACGTAGGAGTTGATTATATGAGTCGTGCTTAACATTTAAAAAATGCTTAACCAGAAAACTTACAACCTGCTGCTCAAACGCTTCCCCACTCACCTTTCTCTGGAATGTGAACTTTCTTAAAATAGAGGGCAGTGTAATTATGTGAAAGCGTGGGTTCTGTTATACAAGAACAACAGAGTGTGTCGTGTGGTGGTGACTCGGTGATGACCTGTGTTTCTTTTTGAATTTGTGTGCAATGGGGGAGTGAAGAGGATAGCGATCTTGTGCGCCTGTGGCTTGAAAAAGCGTGGCAGTGCGTCAGCTGTGCGTGGGTGTCGGAAGGTTCCAGGGCTGTCTCCTTCGCTGGGCGTCCGGTTCAAGGGAGAACCCGGGGGCCTACATCCTGCCACCTCGGCGTAATAGAAGTGCTCCCGCCTGTTCCACCACAAAAGGTAGATCGAACCAGGGACCGGGTACGAGGCCGGGACCATCCTTGCCGCATTGTACTGACGGGCGCACGTGGGGCCGACTACGTCTTCGTAGAGCGCTTTCTGTGGGCTCGAAACTCCGGGATCAACGGACGCGAATCTACGCGACCACGTCACTCACAGAGCAACGGTATCGGACGCTCAATGACTTCGAGGCGGTTATACCTTGTCGTCGACTCTGAACCGTACGAGCATGTTTTGACTCTCGCGCGTAGCGGACAGAATGTGGGCGTTAACTGTATTCATATGCTATTTTAAGTCATTCACTTCTGTAAATACGCGTGTTTGTTTATTCACCTGCGTGCTGCGTCATTCTTTCTGGGGCAAATCTTGAACCCAAAGATAACATCAAGCTTACTAGTATCCCTGTAACTCGAGCAAGCTTGTTGGCGATAATGTAGACATGTTCATTCTATAACATGTTTTTCTGAAAAATGACACCTATACTCTAGACTGAAGCCACTACATTTATCACGGGGGTTCCTAAATGAAGACAATCATGGACTATCTGTTTTTTTTTTGTTTCAATTGAAGAAGTACGCGTTTTGTTTTGGTTGCAATGACAGATAAGGAGTTCAATATACCCCTTTTGTTTATTGTTCTAAAGTGTCATTGGCAGTATTGATTAGCTCTCTAACGTTTCTGGAAGCCATCAGTAAGCTGGTGTCGTTCACAAATATTACAAATCACGCAGTAGTGTTATTTGTTCAATCGTTTATATGAATGGTAAACAATCCCTGTATGATTCCTTGCGGAACCCCAGCATATATCGGTAAAAGTTTCGTGATTTATTGCTAATAACAGCAGTTTGATACCTATACTGCAGATAATTTTCACGAAATCTAGAAGTGTATGGATTATGTACCACTAAAACCGTAAATACCAAGTTTTGTTAGTAAAGAGCTGTGCTTTATAGTATGAAAGGCCTTTAAAAATTTATAGATATCCCAAGGCTAACTAAATTTTCTTCAAAGCCTCGCAGAACTAGTTCTTTTTGACTCAATAATGCTGATTCAGTTAAACGACATTCTCTTGATCTAAAATTATTATATGTAAGAAAATTGTGCTTCCGACAGGATTATCTTATGCTTATATGCAGAAGCTTTTTGAGACATTTAGAAAAACTAGGAAGAATTTATAATGGTTTATAGTGAGAGAACTTGTTTCGGTCGCAAGGTTTCAAAAGTGCTGTTACCTTCGCGGTTCGCATGTGCTTTGGAAACATGCCGTTCGCCATCGAAATAGTGCACAACAGCTACAATACAGGACTGCTTAGATTCGTTGGTTTGGTAGGTTGTCCTTAACAATTAAATGGCTTCTACGGCCAATCCTCTTCTATCGTATGTAACCGGCAAGTCACACTGGGTTGCGCAGACAGCGACGGAATATCAGAGAACCATCCACATTGTTCAGACCCTTGAAATAAGATTTCATGCGCAACGTGAGCAGCCGATTTTATTCTGGAATTAATAAGACCACCAACGGTATTCCTGAAGCATTCGATTTTTCATGTACCTAATATGACGTGCCTCACCACCTGATTTGTTTACTGAGGACGAACAGTTTTGTGTGCTGATATCTTTCCCATCTGAGTGTCCTTTTTCTGGGCCCAAGGTCACCCAGTATAAAGTTTCATCGGAACCAGTTTTTATTTAACTGCTTTCTTCATTACCACGACCACGTGGATTTAACAAGGCTGAGGCAGTATTGTTTCAACTGTGCATCAACACGTCTTAGATCGTGGCACCTATGTAACCCACAGAGGAATACAGCCAGTACCAGCATAATTATATATTGAAAAACCAAATCAATAGTAATAAAACCTCTATGGAGCGTTTCGTAGACTCTGCGAAATTCCTTAAAATCCCCTACGTCTGGTAACATACTTCTTCGAAACCCACAAAGGATCGAACTAATTATAGATAACAAATGCTGCAATATTTCCTAACCGCTCTTTACCATATATGGCTCTTCAGTGTTAGATGTATTCCACTGAAAGTTGTACGACATATACGATTGGAAAAAAAAGCACTGTCATCATCACCGGTTTGTGCTATTGATCACTATAGGCAGGCTTTTTGGGTAGTGATTGTATAAATAATTCCCCACTGTTATTCGCAAATTTAGTGCTTCAGAGGTTGGTATAGAAATACTGTGAACTGAGCGTCACATTGCGTTCTTTCAGAGTATTTATGACACCACTGGTCCCGGCAACTACAATTCTGGTAAACTGTTCCACAACATTACGGTCACTGCTCCCTGGAAGGAATTGTGTGTTAATATAAATTGAATCGAATGGGCCTCTCGTAGCGCCTTGCATCCACAGATCTCCGAGGTTGCCGCATAAGCACTTCTAGTCATCGCCTTCTCCGTCAGGTGCCGCAAGCATTCCGCATGTAGTGCGTGAACGAAATTTCGATACAGTGGAGATACTTTTGCACTGCAGCAGCAGCGTAAATCCAGAAAAAGCGAAAAGGGGTAAATCCAGAAAAAGCGAAAATTTCTGGGGTAAATCCAGAAAAAGCGAAAATTTCTGGGGTAAATTCAGAAAAAGCGAAAAACATCTCTCCGAGCTTCAAAGCTCAAGTTTCCCGGCTTAATGCTTCGCATTGCCGTGAGGCGTTTATCGCTTCCGTTGCTGAGACTATCCTGCGGACTAATAAGGCTGAGCAGAGGCAGCGACAGAATGCGAGCAACACGGATACAGAGCGTGAAAGGATAGCCGTGATTCCATACAAACACCAGATATCACACAGGCTCAAGAAAATCGGTAAACGAGTTAGAGTTCGTGTCCTGTTCTCTGCAGTGTTCAAATTAATCCGCCTCACCAAATCTACAAACCCGCTGAAAACGCAGTCATCAACGGAGTGCAGAGTTCAGCATAGAAACAGGCATGCGGTATGCTTCCGGGAAGTTGTCTATAGGACCCCCCTTTCATGCGGTGCTTGTTATGTGGGAACGACCAGAAGTTGTCTGAACGATCAACTGAGAGAACGCGCTAACAATGTTAGAGACGGGAAAGATGGTTTTCTTGCTCAGCACTGCACTGAGTGCAACTGCGTGCCCTTTTTCAAGAACACAGTGACGCTGTACAAGCACAAGGATGAGCGCACCCGAGTCATCGTCGAGGCCGCACAGATGGCACGCGAAGAGGTGTATTGCATTAGCAAGCCCTCCGTGTCTCTGTCCGAGAAGCATCCTCGAAGGTTTTGTTGCGCGCAAGTAGTTATGTTATCTTTACTTTTCTGTTTCGTTTCCTTATAGACTTTGCCTTTTTCTTTGCTTTTTGTTTTTTTTTTCCTTACTCATGTTTTGCTCTATGTGCCATATGGTTTTTTTTCGCATGGTTACTGTCTCCTCTATATATTTTCGCGTTTTGCGCAATAAACTCAGTTGGAAGTTAGCGCTCGTGTCCTTCTTGCCCTTCTTGTCTCTGTGTCATCGTTTTGTTCTCGCGCTATAACTATCGTCATGCCATACCAACTAGCTCAAGCTCAAGCTGCCACACTTCTAAGTACTGCACATTTTCATTTATTTTTATTGGTGCACTTCTTCTCTATTTACTCATTCAGTTATGCCAAGATATTCAATGGTTTTCTATTTATGGCCTCTTCGAATTATTTCCATTCAATCTTGCAGGGGCCCTTGAAGGGCCTGCGTTATACTTATAAATAAAGAAAAAAGGCAGTGGCTGATTCATCGTTTTAAGCATCTTATAACACGAATGTCAAAACGGGTTTTCACAAAAGCAGTTGAGTGCATAAGGCGCATTGTTTTGATACAAGGGCGAAGGAATGTTAGCTGCGGCAACAAATTACGAGGTCGTGCGAAGAACGACAAGAAGCTCGAAACTGGCAGCGTGCACCTCAAGCAGAAAGCATGCACAAAACCAGCGTACGCAGCACGAGCGTGGACTGCAACACCTCAATACCTAAAGCGCACTGTTTAAGCAGAAAGTAGAACATGCGAAATGAACGCTCAAGGATACGCAGGTGAAACGCGAACATGTGTCACAATTCTTACTTCTTGCTTTCATGAACGCGGCTGCGGCCTCCAAGGAAGTGACTGTTGTGCTCTCAGGAATCGCGAGCCTGTTGAGTGCGTGCTCAGGAGACACCAAGCTCCGCGGAGACGGTGCTCATAGAAACGTGAGAAGTGACGATTTTTAGAACGCACCCAAATCGTAGCGCCATCTCGTAACTGATGACGAAAACGCGATGACATTGCATAGCTCAGAAGGCCACTAAGCGCTGTGTGTAGTATGTATATATATATATATATATATATATATATATATATATATATATATATATATATATATATATATATATATATATATATATATATATATATATGGCTCGGCCGTCAGCAGCTTTGACAGCTTCGTTTCATGGGGCAGTCGTTAGCACCGCCCGCTGGGAATTGAGAAGTCGCGGGTTCGAAGCGCCGTGACAGAACTTTGTTCCTCGCTTTTTTTTTGCAGTTTCTTAGTGTATAATTTAGAACGTCATATCTATGACGAAAATACGCTAGTGGAGCCGTGGTGCACATCTGCATAAAACACCTTTATGTTAAATCACTAAACAAAAAACCTGGCAGAGCACTGTCATTAGTCTGTTGCTTCGTGGGTAATAAATCATAATGCCGCCTAGACCATTCTTCATCGATTACAATGTCAGCAGGATCAGCACCCAGTCTCCAATATTACCATCGTGAAGATAGTGCGCCAGTGAATGTCGCATTATCGGTATGATCAGCCATACAAGTTTTTCTGAAGAACCCGGCTAGTTCTTCGTCGCTTAGGTATCTGACCACCACATTATTTTGACGTCATGGTTATACAACCAATCACAGAAGGCACCTCGCTGCACAATGCACTTAAGCATTCATAAGAGAATGTGGGGGTTTGCAAAGCAGTGCAACTGACGGCGTAATGCAGAAATGGGGTGGTTTATGCGACGTTGGAAAAGACATGAACATTGACAATCTCGTCGAGGCTCGAATTATTGCTGAAATGGCTTAGTCTACAAAATATTCGTGTGCCGCAGCGATGAAAGCGCACCTTGTATTGCTAATTGAGGCTGTCCAAAATCAGCGACTTGACAAATGTAGTACACCACGTGCCATGGATGACTGAAGGGAACGACGAATGCCGAGACGCATTCAGGCGAATAGACGTGCTACCATTCAGTGACGCATCACCCAAGTGAACGAAGGGGCTAACAACAGTGTCTCCCAAAGTAGTGTTTAGCGAATATTACTTCATCTGAGACTGCGCAGCAGGCGCCTGGTTCCTGCACCTATCCTGGAGGTGTTTTTCGGTGACAAATGCTAGAATTGGTACGCCAGTATCGCAACATAACGCACGCTGAGTGGCAACAGGGGGCGGCATTTTTTCGATTATTGGCATTCTGTGCTTCACCGGACAGATAAATATTTACGTATACGGCAAGAAACTTCTAAAAGCAAACATCCTGAAACAATTGCCAGAAGCGTGCAGGCTGTAGACGGGAGCATTACTAGGGGGCTGGAGAATGGCTACTGGAGTCGGCATGGCTCACCATCCAAGTGAACACCTTCACGAACGTAAGAGACTCTCTTCCGGCACGTCTCGCAGCCGTCCGCTCTGCGAAAGGCGGTTTTCCTGGCTTTTCACAGGTGGTCACAATAATATGACGGGAGCGAACATTTTATGAAAAAGGCAGGGACAAGAGATAGTAAAGAAAAACACTGACACCGAACAGCTGACATCCAAAAACGCACAGGTAGTTTCGCGTGAATTTCTAAGTCAAATCTTACTTTGTTGATTTTGTCGAAACATATTTGAGGTATTTTCGTGTACGCGAACAGTGATAACTACTTTTGCTAAGAAATATTTTTCATTCAAATTTAGCACATTGCTCTTCCACATTAGTAGTGTAATGAACCTCA
The DNA here is from genome assembly GCA_013436015.1 of Rhipicephalus annulatus. Lineage (NCBI taxonomy): Eukaryota > Metazoa > Arthropoda > Arachnida > Ixodida > Ixodidae > Rhipicephalus > Rhipicephalus annulatus. Next base: position 541,893 of record WOVY01010284.1, on the reverse strand, counting down.
ATCAGCACAATCGTGTCAGAACGTTAATATGGCTACCTACTATACGAAGGTGGTAATAGTGCCAGTGCATATTTTTGGTATGGTGTTATATTTTTTTTTTCAAATATTATTTAACAGCCCAAAGCTTTTTTACGACCCTGCTTAACATATTTTTAATGAGTAGAGCTTGAGTAAGCAATGTTTGCGTTAGCCCTACACACTTAAAAAAAATGGAGTGACGTACTCTCCATTTAGGGAGGAACGGCGATGTCCCCAATGTTCGTCTTCAAATAGAGAAACGTTGCTCCCTCATCCACGGAGAAACACGTTCCTCCTTATGAAAATCAACATGGCTGCCCCCCGGCGAAGCGAGTAGGCTTAGCAAATGCAACGATTCTCGACTGGTAAGGAGTACACGGCACTGAAAGTTACAAAAAACGGTCCCGCTGAGCTTGATATTGAACGAAATTATTATAAAAACAAGCAGACGAACCTGTGGCGGTGAACACATCGCGAAAGAGAACGACGGAGCAAGTACGTTTCGTTCGGTCAGCGAAGCCACGTTCACTCCGAAAGACACGGTTTCTGCAGAGCCCTCACCTGAAGAGTGCATGCTAGGCTTGCTGTATTTATTTCTCGCAGATTCACATAGTGTAGCGACGTTATCCATGCGCTTACGGGTCCGCAGGTCACGAGATGTGCCTCCGAACCGTACACTCGATCGCAGCGAAACCATTCCGAATCCGTAGTGCAGATTTGATAGATAGATGTTCAACGATATATAAATGGCTGGAGGTGTGAGAGCGTCATAGCAATGAAGTAGGTGGTGGTAGGTGGCGCCATCTGGAGGGATTGGACAAAGTTAAAAATAAACGTCGCGGCAGTCAACTTATTGATGTTATTACCCACTATCACGGCTCCCTTGAGGATTGTTTACGCATCAACCCATTCAAGACCACTTACGGGCACCGAAGCCCTATTATGTGCTGATGCAATCCATATAGCTACGCATGCACACATGGGCACATAGTAACACAAATAGTACGCAACAAGTACACTAGCGTATACGCTAACAAGTACGCAACAAGAGCACAATCAACCATTCAAAACCAGCGGCTCACACCTCGACGTGTTTACTCACACTGTCCCATGAAAGCGCGCCAGCTTATATAGCGATGAATTTCGACTGACATGAGCGGCACAGGTTACAAGTAGGTTTTCTTACACGTTTTTTTACGTTTTTTATCAATACCACAACATGCGCACACGTAAATATATTGTATCTGATGCTTAGGTAAAGCTTAGTTAATAAATTGTTGCACAATAATGAACGGAATAATTACTAGAGCTTATCAGATTTTCACGAAGGCGGATGCCCCAAGCCGTGCTTAGAATGCCCACGGCAATTTGAACGCTGCGCCATCTGTCGACCACTGCCACAGTTACTTTTTTTTTCTTGAAGCCTCTGAGACTGCAAACACTCGCCGCGCGTTAGGCATTTCGGAGGTCACGTTTTTTTTTTTCTTCTTCTTACTTGGAGAGGGCGCAGCATGCAGACCAAACTTTGTCTCCGTCGTGGTAGGTGTTCTGTGGTCACGTCGACATCGTTTAGTTGTTTCGTCTTAACGTTTGCTTATATTATTTTTACGTGCGTACCACAAGTGTGGCCGTTAGCCATGGATATAGTACACCACTAGCCCTTCAATGACAATGTTTTTGATGCGGTAACGACCGTCCTAGCAGTGTATACGTACGTTACAACGCGGGTCTTGCGAGATAAATAAGCGATGACCTCGCATCCGACGGTATTTTTTCGTGAGCCATGACAGTGGCTGTTGGCGCCGCGGCAGCTCTCATACTTGAGTGTAGGAACTATCGCTGCAGTGCGCAAGTTTACTATAACTTTATAGAATGTTGTGCCTGCATACTTTTCCGCTTCAGATGCCTCTCGCGATTCGCCTCGCGTGTCAACTTGCAATCATAGGTGCGTGCCACAATTTTGTTGTTAGCGCTGTGGCTGTGATGGTTATTACTCTGGATTCGGAATACTCTTTTCACAAAGGTGAGTGAGCGTTAGTACTTACTTGCTGTGCACAGCTGCTACTAGAAGTGCATTTTGTGTTGAGTTTCTCACGACAAAGGAGAATCATGGACGAGAAAGACATACTGCTCGCGTGCATAATTCCTTCCTACTTCTCAGTGCTGGCATGGGCAATTCAAAACGAATGCGATTGAGAATTTGGTTTAACCTACAGAAGTCATTGGTTCACTTTTCACAAAAGTTTAGTTATGATGATGTTTAAAAAGTTTCTGATGGTTGTAATCTAGTCTGGCGAATAAACGCTCGGTGAAACTTCGCAGCCTGTTTCCCTTTGTGCTTTCACCTGCCGGGGTAGCATAGCCTTATTGGGTGTCGTGTGACTATGCTGATGGACGCAGGTTCGACTACCGGCCACGGCGGCCGTATTCGAATGGGGGTAAACTGCAAAGAACATCCATATGGTGGTAGTGGCACGTATAACTCTATCAATTGTATATGATCGTACTTTCACGCATGGACTGTAGAGTGGTATCAGGTTTCCTACACTATTGAAAAAATAAGTGTGATGCTTTTTTGCGCGCCTCGTTGAATTCATGAGTGCTGTTGGTGCCGTGCGAAACTAAAAATGCGTGGGCTTACCAAGTATGTCGACACCGAAAAAAATCATTATTTTTTTTTACACTCTAAGGTAATCGATAAAGCAAGACTGCTTGGGAAGCAGAGCTTCTTGTATTCATGACAAATTGGTAGTATGAAACAACACGAGACACACATGGAAGTGTGCGGAGCATCGTGCGAGTGCCTGACGATAAAAAAAAAGAGAGGCTTTTACTCTATACTAATAAAACAAAAGAAAACGCCATTCCTGCATTGCTTACAACAATCTTAGGTGAAAGCAATCGCTCGCGACTGGCCGCGGGCGGCTATAGGCTTGGCGTGCGCATGCGCGCGAGCAAGACCCCCGTGATTGAGGAGAAACTTGAACGCTGAAGGAGGAACGTTTCTCCTTCGGTCCTTGCCGCGAGAGGGCGCGACGGGTAAAGCGCCCGAAAGGGAGGAAGTCGCTGCGCCGAAGGAGGAACGGAGCCCGTTTCTCCATTCTCGCTCCCTTTTTTTTAAGAGTGTATGTTTATAATTTTTTATTCGAGGAAACTAACCGAAATAGAACTTGCTTTATCATGGCCACATGTGTCAAAAAGATGTGCTTTTTATGACACTGCGCCTCATATAATTTATGAAGACAACGCCGTGAGTAGTGTTACTGGCATGGAAAGTCTCCTGCAGTGCAGTTCACACCCCCGTCAAAGACGGATTGTCGCGCAGCTGACCGGGAAATCGCGCAAGGCAGCGCGTGGTCGCGTTTTACAACAGCTGGTGTATGAGAGATCACACTTCCGTGGCACTGCGGAGCCTGTCGTCTCGCCATTGTCATTCCCTCCTCCTCGCACTGTTCGCCATCGCCATCTTTCATCCTCCACCGGGTTCTGCGTTCACTCTATTTCATCGGCGTTCGCTCATTGGTTACGCCGATTCTGCTCACCGCAAGAACGTGCTCCTAAAGTCAGGCCTCCTAAAGTACTCAACTTGTTCGATAGCAACAAGAATATCCATGTAACTGCCAACGGGTGCTATTCTTCATCTCGTGCCGTTCACTCTTGAGTACCGCAGGGTTACGTCTTAGGACCCCTTCTATTTCTAGTTTACATTAATGATTTGCCTTTATGTGCTTCTTCTAACTGTTTGCAGATGACTGCGTGGTGCTTCGAGAAATTAACAGCCCGAATGACATCACTGCCCTTCAAAATGACATTGACTCCATTTTTAACTGGTGCACAACTTGGCAAATGGAACAAAATATTTCAAAATGCAAGGTATTTCGCATTTCCCGAATATCATTTTTTCCTGCTACTCACTCAACAGTATCCCACTCGAATCAGTCACCATTACCGTTATCTAGGCGTCGACATCACCACTTGTTTAAGCTGGTCTCTCCATATCCGCTCCATTATACGCAAACCGCATGCTTGGGTACATTCGTCGCAACTTCTCTTCCACAACTCTCTCACTTAAACTAATAATGTACAAGACGCTGATTCGTAGCAAGATAGATTACACTGCTGCAGTATGGGATCCGAGTTCAATTAATTTAGTCAATGCTCTTGAGCTAATCCAAAACAATTTTGTTCGTTTGATTCTTCACAACTACAGTCATCACTCTAGCATTTGTGCCATGAAAAATTCACTTGAACTGCCGTCTCTTGCGTCTCGTCGTATGCTCTTCCGCCTCTGTCTATTTCACAAAATTTATCATAATATTCTAACTCTTCGCGAGGCACTTATTTTTCAGCTTTCTTACGTATCATCTAGAATTGATCATCCTAATAAAGTTGGCATTATGTCATGTTTAACAAAACATGCAGCGATTAATTTATTCCCGGAACATCACTAGACTGGAACCACCTTCCCGGATCTGTGGTCATCTTGACCGATCATCATATTGTTTCGTTCGGCGCTAACTAGCATTGTACAAACTCCCGCACTTACTTACTTGTTCTGCTTGTACACAACGCTTATATTTTGTTCTTTTTTGTTTGTTTTTATTTATTTATTTATTAGCTAGCACTGTATAAGTAAAAACTCGTGTTTCACCCCCCTACATAATGCCTTTGGTCCAGGTGGTATTACGAATCAATTAAATAATTAGTCACGCCAGTGCGACAACGCCTGCAACATAGTTTTAAAAACAATATCTGCACTAGCGGTTTGGTGCAAATGCAAATAAACACACAAAGAACCCTTAAATCGCAATTGACTTTTAAGGGTTCTCCAAAACGTGAAATCATGACTAACTATCACTTCATGATCATGACGTTAGGTGGGCTATTCGCGGAAAGGACACGCTCACCAGACGTATCGTTCATATTTGTTGAAGGGACTAGAAGTATCAGCCTTGTGGCGATAATAAAAATAAATATTGCATGAGTTTGCTCAATATTACTGCCATTGTGAGTCAAGCATAAATTGTCCTTTCAGCAATTTCTTTTTCCGTAATAACGAATTCCCGCTAGGTTTTATTCGGAAGTCACACTCCGTACCTAATTTTATGAAATAATACAGACGGCTTGTCTTATTTTCAATTTCTAACTTTGATTAGATTAAAGCGGCAGGGAGGCAGAGCGCAAGTTATTTTTCTGTTCGCTTTCAGTTACAGTATAAAATCACAGTCACAAATAGGTAGTCAGTAGAGGTGTGACTTACGACATAGTTTTTCCCTGAGTCCTAGTCACACATGAAAAACTTTATGTTCTACAATTTAATAAATTCAATTCTAGAAGTACGCAACTCGCATTTATCGCTATTTTTTACACTGCATGCTTGAATTCAAGTGGCAGCAGTAAAACGAGGTGTACTGACAGCATGTTTCGAATCGAGGAAACAAGCAAGTATAGCCAAAAGTATCCAAGTAGTCAAAACAATTCTTTTTTTTGCCTGTGAAAGCGTTTAGAAGTAGCCAAAAATGACAACACATGTGTAAAGAAGACCTTCTGGCCGGGAACGCCTTTTCGCTCGGACAGTTGATTCGTTAGAATGCAACACTATGCCATTCTACGCGCAATGAACTCCAAGCACTCTTTCTGTAGGGAAATGGCGAGGGTCGTACGGCTGGATCAAAGATACTTCAAAGCACTGTCCATGAATCTGTGCGTTCTCGGGACGCTAGATCTATGCGAGTCTCTCATCACTCACGTATGAACCGAGTGAGCGTGAGCTGCTCCGAAGAGTGTCGAGCTCTGTGCTGTAACGCTGCTCTCTGACTGCACTCCGTGCGCGTAAATAATGCGTGAATGCCGAGGGCGCTGGGAGCTGCTGCGAGTGTCCATTCGTCACTGTCGCGGCAGCGCTCTTCTAATTGCTTTCTGACCGCTTGCCAACGCGTTCCGGTTGTAGAGGCGGTCGGTGCACACACGATTGGAGCTGCGCCGAACGTCATCCCGGCATGCACGGCTACCTGCCTCTCCGGGCAACTCCTACCCTGCCGTGTTGTGTATACCAGCACAGAATATGTAGGCCCTCAGCCGCATGCACTAAAAGTACCGAACCCCTAAGTGAGAGAAGCCCCAGAAGCAAGGCAGGGTATCCTTGCATATGAGCATCGACAGGCGCACACGTTTTTCTACGGTGCAGATAACGAGTTACCTCTGGCTCATGCTCAAACTCTTGAACATGTCCAACAAAGAAAACAAGTACTAAAATTGTAAAAGTGGCAGCCTTTGCTCGAAACGTGGTCAGGTCCGCCCTCACTCTCTGCCGCTCTCTCACCTAGCTGGGAGTCAGAAAATTAATGGAACTCAAGAGCGCCGGTGCAACTTGCCCATAGAGCCAAGCCCGGCGAATAGCAAAACTTGTGAAGCAGTAAGAAAAAGGACCCGAAGCAAAATAAAATCGCGCAACCTCGAGAGAAATGCTTCTACTTCTTTTTCTTCTTGATGATTCCACTTTTCTTGTATTTCTTTACTGTCTTGCTTTATTTCTAGCTCATTTCTCGGTCTTAGTATTCTTACCACAAGGCACCAGTGAATTCGACGTCACCGCCGCTTCGCGTATGATTAATCGGAGCGTTGAGCAAATGGAAACAACAAGCCGCGCAGCTGGAAAGCGGGATGACCGATGGATCGGGGGGATGGTTGCGGTACAGCGGCCGGCAGCGGACGAGTGCGCGGGCCACTTGTGGGAAGAGTGCGATCGCGGCCGCGTGCTCATGTCTTTCGCGGCGAACAAGCTGTTTGTCTTTGCATTCGAATCCAGACGCCGCCTCCTTTAGCATTCGGAGTTGCGGCTGCTGCTCTTTTTGGTCATGACGAATCAATACAGGTCCGCCGACCCCGATCAGGTGGTGCGGAAATCAGCTTAGGCGTGAGTGGTGATGAGCACGCCGGCCGCAGCCGGAGGATGCGCTCAGCCGCTTAGCAGCAGTGTCACGTTCTAATCTGAACATACACGACAGCATAAGTACCTTTTTACGGGCTTGTGTGCGTACATAGGTTCCGCTTCTTAGTTGCGAGCCGTAATTACGCACAGCTGTTTCTTCTGTCTGAAGGCAATGAATTTACACGCTGGAGCCGTGCTTGCGCCATCAGAGCATGTCAAAGGACCCTTTAAAAAGTGGCATAACCCAGTCGAATGAGGCAATATCACCAGTCCGGCTTTTATTTAGATGAGATCTTGCAGTAGCTCTGTTCCTAAAGTCGGTCAAGAAATTCTGGCGGGGTTCCGGCCTCCTCCTAAACGCACTTAACATAGTATTCTAAAAAAAAAAAAAAGGCTGACCAAACGTAAACTCGTTTGAATATTTTTAATCAATTAATTGTTTTTGTTGCGTATCTTGTGTTTGCTTTTTTTATTTTTTACTGTGCATCCTTCCGACGAAACGAATTGGGAAAATTTCATTTCTAGGAATGAAACAAAACGATAGCAGTGCTTGCTGTGAAAGAAGCAGGAAACAGCACATAAAATATCTTGGCAAAAGACAATACCCTATTTTCAATTGGACATCCTGAAAGATGTGTTTTAAAGTAAGGCCTTGCTGTACAAGAACTACTTTGTAACTTTTCTGCGACCTTTCCGACAAACGCCATAGTGTTATAACACAAGAAAAATAGCACACACAATGAAAAGAAATTCAATGTAGTAAGTGTTTCGTTATAACGACTCATACATGTTAGAGTATGTTACAATGTCACTTTTTATTATCTAATGTGCATTCGAATCCGAGTGATAAAAAAGTGCTTTTTCTTTCTTATCCATCAGTTTCCTTCCTAATCGACAGCACGGCAACTCGACTAGAAAAAAACAGCCATATTTTTTATATGCGGGCTCCAATGAAGTATCAGATCCGAAGCAGCTCCTTGACTACCCTGTGTAACGCTGTCCCTCCGTCCGCACCACGCTCCCCAGGGTGCAGGTGTGTGGGCAGTGCCAAGTATGTCACGACTTTCCTCGCAGTGCGCACGCGTTAACGTCACTCTCTTCCTAGCCTGTCGCCGCTCGCCGCATGTGACACCCGCAAAGCTGTCCCTCACCTCTCCCTCTCGCACCTCCCAAGGCCGTCTGCTAGTAAAAAACCCGACTGCTCGTTCTGCACGACCGTTCACTGGTCACACCGTATATGTAGTCACAAGGTCGCGCGTTCGGAAATCAGTCAAGGGCATCTTTACTAAGCTTTCGCTTGGTGAGTGCCAACATCAACGTCGCCACCAGTGTCAGCGTTCGCGCCCGCTTCTTTGTGTATTCCCTTTAGCGGGAGATGATGCAATTTTATTTCACTGTTAGTGACCTTTAAATAGTTCACAGGTTCAACCTGAAGGATAACGTCTTGCCGATAATGGGAAGCGATAGGGACAGGAGCACTCAGAGTAAAGAGTTATTGCTGCACCTTTTTGACATTCCGTAATAAGTTCATTTTAATTACCATGTTTCTAGAGCGTACGTATGCGTCTGAAGACTTTGATAAAATTAAGGCTTATCTACAGATAAGAACGCGATATCATCGGCATACACTTACACTTACAGGTTCTTCTGTATAGGAATTGTGCGCAGTAAATTCTAGTGTGCTGGTTGGTCAGTGCGCACCTTCTTTGTCTATATCGTCTGCTAGCACCAAAGCACGTGCGGCCGGCTAATTAGCGATTTGGCTGCGCAGTATACTTGGCTAGTTGGGCCGGGACATGTTATGACCAAGGTAATTAGGGCAATGACAAACTTAAGCCGTAAAATACTACAAGCACAGAACAAAGCAACGTACATGAAGACAAGGACAAGCAGCACTTAGGTTCCTTCGAAATGCGTTTATGAGTCCTCCGGTAGTTTCACGTTTCCTGGAATCATCGCATTGGATGATTTATTTGTTATTTATTTTCGTTGCTAATTTTATAGCGTTTTCCTAGGCTTTGTTTGCTTTCACCAGTGCTCCGTCGTATGATGGATAATGGGTCTGGATGTTCTTGACTTCTTTTCCGCTACCCATGGAACATCATTCTTCAAGTGCCTCCAGACACATCATCTAGCATATGACGGAACACTGCTTGAAGCAAATCTCAGGAAAACGCTGTAAAATTAGCGAGAACAGGAAATTACCGAGGAAATCATCAAATGTGGTGATAGGAAACGTGAGCCTACCGGAGGACTCTTCAACGCTTCTTTCCAAGGGACCAAAAGTGCTGCTTGTCCTCGTCATTGTGTGTGTTTTTTTCTTCTGTGTTCGTGATAATGCGCGATTAAAGTACATAATTAGGCAAGTACCAACTAGGCCAACAATCAGTCCTAATTAGGCCAAATCATGGTAAGACAGAGGTGATTATGCTACATCTTAATAAGACAATGGTAACGAATTTCTGTGAAGCTATAACCATTAAACCTAAAGCATGTCAGTTGCTGCCCTAACAAAGCCATGCTCATTTACACGACGTTAATCATAAATACGCTAAGTGAAACCATGATAATTAGACCTTACTATTGTGATGACTATAAGTATAGTGCTAATAAGAATTACATTAAATAGCTCTACACAAATGATGGCATTTCTAATTGCGACCGAGATGATTATTGCCGTTTTAAATGAAACTTTATCAGTAAGGACAATACTGTTCAGTGTCATGTTCATTAAGCACTAGATAGTTAGTATAATCAAAATTGAAACACCGCTGGAAGGGCGTTCACTTCGAAGCAGACCAACAAGATGAGTAGACGGCCGAGTCCGAATGCTCGATGAAGCTAGGTTATCACAAGGTCCTCCATGGCTCCAGCGTTGCATAGTGCAAGATGGCCAAATTATTTTATAGATGAAAAGACGCTGCTGATCAGCGTCCACAGCATGAAACGCTTGACAATCACACAGACGCCATGACAGTTATGAGGTGAACTGGGGCCTTCTAGGAATCGACGAGTTTATGCCCGGGTTCATGCGTCAACTGGTTTGATTGATAGACATCCGCCGTGAACATCGGGTCCACCCACTGCCCAGGCCGCAACGCCAGTGAGCGACAAGTCTCATCTATCAGCTCTGTCGCGCAGGTTGCGCAACGACACGCGCAGAAGTAAAAGTTATATCAGCACGTGGCTGCTATATATCTAATTCAATAAGTGACCAGTAAAAGAGTGAGGGATTGTGGGATGCACCGTTTGCTGCCGGCTTCCGGTTCGAGAAGAATGTACGACGGCGAACAGCTCTGCCGCAAGCCTTAGATTATCCGTTTATCTTCATCCTGATAAACCATGGTTGGTTGTTCAGACGTTGGGTGCTCCAATTTGAGCATGAAAGGCAAAAGCAGGTATTGATTCCCATGAAATGAAGAAAAGTGAGGTGGGCCATGGCTGTGAAGACAACCACAGTGACAGGTAGGTAGCCTTCGAGTGCCGCACGTTGAAGCGTGTGAACGTTGAATGTGCGAAGACCATTTTAGCACAGGTAGGTGTGTATTCCACACAATAAAAAGCTTACGCATGAATTTGCTGCGACTATTACATCGATAAATAAATTGTCGCTCAGGGGCTCCTAGCAATTATATTATGGGAACGCGCGGGCGAAATCTACCTGCCATTAGAGATGAGCGCCGGCCATTGCATTATATATATGACAAAAACGCGAAAGCTTCACTCAATCAACATTAAGTTTACACGATGCGCTGGAGGATTTTATTGGCGTTTATCTGGGTCGAACTGTGCTCCAGGATGGCACACAAAGGAAGAAGTGCATTAAACAAGCGCAGGTTTTCGATTATCTGGCGCCGTCTATATATGACTGCATTGTTTAGTGCCCCCGTGTCACGCAGTTTAACCAAGATGAGCATTTGATGAATAAGCATGTGACTTCGACTAAGAAATGCATCTTATAGCACGCTGAAGGGTAGAAAAACAAGATATCTCAACACACTCAATAAGTGCTGCGCTTTATGCCGATCTACCTACGATGTCGGCCGAAGCAGCAATCCCGAAATAAACTCTTAGCACCCTGCTAAAGTCTTCCCCATTCCATGAGATCTTTAAAATTGGGATTTTTTTATCTACAGTAACGTATCCTCCAATGAAAACTGTCTTCTGTATTGACTTATTTGCTAGCCAAACTGACAGTACCTTGAGCAGCATAAAAGCATTGCAGATCATTTCAGTGCAATAAAAAAAATTTTTTTGCCGTTCGTGGCTTTCGTAGCTTGTCGTCGTCACAGTCATGGTTAGCGTAAACAAATAGCCAACTTCTAAAGCACTGATATTGCACGGAGAGGTGCTTTTTTTAACGGAGCAGCCGTCGTATCCCACAGTTCCCTGCGATTGCCCATATTACCAGTCACCTATTTTACCGTGCTCGCAACGTGTCAACTCACAGCCACGTTGCCGCATTGATGCGAGTGCCCCTGGCGATAGCCTCTTCTCCTATATATCTCCAGTATTCGAAAGAAGTGAAATGAGCAGCACGAGAGTGCTGTGTGCGCACACTTGGTGGATCGATTCTGAAAGTTTCCATGCTGCCGGTGGAATGAATGAACTTTCCCGAGAGATTACAAACGCCAAACAACATGACTGTGGGATGCGCGTGTGGAGGGAGAGACAATGAAGTGGAGTGAAAGGCGGGGAGGTGAACCAGAAGAAAATTTCTTGTTTGCTGCACTGCACTGGGAAAAAATGGGCATCAAAAAGTCAGGAGGAAAAAGGAGGGAACGAGATCATTAAAGAAAAGAATGTAGAAAACGTGCGCACAATCAAGCGCGAGAATGTCACAGTTGTTTTGCGAGTCCGATTGACCGAAGAGACTTGTGCAATGCTTTCTGGATGGAAGCCCGAATGTTCCGGCACTCCGAAATTGTTTTCTTCGAAAGCGGCTGGTCATCGAGCCGTGCTAACGTTGCCCAAAGCTGTTGTCTTTAGAAGCTTTAACGAGGGCAGTCACAAAGGGTGTGAGAAATGGTTCGTGAATGACTCTCCAAGCAACAAGCGGCAGCGGACGGTTCTTTCAAATGGTGATAGTCCGGATGGAATTTGAAGTTGAAATGACAGGTCTAAACGGCGTAGGCGGGTATGCAGAAAACCAGTCGTGTCCCACATTCAGTGTGTTATATCACGTGCAAGCAAGCGAATCTTCAATGCTGTGTCGCTTCTTGATAGTGCAATAGATTTCTATGCGCCACTTTCATGAGAATTCCTGGCAGAATTATCGGCATGTTTGTTGCGTCATGCTACAGTAGGCTAGAAGCCACGGAAAATGATGGCATGCCCTTTTTCTTCTAATTTCTGATAGGTTTCTCTTATTTCCAATACTAGTTCGTCTTGTGCGTGACGCATGGCTAGTTCGTTGAGCGTGACGCATGGCTACCGCTACCCGCCCAAAGCGGATAACCTGCCCATGCTAACCCGCCATATTTGTGAGGTCTTCACATGATGATCAACTGGGCAAATTTTATGGAGGATTCATGGCTTACCTAATTTACCTCTGGAGCTTCGCCCACTCATCATCATTCACTTAGTTGATGGGGCGGGCCTTTTGTGCTTGTTTTGCTCCGGAGACCTGCACTTCAAAGCCAGCGCCGTGTCGGGTGTCCCCTTCTTTTCTTTATCCAAGTTAGTCGTGGTGTTACCTATCTTTATACCAACTCACCTGGTGCTCCATCCTGCCTTCAAACCTAAAAATAGTATTCTCTGTGGAGTTTAATGAGGTCAATCAGCCACCGTGAAGAGGTGAATGTATTATTGAAAAAAATTGGCCCGAATGTGCACGTTACACAGCAAATGCCGTCGAAAGACGATGGTCTTGCACCTGGACCGAGTGAACAAAACGTTTATTTGATGTTCTGCGCAAGAAAATTGGTGAATGGTATTCTGGAGGCGCTGCATTAGAGTGCCTCGAGCGCGTAGCAAAGGCGAACTAGCGCATCGAGGCACGTTAGACACGAGCGCCACCTGGCAGTGTTCTTCCTAAACGAAGGCATGCGCGCTCGCGGAGAAAGATGCGCGCCAATCTCGGAGGTGATAAGGTGTAGAAAGCAAAGCGACTGGCATGTGCCACCACCGTGTCATCGTAGCGAAGCACTGGAAACACTTATTTATTTTTTTATTGATATGATATATAAGGAGATGTTGGCGCACCATTATGGCGCCGGCTACTCCTTAGCCGTTCAGTGAAACTTGAACACGTATCTTGAAGCAAAACATACAAAACAGTGCATCGAAAACAGAAAACTCGGTACAGATATGCAAAGACACACTTATACGCACATATCACCACATAATGGTAAGGAAATGTTCAAACGTCAATGAATGAGGTCTCTGATAATGTCCGTCGTTACTATTCGGTCCACCAGCACAAAACAGCAGAGCACACGTCTGGTCCTTATACAGATGCATTCGCTCGTGTGTATATAATAGTCGACAAGTCATTGATTTCACAGCACACGCATGATGGGTGTCACATGATACTGTACATAATAAGTACATGTGTTACAAATGAAAGTTTGTTATTTCTTAACACTTGTCAGCAATCCCGCTGTCTTGCAAAAAACGTGTTAATGCTTTTAAAGCGTGTGACTGTGAAACTCCAGTAGGCCACAGGCCCAGAAGTTTCTTCATGTTAAATGGTCTGTGGTCTAATGCCAACAGTTCGGACTCAAGACGGCGTCTCGGCGTGTCACGATGTGGGCAGTCTATGAGAAGGTGACATACGTCTTCATCTATAAATCCACATTCGCATTCGGAAGTTTCAGCTTTGCCGGTTGTCACACCCGTCCCGTTAAATAGGGAGGCGATCGCCGGGCTAATTCCAAGAGCCGAAGTATCGGACCCCCGAACCGCACCACGAAAGCGTGGACAATTTAGAAGTGGTCCTTTTTGGCGCGCCAGCGGACGCCGGCTGTGGCCCAAAGAACAAGTCAGAGCCGAGAGTTGATAAACAAACAAATTATATTCTCAATAATGGCAGATCGAAACAATACACAAAAATGCACACTCCACAATAGTTGCATACAATATGTCACCAATCAACCCAATCAATCAACGTACTACACAATACAATCAGCCACACTTGAAACAACGGACACGGACAACAATACGCACTACAATGCAGTCGCATGCATTGAACAACCAAGACACTTAAAGACTAAAGAGATAGAAAACCTATTCAGTCCAAAGTCCTTGGAACAAAAGTCTGAATGATACTCTTCCGAGAATCACTCACTCAAAGTCCAGCGTTGTTGTCGTTCCGCTGTTCCCTGAAGTTTCTCTTCCAGGAAACCTCCCGTCTTCAATTGGCCACTCTTTAAACTTCAACTTCTTCGCCGGAACACGTCGGCTTCACACACGCAGCTGTTGCCACGCGTCCTCGCTCAACAGCGGTAAACACACGCTCTTGCCTGTAGCTCGAGCCTTCACCCACTGGTGGAAATCCTCTTCATCTCCGGCTTCGTCCCTACGGACCAAAAACCTTCGCCGACTACACGGCGGAATCCCTACGTGCTCTGGCGCTCACTTCTGTCTCCTCCTGCTTTCTCGTCTCGGCCGCTCGATTAAATACCTTCCGCGCCACCTTCCAGAAATTTCTCGTCATTTCGTCGGCGCGATACGCAGCGAAGGCTGGGGAGAGGCGAGACGGTTTGTCTGCCCTCCGCGTCGGATGACTCAGCTCGGCGTGGCCACGCCTCCTTCGTTCTAGAAATATCGCGGGCTTGCTGGGCCGCCGATGTGGGGTGAGGAAGTTCGTCTGCGAAGCCATGCTTCTGCGGGAAGAGCGCGCGCCCGGGGAGCCTTGGATGTTTTCTTTTTTTTTCTTTTGACTTCTGCGAAGCCATGCTTCTGCGGGGAGAGCGCGTGCCCGGGGAGCCTTGGATGTTTTCTTTTTTTTTCTTTTGACCTCGCGGCGTTTCTCCCGCCCGTTGTCGCAAGAATTTGGCGGCGCGCTCATTTTTAGCGCTCGTTCTGTGACACCGGTTCTGTGCAAAAAAAATGTTTTGTGTATGCGGTGCCTATAGCCTCAATCGGTGAATTAAAGTTTCCATACTTCTATCTAATGCCAGCTTAATTTTGAATTCAATAAATGGATCGATGTGGTATAAATCACAGCTCTTTGTACTTAGGTCAAACCAAGCAGTTTTGCTCATTCTGAAAGTTGTAGTCTTTATACTACTACGCAATTCATTTTTCGAAATTGGTAAAGAAACAGTAACGTCTTCACGATGTGCTTGTCGTGCTGCTTCATCGGCAGCTGTTTTTCCAGGAATGTTGCAATGGCCAGGTATCCACTGGAATTTGATCTCATTTTGCACCTCTTTGCTTTGGTGAGCTCTTTCAGCGTTTCGTATGTCAGACTATCAATTATTACTGTCGTGTTTATACTGAAGAGTGATCTTAATGCGGCCTGTGAGTCACTGGAAAGTACCCATTTTCTAGCGTCTGCTACCGAGTTTATGAACTTTAGAGCATACAGAATAGCGAAGAGCTAAGATGTAGTAGATGACGTCATGCGACATAATTTAAACGATTCCTGAATATTGAGCTGTGGTATGATAAATGCCGATGATGAAGACGTTGTAGTACTTGAGCCATCTGTGTAATTGTATATGTACCCTGGATAACGCATGTTTATCTGATAAAGCGCTAGTTGTTGAGCAGCTTGGATGAACATGCCTCTCGTTCTGATAATACCATCCACTGAGAATTCAATGCTTGGTATTGCAAGCAGCCATGGAGGGTAGTCCATTTCAGAGCTCCAAAATTCATTTCTGGGTAATACATGTACATTACTCTGTACATCGTTATGAGCATTGCTTTTATCTCTTAGTAAAATCTCCAGTGCCAATGGGTGGTCTTTGTGTTGCGTCTGTAAGCGAAAAAAATGGGGGAATGTTTCCATTGTTCTCATGACTGGGAAGGGTGGTTGTCGAGTCTATGCTATGACAAGACTGCTGGAAGTCACTCGTGGAACACCTATATGCAGACGCGCAGTCCCCTAGCTAATATTCTTTGAAGTCGCTCCTCTGAAGTTCGGGAAAGGCCGTGTAAGACTACTGCAGAATATGCAACTTTTTGTCGTATTAGAGCATTGTGAACAGCGAGCATGGATGATACAGATCCGCCCCATGATGTCCCAGCAATTCTGCGGAGTATATTCACTAGCGTATTCACCTCGTTTTCGAGTTTCTTTATGTGTGGTGCCCATGATAGCTGTCTATCAAGTATTACTCCGAGAAACCGATGCTGTGTTACAATCATTAGTGGTTCTCCTTCTGAATTCAGATTGAAGTTCTTTAGCTTCTTGCGGGTGAAGGGCAATACAACTGTCTTTGCGTGCGATAGAATCATTCCTCTTTATTTTAAAAAGGTATTGATAATATTTATTTCGTCTTGCAATGCAATCTGAATTAACCGTATGTCCGTGCCAGATGCCCGAATGCACACATCATCTGCATGTAAGGAGTATTTCAACCTGGAAGGCAGTCTTTTAGCTAAATCAGCCATAACACAGTTGAAAAGAAAAGGGCAGAGTACACTTCCTTGTGGCACTCCCTGTCTGACGTCGTGTTCTGCACTTTTTTCTTCTCTCGTCTGAATGAATAATTTGCGACCTGATAAAAATTTAGATACCCACCGCAAAGACCTGCCGGACAGTCTGAGTTCCAGCATACCCAGCAGAACATGAGTGTAACTGACTGTGTCAAATGCCCTTGTGATGTCTAAGAACACTGCGACCGTCAAACTACTACAGGCGCGTTCATGCTCCACATGCGTTACTAAGTCCAGTACCTTTTTAAGCATCGCATTGCACTATTAGCGCAGCACGATAAACGCTACAGTACTTAGAGTTAGTTGTGTGTGCCTCCTTTAGTATAAAGGCAGACATACAAAACATAGACGTGTTGTTATGGCGCCTCATAAATGCGCAATAATTGCTTTTTAATTGACAATCGCACAACTATGAAGGCTAAATCTTGAGCAATATTGCTGGGCGCTGCGGATGGGGTTGGCCGTTTGGTTCCGTTTTATAAGTATCGTTAAGGGCGGACAAATAGACGAATAGACAGACAGACCAATTTTTTTTCGTCGAAGGCCCCCAAGAAAGACTATCGTCTTTAAAGAGTATCGTCTTTAATGAACACGTGCCATGAGCGCGAAGTCTATCAATATTTTGAAGTACGGCATAGAGGGTAGTAATGTGAACGTCACCAGAAAGATATATCATGCCACTAATACCTAAAGCACTCGCGAAAAGTAACAACATAGTGTCGCTTGAATTCAAAATAAGCCTATTGGGCAAAATAGATTATGTGGTTATCTGCTTCATTTGGCCCATCTGACGATAATTACTTTTTTAGAATGACTAATTTACCTTTATTATCATATTACCTCTATCAGACAATTTGGGTTTGGTGGAAGGTAACCTGGGAATGGTGCAGCTAATGACTATTTACGGTTGCGGACTGTCAGCGAATAGCGGGAAAGTGCCACATACTATAGGTAATGTCAGTGAATAAACCCCAATGCTGCGAGCCTTGACATTTGCCGTAAGTGAGCTACGTGAGCGTTTGGAAAACGTTGTGAAACGTTACAATATGTACAATACGTCTACCCATGAAAGAAGAGGAGCAGAATACAGGCTTAAAACTATTAAACGGGCGCACATTAACCTCAGATGCGACATCCCGTGGCTGCGACGAGCATCATTCACCGACTCCCTAGTAGAAGGCGCCACCAGCACCGTAAAGGAGAATTTCAACTCTTCTCTCAGCGCCTTGAGACTGGAATGACGTGCGACCGCAAGCTTCTGGAACGTGCAGCGGAGAGAGGTGTTTGACAATGCACCACGCATGTGAGCTGACAATAATATTATAATATCCCTGCGGTGTCATGCGTGAGCTCTTTATCAGAACACTTTATTTTATCGATGAAGTATGCGAAAGCTTGACATGAAATTTGTAAACTTGATGTTATAAGCCATTTCAATTACAGTTTATTGAATATTTCACGTATGTGTGCGGGGGGGGGGGGTCGCCACGGCTGCTGATTTATCGGTAGTTCTAGGTTTTTGAAGTTTTCTGGTGATTAAGTGATAAGGTGTACGATACTACAGACTTTCTCTATTTTCAATAGAAACTATCGCAAAAGCTGCTACTTTTGTAGTCTCCAGCTCGATTTGATGTCCTGGCAAACAAAAAAAAAGAGGGAAAGTCACCAGCTCGCTTAAATGACATAGAAAAAGCATTGCTGTAAAAATGTGTTAGCGAGTTTATTTTCCGAACAAACAGCTTGGGCAGCTGAATAGCAGAAAAAGATAATCTTCCCAGGTGTTATTGTCTTTCTCTTTTGTCATTTCTCCCTTTCGCTTTGTACGCGTTATAGCTCGATTCCAAGGCTGGAATATGTAGAGGTGAGCAAGCACTCAACGAGCCTGTTAGCCAGTGTTTGCATGCGTGAAGTATTCTTGCAGAAACTCCACTCGCGATTTTTTGGAATTGCATGAACATTTCGCAAGAATTTAACTGCACATGTGCGAACAAACGACGTTTGCAAACGAGCAGCCTTCGACCACAGCTAGACGACCGGAACAAATTATTTTTTTTCTATGCTACACTACCCTGCTTTTTCTATCTTCCACTTCTATCTTTTTAAAATTAACAGAACCTGCTCACAAGTGTGAAAAAGTCTTGGCTCTTAGGCATTGTCCCTGAAATGTGGAGGAGTGAATGCACGTAGAGGGAGAATATCATTCTATGCACAAAAATGAATAGGAAAAGATTGCAACAAGATGCGGACATTAGCTGTGTTGTATATACTTCCAAAGGAAATAGCGTGCAAAGACGTAAGGTGCAGAATCAGCCCTGCATATAATATAATCATGCTTGGCTTTTCACGTACTCAAACCACGACATGATTATCATAGACACCGTAGTGGTGTGCTCCAGAATTTCTGACCACTTGGGGTTCTTTCTGTGCATTAAATTGAATTACCCGCAATGTAGGTGCAGATACTGAGACAGGGAAAGAGGGGCCGATCGTCGTCCCCACCTAATTTTTAATATTGACTTCCAGGAGTATGTTTCAAGAAAATCTGTTAAGGCCTCCCATCGCCAATCATGAACTTCCCATCAGCTGATTCATAGGTGTCGGCAAAATTTTCTATTGGGGGGGGGGGTGGGGGTGAAACCGTGTTGAACGCGACGTGTGGAATGGGAGAGCTCTAGTGCGTAGCTTAGGTTTGGGGCAAAGGCTCGTGCGGCTTAGAGGGCCAGGAGCTTGTTTTGCACCTCTTGTCGGCGCGTATGCGCTAATCTGCACTCGGAATGCCCCGCCGCGGTGGTCTAGTGGCTAAGGTACTCGGCTGCTGACCCGCACGTCGGGGGTTCAAATCCCGGCTGCGGCGGCTGCATTTCCGATGAAGGCGGAAATGTCGTAGGCCCGTGTGCTCAGATTTGGGTGCACGTTAAAGAACCCCAGGTGGTCAAAATTTCCGGAGCCCTCCACTACGGCGTCTCTCATAATCATATGGTGGTTTTGGGACGTTAAACCCCACAAATCAATCAATCAATTAATCTGCACTCGGAAAAATCCTGTGTCCACCCCTACATGCAAATGACCCTGCCAAACTTTCAATCCACCCGCATCGTTCAGAAGGTGGCTAATCGTGTATCTGTCTACGCGCGACACAATAAAGCATGAATATGCTTAAAGTAGTCTTGAATTGTTCAGGTTCAGCACCTTCGGTACACCGCCAATTACGGACTCATTATTTTGTCTGCTTCTACGGTATGTTATTCTACGGTATATTACTAATACCAGCGCAGAATTTATAATACAAAAACTAAATTGGCAGATCGCACGTACAGTGGGAATCGATGATATGCGAAGCACGAATAAGGAAGGTCGATTTATCACTTTAAAATCAGCAGAGTGATGCGAGGCGAAGGTAAACTATGCCGTACATGACTTCCTTTTTATTATTATCATCTTTAGACGTGCCATTTCTTTTCATCGTCTGTTCACGTCACGTGGCATCAAAATTTGTATATGCGGAGCTAGCGAAACGCCCGCGAGCGCATCATGAACGTGGCCTGTAGTCATGTTGTTAGATGACCTGCATCTTATTATTACCATTTTCGCACCAGTTACTTACCTTCGACGTCCATTCACGTCTCGTGATACCAAATTCAGTATAGGTGAAGCTAGTGAAACGGTGCCGAGTGCATCATGAGTGTGGCATGTAGTCATGTTGTTACATGGCACGCATGTCATGTTTTTTTGTTAGCGTCTGTCACTTGTGTTTACCATGCAGTCATGTCATACCATACCAGTTTGGCGACATGTCATGTGAACGAAACTACCGCGACAGCAGCAATACCTTGAAATGTAAATCATGACATTCACGACATACATGTCATGATTTTCATGTTATGACTGGTCACTTATGCTCGTCATGCAGTCTTGTTGTGCATACTAATTGTGGTGTGGATACCATTACCAAAATGGCCAGGAGAGCTAAAATCGTAGGAGGCTAAGTAATAGTCGTAGGAGGCTAGACACCCAAAGTCGCTGAAGTTCGCTAAGAAATGCTTCGCACGTAAAACTAAGCGCACAGACTCAAATTTATAATCTGCTCATTTATACTGATATTGTACGAAAAAATGTGCTAATGTATTCTTACGTGTGATGGCAACAATAGCGTACCTTTGTGTATGTGTGCCTGCGTACATGTACCTGCAGCTGTGTGCGCGCGTGCGTGTGTGCGTGCGTGTGTGCGTGCCTCTCTCTTCTCTTTGTGTTTATGTGTGCGAGCATGTGCGTTTCTGTCTCTGTGTTCGCTTGCGTGCGTGCGTGTGTGTGTGTGTGTGTGTGTGTGTGTGTGTGTGTGTGTGTGTGTGTGTGTGTGTGTGTGTGTGTGTGTTGGTTTCAAAGAACAGAAGTCATGCTTTTTTTAACGCAAAAATAATTTGGGGTTGACAGCACTGGAAAGCAGCGCCCGTACAGCCTAACACTTCTTTCTCCGCGTTGCAGCACGATGGGCTTGAATGATTGGGCCGCGGATTTTCAAGGGAAGCGGCAAAGGGAGACCGTCTCTAGCAATGACGCCTCAAAGCGGTACCGCCCCAAGATATTGCCCGAGAAGCTGGCGAGAGAAAATGCTCTTTGGCGGTGCTGCGGGTGAAACCAGGGGTTTGGCGCGTCAGCCTTGTGCGATGCTCAGCGGAAATGGGGCTAATTATTTCGTCCCTCCCGGAAGGGTCGGCTATTCATTGGCAAGCACATGAGCGGCGGCAATTTAAAAAGCGTGCAGCCAATTACGTTCTTCAGAGTAGTGAGGTACATTCACAGCTCTTCTTTCGTGTTCACCGAAAAGGCGTATCTTTAGATTGGTGCAGAATGATTTTGCTTTATCTTTAGCACTGAGAGTGTGGTGCTACGCTCAAATGCAGCCAGGAAAGCACCTTTCAAGTCTTTTTTGTGGTTTCTGCTCAAATGACTCAGCTAGGTTCTGCTAAGTTCAAGAGCGTGCTTGGACGTATTTCATGGCAAAGCTGTCCTTTTGTCGGTGTCGCAACACACACGCGTACAAACATTTGCGGTGAATGAGGTACAAAAGCACTCTCGCTACATCGTTCATTTTTCCTAGATATACTAAAAATTAGTGTATTGTGCATTGTGCAGAAAAAAAACCTAATTAACCTTATTTTTACTTGGGACGATGATAAGGCTGCAACGTAATGAAAAACTTGTTGACAGGGAGAGGGTGCTGGAGATCACGTTTCGACGACTGAACTTCTCTTCTACAAGGCTACAAATTCTTTTCGTAGAGGAAACTGGAGGTCGTTCACTGACATTACCGTTCACTGACAAGTATAGGTAATGTCAGTGTAAAAGTGACACGGTCACAAAATAGGTCTCGTATTTTATGCTTGGCCCCGCCGCGGTGGTCTACTGGTTAAGGTACTCGGCTGCTGACCCGCAGGGCGCGGGTTCGAATCCCGGCTGCGGCGGCTGCATTTCCGATGGAGGGGGAAATGTTGTAGGCCCGTGTGCTCAGTTTTGGGTGCATGTTAAAGAACCCCAGGTGGTCGAAATTTCCGGAGCCCTCCACTACGGCGTCTCTCATAATCATATAGTGGTTTTGGGACGTTAAACCCCACATATCAATCAATCAATCAATCAATTTTATGCTTGTTCTTCTTCTACAAGACGAGCACGCTAACCTAACACACACGGCTATTTCTGCTATATGTCTGCCGCAATAATGTAGCGAACAAAGTAAAGAAAAGCTGAGCTGGTGAACGTCATGACGCTCGGCTACCCATCCGCAAGTCACGGGTTCGATGCCGGCCGCGGTCGTCGCGTTGCGAGGAACGAATCATGCCAGAGGCCCATATACTTTGCAATGTCCGAGGCCATTAAAGAGCACCAGTTCATCAAAGTTTGCGTTGGTTTTTATTACAGCGTCCCTCGTCAGCATTTCGTGGTTTTGAGACGTTAAACCCCAACAATTATTATTTTTCTCATTTCGTCGCCAAACGAATTAAAGCCTTTACTAATGTTTTTTTTTAGGTCTAGACGTAGTTCTACAGACCAGCTCGCAGGTTTCGCGAATGAACTCATACAACACCTCATGTGCACTGAGATGTACTTTCGCGTGTATATAAATGTTTGACTCATATTCCTAACTACGCAAAACTAATATGGCACTATATACGCGTTATTGATCGCAAACTTGAATTCAGTTGTATGCTGTCAACAAGCCCAACACACGTTGCCGGGCTAGTTGGTTGGGGTTCATCATTTATAAGGGTATAGCGCACCACGACAAGGACACAAAAGGAGAGACGCACACACACACAGCGCTGTGTGTGTGTGCGTCTCTCCTTTTGTGTCCTTGTCGTGGTGCGCTATACCCTTATGAATGATGAAGCCTAACACGAACATTCCCCAGCGTGTCGTGAAAGAATTTGATCGACGCTATCGCCATGTCCTTTTGGGTTCCGAGATGTTACCTACGCATGCCGACATACTATCGAAACATACAGACAAAATATTCAAGCATTTATTTCGGAAACAACCCACAGCACTTCGCGGCTGGCATGAGTGAAAGTAGACTAGAGCCTTCGTGTTACGCTTGCCGATCACTGTACGAGGTTTCCATGTTTAACACTTAGCGGATTTCCCCGACTAAAACTTTCGCCCCTGTTGTCGCTTAGCACAAGAAGCCTCTACGTATTCTTGATTATAATCAAATGTTTGCGTTTGAGATACTCAGGCTGCGCACAAAAAAGTACAATCGAGAACAGACATGACTGCTAGTGCATGTGCGGGTATGTGAATAATTTCTCATAACTTGTTGTTTCAAGAAAGGTGTAATGAAATTCCCAGTACAAAAAAAATAGTGACACGCTGCCTTAATTATTACTTTAACCGTTGTGGCAGACAGCTTAAGTTCGGACACCAAATACGACAGACAAGAAATAAATCAATTAGCCACTTCAATTACTGGAAACATAGGACCAGGCTAAATGCGCAAACTACAAAGAAAAATAGTTTCACGCTGTCTTAATCATGACTGTTTTTTTGTTGTGGCAGGTAACTTAAGTTGGGGCACCAATTACGACAGTACAAGAAATCAAGGTAATTAGCCCTTTTTATTTCTGGCAAAATGTGACCAGGCTAAATTAGAAAACTTTAGCCCTTCTGGCGAAGCGCCATTTGCCGCTTCCTGATTTCGCAATTATAGCCGCTGCTTATTATTAGAAAATATTGAAATCTCACCAACTTCTCCCGCGAAAGCGAAACACAAAACAGCTTAACCATGGGCTACTGAGACAGCGATAATCAGCAACTTTCTTTGTACCAGTCATCAATCAACTTTTTTTCATTGTTGTGTGGCTTTCGTTTACGAATATTTTTATTTACTTTATTTATTTTTAGAGATTACTGTCAAGCCTCCATGACGGATATCACAGGAGTGAATAACAAAGTAATGCAACAGCAATTTATCCGAAAATTAAACGCACACAGTAGAACATCTTTACTTCGAGTGTCGCGATCATGTGATTTACCAATGTACACGACATACAAACATATATATAACAATACATAGCCTACAAACCAAGAGACTCAAAAAAAACGAAGAGTGATAGTTTTCACCCGTATTCTTGTAGTTTAGGCAGAACTTGGAGACACCAACCCGAGATTTTTAATACTTTCTAGAAATTTTTGAAGTGTTGGCTGTGCTATATCTATACAGTGTCTGAATCTATAGCGCGTTTTAATCTTTTATTACGCGGGGAAAAACTAAAAATGGATGGTGTTGTTATTACAAAAATGTTCTTTGTACATTTGGCGGTGTTTTTGGCGCACTATCTTTTTTTTCTTTTTAAGGGCAAAAAATGAGGCATTAGTTTTAAAGTGGCCATTCAACAATAAGTGAAGAAACTTTAATCGGTGTATGTTTGCTCTATCGTATAGAGCGTAGGCTGCTCTGCTAAGTGCAGAAGTTTGGAGGAGGAATCCATTAGCTGAAAGCGGTTAAAGACAAATCTTAGCGCCCTGCGCTGTACGTTCTCGAGCATATCTATGTCACTGTTTGTCGAAGGAAGCCACACTATATTCGCGTATTCCAACATCCGTCTTAGAAAAGTGGTGTAAGATAAGCGTTTCGTATCGGTGGTGGCGTGGCTTAACTTCTGCTTTAGAAAAAAAAACAAGTTGTTGATTGCCTTCTTAGTCACCTGTTGTACATGCGCTGCCAATTTCAGGCCAGACGATAATAAAATCCTCGAATATTTATACTGAGTTTCTGTCCGAAGGGTGACACTGTCAAGAGAGTATGGAAAGAATAGTTTGATTTTCTTTTTGGTTCTGTTCATCATGACCTCTTTTTCAGAATTGATGACCATCTGCCAGTCTCGACACAACTGGGCTATGTTTTTTAAATAACTGTTAAGGACAACCTGATTGCCAATGTCTTTAATCTCACTGTAAATGATGCAGTCATCTGCAAGCAATCCAATTTTAACGTTGACTGTTTCAACAATGTCAACTATGAATAGGAGGAACAAGAGCGGGGCCGGAAGAAATCCCTGTGGCACGCCTGAAAGGACCTTAATGGTATTCTAAATATGCCCATTATTGTGCACAAATTGGTAGCGATCTCAAAGGTTCATTTTTCAACTAATTCATTCAACTATTAGACCATTGCCTAGTTTTTCTATGAGTTTAGTGGTGAGTTTAGAGTGAAACACGCGGTCGGAGGCCTTCGAGAAGCCCAAAAAAGTTACGTCAAATTGCGAATGTTCGTTTATTGCCAGCCCCAAGTCGTACATGGCCTCTGTGAGTTGAGTGACAGTAGATAGCGCTCTTCTGAACCCATGTTGAGACAAAGAGATGAGGTAGTTTTCTTCTACATGCTTACTTATTATTTTGAGATAACGTGCTCGAGCATTTTACAGCTAGTGCACCTTAAAAATCGGCCGGTGGTTTAACGAGACAGAAGTGTCAGCCGATGTATGTACAGGTACAACTTTCACGATTTTTCAGTCGGCCGGCAGACGACAATTACCAACTGAGTTTGTAAATTTAAGGTAAAGGTCAATGGTTTAAGGTAAGTAAAGGCCAATGGGTTCAGCATAGCGTTTAAGAAAGCCATTTGGTGTTTCGTCAGGGCCTTTACTTTTCTTTTCATCAAGCTCTAAGTGTGGTGAAAATATGCTGGAGGCTGTAATATTCATCGATGGAAACAATCTGCCTTGGCCAACGTGACGGAAACCTGGTATAACGTTTAAGCTGTTATCAGTGCTAAAAACTGAGTGAAAGTATTCATTGAAGTTAACCACGTTTAGTTTGCCCTTTTCCACTGGAAACGCTAAAAGTGTCGTACGTTTTACGCCTATGTAGCGCCAGAATTTATCGGGTGCGCTCTTGATACTGTTTTGTAGAGTGGGTCTACCGAAGTGCACCTTTGCGTCTCGTACCTTTCCTTTTAAGGGTGATGTTAGCGTTGCTATTTAGAAGCCAGCACTTCATAGCGTTTTTTTTTTAGTCTTTCTTGCGCGCTTGATTTTGCGCTTGAGGTGAATAATGTCACGGGTAATTCATGGGTCGTGCTTCCTTGAAGCCTTTTTTCGCTAGGGGATAAAGTTAGATATACAGTGCATGATATGATGTTTAAACTGGGCCCATACTTCATCTATGCATGCATATTTATCTGCACACAGCTTTGTGAAATCAGGATACTCATGGGAGAGGTAGGCCTTTATTTATGCATCATTAGCTGTTTTAAAAGAGATAACATATTTTACTGAGTCAGGCCGTCGTATTGGAACCGCCAAAAGCAAAGTACACAGAACTCTTTTGTGATCCGATATATCGTCATCTGTTTCAACACTTGCGCCATTGGCAAAAAATGATCCCTTACAAATACAAAATCTAGCACTGAAAGCAATCTGCCTTGTATTCGTGTGTGTTCAAGAACAAGCTGAGTTAGATTGAAAGCAAATAAGAAGTAAATCACTATATTGTTCGACAGAGGACTTGGACTTAAAGAGGACCAATTTACATCAGGTAGGTAGAAGTCACCCGCCATCCTAATCCTCCCACAGAGCATGTGAATATTCATGTAATCTAGGAGAAAATTTGGGTACATTTCATCGACATTCGGGGGTCTATAACGGCGCCAACGTACACAAAGCTGTTGTTAAGGAGAAGCTTGCACCGAATTGCTTCGACACCATTCACATCTGGCATGACCTTGTAAGCGGTTTCCAGCCGCAAAACAAGTGCTATTCCTCGGTCTCTAATGTTCCTATCTTTGCCGACAATTGTGTAACTAGGCGGCACGATTTCGTGGTCACATTTATTTCAGTGTAGCCATGTTTTGCTCACAGTAACAATATCAAGTTTTAGAGCCAGTAGAACAGTTTCAAAGGGATCCGCCTTATTGGCAAGGCTTCGCGCGTTAACACTTAAAAGAATTATGGGCGTTGTCGTCGAAAAAACTGTGCTGTTGATGGTTGCTCTTCGTTTTGGTTTTATCTGTTTAATATTTTGCTGCTTTCATCTAGAGTGAAAAGACGACCATTAATCGGCCCTTTATGATCAATAGGCCTTACCCTTTCCCCTCTATCACGTTTTTTTTTCGTGATATTCCACAGTTTTCTTCTAGTTTTACGTACAGCAAACGAGTAGTCCTCACTTATTGAACAAGCGCTCCCTTTCAGCTTGGAGCAAAATTGGAGCATTTTGACCTTGTCGTGATAATCATGCAACTTAAGAATTATTGGGTTGTTTTTTTATTCCCCTTATATATTTCTTCCATTGCAAGCCGGTGGATACGTTCAATACCTGCCGTCTTTACGTTGAGGGTATTTTAAAATATTGTCTTCGATACGAAGTTATGAAGCTTCTGAAATGACTCATTTTTTTTTGTTCCTCAACTCCGTAGACAATCAGGTTTGACCGCCAACTTCTGTTTTCTAGTACTTCGATTTTTTTGTTCATGCCTTTGATGTTGTTTCCAGTTCCGCTATTTGTTTTACAAAATCGCAAAGCTGCCTTTCCAATCCACTAATTTGTTAAGTTTTTTATTGATTGCACTTAGCTTTCCGTATGTGACAGATTTTTCTTCAATTTCCTTTATGGCAACCGCGATTTTCTTTACTTGTTTAGACCAATCGTCATGTTCTGGCCCTGGATTAGATTTCACGTCGTCACTCAGTAACAACAGGATGCGAAGATAATTAGTCATGTTAGTAATCACTTGGCACAGTGAACATGGCGTGGTAGCAAGGCCTGTAAACGTTATCATAGCCTGCATAGCGCACGTACGTTAAACTGTAAACGCTGTCATGAACGTCATGCTAGTCGCCTGTTAGTTGCGCTTATAATATTTCGGTTCAGCCGGTGAGTCTGTTACAGTTTCATAGCTTCACAATAATTATGCCGAATTTCCAAAATGTCGAAGCTATATAATGACCTATTCGCTCGAAGTGCAGAAGTCCAATTTGGCCTAACCTTCTGTCTCCGCTAATTTAAATTCTTTCCCCAGTGAAAGGCAGCAAACCAGATAGTTTCTTCTAGTAAACCTCCCTACCTTTCACTTAACCGTATTTTTTCTATATCTTTCTCTCTGTTATCTGCTGCCGTAATCGATGTGCCTGGTCCTCGTAAGATGTCTACCACCAAAGAAAAGGTTATTTTGATTACAGTGTGCAAAGCTTTTCATTTCCACAATTTTTTATGACTTTGGACAATTTCTTGAAGAACCCTGTGTAATATTCGCCGAGTAACAGAACTTTTTGGTCATTTCTTCGAAAAAATAACCACCCCGCTCGCCACTATCGCTGTAACAGACCAAGGTGAGTGCAGCAGATCAAACTAAAATGCCATGGCTGCTGAATTTTTCACAGACGCTACCAATAAACAATGTCATCCACAGATGCGTAGACCCACAATTGTCCCTACCAATATGACACAGTAATTATTATCTACATGCTTTTCGAGCCTAAGCTGTGAAATGCGAAAGCCGAACTG
This sequence comes from Rhipicephalus annulatus, assembly GCA_013436015.1. Taxonomy (NCBI): domain Eukaryota; kingdom Metazoa; phylum Arthropoda; class Arachnida; order Ixodida; family Ixodidae; genus Rhipicephalus; species Rhipicephalus annulatus. The sequence goes on along the minus strand of WOVY01010284.1, from coordinate 513,338 downwards.
CATTTATATTTATATCGTTTGCTGCCTGTATTGGACATGCTGTGACCTCCAGTGGGGTGGAGGACGGTCAGAGGCTTCCGTCAAGATATTGAAGCAGCCTCTGTCCCCACAGGGCATACCTGACATTAAGCTGGATTGAACTGAATTGAAGTGAACCGAATTCTCTCTTCTTGCTTGTCTGTCACACATGAGTTCGCTCGGTTTCCCTTATATGGAGCGGTGAGGATTTCAAGAGAAGCTCGAGAACACGATGGCAACCTATCATTCCAGCTATATATACGGCGCCAGGCTCGCCACGTGTCATACGTATAAATCGTCTTAGCAGCATTGACCGAATTGTTGAATGAATAGCCGTTCGAATTACCATTCACATACTAAAAATGTGATGAACTCAGCCCTAAACCACCAGGTCAGAAGCTCGTTCTCCCCTCGTGCAGCTCGAGCTATGCATGAGCTCGCGAGAGGAGCGGCGCGGTGGCAATGCCAATGGTGATGATGATGAATGTCGATGATGAGGTAGCGGGGTGCTACAGAAGTATGCCACACAGCAATTTGGTGGAGTGCTGAAGGTCTGGTTGCAGGCTTAAATGTACCAGCCTTTCCACGTTTATATACTGTTAATCTAGGGAAATTTCATATTCAATTTTAACTTCACTTCAGAATGTATTTATGTCACACTTTCAGTTTTCTTTAGGAGATTTCAACGATGCGGCCAGAGGAAGCTCTTCATCACGAACACAATTATGCGTTCGTAATATTTTAAAATGGCGATTGCAATGTAAATATTATGAAAGACCCCTGAAAATAAAGAGTAGTATTGCTGTAAGCTTTCCGATAGGATTCATAACGTCCAATTTTTTTGCATCCTTCAAGATGCGTTGCATTATTTTTCAAATTTTCGCTACTAAACACGCGTGAGATACATGCATTATGATGCTTAGCGGGAACATCACAGCACATGTCACCTTCAAAAGTTAAATGTGAGCGCTTTAAAAGGTTTAGGTGCATTGTAGCACGAATAGTATACGTGCATAAACTCGCTGACCCCCCGCCCTTTTTTTTCGAATGGAGAGGGGGTGCTTTCGGGGGGAAGGAAAGCGGTGGAGCTTGTGTAATGGGCACGAAAGAATATCTTTGAAGTTTTTTCCTGGCATTATAACGTATGAACAGTTGCTAAATATTTCTTTTCCTCACCATGCTGCTGGTATTGTTCTAACTTCAATATAAACTCAATTTTTTTTTTGTAAAACGACGCTAATAAAGACAACTCCGGAAACTTTTCGACGTTAATTTATCCGAAACATCTCTTTCAAAAGCCTTTTCTTGGGTACTCCGATATACGCCAAACGATTCAACAAATCATCAGGCTTTTTTTTATTATTTGGAAACTGTTTCACACAATCGTAGACAATTGCTGAATAAAGTGTTTAAATACAGGCCAATGGAAATGTTTTATTCCTACCCTGAATTCCGTAGTGCCGGGTCAAAAGCAAAAGGCGACGCTAACACGCACGAATAGTGGCGTGAATGGTTCTTATCTTCCTTTGTCTAGCGATAGTCACCTGCAAAAAGCTTATACTATATGTGGCGACGTGTCATGTGATGCTTTTGTAAATGTCACACAAAATCTGTTGTGACGTCTTTTTTGACGCATTGTTTAAATATTACTGACCTGTCTCTTAGCATATTAACAAACCGAGGCATTACGCAACTCTCAATGTTACTTGAAAAGCAGGATGTTTAAAATTATTCTGAAAATAAGCCCGAGTTGCCCTTTATATTGGTCGTTGGAATTTCACGCCCAAAATTCACATTACCATTACGAAATACGTGGTAGTGGAGGGTTCCTAAAATATTGAGTGCCTATTTTTTAACACTCGTCTAAGTCACAAACACGGGCCTAAATACTCTTCACCTCTATCAAAAATGCGGACTCCACGGCCGGGATATGATTCTGAGACCTGCAGTTCAGCGTCATATATACTAAGTTACTATCGTGGCTGGAGTTCCCTTTTGAGGCGCCTATATCTAACGAGTTATCTCTAAAATCACTGGCTCATGCATTTGTTACGGCAGCTGCCATCAGCTGTCTTAAAGACACAGCAACGTATTCTATGCTCACTCATTCCCAAATCATTTCTTTACTTTTTTTCTTGGTCTTTATGGGTCAAGCGCTCCAGGCGCAGTCAGAGTTTGCTCCACTTGGTTCCGGGTCTGATCTTTGTTCTGCGGCTGTGCAACTCACGCAATGTCCGACAATGTCGGTCATCTGCTGTCACAGTCCGCTGAGAGAACTTTCCTGTATGGGAAACTATAAAGCGTGTACTCTGGATGCCTGTTAATATTTTGAGAGAGACGGTGAAGGATATTTCCAACATAAACTCAGTCTCTAGCACTGACAGACAATGAATAAAAAATTAAAGGAAGAAACCCCAACCCACGTACCGTACCACGTACCACGTTCTGGTGGATCTATGAACAAGGCTGTGCGTTCAGCCTACGAACACCACTGCGTTGCAAGCGCTCTCATTTCTCTTTTCTTTTTCTCGTTACACGAATACTACGCAAGCTTGAAGCAGGCAGTGCCGGAATGTGTGCTTAGCTTGCTAATTGCTGTAGAATGCAGGCCAGAGAACGTGCAGCAGGTGAGTAGTTGAACAAACTTCTAGTCCTGTCTGATGACTAGGCCGTGATTTTTTTCCTATTATTGGACCTGGATTGCGGTACTTTTATTTTTAATAAAGTTGTCCTCTCTGTCTCTCATATTTGTTACCTGGCATGTTCACGTCCTCAAACTAAGTATGAAAAACCAAACTCTTCATGCCATGTCATTTTATTCTTTCCAATAAAGCCATATTCACTCTTTGAGAATGTGCACGTACCGGTCACTTATTCTGATAATCATCCCTTCTGCTTGTGTCCTCATGATCATGCATTATAAGTTTATAGTGTACGGTGATGCATTTTCTAACTGCGTATGTACATAACGGCTGTATGTTTACTTCGTATGCTCTTTGTACATTCTTTGGTCGAAAGTGAATAGCGGTACGTTTCAAAGTTTATATTTATTAGGTGGGGCTTCACATATACAAGGACATTTAAATAATCACCACTTTGCTCTGCTTTTTTTTCTCCAGTTTGCAAAAGACACATCGTTTTTCACGCATCTTAGATAAAATACATCCCTGCTTTCTATGCTCATAGTTTTTTTATACCTGTGCATGCACCGGTGCACGCATTTTATTCTTGCTTTTGCACGTCTTCTGCTTGTTGCTAAAAAGAGTGACAGAGATAGTCGAGCCATTATGTGCCTTTTTTCCGGCGTTTTCGTTGTATATATTTTATACCATGAATAGATGTTCATAAAACTTCAAAATAAGGCTGACACCACCGATAAGCATCTATCATGCGAGTGTAGAAGCGAACACAGATGGCGTACAGTAAGGTTACCGACGACCGACGTTTGCGCTCGACGCTATAGTTGCACTGAATATTTCGTTCATTTTTTAGGGGCGAAGCTCCTTAAGACGTGGGTCGGTCGTCACATATATGTATGCATATATGTAGTAACTACCGCAAAGCATATTCACGGAGTGAATGATGATGACTGGACGAAGCTTCGGAGGGGTTTATCGGCAAACCGTGAATCAGCCACTGGCTGCATCCGTACGTCGTCTTTTTGTCTGTTTGTCTGTTTGATGCATGGACGGACAGACGCACGGATAAACTCAGGGGTGGACGCATGGACGGACAAATGGATGCACAGACGGATGCACGGAAGGACGGACGGATGGATGGATGGATGGACGGATGGACGGATGAATGGGCGCATGCACGGACGGCCGGACGCACAGATGGATGCACGGACTGATGGACGCGCGGACAGACGGACGGTGGAACGGGAGCAAGAACAAACGGATATACGGATGCGTGGATAAGCTGATGGACGTTTTGCCTCACTCATCACCTTCACTACGTGGATATGCTGTGATTTTTTTTTTTTGCACTGACAGTTCGCCCAACGAAGTGCTTCCTCATTACCTGCTTGAATTGTAGGGCATCAGCGTCACGCCCACGTGGCCCACGTGACAATATTGAACGATACATGTGGTTTGTTTCAAGTGTCTGATTATTATTCTTTGTTCGCTCAACTGCTTCCATTTTTTACCATGGCGTTTATCTCCAACATTAAAGTCTTTTTCTCATGCAGGCCAATGACGTGAGGTAGAAAAAAATCACAGAATATCCCCGAGGTGAATGATGACTAGTAGGGCGAAATGGACGGAGGAATAAACGCGTGGACAGACCAACACACTGGTGGATTCACGGACGCCTGGACGAACAGGCTGTTGGATGGACGCGTGGATGGATGCACGCACGAACACGTGGACGGACGGTTGAATTTGCGGACGGCAGGACACAAGGAAGCACGCATGGTTTGACGGACGCTTCAGCTCACTCATCTTCATTCACTCCGTGGATATGCTGTGACACCGTTTTCATTGACTTGCAATGTAATGCAACTGGCTACTACGACTACGACGGCTACGACGACACGGGACATACGACTCACGGCGTAAGGGACTTCGCCCCTAAAAGAAGGGAACCGTATCAAGGTAGGGCGCAGGCGGGCTGCCGAGATCCCACCTTGCCTAAAAATAAACCTGACTCCCTCTCTCTCGCATCTTGTAACATGCAGTTTATAGAAGCATAGCACCAATGACAAATGTGCGCCTTATGCGCATGCGACCGACACCACGGTCATTACGGAGACCCATGCTCATCTTAGCGTTAATTAGATGGTTGCTCTTATGAAGAAACTTGCTTTGTAGCTTGAGCGATGTTGGTGAAAGCTTCGCGGAATACCCACTGCAAAGAAAGCAGCCGTTCTGGCAGTATGCACGCGGCGGAAGCCAACGGAACCGTTCCTCAGCTGTCGGCTCCGAGTGAAAAATGATTTGCTCGTTTCCGGGATTTAGACGCGTATGCGGGTGCCCTCAGCTTCCCACTCTAATCCCAGCTCAAAAAAGCGCGTAATTTTTAACGCTTCCCCGTTATCTGTTCTTAGTAGGAAAATAAAAAAAACATAAGCTGCAACAACATAGAACAATACAAAAATTACAGTGTGAACAATGCAGAGAACAGAAGCAACATGGCTCACCAGTGACGAGCAGTTCTTCACTCTAATGCGGTACTTTGAACACCGCACTTCTGTGCCGTCAGCTTATCAAGATCCGTACTACTTCATCTGACGTTTTTTGAGACTAGGATGATATACTGGGTACCACCATCTTCTCATTTCGGTTCTGGGTTGTGAAACTGTACTGCTTCCGGACACTTGGTGAGCTGTGTCAGACTTCATTACTTCATAGTCAGTTCAATATTAAAGAAAAAAGTTCAATACTAGAAAGTCAGAAATAGACTCAATGACGGCAGTTATTACTTGAAAATGCAGATTTTTGAAAAGCAGCAGCGTCCAGGGTCAAGTGTGTTTCAAAGGACTGATTAGTGCTATGATAGCTACTTTGAAGAATGCAATGCTTTAGAACGTTGCGAGCTAACAACTAGTGTCTTTCCTGCCCCGGCAGTTACTGCAGATAATTTTCAAAAAGTCTTTTTTTTTCCTTCGCATCGTAGCGAAATAATATATTACCGAAACACTTGCGATTTGAGCTGAATATTCGAAGTATGTCCCGCGCACATAACACGCTGAACTGGTAATATTGTAACAGGTGCTTTGCTGCTAAGATAGGCATGGAAGATTATAGCCTTATTTTAGTCATCGAGTGCATAGCCATCTCATAGTTAAAGGGTTGTCGATCTGTAAAATAACTGTTGATGGTCAAAACAAAATTCATTTATTTGTTTATTTATTTATTTATTTATTTATTTATTTATTTACCTAATACCCACAGCGCCTTCATAGGCATTACAGTGGGGGAATACATAAAGCACGTATCACAGATATTCACATAATTGCTTGCACAATGCTCATTGCGAATGGCTGCTCAAACATTCCTAGAAAACTTTACGGAATGTGTATTCTTAACATAAGTTTATTTTTATGATATGATGTATATTCTTTTTTATACAATAAAAGGAAATAATTTCCTAAAGATGATTTCTTAAACATTTCGTGTACAGTGCTGAAATAATATAAGCACCAATAAAACACCACGAAGGGAATAAGCAATATTGCATTGTGTACTAAAACATCATGAACGCTAAGAACACGGCTAAATAAATGCGGTAGTATAGTTATCAGATAACTAATGTGAGAATTCACTCATAACTACTCCCTGTATTCTCAAGTGTGTATTAACCTTTTCGATGAAATGTCTAGAACACACAATTCAGTTTTTATGCCCTCAAGTATTCTAAGAAAAAAATTCGAATTTTTTGTCCGTACAAATAGCTCGTGGTGTGCTTATTTGCCTCCAAAATAATAATGTGTCTAATTAGGAATCGCTCACCGATGAAAAAGGTGATTCAACAGTTACATGCTGTTATAACCAACTACTGCTTGCCTAAGCCAGGCATTATCTTCCCACTAATTCTTCTACTTTCTCTGTAGCCAGATAACTGATGTGAGTATTCTATTTCAAGTACCGAACAAGCACAGCGCCTATAGCCCCTGTTTCACGCATCAAATGCAACGCTGTCTAAGCTGCCGAGACTTCTTGCAGTTGATGCGTTGGCAACAAAGAATAGGTGAATGTCGTTCCTGCTCAAACAAGAGAGAGATAGATAGAAATAAATAAGAGGAAGAGACAGGAAGGTTAACCTCGAATAAATCGTTTGCTAGCCTGTACAGGGTTGGGAAAGTAAGGGTCGGAAAGAGGTTAGAGATAGAGAGATATAAAATGAATTTTAAAAGTTTTCATTTTGTTTTTAGGTTCAATAATTAAGTAGAATTTTTGTACCTTACGCTTACAGGTAAACTAACTTCATTGTAGGGGTTTTACTACATGGCTGGAGAGTTTATTGCCTTTAGGTTCTCGTTAATTTGTTTTTGTTTCGCAGGTGGTTGCCACGCGTCATGCGGAGGCACGTGCTCGGCCCACCCGAACGTTTACAACGACAATATCCGATGACAATACGCATGGCGTGATACGATTTGCCGTACGAACGCAGACTTTCCACAGAATTGCAGCTGATTTGAGAAAGGCAGTAGAGTCACATTGATGTAGAAAAACTTAAGCGAGATAAGACTGGGATAATAAGTCCAATTTCACGCACTTGCAATTCCTACGAATAAAATCTTCAAAATTCGTCTCGCTACCAATATTTTCAGTGCATATACAAACCTCAATGATGCTACGGAGTTTAACGGGCAGTTTGTCACTAAATATGTAGGCGAATCGGTTGTTACGTGCTGTCTTAATTACTATAGCCAAGCGTTTGACTCGCACAGGTTCTGTCTTTCATGCCAGCTTCCAAAATGTGCGTCACAATTTTCGCGTCTCAGGAAATCTATTCAATTTCTAAAGAATCTCATTCCACTTGCTCAGGTGCTTCTTACTTAAATCTTTACTAAAACTTATTTATGAGTATAGACGTCGCGGTCAGGAATTTCATTGGCATGGTCTTGTGGATTGAGCAAACACCGCTAAGGTGGTGCTGTCTCCGCCCCGCGCCTTTCCATCATAACCCTCTCTTTCCTTGGCCACTTACCAGGCAGAGGGAAGTACGCCAACTTCAAAAAAAAAAAAAGAATCTCGGCTGTTCAATCATTCAGGCGGCTGACTGCTCCCTCCAGCTTGCTGCGGGCTGGCCTATCACTCTTTCTCTTCAGCGCAGCAACACCTGTTGTTCAGCGAATCACGGACACGCAAGAATTATGTGCGTGGAGTTACGAAGCCGTCGCGCCATCCAAGAACATGATTTCCCTTGATAAATTCAAAAAGCGAAAATATACGTTGAAATAATGCAGATTCTCGGTTATTTCGTTAGTGTTTATTGTTTTTGGGTTTTTATTTTTTTACGTTTGTTTACACTTTTAAGGAATAAGTGAGCAGTTCAAGGCGATAGCAGAACTTGTAGCCACATCACGTGGCGTCTTGTCCTGCAACAATAAAAGTCGTAAAAATGTTTAGCTGTGCAAGTGTGCACACTAAAACTTGATAGTAAGGCTACTGTGAAATAGTTATCAGCGTAGCTCTCTGTGCATCCTTCTTGTGATCATCCTCGTCTGGGTGTTGAACTGTGGTTCACCTGGTGAAATAGTTATCAGCGAAGTGCTCTGTGCATCTTTCTTCCAATCATCCTCGTCTGGGTGTTAAACTGTGGTTCATCTGGTGAAACTTATTTGGGACAAAGCGTTTAGTTCACAGAAATTTCGAAGTGTGGGCCTGGTTAGGCAGCATCATCAAGTGTCGCCAGTGGCATGGCCCTCATTCAATTTAACAAATCTTGATTTTACAAAGTCCCAATACCACAAAGAAATTTTCGTTCCGCGGAACGTTAGGTTCAGTGTGGTCATCAGCCCGAAATAGTGAAACTTATTACCGCTACACACTGACCCAGGAGATTATCGAGGCGGCAGCCATTGACCCCTGGGCTGAGCAGTGCATAAGCGTAGCAACAGTAATTAGTCGGCAATAAAGAACTAATCAATCTTAACAGAGCATACATTACTCATCTCTCGCTGCATCGCAATGTGTTTTTTTTTTCTTTTTGGTGGCTTCCTTGTTGATTTCTTCTGTGCCACGTAAGCATATTCGTGTTTCTGAACGAAATAAGCTGGCTGCCAGTCAGCTATTTGCCCGCTCTGCTTCCGACGATTCTCGTCTCGGGGTTGCTCTGTGGTTCACCTGGTGAAAGATACTTGGTACCAAAACTTGGCGAACTTTCTTTGTCCTTCGAGTTTGTGCGCTTTGTGAGGCTGTCGAGTTAAACATGTTTCCACCTCAGTCACAATACTGGATAAAAGTTCACGTGGCTATACGCAGCGCTTATGCAGGAAACTGACTCAATATAGTCGGTATCGCTCTCACGTTTCAGTTGACCATAGACCATCGTTTCTTGTCCCTGTATAATGGTCCTTGCAGGAACACTATAGCTGTCACATTCTTTCACGGACATGTCGCACTGACCATCTTCTCGCAATTTTCTTGTTTGTCCGGCTAGCATGATCCCTGCATTTATTCTTGGTGTATATGCATATCGGCATTTTATCATAGCTTATGGGAGCGGCGGCCGCGAGCCTGTCGATTGCAGAAAGAGGAGGATAATTACGATCGTGGTGCATCCGCTTGTAGGACGTGGCTACCACTGGCGGTGGGCAAATGCGGCCCGACTTTCTGTCAGTAAACATGGTTTCTGTTGGTTTCTGCTTTTTTCTATTGATATGATATATAAGAAGATGTTGGCGCACCATTATGGCGCCGGCTACTCCTTAGCCGTTGAGTGAAACTTGAACACGTATCTCGAAGTAAAACATCTTCTCTGAGAGGTTCTCTGGCTGCCGCAGCCTTGAAACCTCTACAAGCTTCACGTGGCTGCCTACTTGGCCTTCATCGCTCGTATACAGAACGCTCTGTGCTGAGATAGAACACTTACTGGCATAAAACCATGTTAGCGGACGTGCAAGAGACTGTTAGCGGCCAATAGAATCCTGCCGTAGCATTCTGTTGTAGCTGCGCTAGAATTTGAACGCGGAAATTTTATACGTACATGTGAAGAAGTTTTCACAACTTCACGAGACCTTGTCGTCAGCGTCAACACGGAAAACTGAGAAACAAAGGTAATTCAAATGTACTGTGTTATTCAAGAAAAAATGTGCACGTATTCTGCGTACCAAAGGGGATATGACCTCCATGTTACATGGCGTCACCCATTACATTACAGCTCTACAGAAATTATGACTTAGTGAGAACGCAAGTAACGGCATTATGACGTTATGGTGATGCCATCACACGATATTTTGGCTTCGCCAACGGTGGCTCAATTACAAAGGTTGTGTAATACCACGTCAGGCAGAAAGCTTGCGATGTCTTCAGACCCCGCCGGGATATTCAAAAGCATGATGCGTGCAACAAGCGTAGAAAAAGAAGCACTACAGCAGACAGAGAACAAAATTATAAAAGAAGCAGAACAAGAAAGTAGCTTCTGTATGGCGCAAACATCTTGGACAAATGCGAAAGGGCCATGCAATTTCGAAGGATGGAAAAATTCGTTGGTCTCACTTACGAACTGCTCAACTTAATGGAATAACTCGAGCGTGTTCATGGCTTCGTTAATATTAGTTTCTAGTTTGTATACTTCTCCAGCAGCCCCTAAAAGCATGCACGGCATCAAATCTATACGGATAAATTTTCCAGAAGAGAAGGTACATAACAGAGCACTGTCACTAGGATGCAAGAACGTCAGCTTGACGACACATAATGCTGTCTCGATCTGGCTCAAATCACACATGTTTGTGCAGTAGGACGACATAGTATCACTCAAAAACACACCAGACGAGTAGATTAAACTATTGCACAGGCTTGACACTGTGTTGTATTTATTCATCCACCGCTCGTGGCAGATAGGTTCAACTTGTACAAAGACGAAATGTACGAAAAGGCCGCAAAGCACCTACCTAAAATGCTGTATCCTCGCTTTAAATTCACTTGTGGGTTAGTTGGTCGATTATATATTGTATGACGGCGAACACAAAAGAAAGGAGGAACACTAAACAAAAAAACAATAAAAGAAATTATGCTGCAATTTTTGCGGTATTTATTTTAATTAACATGTCACGTGCGCTCATTGAACACATAACGCAAATAGACCTTCGGTGTGTCATTGTTTTCTTTTTGCTCAGTAATCATAGCAGGCCGCTACAAACAAGGCAACCCTTAAAGCGGCATTTTACTTTTATCTCGCTAAAATTATCCCTCCAAAAATATATACTTGGCACCACAGGGAGAATGTTTATTAGCCTAAATGGGATGTATGTTATCTCTCCATGCAACAATGTATTCCTTTTTATGAATCACGATTCTCACAAAAAACCAAATTCCTTAGTGCACAGCTCACCACCGCATCGGCACCGGACAGTTATCAAGAGCATAGCAATGCGCCAGTGTTCAGCCTGGTCATACGCTAACATCCATGTTGACGCAACACGCCGTTATTCTAGAGTTATACTATAAATCTGCTCAATATCAGTAAGGCACGAATCAATTCAAAGTAATCCACGGATGGCTACTTTAGCATGGCTGCTTATGAAGCCGTATCGTGAAAGCGGAGCGAGTTCCTGGAACGGCATGATGTACTGCAGGGCGCAACAAACTTACAGAAACGTGACATGGACAAAGAGGATATGAAAGGGAGTAGTAGTGATGTGGAAGGCCGATGGTTGTTCTATGACTGTACCATCGGTGACTATAAGCCTCCCGTCTTAAGGTCGTGCCAGCTGTGCCGACCAACACCGAGTCGTGCGTTCGAGCAACGTGGCCGAGGCGAGCACGGCTCATCGGGCGCGTTGCCCCGGCGGCGGTGTCGCTCGTGCACAATGCCCCCGTGGTCAGCCGAGCCAGGAGCAGCAGGTTGTGCCAGTGTATGGCTAGCTTATAACCCGCACCAAGGGCGCTCTCCCCTCCCTTGATCGTTTTGGCCGACACACAGAGACCACACACGCTCGCCAACTTTTAGCAGCAGTGGCGGCGAATGTCTCAATCCAGTCGCGCCTCGGCTCTTCGCGCCGTCCGCGAGCCATAACTGCCGCGGCTGGCGAACACTCACAGCCGCCTCGGCGTCGTCGTCTCCCCCTCCTGGGGCAAAGCTGTTGCGTCGCTTCGGCCAAATTACACTTAATGTTCCCCTTAGCTCGTCTTCCTTCACCCTCGCTTTTGCCGCCGCCCTGGGAGAGCTGACGCGCGCTCCTTTAATGGTCGGGCGCTCACCAAGAGCTGCTGTATTCCTTTGGCACTGTCTGTCCCGGTAATTGCCTTTTCTTTATGCCTTCCCGACGGTGCCGCGGTGACGGCGAGCGCCTACTACTACCATACATGACTGCAGAGAGAAACGTGGGCATAACTACCTGCCGTTGAGCCTTTGTATGTACACGCCATCTGCGTTTGTAGTGCGCATTTGGACGGCGTGCGTGTGTAAACACTTGGGGTGGCGCTTCGTGCGGGACGCCCCGCTTCCGCAATCTTGGACAGGGAGGCCTCCCGGAGGATCGACTCCCGCGATGAAGACATTTGGGAGGACCAACGTCCACCGTCCTCCTCGCACCCAATGGCTTTCCGAAGGAACCCTTCTATATCGTTTAGCTTCGTTCTATTCGTTTAGCACCATCGTTTAGCTTTCGTGTTCCCTCTCGCCCCGTTCTCTAGTGCTCAAGGTCCGCAAAAGGCAACCGGACCTCAGCAGCTTTGCGGCGATCATGGCTTGCGCAGAAAATGTGGTGTGCGATGATTTGGCACTATTCGGTTTGGTGTATAGCATGCTGAAAATGAGCGAGTTGCTGAAGATGCACGGCGTCGGGCAGGTACGACATTACGATTGATGATGATTGATTGATATGTGGGGTTTAACGTCCCAAAACCCCCTTATGATTATGAAACACGCTGTAGTGAAGGGCTCAGGAAATTTCGACCACCTGGGGTTCTTTAACGTGCACTCAAATATGAGCACATGGGCCTAGAGCATGTTCGCCTGCATCGAAAATGCAGCCACCGCCGTCGGGATTCGATCCCGAGACCTGTGGGTCAACAGTAAAGTACCTTAGCCACTAGACCACCTCGGCGGGCTGATACAACGTTGCGAATACTAGGAAACATGGGAATAGACAGGGTACAGCCTTCAATGTTAAATCACTCTGTGTTGGCTTGAAATTCTTTTGTTTCGGTGCTCATGAGCACTAGCATGGCAGGGATAGCAGCTCCAGGCACACTAAGCAATCTTAGAGCATTGATTACACGCTTACCGACTCTAGTAATCGTGACTGTTACATTTCACGCAATCTACTCGTTTCGGGAACGTGACTTGTTTTCGTAGGATCCTTTCTGACCTTGGGCTTCTCTAACAGTCAATCAGTACACACAATGAAAATCTCGTGTTCTTCTGCACCATCGGAAATGATGCTGAAAGTTGCTTTACAATTTTAGGTTTATCGCACGTGCTATAGCTTACGATGGAAACCAGAGACAGTGTGTGAGAATGGAAGCTTGGTGTGTATTCATACCGGCAAGTTTTTCTTAAGTTAGCACGCTGAAAAAACTTGCCAGTGTGGCAGTGTTACAGCATTGGGATCCTTATCTTAGTGCTGGTATGAATTCCTAGGTGGAGTAATCAAAGCAGTACGCTTATACGTTCTACAGAAACGTTAAACTTCTCACATTTGTTCCCGCTGAGCTTCTTTCCTTCTTTGATGGGGTTGCTGAAAAGTTTGTTATGAATTCAGTGTCGCCGTTAGCGCCCCAGGCGGCGCAGAAAAAATATTGCGTTACGCGAAGGTGGCAGCGGGGATTTGTCCACAGATAGGGAGAAGCGCTTGATCTTACAGGTCATTTTTTTTTATTTAACCCATGCCTTCACGTTGTTAAACGAAGCTGATGGCACGGATTATTTCTGCCATCAATCATACTTATGAAGATATTATGAGTAGTTCAATACATTTTGACTAATTAATGCTCACTGTATTCTAGTTATGCTTATCTGACATCGGCTATACACAACTGGTCGCTCTTATGACACACGCCATAGGTTAGGCCTGGCTGCTCATCACGATAATATAAAGATGGGCACATGCACTTTCAATGCTTCTGAAGCTCCTCCTTCGAAAAAAAAATGTTTTTTTTTTTTCAAAAGACTTCGCTGTATGAGTTGTTGCTCCTGCCACTGGATGGAGCAAGCAGCCTGTTGAAATGGAAGACGAACGCTGTCTGGACACGCGCATGTTTGAAACTTCAAAAGGCGACGTCAGAACACAAAATAAGAAGCTGACGATAACAAGGATGTCTCAATGAATCTATACCGCACGAACGAGTTTGGGCTTGGTTCAAGCTGCTTTCCATACACGCGTACAATATAGTGTTTGGTATTGTTGGCGACTGCAGCTTCGTCCGTCCCTGCCAGTTATCTCTGCATTCGATGGAAAATACTCAGCATTTACAACTTCCATTAAGCAAACGCCTGGACTCTCGCAACATTATGAAAATAGTGCCAAGCGTCTGATCACAATGATTGGCAGGAATAAATATAGCGACGCCTTCTTTTGAAACCACTAATTTTGCTTGCTATGATAAATAAGGCAGAATACTTTTTGCACGTTTGTTGGCATTTCTCAATTGAAGCACCTGTCGGATGCTTTCTTCGCAATATTTGTAGACGCCTTCGCGTAAAGCGAGTGATGACATATATTGCAATTGTAATGTTTCTGGGTCAACTAAATCTACAAAACTGTTCACAGACACTGCCTTTTAACAAAACAGTGGCTACTATGTTCAAGTCACCAACGCTTCTACGGGAGAAATCGCCAATTTGCTGCTTGGAAAAATTTTTGCAGCTTAGAAAAATTATTGAGGAAGGATCGATTCCCGCTTTCAAAGTGATCACAAATGAATATTGTCACATTGATTTATCATACATCCAAATTTAGCCAGCCGGAGAAAAGAAGCGGGAAGTAGCTTGGCGCAAGGCTCGGGACGCAGCAGTATTTTGATGGAGGCAAAAATGTTGTAGGCCCGTGTACTCAGATTTGAGTGCACGTTAAAGAACCCCAGGTGGTCGAAATTTCCGGAGCCCTCCACTACGGCGTCTCTCATAGCTTCGGGACGTTAAACCTCAGATATTATGAGTATTATTATTATTATTATTTAGGGACACAGCAAAGCTGACTGCTACCTAGCTGCTCTTGAAGTTTTGAATCGCTCCTACGCACACGGCTATTCTAGATTTCGGTAAAGCATATCAGCAATGGCCCTTTGCAGCAATACGTCGTGGTTAAAGTCCATGGAGTGGCTCTGTAGCTACATCACGTTGAGCAAGGCCAGTGCAAACACGTCTGCCCCACGTCCATCGAAGTTGACCCAGCAAGCTCGACTAATCGTCCACATACAACTGGCGGAGGTGAGCCGCAGTGACGTCACGGCGCATGCGCAGTCGAGCGCAGCCAGAAGGAGCTCGGCGGTCCGTACCTGGACTCGTGAAGCTAAGAACAGGTGTGCCACCACTTTCTATCGGCAAGACGTCGTGACGTCTTCACTGAGCAGACTTTCTTGCTCGCGACGGATGGCTGAGGTTACATAGCTTCGCTGTTAGAAAAGTGAGAAAAAACGCAGAGTTAGGTGTGCAACAATTGTAGTTAAACGAAACTAAACAAGGACTGAGTAGCTTTCGGGGTTGAGAAAGGCCTTATTTATGATGGCGTAATTATCCAAACTGGGATTTTTTTTTTCATTAGATGCATGTCTCCGTTGGGAACCACAATGTACATAGTGCTTCCAATTATAATTTCGACAACTTTTGTTTCAACGTGACGTTCCCATACAATTTTCACGTGGCTAAAATGAAAACCCTTTATGCGTGGTGGCACCAGCGTATGTTTTTCTAGTGAATACCCTCATTCAGAGTACTTGATTTCGTACGTATTCATTTCGGCTCCATTAAGTATAAGTGCATCAGTTGTGCCGCAACCTATACGCTGCCTCAATGGCCATGTGTGGATGGTGACCCTGTCATATGCCACTGAAACATTAACCACGCATGGAACTCCATCGTTCACTTTTTCGCGCGCAACTGTAAATTCATACGTGTGGCATATATTGAGCGAGTAGGTACTGCTCTGGGTTATAGCGTAATGATATCGCGGATGACGTTAGGTCTGATTAAACGTAAAATTAAACATGAAGTCTTAGTTTGGCTTCGAAAAGTGCTATAACCTTGAGATTTCTAAAATAACAAAACACGTGCTAAAGTTTCAAAATATTTCTAATTTATATGAATTTTCTGACTAAAATGTTTCTTCGCTCGTTATTCTCAATTGCTGACTATAATGCCTCATTGTGTGTATTCCATCTCGTTAGTTTCCATTGAATCTTGTTCTCACTGTTCGCGTGAACATGCTACAAGGCAATCGACAATGTGTTAATTGGCAGAAAGTGACTCAACCACCACGTCTCGCTATTTGCTTGTTAAGAACCAGTCCTCTCCGAACGATTGGTAGCAAGTTCAGAAGCGGTTTGCAGAGGGTATCCATAGCCGTCAGAGGTCGTAGGCGGCGGCGCGTAGTTCCGACCAAAGGGCCGCGCCGCGGCCCATTAGGGTAGCATTGGTCTCGGTTCCGTGCCGAAGGGCCCGAACGTCTTTCGACAGCGTCAAAAGAACGCCGCAGCAGCGTAGAAAGATGAACCAGAGGCGCCGGCAGGCAACAGCCGGCCCGCCGTGTTTGTTTGACGGCGGGGAAAGGCCGTTAGGCCTAACCACCCGACCCTCTGCCGAACGGGCGCGCGGAAACGCCGGCTAGAGCTGCTTCTAGCTCAATCTGCACGGCGCGTGGAAGTCGTTTTGGCCGCCGCTTCTTCCCGACCCGACAGATTATATATAGAAGGAGCACGGCGGTTACGCCACTTTGCTCTTTGTTTGTCGTAATTTTTCTCCCCTCTTTTCCACCGAAGTTGAACGAGGTTTTTCTATCTGTCCGTCCTCGGCTTGCGTCCCGCGCTGTGCATGCGATGGTTGCATGCCTCGAACAGGACTCCCCGCGGCAGCAGCGAGGCGGCAGCCACGCTCTTCAAGCTCGGAAACCCGGCCTCCGCGCCCGAAAGGGTTGCCGCTCTGGGCTAAACAAGAATGAAAAACGGAGAGTAAGGGGAACTCGAGATCCGGTCCATTTGTTGTCGTTTCTCGGTCCTCCGCTTGTTTTGATTCAGTTCCCGCTGAAGCGGCGGCGGCAGCCATGTTCGGAATGATGCATCAACCTCTGCCGCATGAGGGCCGGCTGCGTGCCGCGCTCCGCGGGCTTTTATAAATGGAAGCGTCGTCGCGCGTCCCTCCTGGAGGGAAGACCGAGTCCTCCCGCATGCACTGCGGGGCACGTCGAGTCTTGGCGACGCTCCCTCCTCTCATATGAACCTTCTCTCTGCTTCTTTTCTGTCAACCGGCACCTGCGCCCCGCTGCTGCTGTTCCTGTGAACGTGTTTCTCTGGGTGCTCCATTCATTGCTTCAGCGCACCGTCGAGATGCTGCGCCACGCGTTTTATTTATCGTTGCAGGGGGGCCGACCCCGCGGCTCGCATGCGCTGCACGCGCACTGCGGAGCTCCGCTGCCTCCCCTCGAGCGTGTCCGAAATCTGTTGTGCACCGGGACGGGCAGTCGAGAGCCACTCAATTCCAGGAGACAGACTATAGGACACTTAAGACTGACGACTCCTCTTTCCGTGATGTCGCACACCGATTGTTTGGGAGTAACACGGCACAAGCATAACTCTGAAAGTATCTCTCCCGGGAAAAGGATGGACATTGACATCTGTGAATCAAATACATAAAATTTTGTGCGTAACTATACGATGAGATATGCCAGATATGCCAGGCAGTACGTTCGAGAGCGAGAACTTCTTCGCTGCCAAAAATAGTGCTTGGAGCTGATTAAAATTTACCGAAGAGATGGAACCATGTGTTTTGTTAGAGCATTGACAATGTTTGACATGACTTAAAAGCAAACGCATAGCATTGTCGTGAGCTAAAGCTGTGGTAATAGCAACTTTGAGTTTTACTTATTCATGTTACGGAGTTGCTTGAAGACTCTAAGTAAAAGAAGAGCGTAACATGTAATCTCCGATGGTAGATCACACCAGCGTCAAGTATACATCGCTAGAAGCATGCCATAACTTTAGGCAATGGAAAACTTCTAGATATTATTACAACGCCAATGTTTTATTCTTCATACTTTAGTTTTGATTTTTAATACAAAAAGACAGTGGCAGATAGCGTGTTTCTTTTTTTAGCAACAATTTCCAGACAACCTCAAACTTTGCAGCAAATCACTCTGCAATGAAGCGAAGATACCGTCATGTACTGCGATGTTACGCGCAGAAAGAATGCGCACATTCTCTGTATAACAAGCTAATTCACGCGCAACAGAGGCCCACCGTTTCCTGTTGTCAGAAACTAGGCGGCTGTAAATGTGCGCCAACACCTCTCTAACCGGAAGGCCATCTAGTGCTTAAAGTAATACTCTGCGCCAATGGGTATAAATTGTCCAGCGTAGTAAAAAATAGCGCATTAAAAAACAGCAGATATTTAAAAAGAGACCAACAACTTTGTTACATTCAGCAGGAACGGGCATCTGAACGTTGCACGGTAGACAATGCATTTCGAAAACGTATTCAATTGGGCTTCCCGATGTCAAATGCCATTGGCACCTCCTAGGAATTTGAATGCCTCGAAGAATGTGGGCCGGGGATAACAACATTTGGGCGATTCTCTTGTGCGAACGCTGCTTACTACTACTCTATGTGGGAGTAGTAGTAAACTTTGAAACTATTTTAACATGCCCGTCTCCTCCAAAACAGGATAATGAATGAAGGTTAACAGCTTCACAACTACACGTCATCTGCATAAAAAACTGCCCCCTTTTTTATTGCGACATTTCGGGCCCCTGGGTGGGGCAGTCAGGCGGAGGAAAGTGAAACGAACGCCTGACATTACACTGGTAATGCTAATGTCATTCCCAGCGGAGTGACAACGACGAGCACCTCGTCGAGATCCTCCGCGTGCGCAGGATGCGAACGAAAGAGGGGCGAGAAAGCTGCGTGTCTCGGTGCGCAGAATGGATCTTGCGCAGCGTGGCGAGAGACGGGCCGCATGATGAACTGCCCTGCTCGCCGGGCGCGAGAGAAGCGTGCCCAATACGCCGTGAACACGCCTGGGGCGCGGGAGACCAGGTGCTGACTCGGAGCGTCAACTGCAGCCACTAAACTTAGCAGCAGCGCGCACCGTCTTGAAGACGGCCGCCAGACTAACGACGACCCGACCGTATAAATTCATATAAATCCTGCGCGCTTGTTCTACGAGCGGGTTTTCCCTGTCGCCTTCACTCGAGAGCACCTCTTAACTTGAGCTTAAATGGGGGCGTGTCTGTGTGCCCGCAGCTCAACTCTGCGCCCGCTTAGTCACGGCACCCAGTGCACTTGACTGAACACCATGCGCCACACGCCTTTAAAGTCATCACGCAGAGGAAAGAAAGATATCATGCGGCAAAATCAGGCGGACAATAATTATTTTCGCAGTGCCCACGTCATATCTGTGCCATCCGAGTTCACATTGTTGCCTACTTAGTTGACCACGAAGATATTGGATGCGTGTACAATATAAAACATCTTGATGGTAGAAGCAGCGCAAGAAAAATAGCTAGATGAGGCACACACATGGCAAGCAGTGGCGTAGCCAAGAGGGCTGGTGGGGAGTTGTAGGGTCATACCTCTTCCTCCGAAATTTTTTGCACGACCCTCCCCCCTCCCCGCCAGTTGCACACTTCTATTTTAGTCGCCTCGCGTTGACATGATTTAGAATCTAAGCGGTGCTACTATCAAAAATAATTCCTGGACGTTATTGCAGTAAATAATGTCTGCTACGGAAAAACGTGTCGCGGTATTTGCCAAGACTCTGACAATCTCTGAGATTTTGGGCAGGAATCTCGGCTGCGAGCTTTTTCATTTGGCTGACTGACGGGATTAATGCTGCAGCGGTGGTCATACTTGTATACCCGCCGGAAGAGATCTCGCTGGAGTCGATCACTGTATACGATAATTTTTACTAGCCACAGATTCGCTTTGATGGTAAAACCCAGACACAGTTTAAAGGTTTGATAGGCCAACGCAATGTTACACAATGTCACTCTTCGACCACCGCTAAATTAAATTCAAGCAAGAGACTAACATTTCCATTGAACCAACTCACGTTCTGCTACATATAAACAGACACACACACTCACGCACCACGTAATATTCGCTCATTCAGTGAACTTCGCTTGTGTGCGAGTGTACAGTATAGTGATGTACATCTTTACTATGCCCTAACATCTAAACGCACTCCGAATTGTTGTCGAGTTAGAAGGTGCAACACAGGCGAACGTGCAGGCTAAACACAATCATATAAAGGCCATCTAAAATATTCATCATGTAACTTAAGCTGCTAAATAAAAAGATAGTCGTCATGAATCTAAAGCAGCATAAAGAGAAGGGTAATGTGAGCAGTTGTTGTGGCCAGAAATTTTCTTCTTCAGCAACGTGACATGCAATGCAAGAATGAGGAACATAAACTTGAAAAAGTACTCGACAATGTCAAAATATTTATATTCATTCGCTTCATCTCTTCGTCTCTTTATATTGACATGACTGGAAGGGCATACCGAGCAATATCTGCAACTAGTGACATAACGCATAACGAGAAATGAACAGAATGAAGAAACATGGGTTGAATCGGACATGTTATCATGTAAATTAGGAGCAGTATGCATAGCAACAATATTTTTTGCAAGATGTGAAATTAGGTCTGTGCAAGCAATGTTGCACGCAACAAACACGTGAGACAGGGGGATACTGTTGATTATCTTTTTCAATTGACAAGAAGAATAGTCTGCGCATTACATCCTATACTATGTGCCACATATGTTACCCAAAATTAACGAGAATTGTTACATGCAAACTTGGGTTGTTGCACTGCCGTTCTCACCTCTCGCACCCACAAACCACGTATGCACGTGAAACTTGGCACCGCCGAAAAGCAAGGAGTAGGCGAGAAGAGATAACGGAATTTCTTTGCCATAGTGTTAAAGTGATTTTCATCAATGTATCTGAATCAGTTGAACTTGCGCCCTTACAGCTGGACGAAAAGTAGCGCATAGTGATTTTACGCAAAACAACCTTTTTATAACCCACCATGATAATCCAGTGGTTGTGGTACTTCATTGCTGACCCGCAGGTCGTGGAATCAAATCTCTGTCGTATTTTTGATGTAGGCGAAATAGCTCGAGGCCTGTCTACATTGATTTATGTGCTCGTTAAAAAACCCAAAGTGGTAAAATTTCCGCAGCGCCCTACTACGGCGTGTCTTAAAATCATATTGTGGTTTTCGTAATCATCTTTCATATTCACCTTGTCGCCCACAGAAGATCACAATGTGTATGATGGAAATCAGTTTTTTTGTTTAATTCATTTTGTGTGTGCTTGCGCTGACGACTCCATCTTTTGAGTGATTCACTTGCCTTTGAGTGCTTCTAGAAAATTTGTCCTGCATAGAGCAGCGGTATTGTGGTATTCACACTCATTGTGGTTTCTCAAATTTTAGAGCGCAATCTTGCGACGCGTAAATAGAGAGGCGACCAAGCTTGCACAAAGAACTTGAGGAGTCCCCTTGCCTGAACTTTCTTTTCCAAAAAGCACACGTCTTACTTCCTCCTTATATTTGGAATACACCAGCAGTCAAGAATTTTTTTAGCCAGTGGGTTTGTAACTTCAGTTTCCAATTACTGGGATAAAGCTGTATCTATAAATAGAGCCTGGTTTTCATGTCGTCTTCAAACGTCGTCTAGTCTTGTCGTGCAGCAACTCCTGGTGTTTTTTCCTGTTAGACACAAAAATTCGGCAGATCTAGCGTACTTGGGAATCGACGCTATGCGAAACATACGGAGGGAAGGTGACCATGCTGCAATTTTTTTTATATATAGCGACACGTCATGAAACGACGCTCAATATATGTGCAAATGTTGCTCGCACAGACATAAATTGAAGACTTGCAGATGCTTATATAACGAGTTCCTTGCACTTGCGCAACAATGCCAGCTGGAACTTGAGTATTAGCAACACCAGAAGCTGATATGAAGCGCCGATGCTCGCGAGGATGCTGACCCAGGACACTGCTACATAAATCAACTTAAGCGCATGACAACTAACCACAACGGACGTAAACCCGACGAGACGGATGTACCAAAGTAGTACATATGTAATGTTTATAAAATTGGATCGGCAGCATTGCGACCACTATTGACGTTTTACGAAGATTAGCGCTTTTTTTAAAAGTAGTTCCTAGACCTGGCGTAGCTCTGTGGTAAAATGTTTCATTGCCTCGCAAAATGCTTAGGTTCGATGCTAGTTGGGACCCCGACATGTATTCTTTGCATTCGTCAAATGGGCGCTACCAATGTCGAGTATTTCTTAACACTCGCGCGTTAAAATTGCCCCCGTGTGTTCTCGTCATGTCTAAGTAGATACGAAGTGTCAATCACCTGTGGCACACACCCGCATACCAGCGGCACATACCCGCCTATGGGTATGCGCCGCTGTCTGGAAGGAAGCGTTTGACGACGTACGCGACGAGATTGTGACATTTTTCAAGACATGGTCAGAGCATCATATTCGTCATACCATATTACCCGCCCATGCTAATTGATTCACGCCAAGTTAAGAGGGTGACCACGACAGCACCCAAACGTAAGTGGCTAGATTAGATAGATAGATAGATAGATAGATAGATAGATAGATAGATAGATAGATAGATAGATAGATAGATAGATAGATAGATAGATAGATAGATAGATAGATAGATAGATAGATAGATAGATAGATACGCTCAAAGTCGCCGAAGTTCGCTAAGAAATGCTTCGCATATAAAAGGACCAATGTCGTTGTCAGGAATCGCTTTTCAGAAGTTTTTTGGCAAGATACAAGAAATTATTCAAAAAAATTTATTATTCATAAGTTTAAGCCATACGTCGCTTCCGTTCCCCCTTCATTGTAATGACTTTATGGTCGGTGAAGTGGTGGATCGGTAATGGGGCGTAGTGGGATGTTTGCAAGGACAAAGTAGTGGAGTTAAGTGGTGGACCGGTAATGGGGCGTAGTGGGATGTTAAAAAGGACAAAGTAGTGGGCTGTTAACAAAAGTGGAACTGTAGGCAGTCGCGTACATACATACCACGGATGGAGAAAACCACGGCTTTACGAGGTTCGCCCCTAAAACAAAGAACATTACGCGTTTTTGCGCGTATTTAAGTTTTCTAGCACATATACGCAGCGAACAAGCTATTTCTATAAGAGTAAGTATAGCCTGGTCCCAGGTACATGTTCTATTGAGATGAAGTGAATATTTCTTAACAATGAGTACCTTGCTCTCACAGATTGTACGATCAAGCCTCGGCGATTGGAGTACTTCATCGATATCAAAAGTAACAGTGTGACTGTAACGCCAACCATGGTGGCGAGAAAGTCTGCCTAAAAAATAACGCATTCGAGGTTGTGTTCCCAACGTGCAGGATAATTTACAACAAAAATTACTTGTTGCGTATGGCAAGCATGTGTGGATGCTCGCAGTAAGCTACAAATTGTTGACTAAAAGCTATCACTGCGTCAGGGCTGCTTGTCGTATGAAGCTGAATATAAAAATCATTTCCATAAGCATGCAGTCACTCTCATTCCACGTTGTAAGCGGAGCCATCCTTCACAAACGCACTTCGCCCCAACAAGGGCTACACCATATACGCTTAACAGAGATTAACAATTAACGATGTCTTCTCTGATTGGGTGGGTCGCCGCAATAATGCGTTTTCGAAGTCGAGTACATTCAATGGTCGGACGAGAGGCCGTTGCTCCAAACGACCACTGTGCCTGTCACTTACTAAAGTTTTCTGCTGTTACTTTGCAGGCATATAACGTATGGGAGGATGGACGTTATGGGATGTGGTAGTTGGACAACCTTTTTACCACGGGCTGCTATAGCCCAGCGTGGGATGAATGGCACGTTTCAAATGAAAAGGGTTCGGAAATGTATGAGCTTGTATACGGCGCGTCAAAGGAGTCCTGGCAGGAAAAATCTTGAATTGGTGGACTGTACTTTCTTGGCTCAATCCGTTTGTGCTGAAGAATGTCTCGCGCTAAAAAATGTTTTTTATTGAATCAGTAGGCTGCTCGGTTTATCTCTCACCGCCATAGAGTGCTGCGTGACGTGGGCACTAGATGGTCGTGTGGTCTTGCGTTAGGTAGCTTTGCAACTGGACATGGTGCTGTGTGGTAGCCTCCGAATGAACAACAGTCTCTGTGCGTCCTGGTACTCTCTAAAGTAACCAACAATTGTATCCCGGACACAGTCACCAATTATTGTCTACTATGGATGTCAAATAGCTAGCTCTAATAATATGAGCTCTTGCGACGCAGTGGTGAACGCACTCATCAAATCAAGAGCTAGGACGACATGTTCTGCATCAACCGTGGTACTGCGAATGCCACCTCCTCCCGGTGGAGCAAAAAAACGTCCTTCGTTGACAAGTGTTAGCGAAACGCGAACATGGCAGTTAGTAAAATGTTTCAATTATCAGTGTAAGACGTGTGAGTATCAACTTTTCATGCAATTCTCTAAAATAGGATGCTTGTTTTGTCCGAACTGAGATTTCTAGGTTCTTCAATAAAAATATTTTTTCTTGCATTGAAAAATTTAGTGTTAAATCTGTATGTATCCAACTCCCTCCAACCTACGACTTCGCATAGAAGTCGACTGTATTGACTAAATAATTGTTTACATAAATAAATAAATAAATAAATAGTTTTGCATTCTTCAAGTTTTGCAAAACCATGTCCTAAGTTCATTGGCATGCCGAGCGTACGCTGTTCTAGAAGTTCATTGCTCAGGTTTCAGACCACAGAGCGTTGATATGCTGATAATATCTTGCGGCAGCTCCCACGGCTGCAAATAGTTCTGTCTTGGTTATCGATGCGTCTGAGTTTTCTTGCGATTGGTAAGCTAGTGTGCGAGGAAGCTTGGTAACCGGGCCTATACACACTTAACTCGTACCTTGACGAATAGGCCCTCATATGCTCCTCGAAATGCTCTGAAGAGTTTCTAAAGAGGGCTGTTTGCGTTGGTTTTGTTTCTGCTTGGTTCTATTATGCTGCGCACTATTGCATTGTCTTCAATGTGTGTAATGTATCGCGTAGTCAGTCTCAAGCACATGCTGGCTTCCCACATTTGTAAGATATGTAAGTCGACTGCCGGGGTTTCCACTGTTAGTTCGAGCGGCTTAAAAGTTGCTTTACGTGTGTCATTCTGGGGTTAATGAAAGCAAGTGTTTACAGCTACACTAGCAGCAAAGCAGCAAAGTTTTGTGGTATACAGTCGTAGTTTTCTCGTAGCATCGGCTCTTTTCCCAACATCTTCCAAGCGAATACAAATATTACTGGATGGGTTGATCACCTGAGAAATGTTTCCTGTTTCTTTACTAGTCAAATCTGATATTTATTAGCTCTTGTGCGGGAACAATGGCAAGAAGTATATTTTTATTTCACAGGTTCATGTCTAATATTATAAGACAGTGTTCCGTGTTCACTGGAAGGAGCGCAAGAACTATAGGAGGCGAGAAACGCACACAGCGGCAATCAAACACCTAGAGTACTTGTTACTGCCTTTTTGTCTATTTCAATTTTTATGTATGTTTGCGTGGCGTCAAGCTATATGGCGTAAGCCAAAGGTGTTACACCACACAAACAAAAACGATATCTATTGTTTCGACTGTACGTGTGCGCAAAACAAAGAAGCTATAGAAGAGTCGGTAATAACACGTGCCCCACTTTAAGTCACCCTGATGCTCATCGGGGCATGCATCACCACCTTGGGCCGATGGGCGGGAAGTCAATAATATGCCCCCATGCAGAGCACACCGAAAAAGCGACACACGACCAACAGGCGTCGTCACGTCTCTCGCCGTTGAGCACTGCACGTGCAAGATGCGCGCACAAGGCCCGTCCGTTATGCATTCGCGCTCGACCCACCGCACCAGGCGGCAGCGATGATGGCAAAAGGCGTCGCGCGAAGGACGTGTCCCCCTGAGTTATGGTTCCAGTGTGGGGCGTGGAAGCCACATGTCGTCGTCGTCGACGTCAGTTAGGAATACTTTCTCGCATGCCCATCGTCACCACCACAGCAGCAGCGCCACCTTTTGTTTTACGCAGTTTCTGGCACCCCTTGCCGTAACGAACCCCCGCCCTCCCTACGCATCCCCCCTTTCCGCAGTCGTGTCGGGAAAACGGCGACAGAGGGCGTCTTCTCCTTCTTCATCCTGGCTTGCCTGGCACCTCGTCGCGCGGACAGCTGTTTGTCTTCGCGGACTGGGGGAGCCAATGGCCGTTGTGCTGCACGTGTCGTACTCTTGGTTTGCGTGCAACAGCGATGAATGAAAGCCGCGCGCGCGCTGAGCCGTGCTCTGCGTAGTGCAAGGAGGTGGGAACTGGGCGCTTACATGTGCGCGTGAGCTGTCCCTTTTATGCCATAGTCGCCCTGCTCAGCTTTTTCCGTTTTGTCCCTATCTTGTTTTCTTCTGCGTTATTCTCCGCACCCGCTCTCTTTTCTTCACGCAGCTCCAGATGGAGCGTCTCTCGCGAGCCACTGACCCCGTCGCTATGATTGCCATCTAATCGTATATATATGTCTCGCGCTTCGTGGAACACTTTTCTTTCTCTATATTTCCCCTGCTATGTATTTTTATGCCTACGTTACCTGTATCAGAAGGGGCCGCTTTCTGTCGCTTGTATCGGATGTCGCAATTACACATAATCGATTCCATTGATTCTATTAGGATCGGCATTCGTGAACTGGTCGCAGTAGTCCAGAAGCTATCTCACTGCGCTATTATTGTCATCTCGAACACACTGGTTTAACTCAGGCCTCTGAGGATAGGTTTAAGTTTAAAAGTAAAAAAAATGAATTCAAGAATACAAGTATCTTTTGTTGATGGAGGGGGAGAGGGGTAAAAAACATTGAAAACATTGGTGTTAGGAATTTCGGAATCGTTGCAACCGCTACAGGGGTAGCGCCATGGTCTCGTACGTATTCCAAGCGTATCAAGATCTTTGGGCAGTCTAGCCGTTTCCGACAGCACTCCCCAGTGGCATAATCTCGAAGGCGTTACGAATTTTTCAACACACGCTTGCTTAGCACCTTTTCAAAGATCGATAAGTCATTGCGGCAGCACAATTGCATCTATTCATGGGCATTACCTTCGGGCAGCGTGTTATTTTTCAGCATGGCCTTCACACACACATGCTTCTCGCGTTGAACGCCGGCATCTTGATGACACCCTAGAGTGATTCGGGAAATGAACTCGGATTTTGTCAACGTCTAGGTGTTGCAATCTTTGATTTCGTTGATCCTTCTATAAAAGTGCCGTGAATACCTTCGCCATTTCCGCGGAAACTGAATTACACTAAATACTACCCCATGCGCCACTAAAGTAATGCATGTTTATCTTGGGCTTCTCCACACGACGCGCTAATTCCGCGCAGACACGGCGTCCAGTGCGCGCTTGTCCATGATTGTATCTACACAAACTGTTTGTGTAGACGCAAAAGCTGTAATCTGACTCGAGCAGCGAAGAGCTTGCTGGATACAATGTGGCCGAATGAAATCTATTCCTGCGCTTGAATTTGCGCCACATAACTGATGCCCTTGAAGGCGAACTTATGCAGGCTTATCCTACATGCCGGTCCGGTTCGTCGTGCTGCAGCGCTGAGTCACGTAACTAAGACATAAATCGCCACTCGCTCACCAAATACCGATCGCCGATGGAGAAACGACCCTTATGGATTGCGCCAGTTCGCAACAATCGGGGAGCACGCGACGGGACCTCTGAGTCGATGTCTGCAAGATGCATGAGGAAAGCCAGCGAGGGGCCTCACTATCGTTTGAGAAACCCTACGGCTCTGGACTCTACTTTTCTTATACGCGCGCGTGGTGTGTGCGTACACGTTTGGCGGCACCCCGTGTGTCCGGAACAGGATCTTGCTCGGATGAACCTGTCTGACTGCGCAGGGTGCTCTTGTGCTGCTTTATATACTGTTGCATTAATATACACATGCGTAGTGTATCTGCAATGACGGAATTCTTGTGGTAGGCTCAGTGAAAAAGTGTACCCGCCTGAGCCAGCTCTCACTCTATCGTGACGTAGTACACCGAAGCATGCGTGCAGTATCAAGTACTGCGTCGTGCGGTTTCTTTAATTTTTCTTTTAAAAAAACGTGATTGTGTGCGCAACATGACTGGGCACATTTAAAGAAACACTGCGGAAAACGCCAAATTTGAACTGACTTTTACAATTCGGTTTTATAGAAGCACTGCTGCTCGGCGGATGTAATAAGAAAAGAAGTTCTTCATATTCTATATCCCAGTTTTTGTGTCCTGCCCCCAAGCTCTGTCAAGCTAAAAGATACTTTGCCAAACTGAACGTCAATACTCTACCTTGTGCATGCCGTAAATTATTGTTGGCTGTTCTTCATAGAATCCGCAACGCTAAAATCATGTTCCGTCGGTCGCAGCGAGGCATTCGTTATGTCCGAAGGACGCTGGTTTGATTGTTGTACCACGTTGGTCACATTTCTATTTTACTTTAGACAAGCTAAAGTGGTTTAATTTATCCGGTTTCCTCAACAATGGCGGGCATCATCAACATACCGTGTTTTTGGCATGTAAAGCGCCAAGTATTGTTGATTATGGGGTCAGGCGCCATAATAGCTGTAGCTGTACTTAGCCGAGCCTATTTTCTGGATTGGTCTTCCACAACTTCTCTGTCAAGTAATCTAGCCACATCTGGGAAATGCTGTAAGGACGTTAGGTTAGACAGTCCAGCGGTTGTGACCCAATAGCCGTGACCAAAAAGTCACTAAGTGTTTAGAGCTCAAGATTAGCCACGTTGAGAATTAGCTATGGGTAGTAGTAATTTCAATCGAAACCATTGAGCATGTCCTTGGCATTCGTGGCGTGAACAGTGGCTTTATCTAGATAATGTAGGGACAGTTTTCATCTTATATACTGCGGAGAAGGTTTATTTATTTACAATGCTTTTAGCCCTCGCGGGCTGTAAAAGGGGTGCGAAAGCAAACTATACAGTGCTGTGTATTAATCTGTTCCAGACGTCGCTCAAAAACTTCCGCTAATTCACATGCAACAAATACACTGGAATCACGCTTGTTAAGTCAACACTTGTACGAGGCAAAAAAGAAAGCTTGAATACATCAATCCTCGAGGCATACGGCAAAATAGCATAGGAATGGCTGATTCGCGGTGACACTCGGGCTCCAGGGTGCAAGTACAAAGTTGGATTTATGTTTAGTGTGTTATTATACAATTGATAAACAAACTTCAAGCGTGCGATTTATCTGCGCTCCGAAAACTTCTGAAGGTTGGCCCTTTGAAGTAGCGCGGTCACTGGTTGCGTTTTCTGGTAGCACGAATAAATAAATCTGGCTGCCATTCACTGTATCCGTTCACGCTCATCAACAAGATCCTTACTGGGTGGGTCCCAGATAATACTCGCATGTTCTAGTTTTGGATGAACTACTTTTTTATAAGCCATCAGCTTTGTTTCAAGCATGACATCTCTTAGCTTTCGCAGCAGAACACCCAGCTCACGTTCGACCGAACTACAAATATCTTCAATATGGTTGTTCCAGGTTAGGTTCGAAGTTATTGTAACACCGACATATTTTACCTTACAAGCTCGTTTAACTTCTTTATTTTTAGAGGCGAAGCTCCTCATAGCGTTCATTGTGCGTCCCCCGTTGCGCGCAACCTATGGCACATAACCGCCCTCGGGCACATATGCGCAGGTCCACATGTTACGAAAAACGTAGCATGGTGTCGTTATCATGCTCTCAGTGTTAACAAAGCACTGAGAGCAGAAATGGGGTACATACTCTCGTTTGCTCCTTGGATTGTCCGCTGGATGGTGGTATTTGTATATGATGAATATATGATAAAGAGAAGTGAGATGGTGGAACCTGAAGTGTTTGCGAGGTGAACGGACGGACGCAAGAACGGACGGATTGATGGAGGCTTCGGCCCACTCATCATCATTCGTTCTGTGGATATGCTTTGATTTTTTTTATTTTATACAGAAATGGTAATGGCGCTTTCTTATTTGATACCGACATACAAGTAGTCTTGCTGAAAATAATATACATATCCCATTTTTCACACCACTCTTCAACAGCCCACAAAGCATCGCTGAGCAAAAGCTGGTCAGCAATAATTCTTACTCTATATACTAAGTAACACATAATTATACGCGAACAGACTCACATCAATAAAAGAGCGAACAGTTTTTGCAATATGGTTAGTGTAGAATGTAAATAAAATGGGACCCAACTGTGGTACTTCGGATGTCACAGGCAATATGTGTGAGCGTGCTCCGGTTATTTCACGAACTGTTCCCTCTTACGCAAATAGGCAGTGACCCATTCAGTAATCGTTACAGCAAAACCAAGCTCGTGCATTTTGCCGATCAGTTTTATTGAAACTGTACATTTTGACGTGGGGATTCAGTGCACAACAGTATGCTCTATGGGTTTCATAATATTGATTGCAAGGTTTTGTTGTTTCACAAGGTGACCAAGTTATGAAAAGTGGGGGCAGAAGAGAGACACACTACACCTACTACGCCTTATATCATGTCGAACATCAACGTAAAGCTAGGAAAAACACCACCAAATAAAATCTAGCACCCCATTGCAATAAGCAATGCGTGACTGCAAGCTGCGCCCATTGATTGGAAGTGGCATGGCCGCTGAAAGCATATGGTGAAAAAAGAGAGGAGGGCCTGTATCCAAAGCTTACATGATCAGCGAGAGGAAGTACAAATGCACCAGCAGACCTTCTACTGCCTTATTTTCAAGTCACCAGAACTTATTTCTAAGTCATGCTTCTGTCTGTCCGTCCGTGCGTCCATGCTTCCATTCATGTGTCCGTCCATCCGTGCGTCCATTTATGCGTCTTTCCGTCTGTCCGAGCGGACGCACGAACGGATGAACGCACGGATGGATGGATGGATGCTTCATCACAATTGTTATCATTCACCCTGTGGATAAGCTGTGCTTTTTGTATTTTCGTGTGTTTTGCAACAGTACACTTGGCCATACGAGCAAACTACTCACACGTCCGTTATACAGATTATTCGTTGTATTTTTAAAGTGAACTTTCCAGAAGGTGGCGCTAAATGTGTCGTTTTTTTCGTTTTGTTCTTTGCGTTTCTGCGTGGGCTTGATCCCACTCACATCAACGCGATGCTTGAGCCTACGTTTTGCGATTCCGATCTGTTTTGCGTTTTGCCTCCCAGAATTGTACACTCCGACTATCAAATGACGATTGCACGTAACGATGATGCTCCAGAGTGCCCCGCGTGCGCCTCTGAGCCCCGCTTCCATCTTGTCGCGTCTTCTTCTTGCGGCGCCAGCGCGCATAATGCGTCCGAGTCATTGCTCCGCCCTTAGTGCCTCCCGCAGAGCGCTGGCACTCGTCAACGCTGCTTCCTGCTTCGTAAACGCACTGAAGCTGTTGACAAATTTCTTGGCACTAGAGTCGCACGGTCTGTCTTCCGGACCGGCGCTCCACCGATCAAAAATAACTGCTTCCTGTAGGCAGGCAGAGAACGCCAGATAAACGAGGGTACCCCATTGCTGACTTGTTACTCACGCGTCCAGATTCCGAAAACGATAAGCAGAAACATTAAATCTGCTGCCAGAAGCAGACTGCTAGACTAAATCCGTTATTGTGTATATAAGGACCAACTCATTGTGGCCACTGCGTAAAAGTAGTTGAAAACTGGTTGGTTGCATTACTTCGGGGCATGGATCACAGTATATCACTTTGTACACAAGCTGTAGTCGAAAGAACTAATACGTAACATACTTTACTTGCGTTCATTTTCAATACATTCATGTATTATATTATTAGTATTGTACTATATTGTATCTTTGTGACCATAAGTTATTATCTGTGCTTCTTTGATAGATAACCTAGTTATTGATAGATTCACTGTATGATATGCACATTGGTTAAATAACAAATTTTCAGTTTTAGACTAATTGAAATTGCCAAGCCATTTCTACCGAAGAACCTGCAGGCTCATTTCAGTCTGCCTACATGAACAGTCAATGCATTCCACCCAGAGCTCGCTACATCAGTATAAAATAAACATTACTGATAATACATAGCATACTATGATTAATATATTATTAAGTGCGAAGCATTTCTTAGCGAGTTTCGGTGACTTTGAGCCTATCTATCAAGCTATCTATCTATCTAGCCACCTACGACATTTAGCTCTTTTGGCCGTTTGAATGATGGTATCGATACAAAACTTGGTACGACATAACATGCCTGTACAAAGAAGATATCTGTCTTGTCATGACATGAAAATCATGACACGTATGTCATGAATGTCATGATTTACATTTCATAATCCTGCAGCTCTCGCGGTGTCTTCGTTCACATGGCATGTTGCAAAACTGGTATGGAATGCCATGATTGCATTGCGAGCACAACCGACAGACCCTAACATAAAAATTATGACATGCATGTTATGTAACAACATGACTACATGCCACGCTCACGATGCGCTCACGGTTCTTTCGCTTGCGTCCCACATACCAAATTCGGTAATACAGTTTGTGAATGGATGACGAAGGTATGTGACTGGTACAAACATGAGATTTGCGTCATGTAACAACATGACTACAAGCTACGCTCATGATGCGCTCGCGGCTGTTTTGCTAGCCTCGCATGTAACAAACTCGGTATTAAGCGATGCGGACGGACGACATAGGTGAATGACACATCCAAGCATGATAATCACGACATGCGTATCATGTAACAACATGACTGCATGCCACACTGATGATGCGTTCACGGCTGTTTCGCTAGCTTCACATATTCCAAATTTGGTATTACAGGACGCCAATGGATGACGAAGGTATGTGAGTGGTTCAAACATGATAATCATGAGATACGTGTCATGTGAGAACATGACTACAAGCCGCAGTCAAGGCGCCAATACATTTCGACGTCACGCGGTGCGAGTGCTCACCGGCGTTCGTTTCGTCGCGCCACGCTGGCGTTGCGACGCCAGGCGCCGGTCCTGTCATATACTCGCAAGCAAGCGCCGCGCTGTGTTGCTTTGACGCATGCGCGTTTCAGCGCATCCGGCGTCCCTCCGTCACGCAAAGAGGGAGACGCATTTTTGTCTGGGTAATGCATCCATGCGAAATGCAGCATGTCGCAATTCGCGCCTGTTGCCGTCGGGCCGCGCCGACGGACGCTGGTCGCGCCAGGCGTCAGACAATACAGTGCTCGCGTTTTTCTAACGTTGCGTCGCTGTACCCAGCTTGCGCGCGCGTCAACGCTATACATTAGAGTACATTTGGCCCTTCATGATGCGCTCGCGGCCATTTTACTAGCTGCACATATACGAAATTTGGTGTTACGTTACGTCAATGGGTGACAAACTATATGACTCGTGCAAACATGATAATCATGACACGCGTGTCATGTAGGAACATGACAACATACCACGCTCATAGCGTGCTCGTGGCCGTTTGGCTAGCTCCACATATACTAAATTTGGTATCACGTGACATGAATAGATGACGAAGGTAAATGACACATTCAACACATAATCATGACACGGAAGTCATGTACGGCATTATTTACCTGCACCTCATAACGTTGTGCGGATTTTAAAGGAACAAATCAACATTTCTCATTCGTGCTTCGCATATCATCGATTCCCACTGTACGTGAAATCTGCCAATTTATTATTATTATTATTATTATTATTATTACTATTATTATTATTTTATCGTGACCAAAGGAATTTGCACCATCGCATTTATTTATCATCTAGCTTTCTTCACCTCTCCGATCTCGGGAACATTTTGTAAATTTTATACCATTTCTTTTGTGCCGACATCGAAGACAGGCATCTTGAACTCTCTGAATAGGCAGAGCCTGTCGGAGTACTTTAAGCTCATCGACCCAGGGAAAGTCATAGAAATATGCATAAATACTCGAAAAAACATCCTGTCTGTCGAGGTCACTGCGAAGGCCTTATTGGACACGCTGAAAGCGATCGTTCAATTAGGAAACATTCCGGTTCGCGCATTCTCCACGTACAACGAAGAAACGACAACAGGAGTTATATACGATGTGGATGAGGAGATAACAGTCTCGAGTCTGGAGAAACTGCTGTCATCGTCGGCTCTCGTGCTTGGTTTCCACCGCTTTGGACGGACTCGATGTGTTAAAGTAGTGTTTCAGTCGAAGACGTTACCCAAACATGTAAAAGTTGGGTACGTGAGGCACTCATTACGTCCTTACGTACCAAAGCCTCTCCAATGTCATAAATGCATGAAATTTGGGCTCGTTAGTGTAGTTTGCAAGGGTGCAGTAACCTGCAAGCATTGCGGTGACCTTCGGCCAAATGCCCAAACTGCTCAGGCGCCAACGACGCAACATCAAAGGAACGTCCCAAATTGAGGAATGAAATGAGTATCCTGAAGAGGATGGTTCGAGAGCACTCCACTCACAGAGAAGCTGCAGGCAAGGGCTGTACGGTGCCGTAAACATTGTTCGTGATACCGACGCAAACGAAGCAGCAGTTTTCATAGCTTATCGAATTCGACACACAAAACTGCACCCTCACCACCTCCTAGCCTACTTTTGTCGGCCAGAAAAGAGGATGCACATGTTCAAGTGTAAATATAGTCCATGGAAGGACAAGGCAACCAGTCATTGGCTCTCACCAGTGGCCTTTACTACCTTCAAGAGCCGTCGTAGTGCCATCTTCACATAGTGCCCCTACCCCCAATAAAGAAAACGAGATGGACAACGCGGATGTCAAGGCTATGCTTAAAAATTAGATGGTTTCGATGCGTGAGATCCTCAGCAGCCTAAACACTCCCGCTGCTAAGGTGGCTGTGCAGCAACTTGAGGTTTTGGAGCCTCTTCTAGTGGTTCTTCAATAAGTGAATATGGCATTGATGTTCGAAGAACGCATGCGCCAGTCGCTTGTTATGCAATGGAATGCTCTTGGCCTACGTGGCCATCTGTCAGGCTTCAGACAATGGGTTTTCAAATATCAATTTCCTGTTATCGTTATATGTGAACCGAATATGGTTTCAACTTTTCGTATATCTGCATATATCCAGATTTGGTCCCACAGTCATCAACATACGAGCAAAGTTCTCGATCGTATACGCCGTGATGTGACGTTCTTGAGACATGCAGTCACGTCGCATACCAGCAATGATTACGTGAGCTTGACTATAACACATAAAACGCGGACATTCTCAGTAATAGGAGGATACATACACCCAAGCGCACTGGTAGCCTGCTTCCACCTGGGGATCATTCTTCAAGCAGCACAAAGGTCACACATTGGGATTGGCGATTTTAATGCACGTCATCCTTTCTGGAGTAGCACTACAATGAATTATCGCAGAAGGGATTTGGCCAATTTTATATGCAACTATTGACTAAGCGTGCTCAACGACGGATCGCCTACATTTATTCGTGGCACGTCCTACAGCAGCTGCCTCGACCTCTGTTTCGTTTCCAGAAGCCTTCTGTCTTCCGCATGTTGGTGCACAGATTTGGACACTCGCGGCAGTGACCACCTTCCAACCTATGTTCAGTTCAGGTGGTTTCGCCGCACACACACACGCTACATCCGTCAGACCGACTGGACGCTGCTTAGGGCATCTGTCAATTCCGGCTGTGAGCATACGACTGATCCATCCGAGGTAGAGAACATCATTGCTTCTTCACTGCGTGACACAACCAAACAGGTTAACCTACCGATGCAGAGATCAGCAGTCGACTCCCAATACGAGGCCCTTCGTGCGAACCATCGCCATGCAGAACGCCGATACAGACGAATGAAGTCACCTTCAGACCTTTCCGCCAATCATCAAGCTCAATGAGATGTTCTTCGGCATCTTGACAAGATTGATAGGCAGCGTTGGAGAAGATTCTGTGGATCTCTGGACCCTAGGGAACCTCTATCTAAGATCTGGCTGGCGATTCGAGGTCTGCAGACAACTCCCAAACAACGTCAACCGTTTCAAGCTGTTGCTCTACATCAAGGGTGGACAGAAGTTGAGATAGCTAGTGACTACTGTAGCCTCATCGTGACCACCACTGATGATCTTGCCACTAATGAGCCTCCTACTACCACTGTGCCACCATCGTCTGACGAGCGCCTTGATGTGCGTTTTACAATGCATGAGCTTGACGCTACGATTTCTGCCTCTCGACGCTCATCGGCACCAGGACCTGACGGAATCACGTATGCTGCACTCAATCATCTTGATACAGAAGCACGACATATCCTGTTATCTCATTAGAACACCTCATGGGAGTCAGGAGACGTTCCAGTTAATTAGAAATGCAGTCGCATTATTGCATTGCTTAAGCCGGGCAAGTGTCCTTATGCACTTTTCTCCTACAGACCAATCGACTTAGCCAGCTGCGTCAGGAAAGTAATGGAAAGAATGGTACTGTCAGGATTAGAGTGGCTTCTAGAGAGCAACAACTGTTTTCCTGCATTTCAGAAGGCTTCAGGAGAGGCCAATCTGCCATTGACGGTGTGGTCGACTTGATCACCAGCGTTGAAGAGGAAAGAAGCTGACGCAGACTAGTTGCGGTGTTCTTCAAGGGTGCCTACGATAATGTGCTGCATTATGCAATTCTCGACGCACTGTATTTTAACATCAGTGGACGACTGTATGCTTGGATTTTTAGCTACCTTAGGGACCGCACCATTTACATGACGACAAATAATGGAGACACCGATCAATACAAAATTCATCGTGGTGTTCCCCAAGGAGGAGCTCTCAGCCCGATTCTATTCAATGTCGCAATGATTAGCCTAGCAGCAGAACTTCCCAGCACGGTAAAGATCAGTACATACGCTGACGACATATGCATATGGGCATCCGGAACTACTCGTTCGCAATTGCGAGTTCGACTACATTGTGTAGTGACGATCACATACAAATATCTACGACGTCAGGGGCTCGCTGTATCAATCGACAAATTCGCAGTGCTTGCTTTCACACGCAAGCATATGTCGAAATACCCGATATTTATTAATCGGACAGCGATACCTGCTATAACGCACCACAAGTTTCTTGGGGTTGTCGTACACAGAGATCTATCGTGGACGATACATGTCGCAGTGCTTAAATCTAAATTGAAGAGCTTTGCTCTCATGCTTCGCCACATGGCAGGAGCAAGATGGGGCCCATCAGAATCGTCGCTATTTTCATTTTTATAATGCTCTATTTGTGGGATACATTCGATACAGCATGCCGGTGCTCTACAATATGAGACCTAATTGTGTGAAGACGCTAGAGAGTGTTCAAGCTCAATGCTTACAAAGATGCTTGGGTCTACCACGCTGTACTTCAACAAATGGGACAATCGCATAGGCTCGGGCTTGTCCCATCAGTGTATACATGCTCTGCGAGCCACTTAGAGTTCACCTTCGATCGCTGAGCCGACACAGACAGCACCCACTATCAGTACTACCCGCCACTCACCCAGAGCGCAGTTTCTCAATAGTAATATCGCGGCATCAGAATATTATACCATCAAGGTTATCCCCGCCAAATGTCCCTGCAGTGCCTCCATGGATCCTGCCTAAACCACCTGTTTGTTTTACGATACCTGGAATTACGAAAAAGTCGGTCGTTCCTTGTGTTGGCCTCAGACAACTGACTCTACATCATATTTATACAACGTACGGTGCTTCTCTGCACGTGTACACTGATGGGTCCACCACATTAAACACCTCCACCGCAGCCTTTGTCATCCCAGACATGGATATCGCTCGACGATTCAAAGTGGACCATAAAACCACATCAACTGCCGCAGAGCTTGTCGCTATCCGGGAGGCAGTAAGATTTATTTCCGGAGAGCGACCTTGTGCCTGGACGATTTTTTGTGATGCCAAACCCACTTTGCAAACCAATATTTGCATCATGAAGCAAGGTCCGTATTACAGCTTGACAATAGAAATCGCAGAACTTATTCAGGTTGCTTCAACAAATGGCCATCCTATCACTTTTTAGTGGATTCCCGTGCATTGCGGCGTGATGAGAAACGAAGAGGCAGATGCTGAAGCTAAAAA
Organism: Rhipicephalus annulatus; assembly: GCA_013436015.1. Taxonomy (NCBI): domain Eukaryota; kingdom Metazoa; phylum Arthropoda; class Arachnida; order Ixodida; family Ixodidae; genus Rhipicephalus; species Rhipicephalus annulatus. The sequence continues at coordinate 475,403 of WOVY01010284.1, read as the reverse complement.
TGCCTTAAGCGATGCCCCTGAAGTACGCATTGTGTTTTCACGAGCTGACACGAACGCCCTGCTTCGCTGCTTGATGTGCAGCTACACACTTCAGCACTGGATCAAACCGAAACGGCGACACCGGCGTTTTCACAAATGGGACCCGGAAATTAGGTTCCCAATGCCCCTATATTGAAACGGTAGCTCACAAGTATGATCCACCGCATTCGTCTTGATGGGGCGTATACCAGACGTTACGCACATATCATTCGTCACAGTGACACCAGTCCTGATAGTGAATACTGTGATGTGCCAGAAACACTTGAGCGTATAATTTGTGTCTGGCCAGCATACACACGTGAACGACAAACACTCATTTCTTCTACTGAACAATATCGCAGTAGGTCATTAACTGATGAGACCGTGCTGGGCTCTTGGCAAGACACCTACAGTGCAATGATGGTTATAAGAGTGGTTATAACGTTTTTGGAAGCAACTGGACTATATGCGCGACTATAAAGTTTGTCTCAGTTAGAAAAAATACTACATACTCACCTCTGTATCGCACCATTATTATCCATTATTCTCTTTCCCTCTTCCCCTCCCCCAGTGTAGAGTAGCAGGCTAGAGCAATTTATGGCTCAATCCGACCTCTCTGCCTTTCTGTAAATAAACCTATGTCTCTCTCTTTATATGTACCAGAATTGGCAGGACATTTCACGGGTATACAAGAAACATTGTTATTAGGTAATGACAAAAGATCATCATATATACACGTCATGCAAGGCCTGATTTAGCTAGGACGCTTGGTTTGACAAAAATACAAAGTCTTCACTCTTATATCAAATAGATCCGTTTCTCCGATTTTCATTTTAGCAAAAGATTAATAGACTTTACTGCACTACCTACGATTAGGTAGTTCATACACGCCACACTTCTTATTCTGCGTAAGAAGAAGGACGTCCCTGCATTGCAATCATTGTGATTATGTCAAGGCTTCAGAGGAGCATATTCTTATCAAATGTCTGCAACAGAATCCACAACGCGCTGAACTGAGGGATCGCTTGGGCCGACTCGACAAACGATCATTTACTATTAGAAAAATGCTTGGATTATGGCACATTCCGATAATCAAAGGCGCGCAGTGAGGCCCCTCCGTGATTTTTAATGGACACAAATCTAATGGTCTGTCTTTAGTTTATATTATATCTTCCCACTGTTTGTACGGACTCCATATATCAGCAATGTGATCCCGATACATGACCAGGACTATGACCGTAAATATTGGGCTCATTTGTGCATTATAAGCCCTATGTAGTATATATTATGTACAGCACCGTCCACGGTTAAAGGGAACACTCTAATAAGCACTTGTCATATTGGAGGCCCCATAACTGGTGCTAGGCGTAGAAAAATTGGCCGTGCACAGCACTGGTCTATCAAAAGAAGTCACAGCAGTCAACCAGCAGTAGTCTGATGCAAATCTAAGCCACTATGCTTTTGCCAGAGAGCGAAATCCAGACATTGTGCACACGAAAGTGTTCCCCTTAGAGTGGAGCCTTCTGTACCTAGTGCCTCTGATAAGTTTATTTTCCTATTTTATTCTTAATTGTTCTTGTTTGTGCGCTGATCTTGTACAATACTGTCATGATTTTGGGATAGGCGGCTCTACGTAGCCAACTTTCCCATATTATGCCAAATATAAATAAAAAATGATTTAGCCGCTTTGGTCTCTTGTGAAAATTTTGTAACAGGATGTATGCCAAAATTTCCGATGAAAACATTAGTAAGTGAGAAATGTTAGAGGCAAGTCATAACAACAATAATATGATGTGCATGTCATTCAAATCTTGGCCGTATTTGCCCTTAGGATCTTGTAGTCATTTTGTTACCATCTGGTATGTATGAAAATTTATTTATTTATTTATTTAATTATAATACCCTCAGGGCCAAATGGCATTAGAGAGGGGAGTGGATTACATTGAATAACACATGGTACATGGTGGGGAGGGAAAAAAACAGCGTTAGTACGAATATAAGCCAAAGTCAGCGTACAAACAAAAATACATTAAATAGGTCCTGCGTATAAAATGTTAGCTACGGTATCACGAAAAAGATGGTTCTCATTAATAGCAACAATATCAGGGGGAAGGTGGTTCCACTCGCGAGAAGAACGAGGCAGGAACGACTGCGCAGCTGTGTTAGTACGATAGGTGATAATTCCAACCTTGTGACGGTGATCGGCACGGTTGGAAAAATACTGGGGTTGCAAAATAAGTTCGTCGTGCAAGATGGGGTGGTGATACAATTTATGAAAAGTTGATAGGCGGGAAACATTTCTTCGAAGTGACAGAGTAGGCAGGGACAGATTATTTTTCATTGCAGATATACTGGCAGTGCGATTGTAGTTCGATAATATGAAGCGTGTGGAATTATTCTGAACTAGCTCAAGCGATGTAATTAAATTAATGTGGCTGGGATCCCAAATCGAAGAAGCATATTCTAGTTTAGGGCGTATTAATGTTTTGTACAGGGCTAATTTAAATGAAGATAGAGCTTTGGAAAAGTTACGGCGTAGGTACCCAAGCGAACGGTTAGCATTGTTGATTATTTGTTCGAGAGAGATTGGATGTTATGTGGACGCCTAAGTACTTGTATGAGTTAGTAGATTCAAGAGGTATGTCGTTTAGGTAGTAAGTAAATTGACTGCAAACACTGCGGGACACGCGCATGACTTTACATTTGTTTATGTTGAATTCCATTAACCATGTACGGCACCAGTTATCAACAGTGTTAAAGTCTGATTGAAGAGTACACGAATCAATTATGTTATTTACCTCACGAAAAATAACACAATCATCAGCAAATAAATGAATTCTGGATTTAATGTGGCAGGGGAGGTCAATAATATAAATTAGAAGTAAGAGAGGCCCAATTACCGATCCCTGAGGAACGGCGGAGTGTACTTCAGTAAAACAAGAATTATACCCGTTAGCGTAAACAAATTGTGAGCGATTTGTGAGAAAACATTCAATCCATTTAAACACGTTATGATCAAGTTTCAGCTGGCTTAGTTTGTGAAGTAAAAGTTTACAACATACCTTATTAAATGTTTTGAAAAAATCCAAAAAGATGCAATCAGCTTGTGATGAGTTGTCCAAAATGCGGTGTAATCTGTTAGTAAATGACACCAGTTGTGTATCACACGAGTATGATTTACGAAAGCCGTGCTGAGATGACGTGAAGAAGGAATTGCTTTCAAGAAAATTTACAAGGTTTGTGAATATGATGTGCTCTGATAGCTTACAGCACGTACTGGTAAGGAAAATGGGACAATAATTAGCAGGGGAACTTTTACTACCAGATTTATGAATAGGAACTACTTTCCCGATTTTCCATTCAAATGGAAGAGTAGAAGTGTCGAGTGATTGTTGGAATATCTTGGCTAATATGATGGAACTAATTTCTACAGTATTTCTTAAAAATTTACTATTAATCGAATCATAACCAGGGGAAGAATGGTTGCTTAGTTTGTTGATAAGGGAAGCGATACCAGAAATGTCTACTAAAATTGGTGACATGAGGAGGTGATTGTAGCGAAAGGTGGAAGGAAGTGGAACATCAGATGTTTTTGTAAAGTGGGCAGCAAATGTGTTGTTGAGGGCTGTTGCACACTGATTGATGGGAACTGTGTCACCAGATGAGTCTTGCAGTAAGATGTAATTATCTTTTGGGGGATTGATAACGCGCCAAAACTTTTTTACATTCGTTTTTAACATTGACGGCAATACATTAGAGACGACGTTATCTTCAGCTTGCTTGAGTGCCCTGACGTAAATACTAGATGCGGTATTATAAGCGGCCCATCGTTCGTTAGTTGGCGAGCGCTTAGCTGAACGATGAAGGCTTTTTTTTGTTAGACAGGCGTTTGACAGTGGTAATATACCATGGCGATTGTGAGTGACTAGCAATAGTGTAGGTTGGTATGTGCTTTACGGTGAGGCGATGAACTTCGGCAGCAAACATATCCCAGTTAGACTGAACGGAACGGTTGTTAAAATCGGTCAGAAAGACGTCAGTAAATTCAGATAATTCACGATTGATAGCATCGAAGTTAGCTTTTTTGTAATCGCAAATAGTTTTTTTCATTCTGATGCTTTGAGGAGGGGTAGCATGTAAGTCAAAGGTGAGCAATGAGGGGTCACTAGTACCTGGTAAACAGGTAATAGTTGAAGCATAGTCTGGATGGGTGGTTAAAATCAAATCAAGGGTGTTTGTCGTAGTAAATGAGACTCGGGTGGGTTCGGTAACTAACTGTGACAAAGAGAAGACAGAACAAAAATCTAGGAAATGTTTAGAAAGCGCTGAAGAGGGTGATAAAACCGGAGGGGAGGTATGCCATTTGATATTTGGGAAGTTAAAATCACCAAGAAGAAACAATGGATACGATGGAAATCGACTGACAGTAACATTGACAGAATCATGCAATTCATTTACGAACGCAGAGGACGAAGATGGTGAACGGTAGCACACACCTATGATTACTTTGAGATGACCGAGCGTTAATAACGAGAAAACTATTTCTAGGTTACTGTTCACATGAATGGCAGATGAAGGAATGTCTCGCGAAACAGCTAGCAACACTCCGCCACCTCGGCGCTCCGTTCTGTCACATCGATAGACTGTGAAATGTGACGCATTTACGAAAATTTCGGAATCACGCACGTGTTCAAGAAGCCAAGTTTCAGTTAATGCGATTATGTGGGCAGAACATGAGTCTATTGCGCTTGATAACGAGTTGTGTTTGTTTAGAGTGCTTCTTATGTTAGTAAAAAGTACAGAAACACGAGGCGTAGTCTGTCGACCACTGCCCCTTGCGTTTACCTACGGTGACGTTCGTAGCAAAGTGTTGTTAGTAGGACCAGAGCTTCGGCTACTTGATGGAAGTTGTTCGATGCTATCGCTAGCTGCATTATAAACGTACATTTTCCGGTTGAGATGTTGTTTAGTGTAGCGCAGTTAGTGTAGCGCAAAATAGGCGTATAGTGAAGCTGGGAACTCCGAGGTACATCATTACAAAAACTCAGTGACACGAAAATCATGTACATAGCGATATAGATAGCAACATGGCTGCGTGGTGGCAATATGGTTGTTTAATAAGCCGTCTAGACACCAAGTGACCAACCCATGATTTGCGCGCATAATAAGCATGAATGACGGATCATCGCGTTTCATGCATGTTTTCTGCCATATTATGACATGGTTGTACAAACGACCCGGCATGGAAGCCGTGTAGCTGTCGTGGCTGTTGGTTTAACGCATTTTATACAAAGTGTCTCAAGATATAGGTCCAATATCAATTCTAAAAAACAGAAAAGGGCATTTGCGTGCTACTTTCGGCATTCCCTTTGTGGAACAAGGCAACTTCAGATGCACACAAACAATAAATACAATAATTATGAAGGTTGCAACGATTCACTTCTAACCGCTGTAAATGGCTGATTGTGTCCAATGAAAGAATTCAAGTTTTTCCTGGAATATTCAGTAGCCACTTCAATATTTTCAAAAAGCGTCCACTGCTAATCAGCGCGGAGCGATGAAATCTTGCTAAATTAGCAGGTGAAACCTTAATCAACGCACCAAATAACGCATGTACCCTTGACTTATAAAATTTCCTTAATGACGGCACTGTTTCCTTCGCATTGGGGAAAGAGAATAAGCTAGCGCCGATAAGCGGCCACGAAGCCAAGTGTCTAGATTGATGGTTGCTATCGGCGAGGGAAACAAAGTTGTAACTGAGCGTGTTTTCAAAGTGAATGGTAGATGCGCTCTTTGATGCATCTGTTTGGTGTCGCCTGCTAAATTAACCAGATCTCATCCCTCCTTGGCGATTACCCAGTGGCCTCTTTTGAAAACTTTCAAACTTACTATGGAATGCTCACTGGAAGGACTTGAATTGGTCCATTGGACTCGATAGGCTATATTCTGAATGGTTGAAAGTTATTTTTTTTATTTCTATAAATACTACCGCAATTAATGTTTGTGAACATCTGAAGGTGCCCTTTTTCACAGTAAAGGAAAGTCGGCAGGTAGCACGCAGATGCCTGTTTTGTGTACTTTTTAAGTTATAGTGGAAGCATTTCTTCAAACGCCCCGTATACCACAGGGGAGCACGTATGCAAGCATGCAGTAATATATGAGATTTCAAGACATGAATCACGTTACATGTGATTCCGCCCTCGCTGTCATGGCTACGAGTGGCCCTTACACATACCTAGTGTAAATCCACAAGTACGCCGATGAAGTGCAGAGTAGGACTATACCACTGAAGTGCTCAATGCATCAACGCGTTATTCCAAGGTTACAAGTTCAGTTCCTACCGGTGGGAAGTTGTCTTTTTCTCCAATTTAACTTATTCACATGTATATCAAAATTACTCTAAATTACGTCACCTGTACTTTCCTTTACGTGACGGTCTGCCCCGCCGTGGTGGCCTAGTGGCTAAGGTACTCGGCTGCTGACCCGCAGGTCGCGGGTTCGATTCCCGGCTGCGGCGGCTGCATTTCCGATGGAGGCGGAAATGTTGTAGGCCCGTGTACTCAGATTTGGGTGCACGTTAAAGAACCCCAGGTGGTCAAAATTTCCGGAGCCCTCCACTACGGCGTCTCTCATAATCATATAGTGGTTTTGGGACGTTAAACCCCACAAATCAATCAACGTGACGGTCTGCTGCTTCATGATAGCATTCTGTGTAAAAAGAAACTGTTCCTTTCTAACATCCTGCGAGCCTATACGCCTAGATTTCATGGCTGCCGCTTATTTATTTAGGGTATTTAATTGTGCACGACATAAAGTACGTGAATTTTCATGATATGCGTTCCATAATATATTCGGTAATTACTCCAATTCACCCAAGACTGGTTGGCCGGCACTGAGCTAGACGGGCGCAAGCACAGAAGAATGTTCATTCTTTTAAGCAGACAATCTGTAATAAATGGCATGTCATGACGTGAATCGTACTGTACCATGTAAATGTCAGGCCATGCAAGGGTTATATGCCGAGGTGCTTTGCAGACATTATTTCACATCAGATGCCTCGTTACTCATGACCCGACATAAATTGCATGACATACATGCTATGGTATGTACCATATTTACTCACCTAACGCCAACATTGGTTGGCCACTGTTGCCCAAGGATGTGTAGTGCTCCAATACGCATATTTTCACAAGAAAGTGTTTTATGCTGAGGCCCACCAAGACTTCATCCACCCATTTCCATCACAGAAATATCCTCGAAAGATACACACGCTCAGAAGACAAAAAATAATAGTTCTGTCCACGGGAGTCGAACCCATCACCTCAGTGTCCGGGATAACATATGCCTGTCGCGTAATCCACTGGGGACATGGTGACATAGTTTTTTGGCTTTAGTACGCCTTTTATATCTACCAATGTCCTATCACAGAATTCTTGGTGAAGTGCAATAATGATTGTTACCGTGACACCCGCGATTAGTTCCATCAATGCGTCGTTTCTAAGCGTCCGTTTCATCGAGTGCGTTTCCATAGGAGCCACGCAATTTCGTCAACGCCCTAATACACCCCTTACTCCGAGCTTCGGAGTCACTCATAGCATCCATCCATACAAAACATAGCTCTACGACGCACTCCCTTTGCCTGGCTTGAACTCTCCAACTCTTCGTTCCCTACATAGGCTCATAACGAGAATTTTGGGACATCAGCTCGTAGCGCCATCACTCTTCGGCCACAGCGGTGGCCTGCTGTAACTGAATGAAGAATAGGCGGAAAAAAATGTCAAAACGCACCAAGAAGACAAGTTATCAAAATGCAGCAAAGAGCTCTTTGAACAGTTTGGTGAAGTTGCAGTGTTGCACTACTAACTCTGTGGCTGCCCAGAGTGTTTACTATTTAACACGGGGTCCCTGGTGTTTCTACGGGTGGTGTTCAATTGTCCTGGGAAGTCACACGCTGTGTAGTGCGATACTGAAATTTCCCCCAAATGTACAAGTGGGTTTCTGTTTCATATAACCCGGCATTGTTCTTCAAACCTAGCTCTTTTTGAGAGATATGATTTTCTGCTCTATTTCCCGATCAGTTTTGGCAGGCTCCTATTCCTGATGCTGAGAGATGGCGCCACGCCATGACGTCTACAATTTCTGGGAATTCGCCCCACAAAAAATTGCGGCTAATCAAAGTGTTGACACGAAAGACGTTGTGTTCCTCTCTCATCGGGCTGTAGTGTCCACTAACTCCAACACACCGCGAGTAGGTGACCTTAACCCAAGTTCGGCGTCGAATTAGTCACGCTGTTCTGTTTGTCAAATCGCTTTCTCTATGGACACAAGAATTTGTTTAATCATTAATTATGGACGTTAGTCTTCAGGATGTAGTGTTATGTCTAAGCGTCAATTTAAATGCATCCACGTTAGGCAGTGCTATAGCTGTGAAAAACCAGTAGACATTACGCAAAATCTATTATAATAATGTACAGTAAACATTCAACTACTTCTTTAAGAAAATTTTTTACTTTGTGTTTTACAGATTCCTATCACAGAGCGTTTTTAGGGATATTAACCACTCTTTATGCATCAAAATGGAATCAACAGTGTGCCATCGTGCTCTCCTGATGGACTTCATTGCATAACCTCGATTCCCACAGTGCGCAGAATTTGTAGAAATATATTACAAATAATACTATTTTCTGTATGCCTGTGTGCTCAGATTTTGGTGCACGTTAAATAACCCCGCGGGGTAGAAATTTCCGTAGCCCACCTTAACGGCATCTCTCATATTCATATGATCGTGTGAGGACGTTATATCCCACCTATCAATCAATTACCGAATAATAATATTAATATATAAGTAAAACTGTTATGACATCACAACAAGGGTGCCATATCTGCCACCACCGGTGTCCGTAATCGCTATCGCACGAAAACAGATAGCTGTTATGTTTAAGTCTAAAAGCTGTGATGCTCTTATAAGAATAAGTGTAGTTTCGAAGTAATAATAGTAATATTTTGCATGAAAATACAATGGAGAGCATCCTGGGGCAATACGTGTTAGCGTACCTTTTTCAATATTTCGACAGGGAACCTTGAGCGTTTGCTCGGAACCCGTTCAATGCGTAATTTTCTCACTCCTAATGTGTCAATAACTTTTCGCGCAAAATTCACACACGTCGATGACAGTAAGCATACCATAAGTAAGTGGTGGCATGCTTTTATGGAGGCCAATCAATGCATGTGAAATAGACAGGTCCCAAAATCTATATATATATATATATATATATATATATTGGTCAAATGAATCCTACATAGGCAGTAACAACGCAATTTATTTACACTGATACATAAAGAATATGACACATTCTTGTGACACCAAGTACTTGTGACTTTTGCACTGTATGTGCTGGTAACGAATGGTATCTTGAGTATTGCAAGTATCGCGTTGGCAAGTTGTGTAGGCAAGGTTATGGTGAGATCCTGGGGCACCTGGAGTGGTACTTGGAGTGCAACAGCTCAGATGCCATGGCAGGATTTCGGTGTTTGATCATCGACTGACAACCTAGTTGACCTGGTCCCTCACGTTCAATAACAAAAAAAGTTGTAAGCGTCTCTACGCGTGTTTTCTCGTAGACGTCATAGGGGCGTATGACAACGCTACACATGAAGCAATTTTCACTGCTCTCGAAGAGGAAGGAGTAGGTGGTCGGACGTATTGCTCGATACGTAGTTACGTATCGCTAGATACGTAGTTATCTGCCAATGCGATCCTTTGTGAGCACCAAAGACAGTCAAACCTCTTCACATTACAGCCATTGTGGTGTGCCCCAGGATGACGTACTCTGCCATGTGCTGTTCAATTTTACGCTAATTACACTCCCTGCGCATATGCCAAGCAGAGTCAGCCTATCAAAGTACGCATACGCAAGTACGCAAGTACTTAGATAATATCTGCGTTCAGGCATCGGCATAAGGGACATAAAATAGCCTTGATTGGCTTCCAAGTCATTGTGGAATAGTTGGCAATCAACGGGCCAATCCAGCTGCCCGTTCTCCCAATACTGAAGGCAATCGACCATCAATTCAGCTCTCGAGAATTGACGCACATGGAAACTCCGCATGCTTGCTCGCGAACGCACCACGTCACGAAGGAACGAGGCAGATTCCATGCAAGCACAATTATATACCCTAGACGTAGCTCTCAGTCATTGAATTACTGTTGTACTTCTTCAAAGAGACGCTACTATGCTGTCCAGGTTATGGTTAGTTGTCGCATTTATCAATGAGTGCGCAATCCGCATAGGAATGACCGACACTGAGGTCATGGCGGCAGTGACGAAACAACTCAGCATGTTCTGTGCGAATGCCCGCAGTACAGCTTGCTGTGCAATGCACTAGCCCAACTGGACAACCAGACTCTTTCGGAAGAATCCAGCGCTACCGACAGAACTTTATGTCGCAGAAGAAGGCTGTAAAGGCGTCCTGCGCTTTCTGTGTTCAACCGGTCTCTCCAAACGAATGTGATAGGAACGCCCTGCATGTGTGTGTATGTGTACGTTTCCCGCATTTTTTTATGTCTCTATATTTCTATCCTATTTAAGACACATATTTCCCCACCCGCGTACAGGGTATATATAGCAAACAAGTACTTTTTTTAGGTCAAACTCCATGTCTCTTTCTTTCGTTTATTTCTCTCTCTCACTTGCAGCCTGGAACCGCGAATGTTTGCATACTGTGACACTAACTTCACTTTTTACTCGCACATAGCGAAAAGCTACAAATGGTATAACCTGAGTACTTGCTTTATTTCTGCAGCAATCAGGAATGTAGATCATAAAGCAGACCCCCACAAGCCCTGGCCATGGTTGCTCCAAAGAGCTACATGTCAATCTCAATGTGTATATCCTGAATCACTTTAATGCAAAACGACCAGCTAAAGATATGTGCGATATTGTAGCACAAAACAGCATGAATATATTATGTTAAAATATGATATAATATAGTATAATGTAATATATTCTGTATTCGATGAAAGAGCTGAGTGCCACACCACAGGGCGTGCACATCATGGTGGTTTACCCGCGATACGCTCGCGGAGGGTTGAACCTGTATTTACATACGCTGAAGCGCATCGTCGCTACCGTGAATAGCACATCTTCTGAGCCTTGGGATACAACCATGGCCAGCAACATGTTTAGAACTCTTCGCCTTACGTTTTAAGCCAGCACAGGAGGTGCCATATTGAACAAAGCGGCCCCAACCTCGCAGAGTCTACTTGACGACTTGAAAAAATTCCACCGCTTAGGTTCGTCCTCCCAAATGCCGTGTCACACTGCCATAAATTGATTTTGGCGACACTTATGTGAGCGACATGAGCTGGTGGCTGGCTGCGACGGTGCGGACACTTAAATGCGACACGTCTGCATATTCCCGAATACTTGCAACACATCGGAATCTATATTCTGTGTCGTGCACGAGGCACCATGTGACTATTAAGCAAGCCTATGCACCACTTTGTTGGGCGTTCTACACTTGCAGAATGCTCAACCACCAGGACTTCAGCAGGAGCTGTTTAGCAGGCACTGTTCGAAGTTCAACATCACCCAAAACGACCTCCGATACACGGGTGCCCTGGGTAGCTGCTTGGCAGCCGGCCTTTGTCTTTGACAGGCGAAAGAGTGGCGGCTGTTGTTTTTGTCTTTTTTTTTTCCCGAGAGCGCGCTTAGGTTGTGCTCGCTTCCTGGATCTCCCACGGCTTATCTGGCTTTTCGTGGCTGTTGTTGCTATGTGTGCACCAAGTTGACAGCGAACTAGCGGAAGGGACGACGTGCTCTCCGACTCCCAGCTGTCGAGGCCCCGTCCTCCAGCCCGGCCGGCACGTATCGAAGCGCCGGCGGCATTGTAACAGGGGACAGCTGCCAAGAACGGCCCCGTCGCGCGTCGTACAGCGTGTTGGTTCGCTACTTCGCTTACTTTATTTAATCTTCCCTTTAAACACTTTTCTTACCCCTCTAAACAGCCCGATCGACCACTTGACAGAGACGAGGCACAAAATAAACGATAGGTGTAAAGTCCTATGTGTTCGCAAGCTTTAACTGCAGGCAGCGTTGACGCTGGAGGTATGATGTGAAACAGCACCTATGGCTGAAAAGAACTCGCACCTGAAGTTTGCATATTACTACACAAGGTATTTACTCCATCCCCATAGTTATCGCCAGGAAGAGGAGTATCAAAAGTCGTCATGATTGAATTGCTGATACTGTTACAGCAATGATGGAGACTCGAAGTAAATGTAATTTCAACTGCTTGAGCGAGGAGTTCTACCGGTGCAATCATCACGTGGCAGTGTAACCTCTTTCGTCCCTCTCTTCGTATGTTTCGCCGCGATACCTCTGGCACGGAGTAATATTGCACTAGCTCGAAACAACTGAAAAGCTGTAATTGGAAATCTTTAAACACCTGACAGTGATATAAAGCACACTAGTAAAACAGGTAAGATACGCACTTCAACAGAGCAGCTGTGCTAAATATGGTAGCTGTGTAGACTGAGGCTCACAAAAATACTGCAGCGTTGGCATTTAAGAACTCTTATCGCCTTACACTAGCTACGTTTTTCGTGTAACGGGTATGTAGTGAATGCAGTGTTAATTATCTAGCTTTTGTGGGCAAAACTGTATAGTTGAACACATGCATTTATTGCTGGCGAATTCATGGATTACCGACTCGTATAATCAACGTATAATCAAAGTAATCTGAGGGTTAGATTAATCAGTTATTTTACAAAATGCTTTTCCAAGCAGTTTACAGCTGTAATCTGAATTCATGATTCGCAAAGCGTATTCAAAAAAGAATCATTCAAGTTTTGTGATGTTTTTATTAGATGTTAACATATTACCACGCTTCATAAAGTGCTACTCACAAGGCCTCAAACTAAATTTTAGTTTGACCGTGGAAGTGGTTGGGTGTCCGTTGAGGAACATTTTGCTATAAAAATTTGTTTAATCAGCTCATTACGAGGTGAGAAAACTGTTGTTTTTTTGTAGGGGTGAAAAACGAGGATGAGAGGAGGTGAGCTCGATACCCTTTCCCTCCTCCGAGTAGCCTTCACAAGTTAAATCTCTTCCATACCCTCTCCTGCATACGACGAAGAGGTCATGTGCGCATGACGTGCCCGAACAAGCCCAGCCTCCATGCGTGCGAGTGGCGTTTTTTTTAAGAGGATAGTCTTTTTTTGGGGACCTTCGACGCGAAAATTTTGGTCTGTCTGTCTATTTGTCTGCTTGTCCCCTTTAAGGGTAGCAAGCTCTTTAAACGGCACCAGCGAATATTTCAAACGGCCGACACCATCCGCAGCGGCCACCAATGTTGCTCAAGGTTTAGCGTTCATACTTGTGCGATTGTCAAATAGGAAGCAATTATCGTGCCTATCTGAGGCACCATAACAACACGTATATATTTTGTATGTGCATGTTTTACTAGATAAGGCATACATAAGTTATTCTAAGGACCGTAGCGTTTATCACGCAGCGCCGACCATGCAACGCTTGCACGAAAAGGGAAGTGTTTTTAACGCTTTGCTAAGACTACACGGTGGTGGTACCTACCCGTCACCTTGCGTTTTACACCATATCACCTCTGAGACGGCACGCGTCTCAGAGCCGCGCGTTTTGTTTTCCAAAATAACTGCCAGATAACTGCCTTGTCTGCCAAACTTCCAAATAACTGCCTTGTCTCACGTGTGACGTGACTTGGTGCGCTCGTTCGACTCCGCTGCACACTCGAGGCATTCTACTGCGGCGCCTCCAGAATACCAAAAACCAGTTTTCTTGCACAGAACGTCAAATAAACGTTTTGTTCAATCTCTTCAGACGCAAGCCTATCGTCTTTCGACGACATTTGCAGATTAACGTGCAGATACGCGGCCATTTTTTTTTTGACCAGCATTGTTTTGCGGTCTACTGCCTGTTTCAGCGGGATGGTTTGGAAACGCTGGCTTAGAGGCGGTAGAATTCACAATGCCCATGGCCTATAGGTGGCGCGCCATGTAATCCAAAATGGCTGTGGAAGGATGATCAACCCGTGAACTCGCATCGGAAAAGATAGGACGCACGGACGTACTCCCCGTGCCGCTTTCACCGATTGTGTTCTTGATCGTCAAATGAATGTGTATCGAACCAAAGTACTCTTCCAACCGATAGGAGCTGCTGAATGTTCGCTACCTCATTTCTTGCTGTAGTGCTAAGAGTGGTGGTGTCAGCTGATCGACCGTTTATCAACGATGCTTTGCGTAATCCTGTGCATACCACAGAAAACAGCGCGCACAAGAATTTATGTATGAACTGAACGGCACTCCGAGATCATTCGTGCCAAGCCTGTCTGGCGGATTTGCCCCAGTAGTAGGCCACTAGCGAGTAGCGCGCCGTCACGACTGTAGGGACTGAATGTATAGGGATGGTTTGCAAGCATTATACGCCGTCATCATTAATTGCGCTGTAAGCATCTTGCAGCTGCTTCTTCAACGGAACACAAGCAGTTAACTTCCCATTAAGTAGCGCTTGTGTCACAGCCGTGATCAGAATCCAACAGAGCGCAATCGACTGAATTCGGCTGTTGCAGGTTCGATCAGTGCGATTGAAAAAGGAATATCGAAACGAATACACGCGTACGCTTTTCGCAACGTCACAAATGCGAAAATTTGTCGAACAACAACGTCGTTCAGGTGGCACCAGTGAAGTGCAGAACTTAGCATGGACAATATCGTAACTGCATATGTCATTGATCTAACCATTTCACTTCGCTGGTCGAGCTCGAGCATATCGGTGGCATGCGGTGCTTTGTAATATCCTCTGTGATTGATTACATTCAATGCACAAGAAAAAGTATGCTTAAATTTTGGGCTTGCTGAAGGATATATACAATAAATACAAGCTAAGTGACTTACGAGCGTGAAAAAAACATTAAGGGACGACGGGACGTCAAGTGCAACTCTCTGCTCATAAGCTAGTAGCTGATCGTTGATCGTCGCTGTTACTCTCAGCGCGCTGACAACCATCTACGTTCAGTTAAAAAACCTCGACGTCAAGACGCTTTCTTTAAACAACACTGATGAAAGTAATCTGAGGAGTTCTCTTCGCAAAACGACATCAATGGCACCAACACCACATCATTCACCACGCATAAAACACACACGACGTCACTCACCACGCTTATTCGGGAAAGCGGAGGTCATTTCGTTCCGATACCCGGCAAGAAAGGAATCGCTTGCAGTGTTTTGCCATATATCAATGAGCGTAAAAAACAAGCGCCGCAGCGTAGATCAGCGTAGGCCAATCGCGAGCCTGCGCTACTTTGCGCGTACAATGAATCCTATGGAATTCATGCACTACGAAAGCATAGACGATTGCTACACGAATGCAAAACAAGGCGAGTTTTAACTGAAATGGTCAGATGGTAACATTTCACTATCCCAAGTGGCTGCACAAAATCACGCGAAGCTGATATATGTACTCTGCGGGCTATAAACGACAGCGCGAGTGGCAACGTATTTTCACAAAAACTTCGAGTCTCGCAAGAAGGGATCAGAATTATCGTGTCATGAATGGTCCGGTATATTCATTGAAGCACAAAACATACAAATTGATTTGTGTTGGTTTCTTGCTATCGCGTTAACATTGCGGCTAGCACCACCGAACAAGGCAGCATTAGGAGCGTCTGCCTAGTGATCATCTTTGAGAGGACGCTCCTGAATTCTGCTAGGCGGCGCGACAGTCTATGAACATTGCAAATAGAAGAGCACAATGAGTTCGTGAACCCGTAGGAGCGCTCTACGGCTGTCGTCTGCTCGATGCGCTGACTGCGACGACACGAACTCATGAGAAACGCCGGCACATTATCCCCTGTGGTTCTTCATGCCATGTGCCCTGAACGGTATCCAAGTGCGCATTGCCCCGCCTGTGGACTGTTAACAACATTCAACAATGTGTTGTGGGAATGTGAAGCCATTGGCTCCACCTTCAGTGAGGACAAGGGGTGGCACTCTTTCACAGCCTCGAACTTAACGATCAAACCAATCAAACCCTGGCCGTCCAAAATACCCATGAACGGGCCGTCAAGCTCGGCTTGACGGTGTTAGGAAGCGCGCCTCCGACGACGTTACGAAGGGCGCCATGAAATCCCACCGCTGACCTCCACTGTTGCGAAAGACGGCGACACCAACACAGTCCCGAAGGCGCCACTGCTTCGAACTCCGCCGGGAAGGTCACCAGCCGTTTGGTAGCGTAGGTTTCTCAGCTCGCGAATGCTTCTGCGCGGAGATGATGGACGAGCGGACGAGACGACGGTGAGTTAAACAATGTTTATGTACAGCATATATACAGAGGCGTTACAAATTCGGCACTGGGACCGACAGCTTAGAGACCCGAAGAGCCGAGCTCTCCTCTCTAACACATAGGGCTACTGCTCGCGACGCGCCGCAGGGCTTTTTTTATATGCACCGGGTAGATTCTTTGAGTAACCGAATGTCCAACCAGAAGCGCCGCTGGTCGTGAGGTCAGAATCCTCCAATGGGATCGCCGCTGGACCACGTCATTCTCATCGAATCCGGAGCCGCTGCGCTGCACGTGGCTGCACCCAAGGACGAGTGACGTCGCCGCGCATTACATCAGACTCGCCAGACAGGAAGGCGCCGATTACTTCGACGGGCTCGCTGTGCGTGCGCGACAGAAAGGCACCGCCGCGTGATGACGCCGTTGAGTTGTTTGCGTCAGGCGGGCTCGCGTGCTGGCCTTGACACAGACTGCCTTTTTCAGAGGCATGGACGTTCGGTGTGGACTCGCAGGCATAACAGCACCCCCGCCGCCAGACAATGCGCCGGAAAGACGACCTGCTTCCACGTGGCTTGGATGTCAGGCGCGCTCGTTTGCCAGGTTTCTCCAGGTTCTCCTCCATGGCCATGGGGAGAATGCAGCTCCAGACTCTGTTCCGGGAACACATCCCATTCTTGAGGACGGATCCCAGCTCCACTGGCTTGTCGCCACAACTTGTCGACCAGCTTCGCTCGTCTCTTCTGTCGATCTTTGGTCTCAGCACTTGTCGATGGTTGTGCAACTTGTCAAGAACGGTTCCACAACAGACAACACACGACACAAGCAAGTGCCCTCGGTCACCCGACAGAACACCAGACAAAGTATATTACAACATATACCTAACTACGTGTCTATCGGAATTTCGTTCCCTCTACATCAAGAGGCACATGTGGGACACAAGAGTCTTAAAATGAGAACTCAATTTTTTTACATGTACAACAACGCAACGAAATAGAATAGAACATAAAGTTGGCTCCTTGAGCTCATTCTGGACGAGAGCGCTCAGCTAAGGCCGTGTTGAGGACAAAATTTTGCCCCGAATCGCCAGCGAGAAACCGAAAGGTGGAGAGGGTACTAACTAAACACACGGCTCAATGCGTCTGCATTAGCGTTTAGCTTTCCTTTTTTGTAGAGAACGTCAAAGTAGTGCTGTTGGAGTATCATGCTCCACCTCAGTAACCGGCCACTTTTAGGCGACATGTTATTTAACCAGGTTAGAGGACAGTGGTCCGTTTCGACCACAAACCTCCAACCGGAGACATAACAAGCCAGCCTTTGAACGGCCCACACGAGGCAAGCGCATTTATTTTCAGAGGTACTGTATGCCTCTTCCCTGCCGCTAAGTTTTCGACTTAAATACAAAACTGGCATTTCGGTACCAGCACTGTCTTCCTAACACAATACAGCTGCCATGCCGCGATCACTCGCGTCGCATTGAATCACAAATCTCTTAGAGAAATTGGGTGCCATGAGAACGTGATTATCGCTTAGGGCCTGTTTTAGCTGTCAAAACGCATTCTCCTTTTTTGAGTCCCATACTACTTTAACCGGCTCGGATTTTCGAAGTGCGTCAGTTAGAGGGCTGGCAATGCTAGAGTAATTTTGCACGTAATGCTGATAGTAACCAGCCAGGCCCAAGAATGCCCCTATCTCAGATTTCGTGGTTGGTCGTGGATAGTTCACGATGGCGGCTACCTTAATTTCTGAAGGTCTACGCCGGCCACGCCCCACAGCGTTCCCCAGGTAAGACACCTCGCCGCACCCTAGGTGACATTTAGTGGGTTTCATGGTAAGACCAGCTTCTTTCAACCTGCTCAGCACGACGCGTAAATGCTCTACATGTTCTTCCCAGTTGTTGAAGAAGATGGCGACATCGTCAAGTTATGGCAGAGCGAACTCAGAAAGGCCTTTAAGAACGCGGTCTATTAAGCCTGAAAAACAAAAGGGTGCATTTTTCGATTCAAAGCTCAGCCTAAGTGGACGATACGTTCCAAATGGAGAAAGAAATGCGGCATAGCGGCTAGCATGCTCCGTAAGGGGGACTTGCCAATACCCTCGCACGAGGTCTAACGTGGAAATATAGCTGGACTGTGACAGTTTCGAGTTATGTCGGTCTCGAGTTATGGCGTTAAGACGCCGATAATCGATGCATGGCCTCGGATCTTTTCGTGGCACTTGAACCAATATTAGAGGAGATGTATAGTCACTCTCGCCCGGTACTATGACTCCCAGCTCTGGCATTTTATTGATCTCCTCTTTCATGATCTGCTTTTGTACAGGGAAACAACGATACGGCTTGCTACGGATTGGCTCCTCACAAGTTAGCTCGATATCGTGTTCGATCACCGTCGTGTTTCCGGGACGGTCCGAAAGCACGTCTTGAAACTCGGAAACAATCCTTCTCAGGTCCTCCTTCTGGACTTCACTTATTCTAGGCTCTAGGTTCAACTGCTCCAAGATTACCTCCGATCCCGTTTCGATTACATCACTAGAACTCAAAATTTCTTCTCCCTCTTCCTCTGAAGCGTTCAACAGCAGATTTACGACCGCTTGGCGTTGAACGTATGGTTTCACCAAGTTACTGTGGTAAATTTTGTTCGGCCGCCTTCCTAATTTCACTTCATAATTGGTATCAGAAAGCTTCAATATTACTTTGGCGGGCCCTTCGCAATGAACCTCAAGCTTGTTCTTTTTGGACGGCCGCAGCAGCATTACCTGACTATCAACTTCAAAGGTGCGCTTCTTCGCCGATTTATCGTAGTACTCCTTCGACAACACTTGTGCAGCTTTCATGTGGCTTTCCACCAGATCTTTTGTTTTCCCAAGCCTCTGAAGGAGGCCTAGAACATACGCAACTACATTAGGGTCCTCATCGAATTCCTCCCAGGACTCGCGTAGCATTCGCAATGGTTTTCTCAAACTCCTGCCATACACAAGCTCTGCAGGGCTAAAACCAGTGCTCTCATGAGGAGCTGATCTCAAAGGGAACATAGCGGGAGGAATACACGCTTTCCAGTCACAGTTGTGCTCGTAGCAAAGAGCTATCGGTATCCGTTTCAGAACGGAGTGCACACGCTTTACCGGATTAGAATGTGGGTGATGGATCCAGCTGTGCACTACTTTTATTCCACATTTATCCATAAAAGTAGAGGTAAGGCAGCTGGTGAAGACACTACCATTGTCGAATTGGATTTCAGAAGGAAATTCGACGCGTGCAAATATAGATAGCAGTGCATCCACGACATGAGGGAAATTCAGCTCCTTAAGAGGTATCGCTTCCGAAAATTTTGTGGCTACAGAGTGAGCCGTCAGGATGTACCGACATCGTTGCCTTGACTCTGGCAACGCCCCGACGATATCAATTACTAGGCGCCGAAAAGGTTCTGTGATATTTGGCACAAGCTTCATGCGTGCCTTCCACTTGGCTGAAATACGTGGTGGAAGGTTGACAAAGAGAAAAAAAAGACGAGACAGAAAGAGCGCCTACTCACCACTAAGTTTATTTTTATGAAGCATTCGCAATATATACGCTCTTGGAGGACATGCGCAGACCATTTCATTCACCGCACGTGCAGACATAAACATTTTTTGATGTAATAACCGATAATTGCAATCATGAAATTTGGGAACCACCATCAAACAGATAAGCCCAATGTAAAGACGTCGAAAAAAACCAAACACACCCCAGCCTGCGCAAAAAAAAATTGCGAGGAAAAACACAGCAAAAAAAGACTGACAGATACTTTGCGCCACGTATTTAAGCCTAATATGTACCAACTAGCCCAAAATAACGTACTGTTATGCCTTCCACTTGTCTGTGGATTTCCCCGGTCTCTGACAAGTGTCGCATGAGCGTACAAAGCTCTCGATATCCTTTCAGCATTTCGGCTAATAAAACTCAAGGGATACTTTAGCCTTGGTCTTTTTTATGCCAAGATGCCCTGCCCATGCGTTTTCATGCGCCAGTTCTAATAGTTGGCGACGATTCTTTTGTGGCATCAAGAGCTGCTCATACTTGCAGCCTTGCGCATTTGTGTAGCTCCAATACAGGAGCCCTGCTTTTTCAAAAAAAAAGAAACATTCTTTTTATTTTTTCCCAAGTTTACGTCTTCCATTAGCGCTTTAATCGAAAGGTCCTCACGCTGCTCTCGAATGAGCGTTTCTCGATCAACCCTCGACAGCTTACTCCAACTTTCCGCTACAGGCGAGAGCATTGCACCCCTTTCGCTCTGACTCAATGGCGCCATGTCGTCTCCCCCTGCTACGGAAACCGCGCCGGTCGCTTCGGCGACGGGCCGCTCGAGTGACTGCTCACATGACTCACACGGAGAATTTCCTCTCTGAGGTTCCGTCGACCCGCCGCCAAGGTCACTTGATGTTTTATTACATTGAACAAGATCAAGCTTTTGCGAAAGTTTCCGCGCTTGCGATCGCGTGAGGGCCGTGTACGCTAAGTTGGGGCAGAACGATTTACCCTGCTCTTTGAGAAGCTGCTCTGAGTTGTTAGAGAAAAGATAAGGAAAACGATCGGGAAGCGCGGCAGACACAGCTGCTTCGGTGCGAAGCTTACCGAACGGACCTTCAATGACAACCGTAGCGATTGGTAAGCAAGCACTCTGCACCTCGGCAACTTGCCTGATCCACGCGCATTCTCCTGTAAAGTCATCCGGAGACACTAATGAAGGATGGACAACGTCCATGGTTTTCGCTGAGTCTCGAAGTGCTCGACACGTTTTCCCATTCACACTAATTTCTTGGAGATACGGCTCAAACAACCGCGTGTTCTTTTGTGATTCTCGGATTGTTTCAAAAGCAAACTTTTGCTTACAGTTTATCGCGATGTGCCTTTCCTTTTTGCAGTTGCAGCATATTAGCCGCTTCCGTGATTCAAACGCCCGTGTGGTATCAGTGCGTTGTTTAGGAACCTCACTCAATTTTTCCACTTCCGTTTGCCCTTCCCCTACAGTGTCGTTCGTAAGAGACGGGTACTTCTTGCAATTGCGGTGCGGAGCCGGTTTCCGTTGATCAGGTTTCTTTAAAAAGCCCTCTTTCCTTTCATCCTTTTCAACGCGCACTGCCCTGCTATGCAACTTTCGGCGAGTATAATACTCCTCAGCTAACTCTGCTGCCTTGTTTAGCTGTTCTTCACCAAGTTTGTCCTGCAGCCAAAGCTTGACATCCTCCTCAATGCAGCGGTAGAATGGCTCCAATGCAATGCATTCTACCACTTTATCGCGATCGTCATAAACACCTTCACCCTTGAGCCATTCAATTAAATCGGCTTTAAGACGAAACGCGAAGTCAACGTGTGACTCATTCCCCTTTTTAGCATACCGGAACCTTTGCCTGAAAGCCTCGAGTGACAACTTATAACATCTCAAGAGCACTTCGTTAACCTCGACATAGCTCTCAATCGCTTCCCTCGACAAGCAAGTTTTCACGTTGGACACTTCGCCGGGGAGAAGAGCTAACAGGTTCTGCCGCCAAAGAGACCGCTCTAAAGCATTTCGCTCACAGACGTGTTCAAACTTAACGAGATACTTCGCCATGCCCTTGCCTACTACGAACGGTGGCAGTTGGTCCCGAATTCTATAACGGCTGACCTGAACTGTCGGAGAAGCTACGCTAGGCGTCTGCGAACACTGTAGGATTGCCAATTCTATTCGTTTCAACTCGAGGCGCTCCTTTCTCTCGGCCTCCTCGCGCTTGCGACGTTCGCGCCTTTCAGCTTCTTCACGTTCGCGAGCTTCTCACCTTTCAGCTTCTTCACGTTCGCGAACTTCTCGCCTTTCAGCTTCTTCACACTCGCGAGCTTCTCACCTTTCGGCTTCCTCGCGGCGTGCTTTGATATCCGCCCAGGCCTCATCAACATCCTCAGCCGACACTCCTTCATCCTTCATGATCTCAAGGATCGCTTGCTTTCGTTTCGCACGGCCCAAAGTAATGCCGAGTTCCTCACAAATTTCAATGAATTCCTTGACTTTAAGGTTCTCCATCGTTCACACTAGCCTCTTGCTGATTACCCCTGTTAAGAATCTACTTGCCGTACCAACTATAAGTCTACTAGCAAGACGCAGAAGCAATTTTAACACTGCCGTGTTTACACCCTCCGCCTTAACTTTGGTTTCAAAGCGCTCTGACTTTGCTTGAAATGATCAAAGCTCTCTCTAATGCTTCACACAGCCCTTCTCTAAACTACTCTAACCTGAGCTTGAGTAGTCTCGTGAAAAGAGCGAACGAGACGACGGTGAGTTAAACAAGGTGTATGTACAGCATTTATACAGAGGCGTTACAAATTCGGCACTGGGACCGACAGCTTAGAGACCCCATGAGCCAAGCTCTTCTCTCTAACACATAAGTTTACTGCTCGTAACGCGCCGCAGGGCTTTTTTATAAGCACCGGGTGGATTCTTTGTGTAACCAAATGTCCAACCAGAAGCGCTGCTGGTCGTGAGGTCAGAATCCTCCAATGGTGTCGCCGCTGGGCTGCGTCATTCTCATCGAATCTGGAGCCGCTGCGCTGCACGTGGCTGCACCCAAGGACGAGTGACCTCGCCACACCTTGCGTCAGGCTCGCCAGACAGGAAGGCGCCAATTGCTTCGACGGGCTGGCTGGCTGAGGTGACTCACTGTGCGCGCGCGGCGGAAAGGCATCGCCGCGTGATGACGCCTTTGAGTTGTTCGCGTCAGGCGGGCTCGCGTGCTGGCCTTGACACAGATTGCCTTTTTCAGAGGCATGGACGTTCGCTGTGGACTCGCAGGCATAACAACGGTCCCAACGTGAGATTATCCGAGTGGCGCGGTGTCTCCCCTGCGTCTTCTCAGGACCAAAATAAAGTTTTAGTCAATCAATCAATCAATCAATTTATCACTCAGTGCAATTCACGGGGAAAGAATGAAAAAAAAGGTTTCCACTCCCTTACTGCGTTTCATTGTTCACCTAATTATTAATTATTATCTCATCAAGCAACAAATACACAAACTAGGCATGTCGTGTTTTATAATTTTCGCTATGTCACCTGCGACTGGTGACAACGTCAGATCACAGTCGTCGACAAAGAGGACCAACGTCATTGCATTGCCGTGTACGTAGGGCTGTTCAATACGCGCACGTCATGCCCTCATTCTCTGGGCGCGCACCCGCAAAAAGAAGGAGGACAGGTATTCATCTTTATATTTGACCCATTTCTGCAGCGCGTAGCAGTGCAAATTTTGGCAGACGTTATCGTGAACGCCTCATCTACTCATTGCGCTTGTCAGTGCAAAATTGTCAAACCTCGTGAGTGGCCCTTTAAGAAGCCCGCTGAGGCATAAAGGCGCATCTGTGGGCCACCTATTGAGAGCCTCAGAAGGTAACGCTTTTAAATAAACTCTACAAGCTTCCTGATTATTTTGCCATCATAAATGGATAATCAACATTTTACACACTGTGCACAATGCCTACAATATTCCAAAAGGAAGTGCAAAGGCGCGAAGTGCCACATGTGTAAAAAACGGGGTGTGGCAAAAGGATCGATGTGTGATAATACATGGTTGGTAAATTAAAGTGCATGATGAAAGGTTGTACAAATCACTAGTGTTAACAGATATTTCTGTTTATTTCATGACGATTATCAAATATATGCCTTCTGAGAAACCGTCTGTTGGTTTGGAGAGACGATGGATATAGAAGCGCATGGGATCCATATGGTGACATCACAGATTGTTCTAAAAAAATGGCAGCATATCCACGGAGTTAATGATAGAGAGTGGGGCGAAGCATTCGTCCGTCCATTCGTTCTTGCTTCCGTCCCTCCATGCGTCCGTCTGTGTGTCCGTCCATGCGTCCATCCGCCCGTCCGTGTGTGCGTCTGTTCGTGCGTCCGTCCGTGCGTTCATCCATGCATCCGCCCCTGCGTCCGTTCATGCGTCCATCAATGCATCTGTCTCTGCGTCCACTCGTCCATCTATTCAACACTCCAAGTACCACCATCTCGCATCTTTTCACCATATATTCCCCATATAGAAGCACCACCATCCAGCGGATATTCCAGGAACTAAACGAGAGGTGGCACACGCACACTTTCTTACGGCTTGCGCTTCGGGTCTACTTACCACCTTTAACCACCTCGAGTTCGTGGTATATACTAGTTCTCTGTATTCATGGCACTGTGGCCCAACGCTCGCTAAACCTTTCTAAAACCAAGGTGGTTACGCCCAGCGAGTATAACGTAGCTACCTTTTCCTGTCAGATAGTGCTCAATTTACATGCCAATGGCTGCTAATGGGAAATGAGAGACAGGGGAATTCGGCTTTTACTTTCTTAAGGCTTGCGCTTCGTATATACTTTACACCTTTAACCACCTCGAGTTCATGGTATATACTAGTTCATTGTATTCATCACACTGCGGCTCAACGCTAGCTAAACCTTTCTAAAACTAAGGAGGTTATACCCACCGAGTATAACGTAGCAACCCTTTCTTCTCACATGGTGCTCAATGTACATGCCAATAGGGATCACAGCGTGCGCGTTTACTAAAAGCCAAATGCTCCTGTCTCTCATTCCCCATTAGCAGCCATGGGCATGAACATTGAGCACTATCTTTTATCGTTTAACACCGCACAGAAGAAATCTCTCACTGGCACCACCTTAAAGGTCAAAATGTTATACTTGTTACATGCTACAGCAGCTACTAGGGACGAACAGGTGCCGTTATAAGAAGCTTCGCCCCTAAAATTCTTAACGCGTTATTTCTTTATACCGGTTACCCTATAGAATTCTGTAGGCTGTTGTCTTCAGTCGAAGCAACGTTTCACTGAACATAACCAAAAGAACACAAGTGTGGTTCCTCGGTGTGCGCGCCCCCTTATGCCGCTTTGGAGGGTGGAGGCAACCGCGTCGTCTTCTACGGAGTCCGCCATTACGATAATTCCAATCCGAATTCCGCAAGCCGCCTATAGTTACGACGGCCAGACAACGAGTGTTGCGCGGCTGCATTCCGAGTTTGTTCTGTTCGAACGTGTAGTACTCGAACAACTTGAGAGAAATGCTAAGTTTTCGCATAGGAAGTGTGAAGGTCTCAGATTTATAGTACCTGGTCTTCATTTTCAGAGCAACATTAGCAGCTGGAGTTGCTCGCAGCAGAACAATATCGCCAACGCCAGCTGCATTAACACGTTCACTTAGCGTCTTTTTGGACTAGTCGGTAACTACTTATATCGGTTAAAGATGTGAAGATGTGAAACACACGCACCAAAGTCGCGTAACGTTTCAATATGTCTGTGTATTGCGTACCTTTCACAAAAGTGTAAAAACAGCTTGCTGTTTGCCAGCTGTTTGGAAAAACGAATAAACAGTACGTGCTGTCATGAGAAAAGAAAAAAATCACAGCATACCCAAGGAGTGAATGATGATGAGTGGGGCGAAGCGTCCATTCGTGCTTTCATCCGTCCGTTCGTTCTCGCTTCTGTCCGAGCGTCCGTCCATGCTTCTGTCTGTGTGTCAATTCATGCGTCCGTTTGTCCGTACGTCCATTCGTACGTCCGTTCATGCGTCCGTCCGTCCAGCATATCCACGGAGCCCTGCATAGCAGAGATGGACAGATGCGCGGACGGAATTATGGACGCATGGATGGGCAGACGCGCGGACGGAAGGATCGACGAAAACACGGATGAACGCACGGATGAACAGACAGACGGACGCACGGATCAACGCAGGGATGGTTAGACGCATGCATGGAAGTACGCATGAACGGACAGATGCACAGAAGCATGCAAGAACACACGCATGAACGTAGGAACGGACGGATGCACAGACAGACGGACGCACGGATCAACGCAGGGATGGTTAGACGTATGCATGGAAGTATGCATCAACAGACAGATGCAGAGAAGCATGCAAGAACACACGGACAGAGGGACGTACGGACTGACGTACGGACGAACGCAGAGACGGACGCATGGATGGTCGGATGGACGGTCGGACGAACGCATCGAAGGACGTGCGGACGGACGGAGAGACAGACGAACGAACAAACGCAGGACGGGTGAGTGCGCAGGCGGGTGGACAGACGCTCGAACGGACACATGAACGGACGCGCAGAGGGACGCACGGATGGACACACGCATGGGTGGGTGGACGGACGAACGCAGGGATGCACGACCATACGGACGGACCCACGAAAGCACGGACGGACTGATCGACGCTTCACCCCACTCATTCTGCTTCACTCCGTGGATATGCTGTGACACGGTTTTATTGGCACGCAATGCAATGCTGCTGGCTACTACGACTACGACGACGCGGGACATACGACCTGCGGCGTAAGGGGCTTTGCCCCTAAAAGAAGTAGTTGAAGGCGCCGGTAGCAACAAGCGCGCAACGTAGGCACACATCTTCGCGCAATTGCTGCTGGTGTACAACAAGCGATTAAGAATAACGCGTTTTGTGCTATCCAGAACGAACGAGTTGAAAACGCATGTACACAGCATGCCAATGAACGCGTATTGCACCCGGTTCACTGGTGATCGCAATTGAGCCCAATCGGGATCAAATTTTTTTACAGTAATTGGCGACCTTCTGCAGCCTGCGTAAGAGAGTCAATCACATCAGGCTAGACCGTGATTGAAAGTGTCCGTTTGACAGCGCCTCAAGTTATAACTCTCGAAATGGTGAAATGGCAAAACTTCAACTGCATGAACACGAATGACGCGTGGCTTGCCAGTTGTCGCGCTTGATGTTTACAAGCCACAAAATCCGCTTTTTCGGATCTTTCAGGAATTTTAACATCCTGTAGTCATTTCGCGAGTGGTTTGCGCACATTGGCATGCAACATCCGGGCTTTTGCCTGAGATAACGGGGCACACGTGTCTCACTCAACCAGCTGCGACTAGATAGGGGGGGGGGAGACCGAATGGCGGCCGCCGATCGGAAGGCGGCACTTACCCCTTCAAAGAGTGACTCCACCCTACAACGGGGCTGCGCGCATCAAGGAACCCCAAACACATTTTCTGAGCAGCGACCCCTCGCGTTCCTATGTTAAATAGCGGTGAATCAAGAGCGATGCTCATGAAATTAGGCCAATTCAGCGTCAAAAAATCAAACAAGGAGCAGAGACGAAAGATGCTCCGTGAATTTTTAAATGCCCCGGCGGTGCTTTAAAACATTAGCTACTGTTTTGGAACTGATATTGCGACTAATTAGTTTTTTGTTCCATAATAATGTAATAGGGCAATCTAAGAGGCATCGGTATAATAAGGCATCGGTACGCCAAAGCAGGTGTTATGGCATAGGCTAGCGAAACAAAGAGTGTGTGTCACTCTCTACACTATACGTAATACGTAAACCGTCACTTTCTTACGCTCTGCTGCTCTTTGAGTGCCGCCTAATTACGGCAAGCTTGCGAGAACACCCGCCGGTGTTGTGCGGTAAGCTTTTGCTTCACCTTGTTGTAATACCCGCAATGCGAACTTCCGTGACCAGTCGCCCTGACCCCAGAACTCGTATTCACCTTGACCTCATTAACAAAAACAGCGCTAAGTAAGCTCATAAAGCTTCGCAGAATAGGCGGGAAGTTCGTTGTTGAGTGAAGGAGGGGTGTCAGTGCGCGTTCAAGTGGCATCAGCAGTTTCTCGGGCAAGGGGGAAGCTCGCATCCCATTTCCTGTTCAGTTTGAATAATGACTCGAGCGACATGACGGGCCTCGTCGTCTGTGTGACTGTATTCAGGGTTTCCGGGGACGCCCGGGCCGTGCATGAAGCCGCGCTATTCAACCAAGGGCGCCCCCAAGAAGCGAGCCCCCCTGCAAGTCCCGGGCTACACAAAAGCAGCGCTAATGAAAACGCGATCTGCCCAGGCGCGCGTGCGCGGGCCAAGCTTGTACGCGGGGGCCACAGATTGATCGCGCATTGTTGGGGATCCTTTGAACCGTGACCCCCTACTTCAGCCTCCCCCCCCCCCCTTCTACACTTTTGTTACGTCTTCATGGATGCACACACACAGCGCAAAACAAAGGAGTCTTTCCCTCCCGGCATTTCTCTCTGCCTTGATTAAAAGCTGACCTCCGTCTGGCTACAATTAAGCTTGCTTAATTATCTCCTTTCGTTTTAATCGTGGGGAGTGGCGAACGATGATCCCGGAGGCGTGGAAGCGTGCAATGAGTATAGGTTTGTACGTGCGCTACGCACGGCGCCTACGTGGACGCCCCAATTAATCACTGGAGCACGCGAACGCGTGCACGCCTCGTCTTCGATTCAGCGACGAGCAGACTTCTCGTCGAGGCCCGTCTGCTCATCGAAAGCCGACGAAATGGAGAACGCGGAGCCCAATATGGGGACCGGTCGTCGGATGTTCAGTGGCAGCAGCGCCAGCCAGCTGCTGCCACCGCGGCGTTCATCATTACCGCCGACGTCATTAACAAAACGTGATGACGTCGTACTCTGCGCGAAGATTACATGCTCTTCTGCTAAGAAAAGATTAGGTAGAAAAGTGAATTGGTGCCCAATTATGGTCATTCTATAACGCGCAGTATAACTCAAAATCGGGATACATGTTGAGCTTCAAGCACACGCTGTGACCCGGATTGAAACAAATGATTCCAGACAGCGGAAGAGAAAGAATCAAAATAACATATTGTTTCAGTCTTTAAATTAAACGCCTGTTTACTCAACATATGCGTAAAGGCCAGTGTCAGCCTTAGCAACAACTTCTGGCAGAAAAACTTGGGTTCTCTTGGACGTGGAAGGTGATGAGCGCAAACGGGCGAATCTCACATTCCACCAAACTGCGGGAAACTTCGCTTTCTATTATCAACAACGTGAATCAGCTAAAAAGCTGACAAGGAGGGCGCAAAGGACAGCCTAAGACCGTGGGAACCTTACGGGAAGACTGCAGCTTGCCTCAGGGTCCGTAGAAGCACTCTGCGTCATTTCTGATTATTTAATTATTTTTGTCTCTTTGCCCCTACATCACACAGGAGAGAGCTTAGCGCACTCACATCTTTTTCATGATCAGTTCAAGAAGACCAGCCGGAAATACTGCTGGCCAGATCCGAAGCATACCACATTAAACGTTCGTTCTTTTTTACAACTAGACAAAGCTTTTTTTAAAAACCCTACTACTAATAATTTATTTAATTATAGTGCTAAGAGTATCACGTGCTCCTTCAAACAGTATAAGATGACCAAAATCGGCGACGAATTTTCGAAAGTTGTGCAAGCTAACGACAGCCTTCTCCATGGAACGGCATAGAGTGAAACGACAAGTACCTGCACAACCTCAGTTCTCTCAATTACGAACCTTCAAGAGTCGCTTTCCAATACAGCTAGGGCAGTTCTATATACGTTCTCGAGCTATGGCGCGTTCGCTAGCTCGTCTTCTTATGAAGTAAGGTTTGCAGGTTGTAGTGAGCGCCCATCGGCGTGATCAACTTTGCACCCATCTTGGCAACCCAAACACCAGGTGGCAAGTGACGCACGGACATGCCAGGTTCTTCTATTTATGTCTTGAACGGATGCGTTTTGTGCATTTTCGTATTTCATCAATTGCTTCGTGTAACGTCCATCTTCGAAACGCGAAATACGAGCACTACAGCCGGCTACACAAAGTGCTTCCGTGTATGTAGTGCGCAAATTTAAGGGCACGTCCTTATGATATCATCCGAGCGCACGATGGACCCAAGCCAGCACGGCCTTTGTGCATGCGCCTAATTATCCTCGCCTTGCTAGCAGCTTGGCTCTGTCCTCCCTCCTCTAAAAATAGGAGGGCAAGTAAGATGGACGTTCTCTTCTTCCTGAAACGATAAAATTCATCTGGCCTGTTTTCGTCTTCATTAACGAAGTATCGATGTTTGCCGTATTCCTATAAGGAGTGGTTGATTGATATGTGAAGTTTGCCGTCTGAAAACCACAATATGATTATGAGAGACGCCGTAGTAAAGGCCTCTGTAAATATTGGCCACCTGGGGTTCTTTGATGTCCACCAAAGTCTGAGTACACGCGCCTACAGCATTTACGCCTCCTACGAAAATGCAGCAGCCGCAGCCGGGATTCAATCCCGCGACCTGTGGGACAGCATCCGAGTACCTGGCCACTAGACCACTATGGCTGGGTTCTCAAGAGTGCAACGCCACGCTGATAACTACGCACATATATTTCATCACCTGGAAGCACCATGGACCCGGTGAGAATGTAAGGAGTGGCACGTAAGAATTCAATTAAAATAACTGAATTTATCTTCTTCAGAACAGAGAGTAAGAATAGGCTAAAGGCTATGTGGCCTGACAAAGCCATCTGCTTCTACAACAATTGGGCACGCAGGCCATACGTAGCACAAGTCAATACAAAATATACTGTACATATTCAAGATTTACGAAAATAAAACAACACGTGCACTAAAAAGTAGAAAAGCGAAAACAAAACGCTATGTCTGCAAAAATCAGCAGTTAAACGCTGCATAATACATTGATGGGTCATTTACCACACTCAACAACTAAAATTTGCAATCAACACAACACAGTTGAACACAGTAGCTTTGTCAGACAAGCTCAACATTGTGTGCATTGAGCAATGTTTTGAATCAATCATTTGACACTTCCATAACTTCGTCATGAAATTTGAATAGAGATGAAAGTTTGCCTGCGAGACAAAGTGTGTGACACTGACGCACAAGAGCGCTCGCGCACACTAGTTAAAAATTTGGTAGACTAAAGATTTGTGCGATGCCTATCAATTGTGCTTTCGCAGAACCCCCGCTCTTATGTGAACTATTCAACTCCACTCGCTTTTTTTTGCTATTTCCTTCTCTAAGCTTTTCTTCACGTCACTCTCCTGATAACCAAGTGCCTCTCTTATTCCTAAGCGCATAATTTTTCTTGTCACGAGAAGACAAGAACACTCTGCTATAGAGCTCTGAAGACGTATTTCTTTCTTGCATAGAAAAGTGCAAACACAGTAATCACTCAATTATTCAATCAATCAGTTATATTCATCTTAACACTAGAAAGAGAGGGGGCAGGACTAAAGGCTACTACAGCTTGACAGAGGTCCTGCCCTATTTTACAAATGACAGCACCACATTGCAGAGAAAGAATGAGCGCAAGACATATAAAACAAAGTAATACGCGATACAAGATACATTTGCAGTAGAAGAACAGCAAGTTTGTGTATATCAATATATATTTATATATCTGCACAAAAAAATGTGCCTATGAACGAAAATGTTGATTTCATGGATTCACATTTTCATAACCGATTAACAAGTATATATAAACAGGTCCATATACGCACATCTATACACTCTTTGGTAACATGTTCAACAAAATTTCAACACGAGGGTAATAAAAAAAAGAAAAAGAGAAAGAAAGATATTGTTACGACCTCAGTAGGCGTCTGGGGTTTATTGATACACGGTTCGAGGGACGAGCCGTCTCGGCGCAGGCAGATGATGATGATCTTCTTCTTCCACCCTCCTTGCTTCTTTTTCCTTCTTCGTCCGGCACATACGTGGCGTAACATTTCCCCCCTCGCAGACAAAGCGCGCCGCGCGTTTCATGCAGTGTCGCGTTGACTGAAAGGCTTCAGGCGAGCGACATGCGTGACCTCTGTCTTTCTGGAGCGTCTCCCGCTAGCTGTAAGACGTGCGATGCGGTAGTCGACTGCGCTCAGGCGGTCAAGGATAACAAAAGGTCCGATGTAGTGCGCGAGCAGTTTTTGGCACAAGCCACGTTTGCGTAAAGGCTTCCACACCAACACGAGATCTCCCGGAATATATGTGGCCTGCCGGTGCTTGCTGTCATAACGAACTTTCGATCTGTCTTGCGAGGCTATTGTACGTAAACGAGCAAGACGACGAGCTTCTTCGGCGAGACAAAGAGTTTCTGCTAGGGAGATTTCTGATTGGTCCCGATCAGAGAAGGAAAATATTGTATCCAGAGTATAACGGGGGGGTCGAACATAGAGGAGGAAGAACGGGCTGTAGCCGGTGGTCTCATGTTGGGAAGTATTAAACGCGTATGTGACGAACGGCAAGACATCGTCCCAGTTCTTGTGGTTCGAAGCAACGTACATAGAAAGCATATTCACCAGTGTTCGAATTGTTCGCTCGACGAGACCATTCGTCTGCGGGTGATAAGGCGTCGAGTGTCTGAGCTCTGAGCCACACATACGGAGAAGTTGTTCGACAACGTCTGCCGTGAATTGACGTCCACGGTCACTTATGATGACGCGAGGGGGCCCATGACGCAGTATGATAGAATGGAGAAGGAAGGACGACACTTGACCAGCAGTCGCGGATGGCAGGGCAGCAGTCTCGCAGTACCGAGTAAGATGGTCAGCACATACCACAATCCATCTGTTGCCTTTCGATGAACGCGGAAAAGGGCCCACCAGGTCAATGCCAATTTGTTCGAACGGAGAACTGGGAGGCGTCACAGGTTGTAGATGTCCGGCCGGAGCTGCTGAGAGAGATTTGTGCGCCTGGCATTGCGCACAACTGGCCACGTACAACTCAACTGACTGGCGCATACGTGGCCAGTAGAAGCGTTCCTGGGTACGATGAAGAGTGCGCGTCGTTCCGAGGTGACCTGAAGTGGCGTCATCATGCATGGCGTACAAAACAGATGACCGTAGTGCCTCTGGAACCACCAGCAGGAAGCGGGAACCGGTGCCGGAGATGGATTTCTTGTACAGTAGACCATCACGGACGCAAAAGCGGCTTTCCGGAGTGGATGCTTGTGCGATCACGAATAACGGATTCAAACTCACGTCCTTCCGCTGCTCAGTTTCAAAGGTGGCCTTATCCGGGAACGCTGGTGCTACGGACGCAATCAGATGATCGAAATCGTCAGCGTCGCAAACTGTAGCATCAACTGGCATCCTTGAAAGGCAGTCTGCGTCCGCGTGTTTCCTGCCGCTCTTGTACGATACCGTGAAGTTGTACTCTTGCAGCCGGAGGGCCCAGCGTGCTAGACGGCCTGACGGATCCCGAAGGTTGATAAGCCAGCACAAAGAATGATGATCCGTAACTACTTGGAAAGGACGACCGTACAGGTATGAGCGGAATCGCTGCACAGCGAAGACGAGTGCAAGGCATTCTTGTTCGGTCACAGTGTAATTGCGTTCCGGCTTACTTAAAGTGCGACTGGCATATGCGATCACGTGTTCCACTTGATTACATCGCTGTATCAGGACTGCACCTATGCCAATGCCGCTTGCGTCGGTGTGAACTTCAGTCGCCGCAGAAGGATCGAAGTGCCGCAGGATAGGCTGCGACGTGAGCAAGAACTTCAGTTGGTTGAAAGAAGTTTCACAATCAGGAGTCCATTCAAAACTAGCACCTTGGCGGAGAAGACAGGTCAGTGGAAAGGCAACTTCTGCAAAGGCGGGAATAAATCGGCGAAAGTAAGAGCAGAGGCCCAAGAAGCTCCGAAGCTCCTTCACTGAGCCAGGTGGTTTAAAAGCTCTAACAGCCGCTGTCTTATTCGGGTCGGGCCTGATGCCATCCTTGTTGACGAGATGTCCCAGCACCAGTGTTTGTCGAGCTCCGAAATGACACTTCTTTGCATTAAGAACCAAGCCAGCATTTCGAATACATTTCAAAACCAGCTCTACCCTTTCGTTATGTTCACTGAATGTACGCCCGAAGATAACAACGTCGTCAAGATAACACATACAGATGTTCCACTTCAGGCCGCGCAGAATGGTGTCCATGAATCTTTCAAATGTAGCGGGCGCGTTACATAGACCAAAAGGCATCACGTTAAATTCATATAGTCCATCCGGAGTAACGAAAGCCGTCTTTTCTTTGTCCATTGAATGCACAGGTATTTGCCAATAGCCTGAGCGTAAGTCTATGGACGAAAAGTAGGATGCTGAATGGAGGCAGTCTAGAGCGTCATCAATGCGTGGGAGAGGGTAGACATCTCTCTTTGTGACGGAGTTTAGACGGCGATAGTCCACACAGAATCTCCAGGTACCATCCTTCTTTTTGACTAGAATCACGGGAGCCGCCCAAGGACTCGATGATTCTCGAATGACACCCTTCTGCAGCATATCACGCACTTGTTCATCAATTATCTTGCGCTCAGACGGCGACACTCGGTAGGGTTTCTGGCGGATGGGCTGTGCTGTTCCCGTGTTTATCCTGTGGAGAATCCGAGACGCGGGAATCGAGGGCGCATGGTCATGGGAAAAATCGAAAATCGCCACGTATTTTGACAAAACGTCCAGAAGCATGCGGCGTTTGTCAGTAGTAAGTGACTTGTCGATCATAGGTAAAAGTTTTGAATCGGCCGTAGAAGTATTGGCTGAGGCCCCACCTGGAGCATCACTGAGGGCAGCCACTGCCATCGGTGAGTATGTTTTGAACTTGGCAAGCTTCAGTCCTCCTGGTAGAACCACCGACTCAGCTGAACAGTTTACCGCCCATAGTCCTGTGCGTCCTTGAACGAGTGACACTATGCAATGCGGCACCAATGTGTTCTTCTTAATGCAACTGAGATGAAAGGGCTCCACCAATGCGTCGAACGCACTGTCATTGTTTTCAATGCGTGAAGAGTATACAGGAACACATACCGCAGAGAATGCCGGCACAATGCTATCTTCACTGACCCGGAGCGCACCGTGCTCCCTGTCTGAATTCTCTAATAGTTCTCCAGGGGCAGCATCACATATGTACACCTCTCCATTTCTACAATCAACAGTGGCGCCACACATTCGAAGGAAGTCAATCCCCAGGATTATGTCGTGTGTGCTCCTTGGAAGAATCGTAAACTCTGTGACAAACACTTGATCACCCAAGCACACTTCTGCGGTACAGACACCAATGGGACACAGCGAGTTACCACCAACGCCACAGAATGTTGTTGCCTTCTCCCACAAAAACATCACCTTTTGTCCTAAACGGTGTTTAAAAGCAGCACTCATAATCGAAACTGTAGCACCAGTGTCCACCAAAGCCATCGTACACACACCATCAACAAAAACTTCTACCTTGTTCTTGAACATCAACACAGACGGGGGTATTTCGTTTTGCAGCAAGTCACCAGCGACCTCACCCCCATCGGCCGCACTGTTTAGTTTTCCTGGTGTGGTGACGATGGGCGGCGCCGTGGCGATGGAGACCGGTGGGATCGAGGCGCAGGAGGTGGCGTCACACTTCGATCAGAGGCAGGGGAGTTGTTGCGCCAGTGTCCGTGCCAGAAGCTGCTGCCGGGTCTTGAGTCGGTAGGCCAGTGTCCTTGAAAAGGTGGGACAGCAGGTTTATCGGTCAAGCTTGTCCACTGATCATAGCGTGGTATGCGCGAACGATCGCAATACCTCGATATGTGACCAGTCAGACCACAGTTGTAGCACACAGGCGCAGGACGAGGTCGTCGCCGTTCTTCGAAGTGTTCACGTCTGCGAGCGTTCGCGTAAGCCCGAGATTCAATGAAATCAGTTGTCGGTGGGTGGTATGAGCGTACGGAACGGAAACGTTGAGGGTACTGTGATCGCTCGTAAAAAGCCGGACTTGACTGCTGAATACGCCGAGGCCCTGCAACCTCCGTTGCGTTGACG
Organism: Rhipicephalus annulatus; assembly: GCA_013436015.1. Taxonomy (NCBI): domain Eukaryota; kingdom Metazoa; phylum Arthropoda; class Arachnida; order Ixodida; family Ixodidae; genus Rhipicephalus; species Rhipicephalus annulatus. The sequence goes on along the minus strand of WOVY01010284.1, from coordinate 439,500 downwards.
GATGGATGTTCATAAACTGTAAGCTGTGGGGCAGTGGTGTCCTGCGGGAAATAGGATGGAGACGTGGCAGCTGCCCGTTCACGTGTCATTTCGCCATGTCTGAGTAACTCTTCCCGAACAATTTGGCGGATGGTTGCCGAAAGGTCAACAGTTGAGGCCGCTTCTATGCTGGCTACTGAGGTGACATTTGCCAGACGACCAAACTTAGGCGCTATTCTGCGCTGCTTCAGGGTTTCAAACGTGCGGCAGTGCCGTACAACGTCAGACACTGAAGTCAGGCTTTCCCTGCTAATAAGGAAGTTGTAAACATCTTCTGCAATTCCCTTCAGCAAATGCCCCACCTTGTCCTCTTCCGACATGCTGGAATCGACTTCCCTACACAGCCTCAAAATCTCTTCAGTATACACGGTGCAGGTCTCACCGGATAGCTGAGCCCTCTGTGCAAGACTCTGCTCGGCAAGCTTCTTTTTTGCAGCTGAGTTGCCGAAACACTTCTTGATTTCTTCAACAAAGCGTTCCCATGTTGTCAGAATATCTTCATGGTTCTCATACCAAACGAGGGCAACATCAGTGAGGTAGAAAACAACGCGTGACAGTTGGGAGGCAGCATCCCATTTGTTGCAGTTGCTTACTCGCTTGAAATGTTTGAGCCATGAGTCCACGTCGTCGTTGGCCCTCCCGGAGAAGGTTCGTGGCTCTCTGTGATACGGCCAAGAACTGCTGGGGACTGGTTCCCGAGCTTCTGTTTCGTCAGGCATGATGGCCAAAGAAGGAGGCAGGCCGGCGAGGCGACGACTCCGGCGAAATCCGAGGGGTAGCGGTCCCGTCGTTGGTTCCTATACCCAGCACCTTCCACCACTCTGTTACGACCTCAGTAGGCGTCTGGGGTTTATTGATACACGGTTCGAGGGACGAGCCGTCTCGGCGCAGGCAGATGATGATGATCTTCTTCTTCCACCCTCCTTGCTTCTTTTTCCTTCTTCGTCCGGCACATACGTGGCGTAACAATATTATGTACAACGTTAGTAATCACTGTGGCACGACTGACAAAATACTCTTATTTCTTGATTAGAGTTGTGCAGAGGATCAAAATCGGCCTTTGTATGTTTAAGTATAATTGACACAGTATGTTTTAGTGATTGTTCGTCATACTTGTTTCGAGGTGTTCGGACATGCCATTTTGTCTTATGCCTAGTGTAACAAATATTACGGTTTTCATTCGAATCAGGCAGAGAACATATATTAATATTTTGGACTTTAAGTATGACTTGTAGGTTAAAAAATTAGGCGATAGTCGTATAAAAATACTTTAGGTAGAATATCAAACTTTACTAAGCAATCTTTCGTATAAAAAGAGCGTGGAACATCGTCAATAGAGCGCACAGTTGTTTTGGGGAACAAGTGCAATTTAGTTATATTTTCTTTGTAGTCATGCCCTAAACACGGCTGCAGTATTGCAGAATCAAAAACACTGTAAAGCAAACATTTGATGTTGACTGGAAGAAAATTTTTTAAGCGACTTACGGTTCCTACAGCAAAAGAAAGCTTTTCACCAAGATGTTTGACGTGATCTCGCCAACTTAGGTCTTTGGAACACGTTACAGCTAATGTGGAGACTGTGTTAACGACTTCCAAATCATCCACACCTATCTTCATTTTTATTCGACTTTGCAATTGTTTGCCTTTTTGCATATAAACCATGACTTGTCTTGCAGGCATTTATTCACAGTTTGCTTCAGCCTACTTTTTAATTTCTCGGGGCGGTATGTTCACTTGAGGCTTCAAGTTCAGTCTCAGATGGAGCGGGAATAAATATTGCTGTGTCAACCGTATAGGAAAGAAATTTCGCCCATTTTAAAATGTTTGGCATGTAATTTACATTATTGTAAACAGGAGTGGCCCAAGAATACTCCCCGCGGAGCTCCGACACCTACAGTCTGAAAACTAGGCTTTCCTTAGCTCTACATATTGTGCTCGACGCGATAAGTAAAATTCGAAAAGCTGTGAGGCTATACCACTGATACCACAAGTGCGTGGCTTAGTCAATAATATTTTATGATTCGCAATATCACATGCTTTAGAGAAATCGATGAATATTCACAAATTATCTTTTTATCATTAAAAGCTTGTAGGATTGTTTCTTATTGAGCTAAGAGAGGAGTCTTTGTGGAACCGTGCTTCCTAACCCTATTGCAAAAATAGCGTCCCAGCGTGATGTCAGTGCGTTTTTGGCACTGGTACACGCTGGTATTTACAGGCACTTCGCTTGGCGCACTGGAAAATAGCTGTGTCGCACTGGTAGTGGCGCTGGCTTAACCTCTGTGATGTTGGTGCACACTGCAGCGGCGGTCAAAACATACATCGGGAAACCAGCCTTAGTGAGGCGTTCAGTTTGATGAATTAACTTGGACCGAATCTTATGATGGCAGGACCTTCACAGAGCGTTTGTGTAGCAGGTCTTAGCCATAGCGCGCTTCACCGATTTTGAATGTGTCGATTCAAAAGGAAGGATGGACTTGTTTGCGCGCAGCTCATAGGCCCCCGCACGTGGGAAGGACTCAACGTTAACATGAAATCTAGGAACCGGATGGTTCCTCTGTCCGGAACATCATGTGTTATAACTAGCGGAGAAAGGCACTTGCTGAAAATTTCGAAGATACTAGTCAAAGATGAAATGGCCGACGAGGTTCCAGCTTGAAACAACACGTGGAAGTCGTCAACATAGCGTAATATTTTTCAACAGTTGTGGATTCCAAGCGATTCTGAACGGCAAGATCACGGCTCGCTAAAAATAAATCACTTAAAATGGGCACAAGGCATCATTTTATGCACACCCCATGACGTTGCAAGCAAATACGATCATCCCACTCTGCAAATGTCGATCTTAGGTCCTTTGCCTTTAACAGATAAGACCTTTAACAGATATGCCTATTGCATTCTGATAATTCACTACGCCAAAAGTGTCAATGCACCCGCGAATGCAAGCTAGAAGCTCACTGTGTGGCAATGAGTGGTACAGATCTTTATTATCTATTCAGCATGCCTGGTAGCCAGAAAATTTGTTATCTTTCATTACGGGAATCACATCATCGAAACTCTTAGCTAGGAACGGATCGTCTATGCTTAATACATTTCTGAAGAAATTGTGCCAGCATTTTCTGCCACGAGTTAGCCTCTGATACTATAACACTGAAAGGAGAGTCAACTTTGTGTGTTTTCGCGGAAAAAAAAGTTCAATGCTAAGGTTTTTCCCACATTCTATCTTTTTTACCAAACCATCAAGATTCAATCTTTTACACAGACTTTTTGCATAGGTTTTAACCTTCGGAAGCGACACAATAGCTTAGGGCTTTAAAACAGACAAAACCACTTCACTAGCTTTTTTCTTACAGAGTTCATTCGGAATAATAACAAAACCTCCCTCCTTATCTGCTGCTACCAAGGACAATGACTTACCCTTAGGAAGGAGTTTACTTTCTTTACAGGAACCCTGTTTAAGCCTGCTCTATGTTTCCTGTGAAGAAATTTGTTGACTGAAACAGTGAACACCACTTTGCGGTGTTTTGCATGCTCTGGAAACATATTCGTCATAAGAAAGCACCACATCAGCGGAATAGAATGCATCATTCAAGTAAACAACATAAAAAACAGCCATTCGATCTTTTGAAACGAACAAGAAACGCTGTTCACTTCAGTCAGACTTCGAATAGCACGAATAATTAGCTGTTGTCATTACCCTTAGCTATTCTTCCGAGCCTCACTAGTCCGCCATGGTGGTCTAGCGGCTTAGGCACTTGGCTGCTGACCGGCACATTGGGGGCTGCATTTTCAATAAAGCCGAAAATTTCTGAGGCCTGTGTGCTTAGATTTAGGTGCACGTTAAATAACCCAACGTGGTCGAAATTTGTGGAGCTGTCCATTACGGCGTCTCTCATAATCATGTGGTAGCTTTGGATGTTCAATCCCAACAAATAATGTATCACTAGCCTATATTTAGGTGGTCAAAGTTTAGTTCTAGAAAAATCAGATTACACTAAATGCGTCACCAAACTCCATATTTAATTGATTGATTGATATGTGGCATTCAACATCAAAAAACCACCATAATATTATGACAGACGCCTTAATGAATGGCTCCGGAAATAATGACCACCTACGTTCTCTAACGCGCCTCTATATCTTAGCACACGGACCTGCAACATTTTCGCCTCCATCGCCAAACCTTCCTGATATCGTTGTTGTGGTTCTACGAAGGCATCTTCGCAATCAGATGGGAAAAAGTTCTTTTGATTAGGGGGTTATTCCTTGCGCACGCTGTCAATGGTCTGTAGCAGCTGGACTGGCACTAGATTTAGGAAGTGCCGAGGGCTGGAACTGGTTTGAGAATGGAACGGCCGTGAGGAAAAATAATAAAGGTTGAGTATTTCAGGTTAAACCTTTCGGCTCACCTTTGGAACTACTATGGAGCAACTTTGGATGAGGCAAGCTACTCCAAATTTAAAGTGTGAAGATTTCCTAGTGGGCATACTGAGCTGAAGTTTGTAGGCGCGGGATCAGTAACAATAATATATGAGGATCTGCGTGCTGCAATGAAGATAGGATTATCAGGTACATCGTAGTATATAGCTGTGCAAATTTCTGTAAACACTTGTAGGGTAGCATACCGGATACTAGTAACTGGTTAACCTTTCTGCCTTCCTTTTTTCTCGTTTCTCTCACTTTGAACACTTCTTCAACGCGCAACACACCCCTACATGGTGTGCTATTTGTGTGAACACAATGATTCTAAAGCTGGTTTTGCAAAGCTGATTGATCATCAGCTTTGTTAAAGAAACAGTAGAGAGAGGCCCTGCCATGGTGGTCTAGCGGCTAACGTACTCGGTTGCTGATCCGCAGGTCGCGGGACCAAATGGCGGCTCCGGCGGCTGTATTTTCGATGAAGGCGGAAATGCTGTAGGCCCGTGTGCTCAGATTTGGGTGCACGTCGAAAAACCCCAGGTGGTGAAAATTTTCGGAGCCCTCTACTACGGTGTCTCTGATAATCATATGTTGGGTTTGGGACGTTAAACATCACAGATCAAACAGTTGAGAGAGAACTGCTGTGGCGCTATGACTGTTGGCGCCTTTATCGATGATTTCCACGGTATTCAAAACTTATATTGAATATGACAATGCTCGCATAGATCTTTTCTTCTTGTATTATTTTCAGGGCTTTCTGATTTTTCGTCTTTGTTCAGCATTCCAATTGTGCCCCAATAAAACCAGTGTTCACAATCTTTAACCCCTTAGCAGCGTTACTAGTTCATAGTTTGCGGTAAACTAGCAACTTCCTTGACACGACGCTATAGGGTTCTATCAGCATTAGCGAAATTCAACTGTGAGAGTGAAAAGTGGCAGAGTTTTCACAGTGGCACCCGGGGTTTCGCACTCCTTGAAGGCTTGTCTGTGATCGTATAAAAGGCATATACACTTAGAAAGTTTTCTCGCCGGTCTGAAGTTTATCATAGAGACATATATACTTGTTTTTTGGTGGCGTTGATAAAGCAGTTCGCGTTACATTTATTTATTTATTTATTTATTTATTTATTTATTTACTTATATGTTGATTCTGAGGTACACACCACTTCCGGCAGTTGCTTATATGCCAAAAAGTTCTTTTGAAGAAACTTCGTAGCAACGTGCTGAAATAAAAACCATGCACCGTATTTATTCGTGCAACTGTAATACATATGCCAATGTTAGCAAAGCATTTACAAGCGTAACTAAAAAACGAAAAATAGCCTGGAAGGTAAATAACTGGCTCTAAAAACATGGCCTGGCTGTGCGCACTGTATCAAAACGTCATCGGTCGTCTTGTTTATGAAGTTTACCATGTATTCCTTTGCATAAATTTATGTTATCATTGTAAGCATTTTTATGTGACATGCGCACCAACTCCTAATTCACGCTTGCAAGGACGCATCTCCTGCAAAAAATAAACTATTACTTTCAGTGAGTGCTTCATTTATTGCCCCTTTTGCTGCCTTGTAACATTGTGCTATTACTGTCGTCTATCGCAAATGTTTCAATATTTTGAGTCATCATGGTCTGAAACCTCTTTTTTTTTCACAACTTAACTTACTCTAGCAGCTCATAAATCTGTCATGTATCTTAATCTTCCATTAGAAACGCCGTTCTTCTTTTTCACAAACTTCAGAAATGGGCTGGATAATGCCAGTTTTCTGAAACGCAGTGCTGACGTGAGCTCATCAAACCAATGTTGAAGCCTGTTCTCTTTGTGCTTTGTGGCCTGGAGCAGCTCTCAGTTCATGGCGCATGTCCCCATATTGAGCAGCAACTGTCCGCTAGAGAAAGCTGTTGTCCTCACCATTGAGGAGGAAGAACATCTGTTGAGAAGGATGTTTTTCGAAAGCTTTCCGTCAGTGAAATCTTGGTCCCCATAGTTTGATATATTGATCACGCATATTAATATTCTCAATATTTTATCGGCTCTAGCACATGTTGTCAAGCCAAAAAATGAGTTGTGCCGGAATAGTCTGACACGACAGATTTATTTGCTTAGATTTATTAGAGGCCTTGAAGAAGATGTCGGGTAGAAAGGAAGCTACAGTTATACCACAGAATATATGCGTTGTCTAGAAGTAATCAAAAAGAAAACATCAACAAAATGAAACGTAATTTTGACTACTTTCATGAACTTGTTCACTTAAAGATTTTGTTCTGGCAGCGGAGTCACTTCAAAAGAAACTGATAGGGGCACTTTACTTCCCCCCCCCTTCCTCAAAAGGAACGAGTAGAAGACCATGCTTTTGTTTACTTTTCTATTCGATCACGTTCCGTTTTAATCACTGTAAAGGTCGTGTCACAGACGGTGAAATATTCTCAATAAATTGTAGTAAAGCTGTAGTAAACACTGCTTTACTCGGTCCAGCTGTAAAAAAAATTGTGGTTGCATTCAAGAAAAGCCTCATTTGTTAACGTAGCTCGTATACATTCTTCATTAGTATCAAGGTTATATGCTGTCTATGTCCAGAGAATTAGGCAAACAACCTCTGGTTTTCTCACTATATATATGAAAACGTCCTACTCACTCCATATTCTCAAGCAGGACATGATAAAAATAGTACAAAAACAAGTGACAGCATACGCTAATTCTAGAGATATCGTTAATGGAGGGAGCCGGCTGATAACATGAATCACATACAAGCGATGACCTATATATATATATATATGTATATATGTATATATATATATATATATATATATATATATATATATATATATATATATATATATATATATATATGCGTCTGGAATCGAACCTATAAAAATTTTGAGCCTGTGGTGTTAGCGACTGACGACTGAACCATGAAGGAGCACCTTTTTGAACGTTTAAACGGCAAGCTGTTCACAGCCCCGCCGCGGTGGTCTAGTGGCTAAGGTACTCGGCTGCTGACCCGCAGGGCGCGGGTTCGAATCCCGGCTGCGGCGGCTGCATTTCCGATGGAGGCGGAAATGTTGTAGGCCCGTGTGCTCAGATTTAGGTGCACGTTAAAGAACCCCAGGTGGTCTAAATTTCCGGAGCCCTCCACTACGGCGTCTCTCATAATCATATAGTGGTTTTGGGACGTTAAACCCCACATATCAATCAATCAAGCTGTTCACATCTGCCATTTAAAGCTGTTGGTGGTCATCGCGGGGGAACTACAGTCGTGTTTTCAGCATTGCCAGTGAGATGGCGCAATGAGAGCGCATCGCCAGATTGTCACGACCCGGCGGCACGCGCTCTCATTTCCCACGCGTACTTTGCCCCTTCGGAGAGGGGACGCTCTGGCGTGCGCTCACTTATCTCTTGGTGGGGACAATCTTAAACCTTGGGCTTTCACTTGGACGATTCGGTTGTAGTTACCGGGCGCACAATGATCATTGCACTCGTTTCACAGTCTCCGTTTGTAAAAAAGGCACGCTTTTCAGACACAGCGAAGTAAAAACTCAGACGCTTATTCGTGTTCATCTGTACCTATTCGTACGTTTAGTGCACCATCTGTGCGTGAAAAATACGGGGAAGAATTTGATCTGCTTGCTATTTTTTGCGTAACCTTCCAATTTGTTGTATCGCATTCATTGCTTGGCCTTTGCGGCAAAGCTGGGACGTTTTTTACTGATTGTTTCCTGTGGAGAGTAAGAGTGAGAGGCAAACACTGTTCACAACACCGCATGCCGACCGGAGGAGATAGCGTGGCTAAGAGGAGGCATCATATTGCGTTATTTACGTCAGCGGTGCGTCCAGGCGTTTTTTGACCGGGTAATCGTACATGTGTTTCGCCAACGATATAGCTGTGTTCACCAGTGTTCATGTTCTCAGTGGATCTTACCTGTATCTAGCCATGAATACGCGAGTGCCCAATCCTTCAGGTGCTCCAGATTATGAGCTGCAAGGCAGCTGCATACCGAAGCAGTACAAGCCAGCCAGCGTTAACAAGCCACTAGATACTTATACACTCTACAACAGTTTTTTTCATTGTTTTGCTTTACTGTCCCATTTAGACCAAACGCTCTTCGGATCCGCTGAGCTAAGTAATTGGCCGACAATATACAGCTCTCATATTCTATAGTTACGGGAGAATGAAGACACTCCAATGCTTCATTACACCTGGAAACTGCATACCTTGCTGTAGTAGCGGCTGTTGTGTCAGAGTGCTTCATTTAGGGCGATGTTTTCTATGGCTGTCTCTTAGTGCTTTCGCCTCCGTCGATCATCGGCTGGGTTCCAATCAAGGAGAAAAAGCAAACTTGAGTACATCATCGCAACAGCTCTGCACAATACAGATTTGCCTGCCGCCAGAACCACGACGCAGTTCCTTGGAGATGGGAACTGTATATTTCGTTTAGCGAAAATTTAACATGCATGAAATAATAGCTTCATCTCCCGATGTATTTGCAATGCTCTGAGGACAGACAATTGATACTAGAAGAAAATTAGGTGCGTTAATTATGCCGAATACTGCGACTGTAACAATATCGTGTAAAGAGGCACTCTCTTTCGGAGTCTTCTTCGGGACGTCTAAACAGAAGTATTTTGATAAGCGATGCACTCTGCTGCATTCTTGGAAAGTTTACCGTTGTATCCCGAGCAGGTTACAGAACGCGCTTAGTAAGAACGCGCTCATTAGGAATAATGCTAAAGTCTGAGGACTTATCAAAGAAGGAGAGACAAATAATTTTCCGTCTATCATGCTGTTCTCATTTCAAGTATGTTGCATCAACTCTCCGAAGTATACATAATAGACTGAGGACATATTTGTCACCGAAACCAGCCATACATCTCTGTCCGCCATCCGTGGTGCCACCTTACCGCCTTACTTAATCTTTTTTTTCACCAATCTGCACAATGGATTGATCGCAAACGCTATTTCTCCTCTCTACCTCCTCCTATCCCTACCAAAGCTTACTCTTAGCATTGTTGCCTTGTCTTGTCTTGTGCGGATTGCAACACTCCTGGCTTATTCATTTGCTTTGGGCACGGACGAATAGGCATGAAAGCATCTCTGTAAACAACAAGGATGCGGGTCGGTGCCCATTCGCTGTCAACAAAATTTAAAACAGCCATTTCATAAACTATAATTGTGACAAATCTACGCCTCAACGACGCTGTTTTCGTCCATTTGAATCTATCATCTTGCGAAACTGCGGCATACGGCGCTGTTGCCAACTCTATAGATATGAATGGCAATTTCGAACATGTACGCCATCTCGTTTGACATATGCTGACACGTTGTAGTCACAATACTCGACAAATGATTTCGCAATTTCTGCCTGATAATCGCCTTAAGTCCGTGAAAATTTAGGATTACCAAAACTCGAACGCAACACTGTAGCAATAACTGAATAATACGCAATGCTGGGCTATTTATTATAACGTGGAGATGATGTGATAACACTTCAACCTATTTTTCATCGTACTTTCTAGCTAACTTTTATGCGCTCCCTCATATTTTCGAACACACATATTGCACTCATGCCAGTGTTCTTGCAGTAAGTAGCCTTTTGCCGCTTGCTGCGCTCCATTTTAGGAACACGCAGTGTTTTACATTGTCTGGTTCAGATTGCAGAGATGAGCTTGCAGGTCACAGGCACATGCACTGCAAGGGAAAGAAAGATACAAAAAGATTGTTTGCCTAATGTTAGGCATGTTGATTTGCTTGTGGGATTTAACATCCCAAAACCACCATATGATTACGAGAGACGCCGTAGCGGAAGGCTCCAAAAATTTCGTCCACCTGTGGTTCTTAACGTGCACCCAAATGTGAGCACATGGGCCTACAACATTTCCGCCTCCGACGGAAATGCAGTCGCTGCAGCCGAGATTTGATCCCGCCACCTGCGGGTCAGCAGCCGAGTACCTTAGCCACAAGACCACCGCGGTGGGGCTATGTTCGGCATGTCTGCCTGGGCCTATGAGAAGGGCGCTATAGTCAGAATAACTTGAGCGACTAGTGTCATATGCATTCTTACAAAATGGGCTCACACGCAAGCACACACACGAACAACTGAACTGTGCCTCGCAGAAACTCGTGGATAAAGTATTGAGCATTCTCATTGCGTGGTAAGTCCTTCCGGAGCTGCTCCGTCGTCTAATTACCTATGTGAAACTTTATGGAGCGGCAGTTTAAGTATAAGCCGTATTGCTAAGAGGCCCTTGGCATTGTATAGTGCGTTCAGATGCACAACTCAAAATCCACGGGCTACTGAAACCGTCTCTTATGCACAGATTCTCAAGCCTTCGTATGAAAATAATGATTACTGCCCCACCTTTTATTCAGAACTAATGTTAAAATGAAAGACTTAGGACGGGCGGCGCCATGGTATTTTCCAACAAGACTAATAATTTGTCCTGTCAGGCTGTTTGTTCTTTGAACTTGAGAACCACTTTTGAACGAACAAAGCACTACTTAAAACTAGCAGTTTTCTTATTCCCTGCTAAATTACAATGTCCAATAAAAAGTACAACAATGCCAAACTTCAATAGGCTGTCTGCCACTGAAGCCGCTCAATCTGTAAACGTGTTATTTTTGCAAAAACATGGTTTGAATACAAGATATCTTGCAGGACCTCGTAAGCGCATGGGTGCATTCCGTAGGAGAGACCATTCGACGCAACTTGGAAGTATTTCACCGTCTTAATAAGAACGTGTTGTAGGACAAGCTGTTGAGCACATAACATCGTGATTTTTGCGCTAAAAGACGAACACAACACAGCTTACTTTAAAGTAGCACCTCTCATGTCTTTTCATGCATCTTTGAAATAGTCAGCATTAAAAACGAGGACACAATAAGTACAACACAATCTGTCAACTTGTCCAAATTCTGATTCTTCTTCTCTTGTGTGCAATGTAGCACAAGAATCATGACGTTATTATACGATCAACTTTTTAAAAGAAAAAAATCCAGCCAGAACTCTGGGCCTAAAATACAACTTACTTTAACTAAACCTGAATTCTAAGTACATTTACCAAAATAAGTAGTCAACCTAGAGAAACTCTTTTTTTTTCAGACGAAAGATGGAGCTAGTATTGGCGCAATTGGACAAGAGAGGTCAAATTGCGCCTAGAATAGGTACGCATAGCAGAGTTTAGCTGGAAGCGTGCATGATGATTGTACTACCAAGCACTTCTTGTTTTAAACAAGTATGACGCTAAGAGGCCATGGCCTTGCAATGCTGGATCACTTTAGCCAAGCAAAGCGCCGCAAACACCATTGTTAATAGCTTCGCCATGCCACATGTTCATTACTAGAAAGTGAAGTGACACTCGAAAGAGAATCTAGCAGAAAATTATTCAACTTACCACGAATCGCTGTGATTCTATATTCCTTTGTGTTTTCATCGGCGCTTGTGGACGCTATGACGGTTTGATAATTGATTTGTGGGGTTTAACGTCCCAAAACCACGATATGATTGATTATGAGAGACGCCGTAGTCGAGGGCTCCGGAAATTTCGACCACCTGGGTTTCTTTAACGTGCACCCAAATCTGAGCACATGGGCCTACAACATTTCCGCCTCCATAGGAAATGCAGCCGCCGCAGCCGGGATTCGCACCCGCGCCCTGAGGCGCTATGACGGTGGGGACGACAATGGCGTGGCGAAGACATGCGTATACACGTGCGCGCAGAGCATATGAAATGTCAACTTAATTCCGCGCCACCATTTCACGCGGGCATGTGACCAGGGGGTGGGCCCACGGGAGGTGACTACTCGGCAGCGCTGCAAATTGGCGGACTTTGCACCCATTTTGAATCTGGTTCCATACTGCTCACACTAATTGATATTTTATATAACAATTTGCCCATCGTTTGCATTAGTAGTACCGAATCGTTAGAGGGGATCGATAACTAGGCATTGGCACAAAAAACGCGACATTCATCAAGTCGATGTGACTGCTACTTTCACGCTATTTCATTCCGCCCCCAAAGAGTGTTACAATAGCAACCAAAATATTCATAAATAACTGCGTCATCAAACCCTCAAAGTTCATTGCTGTTCTCGGTTTCACATTAGTCTCTAAATTTAGGTATAACATTGGTGTATATTCTGTCATCAAGAAACATGTTTTTGCCTCACTGACTGCATTTTATCAGCTTGCTTACTGCATTTTATTCTGGGCGAGTACGTATACAAGACAAGTGACATGCAGTTTTGCCTTCAGAAAAGAGCAGTCCGAATCATAACGCATAGTTCGTACTTCGTACACAGCATCAGCAGCATCGCTGTAAATCAAATTACACACATCTAGGTGTTATATATAGGGCTTATAACTCACACACCTACGCCCCACAAATTGGTGTAATAAGCAGGACTATACCTATACAATGGGCGTATTTTGAAAAATTCACTCTAGGTTCTGAACTTTTTGTTGGGGTGTAAAAGCAAATGTACAGCCAAGTGGCTCTAATGGTGTGAGAGCTTAGAAAGATTACAACCACACAACAGAAATAGTGTAGGGGTGTAATACACCCAGCAGCAAAAAGGGTGTGGGGGTGTTTATACATAAATACGCCCAATACCTATGCAAAAAATACCATAATTCAAGCGTTACCCCCTTCCACTAGGACCCCCTGGAAGCAAAAAAACGCTTACCCGTTAGCTACACCTTTCAGGTGCAGGCGTATTGGTGTAGTGGCTCCTGCTAAAGTGGAAAAATAGTTGCCATAGCACTGTTCTATGGTGCATATATAAAGCGTGGCATATATGGCTCTCACATATAACATGTAATCCTAGCTGAATACGAAGGCATCACTCAAAATGAGCTGTCACATATAACACGACGTTCACATAGTTATCCCATAGTACAAAATAATACCAAGCTTTATTTGATTAAGCACAGAGCACTACAGGCTTCAGAGACAAACTGTAGCTGAATCAAGGGCGTTTTTCAAGTGTGTATAGCGGAACACCATTTGTTGCGAAAGAAGACAGGAAATCAGACGAGAATGGTATGGCACGGAGCTCTAAGGACATAAGCATGTCTATCAAAGTACAACAAATAGCCTTTATTTGAACTTGAAAATGACCAGGTTTCAACATGCTTCAATGCAACTACGAAGTACAGTGCAGTGAAGCATACAAACAGCAAGAACAGTAGTGCAATCAGCATGCCTTATTTCTCCGATATACTGAAATATTACATCAAAGCCAACTGCAACCGTCAAACTGACACACCACAGATTGTATTTGTTGTAGCATGCCTGATACATAATATGCAAGAGATTTTCTAATGAATATAATGACTAAACAGTCTTCTTAAAATGAGACTTTCTTTCACAATAATCCTTATGGGTTCAGACATTCAAAATGCTGGAGAAAGAGTAATACAAAAGTGAAAACAATAAGCGAAATTACAATGACCTAACTATGTCACTACATCCTAATCATGCCGAGCAGTTGATGTAAACATGCAAAATATTAAGTGCATCAAATAGTAATATGCAACGTCAAACTATTAATTAATAACTAAATAAACAATGCAACATAAAACGACAAATTTTGGACACACAAAAGCAGGTTGAATGAGAACAAGTTCGAGCTATCTGAGGTGGAACAGCCAAGTTACGGTCTGCGGCAATATTTTGGAACATCATATCTTGCTTTTCCAGCAAGAAAATTTAAATTTGGAGCAGGTTTCAGGAAAAATAAACGCAGCATATTTGGCCTCAAATGTCAAACTTACAGTAATACAAATGAGACTGAATTACACAAAAGAAAAATATATGCAGAACTGCTAATTCATTAAAAATACACGACAGTACAGCCATTTCAATAAAAACAGTTTCTTGTACTCTCCCAAAGCGCTAACAATGCTGAAACTCGCATTAAAAATTGCCGAGCTTGCCAAATTGTTTGACAGGCGACCCATATTTTCGAGACAAATGTAAAGGAGCAGGTTAACGTCGTAGTGAAAAGAAAAAAAATTGACATACTATATTTTTATCCTTCCTAAGGCAGCAGAAACCCCATACATCACTCTGAAAGACTGCCAGCACTAATACTAGTACTCGTTATTCTATGGCATCTGCACGCGTGAGTACTGAAGGCAAAAAATGTTTTGTGTCCTGTGACAGCGAGTACTAGTAGCCACTTCCAAATCATAAAGCACTTTTCCGCAAAGGAAAAGTGTACTATGGAAAAAGTTACTTAAAATGTGTTATGAACGTCGTCGAACAAGGTCCGGTTTTTTTTTTTGCAAGCGCTCTACTTTTTTTCGTTTGTTTTTTCTTTGCCATGAGGTCACGGTATAGTTATGGAACAAGACGTTAGGGCTACAGTTGGCGCATCTGTATTGGACTACCAGATGATGGCCCCGCCGCGGTGGTCTAGTGGCTAAGGTACTTGGCTGCTGACCCGCAGGACGCGGGGTCGAATCCAGGCTGCGGCGGCTACATATTTGATTCAGGCCAAAATGCTATAGAACCGTTTGCTCAGATTTGGGTGCCCGTTAAAAACACCTCTGGTGATCGAAATCTCATAATCACATCTTTCATATTCATATAATGGTTTTGGCACGTTAAAATGCACACATCAATCAAGCGAATGATGATGCAAAAACTTACGGTGATTGCTGGACTTTATATTTCTTGATAAAATTACCAATACTGAGAAAAAACTGAGGCTGGTTGGGCATGTTAGACTGGCTTTGTACGAAAATAAGAAATGGTATCCAAGTAACGAAATTGGCGCAGCTGTTGTGCTACTAACACGGAAATAAGAATACGAAAAGAGCATGTAATATTATGCTACAGACATTAAACATGCGCTGTAAATAGATACGAATGCCTGAATTGAATAGTAAATTTTGCGCCAACATTACTACCCCATAAAATAAAAAATAACATAAAAAGAACGGGTGCTCACTTGCAGCTGTTCATACGATATATTCTATGGTTACACACAACCTTAAACGGTGGCGGGTCGGCATGGAGTATTGGTGGAGTTCGCTGCCCCTAACAAATTAGCGAATTTGTGCCGTTGAATCACTGGAAATCATGCTTAACAGCTGAAAGCCTGCAAAAAGAAGCATGCGTGGCCGTTCACGAAGTGTGCCACTGAAGTGGATTACGAGATACCCCTATCGTGCGGAAAGAGACATGTTAGCAAGATGCGGCACTGCGTCAACGATTGAGAGAGGAAACACGTTCTCATGGTAAAGAATGAGGACAGTGCTCATTCAAACGCGTATGTCACTTCATGTGGACTCACACTACGAGAAATTTCGGAGGCTTTTCGCAAAAGAAACGGGGTATCAACTGAGTTAGAGAAACTTCCCTCATCCTGTATGAGTCGAAAGCACGGTATCAAGAGACCATGTGTCCTATAGCGTGCTTGGGTAAGCGCCAGTCCAAAAACGTTGCACATGCGTTGCAGAGCAGTGGGTTTATATCAGCCTGGTTCTTCAAGGAATAAACAGTAGCAAATGAGCCCCAGACCTTTTTGTGTGTTTTCTTCGATTGTGTGGTCGTTATTTTGGCGCAAAAATGACTAATATTAAATTCATACATGCACCAACTATCCCAACAGCGAGTTTTACTACATATAATGCCACTCCTACACATGTAAACAACAATAGCAGTGCAGCCAGCTTAGAACTGTAAAGAAAATCAGGGTTATACAGCACCTGAGAGGAGGTACTTTCATTATATTTCTTCGTAAATACAGGGCTTAATAAACAGACGATCTTCTGCTGTGTTCATGCCAGACTATTCGTGAATCAACCTTTTCAGTTGGAGACATCTAGGCCACCTCCACTTTACCATACAATTCAGTTTACATTATGCATCTGTACACATTTTTCTACACGCACTGGGGTTAATTTTATAGCGAACTGATAGTGATTTTGGAAAACTAAGTAGGTATATAGTTCACAATGCTTGACATGAAAGCTTTCTTGTCAGATGAATGTTCCGAAAATGTACATGATATTTGGTGCACCCTATGACTGATCCAATCCTTTGAATGAGGTCGTGAACCCGAACAGCTGCTTTGAGGTTGTGATTAGAAGTGCACTGCATCGTCAGCACCCAGTCCATCGTAGAAGACGTAGTGCGCTGTCCTTTCAAATTTCTGCATGTAAGAAATGTGCAACATTACACTAAGCGTTTAAAAATAGTGGAAACAATCAGACCCTCATTAAGATGTATCTTATAATAAAAAGCTCTACCTACCCCACTTTAGTTTAACCACTATTCACATGCACGTTTACAAGCATCTGTGCATATTAGTCTACGAATGCAAGTGCCATGGCCGAGTCTACACTATGGTTCATCAAAAACCTTAGCCTAGGTACGCGGTCGTGAAAACGCGTTTCTCTCGTCAATCATGCACTATTAAGAAGTTTGAAATATACCGGCACGCTCACATTTCAAACTTAATACCAAGATTTCTTGCTAATATAGGATACCCTAACCAATAGGCCACTACAATGGGTGATACAAAAGGTATATAAAACGATTCAGACAAACTCGCGGACAGTGGACACGCACTCCGCCGCACCGAAGACGTTGTTCCGTACTTGCCGAAGCGCGGCAGATCGCAGATTGCAGCGACACCTACTATATCTTCTGTACGCGCGAGCTACACAGTGGAAGCCGTTGAAGTACACATCCAGGACAAAACAAGTGAATCGTGAAACAATCTGCCACCACCAGCCTGCAGCAAACAAGCACATGCACGTGCTACCATTCAATTAGAGGTCTGCCTGTTGACGGTGGCGATGCGCAGTTGCCCCGAGACCTCGAGACAGAAACCGAAATTTATTGCAGCACCGGTATATGATATAATTTCTAAGCTATATCAAGCAACCATAATACGATGTAATATGTCATGTCTGAAAAGGTATTTATTCGCTAACAAAGCTCTACATGCCCCCTCCCCTTTTTTTTTGCCGCTGACGTGTGCACGCACAAATGCCTTCGAGATGCATACTTTTCTTTTCCCGGGTGAGACGTCATTGTGGCGTTGTTTCGACAATTTAGAGTTCAAATTTGTTACGTGTGCATAATATGTATAATTAGGAAGTTAGGTAAGGACGGCGAGGTTGTTGTTGCGTATTTAACACATCTCCGCCCCCTTTTTATGTTTCTTTCAGGAGCTTTTTATTCAAAATGGGCCAAATCTGGAACCCAAACAAGCTCAAATAACGCTGAATTGGCATATACACGCTATCAACATTCTTCTAAAGCAGTAATAATGGATCGCTAATCAAAAATATAGTTTTATTATTACTCTTTTAGAGAAAAGTTGGAAATAAGTATGAGCCAATAGAGCCTCATCTGAGCTTTTTTCGGGTCAGGATTTGACTCACTTCGAAAAAAAAAAAAACCTTTTGATTCGGATCCACACGTATCCAACCACAGGCGAAAATGTACATACAGATTGGTCAGGCCCCCTTCTTTAAACTTTCTATCCCCGTACATGAATAAATCCTAGCGACACCCCGGCTGTGCTATTAGCTTCTTTTAGATAGCGTTCTGTCATTCAGCAATCACTCATAAGTACCTGAGAAATATGCTTTTGTACCGACAAAGTACGAACGAAGCTTGCTTTTATTACTTGTGTTAAATTTCGTGTGAGGATACGAATGTGCGATATATCAGTGCATTGTAACGCCATAGTAAGAACTGTCAATTACAATGCTGCAACTAGTCAACTGCTCTCTCTCCTTGTGGCACGGGTACAATGCGTGAGTGTCGTCTGTGATCGTTCACGTGTATATTGTACGACGCGCAAGCATTCCAAGAAAGGTAAAAAAAGAGCAGTAAGTGCCCACAGAGTGGTGCGTCCCATTGACGAGCTCACCCGTGCCTAGTGGATTTGCGCTAAGCCTGTCCTGCGGTGCGGCATTCGTGTTGCAGCAGAGTGGGGTCAACCAGTTCAATGTAAACATGCCTAGTTCCATGGCAATACGAAGGCTGCATACAGTCAATTTGAGCTGATCTGTGATCATAGGTCTAAATATAACTCACTGAATAAACCAGCGACTTGCGCATTGATGCGAAATTCTTCAGTGCGAAGAAATATGTGAATTTTATTATATATAAAATAGGCGGTCTGGTAAGAAAAAATTTGTTTGATTTGAAATGAAAAAGCGTGCACGATGCACTATCAAAAACAGTGTGAAATCATTTAATGTTATGTTTAGGCGCAACATAATCTCTTTTAGCGATATATCAGTGAGTATTAGGAATGAATAGACATGAGCCACCGCAAAATATTTTTGTAAGAATCACAGAAAGTCTACCCATGAATTAAGTCATTAGGCCGCTGCGGTAGCTCAGTGGTTAGAGTATCGAACGCGTTATTCGAGATGAATTAAGTCATTGAACATGTGAGGAATCTACTGAATAAAGTAAATAGGGAGTGCTATATTATATTGTTACGGGAAGAAGACGTCTGGAAAATACCTTTACTTTTGGTAAACAGGCAGGCATACAATATGGAGCCCGGACTGCACGAGCTCGCCCTAATCATTGTCCTCTTTTCTACAATGTTCATTTGTGGCACCCCGTAGCATCACCCCTGGCGGCGAAGGCACCATCTCGGTGCTTGGTTGGTTCGAGTAATATCGCTTCAGCCGAGTGACGTGAACAACGTCAGAACACGATGGTGCGCTGGTGGCGTTAAGAGGTTCAATTTCATATGTCACGTCGGTGACTTGGCGCACCACACGGTACGGACCCGAGTACGGTGAAGTCAGCTTTTCGCACAGGCCAACTCGCCGCGACGGCGTCCAGAGAAGTACTGTGTCACCTTGACTGAAGTGGACATCACGATGGCACGCGTTACAGACCTGTCGTTGTCGTTCCTGCGAATCGCTCAGACGCCGGCGAGCAATCTCCTGTGCCTCTAGGGCTCTAGAGATCACATCGTGGGCATATTCTGACGTGTGGCTAACGGCAGGAAGGAGCGTGTCGAAAGGCAACGTAGGCTCTCGTCCGTACAGGAGTTAAAATGGTGAGAAACCTGCAGTGTCATGCCGAGACGTATTATAGGCAAATGTTACAAATGGAAGGGTGGAGTCCCAGTCACGATGGTCGGAAGAAACGTACATGTCGAGCATGTCCGTGATGGTTCTATTTAGCCGCTCCGTGAGCCCGTTGGTTTGAGGATGATACGCCGTTGTGAACTTGTGCTTTGTAGCGCTTGTGATAAAAACTTGTCATAATAACTTGTGGTAATAACTTTTGATAAAAAGTAGCGACCCCGATCGGTAAGCAGTTGCCGAGGAGCGCCGTGGTGTAATATGACGTCTTCTAGAAGAAAATCAGCGACGTCAGTCGCACAACTGGTAGGAAGGGCCCGTGTGATGGCATATCGGGTGGTGTAATCCGTGGCGACTGCTATCCACTTGTTTCCGCTGGCCGATAAAGGGAACGGTCCTAGTAAGTCAACACCTACCCTATAAAATGGTTCGGATGGGATCTGAATGGGCTGAAGGCATCCCGCTCGAAGGGTTGCTGGTTTTTTTTTTGCGGTGTTGACAGGATTTGCATGAGGCGACGTAACGGCAGACGGATCGGCAAATACCGGGCTAAAAGAAGCGACGTCGAACGCGGTCTTAAGTTCTTGAAACTGCAGGTGACCAGCTGTCGGAATATCATGCAACCGTGCAAGGACAGTCTGACGCATATGTTGTGGTATGACCAACAGCAGCTCAGGTCCGTCAGGATGCATGCTATAGCGATATAAGACGCCATCTTGGAGCAGGAACATACGGAAAGACGGAGGAGTTGTGGGACCACTAAGCCGAACGATTATATCTCTGAGGTTAGGATCACGGCGTTGCTGATCTCCGACGTTGCTAAACGCGGAAAGTGCCAAAACGCAAGTAGACTCGTCGCTCTCAGAATGGTCTGCTGGGTCTACTGGATGACGCGACAATCAGAATCCTTATGGTGGCGACCTGATTTGTAGACAACCGTGTAGGAATATTCCTGTAGCCGTAGAGCCCACCAGCCGAAACGTCCACTAGGACCTTTTAAGGACGACAACCAGCATAAGGCGTGGTGATCAGTGACAACCGTGAGCGGGCGTTCATATAAATACGGCCGAAATTTAGCCACTGCCGAGACGAGTGCGAGGCATTCGCGTTCTGTGATGGAGTAATCTCGCTCTGCTGGCGATAAAAGACGGCTAGCGTATGCAATAACGCGCTCGCAGCCATGCTGTCGTTGTGCCAAAACGGCTCCGATTCCGTGGCCGCTGGCGTCGGTACGCACTTCCGTTGGAGCGCATATATCAAAGTAACCGAGAATTGGTGGCGTCGTAAGTCTACTCGTCAGTTCAACGAATGCTCTGGTTTGTTAAGGTCCCCACACAAAAGTTACATTTTTTTAGTAGTTCCGTGAGTGGGCGTGCGACGTCAGTGAAATTCCGCACAAATATACGAAAGTAAGAACAAAGGCCCACGAAGCTTCGAACGTCGTTCGCAGAGGTCGGCACAGGGAAATCTTTGACGGCGCGGATTTTCTCAGGATCGGGACGAACACCAGAAAAATCGACAAGGTGTCCAAGGACAGTTAGCTGCCGGCAGCCGAAGTGACATTTCGACGAGTTTAGTTGGAGCCGTGCTTTGCGGAAAACTGAAAGAATTGTTAAGAGATGCTCAAGGAGAGTTTCGAAAGATGGCGAAAAAACAATGACATCATCAAGGTAGCATAAGCAGATTGACCACTTGAAACCGCGAGGAAGAGCGTCCATCATTCGTTCGAATGTAGCCGGGGCATTGCATAACCCGAACGGCATTGCTTTGAACTGATAGAGCCCGTCGGGAGTTATAAATTCCGTCTTTTCATGGTCCAGATCATCAACTGATATCTGCCAGTGCCCGGAACGAAGGTCGATGGAAGAGAATTATTTTTCTCCACTAAGGCAGTCGAGAGCGTCATCTATCCGCGGCAGAGGATACACGTCTTTTTTTTGTAACATTGTTAAGATTTCTGTAGTCGACACAGAAGCACCAGCTGTTATCTTTTTTTCTCACAAGCACAACGGGCGAAGCCTAAGGACTTGAAGAACGTTCAATGATGTCTCGGGCAAGCATCTTGTCGACTTCTTGCTGGATCACGTGGGGCTCGGTGGAGGAAACCCGATAGGGTCGCCGGTGTACTGGATTTGCATCACCGGTGTTGATCCGATGCTTTACGACGGTCGTTTGACCTAGGGATCGGTCGCAGAGATCAAAGACGTCTTGATACGACGCAAGAAGGCCACGAAGCGCACACACATGCTCGGCCGGGAGATCACAGGCAATCATTCCAGTTATGCAGTCTAGTGTACTGCGCGACTGAATACTTGTAGATGATGGTGTATCCTCTGTTAAGGCCGATATGTGGCAGTCGCCGGCCGGGACAAGGGTTGCAAGGAATATTCCTCGTGGCAGCACTTCCGAGCAAAGTCCAAAGTTCACAATAGGGAGACATGCCACGTTGTCCTTGATTGTGATGATGGTGTGGGGGAACGCAACATTGAGCGAACAGAGTACTGTAGGATTAGGTGAAAGGACATAATCGCCGTCAGCCACAGGTGGATCAGAAGAGACGTCGATATACGTCACAGCTCGACAAATAGGCGAACAAAGTCGGCGGAGCATAGCTTTGGCGGCGCAGGATCAGGAAGGTCAACGGCGTGTGGTAGGACGAGCTGAACAACACCAGCAGAACAGTCAATTAGGGCGGAATGCTTCAACAGAAAATGGAGTCCCAAAATAATGTCTTGTAGGCAGTGGTCCAGTACGAAAAACAGAACAGTGGTATGACGTCCAGCAACAGTGACACGGGTGGCACACATCCCGGCGACCGCTGGTGTTGCACCATCAGCTACTCGGAAAATAGTGATCGGAGCAGGAGTGAGCACTTTCTTGAGTCGAGCACAAAGGCTGGAGTTCATGACTGATATGTGAGCACCGGTGTCAATGAGTGCTGCCACAGAAGTACAATCAACATTTACTTTAATCAAGTTGTTGTGTCCGGGTATCGTGTGTAGAGGAATTTCGGGTCGGGTCGTCGAAGCAGGCTCACCTCTAGGAGCTGCGCCCGTCAGTTTTCCGAGGACTGGTGGTAGGAGGGTGAGGGGGAGCGACGTTGGTTAGTTGAGTGGGACAGACGTCCAGAGGGCGACGGGGAGCGGGTTGGTTGGGCGGGCCTGGATGGCGAAGCATCATCATGTGGCGTGTAGATCGGCATCCGAGAGCCAGCAGCTGGGCGTCGGGTGTTGGCATAATGCGACCATGGCTGCCAACCCCAGGAAGTGCGGCAACGACGTGAAATATGGCCGACTCGTCCACAGTTGAAGCAGATCGGCCTGTCATTTGAAGTTCACCATTCTGCCGGGTTCCGGTAACGTGGGCGGTTGTTCGGCCCGCGGGACATATTAGGTGTACTGGGCAGTCGGTAGTCAAGTCGCTTAACGGGGCATAGCGTCTGAAGTCCGGCGTTGGCCAGTTACTGGCGTACGACACTCTTTATCAAAGAAATCGTGGCGCGAGAGTCGTCAGGGGCCTGGACTTGGTCAGACAGGGGAGATGATGCCTCGATTTCATGGCGCACGATGCGCACGATATTGTCGGAAGCAGCAAAGGCTGGTGGCAAACGGGCGTCCTCGCGGGTATATGTTGCAGCCGTGTTGGGAAGACGCGAAAAGTGTGGAGTGATATGGCGACTTTTCGCGTCTTTGAAGCGTCGGCATTCATTAATAACGTCGTCTACGGTCGATGAGTTTCGAAATACGAGGAGATTGAAGGCGTCATCGGCGATTCCTTTAAGGATGTGTGCGACCTTTTCATATTCCGGCATCTTGTCATCAACCTTCCGGCAGAGGGCGAGCACATGTTGTATGTATGTGACGTACGACTCGGTGCAGGACTGGAGTCGGCACGCTAGTTCTTTCTGCGCAGCACGACGACGCCCGATAGGCTTGCCGAAGAGATCGATGAGTTCCTGCTTACAGATGTCCCAACTCGTGATATCTTCCTCGTGGTTGAAAAACCAAACTTTAGCTGTACCATCAAGGTAGAAAATAATATTGGCCAACATCAGCGTCGGATCCCAGTTGTAAAGAGCGCTCACCCTTTCGTACAGCTGAAGCCATTCCTCCATGTCAGTACGGTCACTGCCCGAAAATGTGCCTGGGTCACGCGGTTGAGTGAGCATGACGGTGCGGTTAGTAGCAGCTGGATGCGGTGCTGTTGGTTGCTGCGTAGTTGGACGAAGCATGGTTGGCGTAGTCTCCGAAGAATCCTCGTGCTCGTCTTGATCAGGCATCGCACAGGCAGCCAAGGAACGTCCGCTGCGTAGAATCGTCGTGGTGTTGACTGTGGGAAAACCCACACCTCCACAAAATTGTTACGGGGAGAAGGCGCCTGAAAATTACCTTTTCTTTTGGTAAACAGGCAGGCATACAATATGGAGCCCGGTCAGCACGAGCTCGCCCTAAACATCGTCCTCTTTTCTACAATGTTCATTTGTGGCACCCCGTAGCAATATATTTTATATAGCGCGACATATTTTTATGAAGAGTGAAATGAAAAAAAGAATATATCGAAACATAGATCTTTTCACCAGTAATAAACTAATAGATTAGTTCCTAATAGCAATTATACTTAAACTTTTATGCCCTAATGTGCGGAGTATTACAATCAAAGAGGACAAACTGAATTGCCTGTTCAAGTCAATAGCTCATAATATCGACATCTTATTTTACTGTGAAACATGGCTCACTATGAATGATGACCCCCCCTCTCCCCCATATTGTGAAACTTGTGAATACCACGGTCTAGTAAGGACAAACAGCAGACATGGGGGCATAGCAGTGTATATTAAGCAATGCCTTGCTCATGAGCTAGTTCAAGAAATTTTTCATGTAACGAGCAATGTAGAAAGCGTAATTATACGCTTAGAATATGTCACAAATGTGCTTATATATCGGCCTCCACTGAGAAACAAACTCACGTTTTCCAATTTCTTAGAACAACTTTTGAATTTTCTAAGCCATTCGTCTTGCCTCTTTGTCATAATGGGTGACGTAAACATAAATATGTTTTCTGATGACATATCATCTAAACAGCTTTTCGGTTTAATTATTTCGTTCATGTGAGCAAATGTATTTACGGAACCTACCAGGCTCACTGTACAAACGTGTACCCTGCTTGATATATGTATAACAAACATTCGCCCTACTGACTGGGCTGCGGTATTGCTATCCGTTGAGATAAGCGATCATCTGCCTATGTTCTGCTTTATTCTTTATGTTCGTAAGCGAGGGGAAGAGAGAAAGGAAATACTGTCAGGTATTTTTCATGCTACAGCAATGGAAACTTTCCGCTTTTTGATACTTTCAACAGATCGGTCATGCGTGTTTGAAAAGCTAGACCCAAATGCTACATACGATTTGTTCTTTGAAAAAAAATGATCCACTGTAATGACCAGGGATTCCCGCTAAAACTACGCAACCAAAAAAAAGGAAGATACGCAAAACTTAGACAAATACCCACTTGTTAAAAATGATAACGACAAAAACCAATTGTCTCACAAGTTTGTAAAATGCATAACTGCTGATCTGTTCAGTGAGTTTGGGAAATTTAGAAATAAGGTGAATACTGAACTGAAGCAGGCGAAAATTAGGTATTACACACAACATTTGATAATATCAAGAATGACCCTAGAAAAGTTTGTAATGAGGTCAGGGAGCTAAATGCTATGAAGACAAAAAGCACTGACATCAACATAACAAAACCCACTGGAGTGTTGACAGGTACGGAGGTAGCAGCTGCTTTAAATGAATATTTTGTTCCCAGTGCGCAGTATACTAATAAGGAAGAGCATATGACCACACCTATCGTGAACAGGACCAGCCTCTCTAACTCAATTATACTTACGCCTGTTACAGCATCTAAAGTTACTGAACTAAACTACTCCTTTAAGTGAAAAACAATGTATCTGCTGGTGATGATGACGTTAAACCAGCACCGATTAAATATATTGCGGATATCATCACACCCGTTGTAGTTCATATCATAAACAGGATGTTCGAAAGCGGTATAATTTCTGATCTACTAAAAATAGCACGAATGTTCCCAGTCTACAAAGGAGGGAATAAACATGTTATGACAACCGGCCCTTTTCTGTTTTACCTGTCTTATTGAATGTCTTTGAGAGTGCCTTGAACCTTGGACTACAAGATTCTTTTATAAGTACAATGTAATTAGTGACCTACAGTATGGTTTTCATAAAAAGAAATCTTGTGAAGGAGCTTTTCTTAATATTAAACATGAAATTATATCAAATATTGAAAATAGAATGTATACACTAGGTCCATTTCTTGATCTCAGAAAAGCATTTGACTCGGTTTGCCAGAACTTAATAATTGATAAACTTGAGAAGTATGGTATACGGGGTAATACACTCAAACTCTTGTGCTGGTTACCTAACAAAGCGATATCAGTACGTCAGCATAAACAATGATATTTCGTCTTACGCGGAAATCACTATGGGTGTCCTACAAGGTTCAATAGCTGCACCTCTGACGTTCATCATGTATATCAATGACTTGTGTGTTATCCCCGAGTCGCCACAACTAGTTATGTACGCAGACAATACTAACATTTTCTTTGAAGCTGCCGGTATACCAGATCTCGAGTCAAAGGTGAACTACTATATGAAGCAACTCTCTTCGTGGTTACGACATAACAAATTACAAAAAACACTTCCAAAACAAATTATATGATATTTTCCCCGACTAATAAACCACGAAATTGACGCGTGACTATTGTTTTTGATGACAGAACAATCAAAAAGGTTAATTGTCAAAAATTCTAGCAGTTTGGTTTCAGGAAGATCTGGCTTGGAACACACATGTAGACAAAATTGTAACAGAATGAAGTAAAATTGTTGGCTGCTTTTACAGATTGAGTACTCTGGTTACTTCTTGGTTGAAAATTTCGTTGTATTACGCCCTATGTTACTCCCGACTAACTACTGCATATTAATCTGGGACACGACCACAAAAAAATATAAGAAGCTGATTGTGCTGCAAAAAAGAGTCCTACGGTCATTTTTGGTTATCGTGGACCTTCACAAAATTTTAGAACACAGCCTGTTTTCATCAAGTACTTTCTGTTAAAGGTAAATCAGGTGTACTATTACTAGTTAATGCAACATATCAAACAAAACAGGACACACTATATCATGGATGCACCCACCGACCCGCGTTACAGCTTTCGGCAACACTCTCTGAAAACACCAAAAGTAAGAACAAATTACGGCAGACAGTTACATAGTTACCAAGCACCTTCACTGCTCAAAAGAATACACGAATTTCGTGATGAAGTTATGCAAACGTCGAGGGAATCATTTAAAACAATGCTCATTTCACAAAATATTGAGTTTGCCTGACAAAGCTGTTGTGTGTATTTTCAATTTTTGTGCCGTAGTTGCAAACTTTTGTTGTTGACTTGGGCCCTATCAGTGCAAAATGACCTATCAGCGTATTATGCAACGTTTTTTCTTGTTGTTTATACGCTGGCATAACGTGATTTTCCTCGCTTTTCCACTTTTTGTACACATGCTATTTTAATTTCGTGACTTTTCAGTGGAACATGTCCGTAGAGTATAGTTTGTATGTACGGCCTGCGTGCCGAACTCTCGTAGGAGCAGAAGCCTTTGTCAGGCCACATGACCTTTAGTTTCTTCCTTTCTATTGTAAACAGAAGTAATAAATCCAATTTATTTCAATTCAATTCAAAAGTTTGCCATACAGTTTGATTGCATTCGTTAAGTTGTGATATGTAACAATGCTCTAAAATATATACATGTAAGATAGGTGTAACATTCACGGAAACATCCTTGAGTGTAATTTGTGAATATACAGCTCTAGTACACCCGAAAATGAAAAATGAGTGTACAAAGAATTCATTTATGTAAATTACACCCTTTAGGATAATTTTGGCAGAAATATAGGTGTAAGATGGTTGGTGTATCAAAAATTCACCCTTAAAGGTGTGAATTAGTTTGCAGTGCACCCCTCTTTAGCACTCCCAAAATTTTACCGTTCTTTTCCGTCTTTAAACTCGAAGTTTGATTTGTGAGGTCGAATTCGTTACGTTCCCACTGACATACTTTCCCGAACAAATCTTCACGGTACTAATAAGTTACAAGAATAGTTTTAATAAAACAGTTACTTTCCGCTTCCAAACGTAAACATGAATGACAATTTGGAATTCACTACCATCAGTAATTATTTCCATCATTTCATTACATTGTTTCTGAGCACATCGCAAACAATTCTTACAGAGAAAATGCGTCACCTGATTCCGTATGTATGTGCATATGTATGTCGACCTGATGAAACATAAATATATGTTTCTATGTGTTGATGATTATTACGTATGCATACGCGTGTATATGCATATACATGCAATTACGAGACAAACTGTGTTAGTGGTATGTATGTGTTATGATGTTACGGTCACCTCATTCGCTTACTTATCTGTTTTATCAAGAGTTTTTTTTACGGGGATGCATACTTTTTTCACAATCATAGGTCTGAATAATAGCATCCATTACGGTTGTTTGATTTTATTTGCTAGCTGTTAACCTTTGTGTTAAAAGTTTTATACTTATGCTAACAGTTATACATGTGTTAAAGAACAGGAGCTCCTACTCACATTTTTACGTCGAGGCTTCCTTCTGTATTTGTATACAGAAGTAGGCATATTTCTATTGTATTAAATATACAATAAACCTTAAACGTTCTCTTTAACAAAAATTAATCTGCCTTCTTCATAAACAAACGAGAAAACCCATTAGTGACATGCTTTGGCTGAAAATAACACAAACACAAGTAAAAGAACACACAAGGACAAGCACAAGCGACACTTCCAACTAATGTAGACTGAGCGCAAACCCAGTCTTAGTAACAACACAGAGACATTCGCACTCTTCACACAAACGTTATGGCTATTACGAACCAACTAGCCCATCAGTGCCTCTTAAGAAAAGAGACGCGATTAGCTGGGAGAAAAACTGAGTATAAAGCTTTCATTGTCAACCAACTGGGGCATTGGACCTCCTACTCCCGGACTTTCGCGTACGATAACTGGATGTGCTGACCACTAAGCTACAAGTGCGAATCGGTTTCTTAGCTCTAAAGCGTCAGAAATACTTCCTTATTTCACAGGGATGACGACATCAGCTTCGTGTAGTGCAGCAAAGTACCAAAGGTCAAAGCCCGGCGGTAGGGTCCCGGCGTGGCATGGCGCAACAACTGGGGGAAGCGACAGAAAACTAAGCGCGACGCTTGTACGCTTTCAAGCCGTGCACTACGAACTTTGCCTCCCGCATTCCTGGATCTGAGTTCGTCGCAAGTCACAACATACTAGTCTGCAAAAAATATTACGCTGCCGAAGAAAAGGGCTTGGTGGAGATGTGGCCATCAACATGGGTGAAGGCTTTCACGCCGGACCTATAGCAAATCGAAATTTGCATATTGCATTTCTTCACGTATAACGTACACCTGAAACCTCGTTTATGATCGTGTTCCTTTTTGGTTTGATAAAAACCTCCCAAGAAACAGATGCATCTTCATTTTTGTTCTTTTGCTCATTTGACTTCAATTGTTCTGTTTTGAGGAAAGCTTAAAAGTTGATGCGTGAAGTGGCACCGGATGTGCTTCCACGTTTAACTTGCAGCACGGTTATGTGTGGTAAGACACGTCTATGTTGTTCGGTTTCAGTGACAGAGAGACACATTTCCGGCTTGCATGTGGGCCACAATCAACACTTACTGCATGCGGGCCTCTGTTACAGTGCCACGACGAGCTTCGAGCGTTTCGTGACACTAGATACAACAAAACACCAAAGATGGATCTTACAGCATTCACATTGCTTCCGAAATACCAGCGTTGAAGCAGTTCTCCCCGAAAACAAAGCAAAAAAACATTAAGACAACCAACGTGAGCAGTCCGAGAATAGATCACACGAAAACAACAAAATCGGGTAACACATGTGCGAGCCAAATTAACTTTTAGTCTATTTTAACAAGTGCTGCTATAAGCGCGCACACACACACACACGCACGCACACACACACACACGCACGCACGCACACACGCGCGCGCACGCACGCACGCACACACACAGGCACACGCGCGCACGCACGCACGCACACACACACACACGCACACACGCGCGCACGCACGCACACACACACACGCACGCACGCACACACACACGCACGCACGCACGCACACACGCACACACACACACACACGCACGCACACACACATCGCGAAAGTGAAAGGAAACACGGTCGCTGATCAAGTGTTTATCATTATTCGACGTTTCGGAACGACGCAAAGTTCGTTATTAACTGAGCTGAATAAGAATCTTTGTCCAACTTGTTGCAAACATATAAAGAGGGAATGGTGCAAGTAAACTTCAGTGACGGAAAAAAATGAATTTATTTGCATAATGTAATTCACGACTTTGCGCGCGTAGAATACAGTTGCTCGCTGGGGCAGAGAGAGGCTGTTCCTCACGACGATTGGCAGAGAAAGCCTTCCCAGAGCTCACGACGTCACAAGTAGTGACATCAGAATCTATGCTGAACGACGTGGCATTAACCTTGCCGATTTCTTGCTGTATTTAAACAATAAAGGCTCTTTATGGCATGATGTGACATCATTCGTTCTTCAAGAAAAACCGGACATGCACCACTTGCAGGTGAATTCATGCAATCGATGATCATTATCGACGTGACTATTGCATTCCATTACCTCAGGTATAAACGGCATGACCAATAAACATGGCGGATTCGCTGGTGCTACTCACAAATTAGCAAAGAAGAATAGTCAAGCATACATAAACGCAGACTTCAGGACACACGGGCATATGCCTCTAACACAAGCATAAACAGAGGCACACGGCAGAGCAGCGCACCTAAGGCAGAACAAATGCCGGTAACAGGATGTGGTCCTGCTACTTGTCGATAAGCCCTGGCAAACAGCAAAACTTGTATTCCTGCTGCGATCACACTTCACTACCCACTGTATACGTTCTGTTGATGCGAAATTCACAGCACGACAGCGTGAGTCCCTTTAAATAAAGTATACCTCTATACGAAACTAGTAGAGATATGCAAACCGTGCCTAGTGCCAGAGGGCCGAGCGAGAGTGTATCGATATAACTTCCGAGAATGCGTGATGCCGAAGATCTATACGAGGACCTCTTCATGTTTTAGATACGCCGGAATTTCGGGAGGGGAGCGAGGGGGTGGAAGAGTCGATGGCTGCCTCCAGTCCGGGCGTTTGGTGAATGCTGCGATGCTAAGCGAACTCTTGTATGCCGATACGAGAGAACACGGAAACCACTCGTGGCCCCAATTTGTCAAATGTCATCGACGGCGTCGCTTTCGCTCAGATCGTGTAGCGGCAAGGCACGCACAAGGGCCCAGAGCGTCCCTTCACTATCGTGTTTCGAGTGACGCCGTCCTAATTCAAGTTACGTATCGGACAAGCACCGCTTGGACGAAGAGGAAAAAAAAAGCCAGAACTGTAAAGGCGAGTCAAAGAGCTCGCCTATATAGCGTTTAAAGCCACGCCACGAAGTGATAACTGCGAGTAAAAGAACAACGGGAAAACCCACGCAGTTGGTTTGTACGACAGCGAAGAAAGCAGGTCTCTCCTATTTAAGCATACGTGTATCCCTCGAGGAGGCAGTAAAGCTGGTACCTGTTCATTATACACCAGCGCCGCAGTTTTCGCTCAGCTGCTCAGATATCAGGGTAGACAGGTGCGAACGGTCGCAGAATGATTGATGTCGCCCTTCTGGCCGCGAG
Source organism: Rhipicephalus annulatus (assembly GCA_013436015.1). Taxonomy (NCBI): domain Eukaryota; kingdom Metazoa; phylum Arthropoda; class Arachnida; order Ixodida; family Ixodidae; genus Rhipicephalus; species Rhipicephalus annulatus. The sequence continues at coordinate 408,123 of WOVY01010284.1, read as the reverse complement.
ATGCTTCGTTCCTACATGGGATAGCTGGCATCAAGCATGCTCTTGCATGTTGCTTTAGGCGGACTGAGTCTAATGCCTGTGATTTTGTTACTTGTTCACCTTTTAAATGCGAAGTATTTTTTAGCGAACTTCGGTGACTTTGCGCGTATCTATCTATCTATCTAGCCGCTTACGTTTGGGTGCTCCCGTGGTCACACCCTTATCTTCGCGTGAACCAAAATTAGCATGGCAGGGTAAGATGGTTTGACGGATATGACGCGCTGGTCAAGACATGAATATAGTCACAATCCCGTCACGTACGTCGTCAAACACTTCCCGCCAGACAGCGGCACATACTCATGGGCAGGTTCTCGTAAGACGAGAACAGTCATGGGCAATTTTAAGGCGCAAGCGTTAAGAAATTGCTTACATCGGTAGCGTCAACCACACAAATGCAAAGAATTAATGTAAGGGTTCCAGCTGGAATCGAACTTAAGCCTTCTGCGTGGCAATGCAGCATTTTACCACAGAAGGTATCGGAACTACTTTTCAAATAGACGCTACTCTTTGTGAAACGTCAATAGTGGTTGCAGGGCTGCCTAGCCGATTTTATAAACATACATATGTAGTGATTTGATACAGCCGTCATGTCGGTTTAACGTCGATTGTGGTTAGTTGCCATGCGCTGAAGTTGATATATGTAGCAGTGTCCAGGGCCATCGTCTTCGCGAACATCAGCGCGTCATATCAGCTTCTGGTGTTGCTAATACGCATGTTGCAGTTGGCATTGTTGCCCAAGTGCAAACAATCGATTGTATAAACGTCTGCAACTGTTCAACATATGTCTGTGCGTACAACATTTGTACACATATTTAGCGTCATTTCATGACGCGTTGCTCAATGAAAAATTGTAACACGGTCACCTTCCCTCCACATGCTTCTCATAACGTCGGTTCTCCGGCACGTGGGATCTGCCGATTTTTTTTTGTCATGTCATAGCCCCTTCCCTTGCTGTAGGACTACTCCGTGTGGGTCATAATATAAGGCTTCACTAAATTAGTCGACAATGAATCTATCAAGAGGTTTGAGCCGGCTAAACCTGATCGATGTTTACTGATATCATATTCCACGGCTTCAACTGTTTGATTATCTTGAATCCATCGACTTTACGGCTCTCTTGCCATAACGAAATATGTTTACAGAAAAGAACTCGCATTTGCACTTGTTATATGTAAATTTTGTAGGGTTCAGGTTCTGTTTATTTTTCATTTTTGTTTTATTTTTCTATTTCTTTTTCTTCTTTTTCGAGTGTGGCAGGTCCCTTCAGCAAAATCATTAAACCTCTTTATCTTTCGTACATCCTGTGGCTACGAAATGAATGCGCTTTAGCACTTTCAGTGCGTCATACTAAAAAATTCAATTATGTTTATCGCATATATATGAAACCACGGAGGTGAGCGTGAAGAAGATGTGGAAAGCAGAGGCGGAGTCACTCTGTCAACATTGAGCAACCTTGACAGCGCCGCGCACATCCGCACCTCTTCGGCACCAAGCCTCAAGCTCCTCGTGCTTAATAGTTCGATGGAGCCATAAGGCGGGCCCCAGCAAAGAAACTGTTTCCTTCCAGCGTAAACAACAACTCGTAAGTAAAAGAGTGGTGAAGAACGAGCTTGTCGCTGAGCTTCAAAACATCCCGCCGACACTTATCCGGCAAACGTGCGCGCACGCAAGCAAGCATCCAACACGCTCATGAAATCGAGAATGGAATCTGGTGATCCACACCCATCGCGCGCTGCATGCGGACGTGTTCCGCGATGGTCACGCCACGCATTCGCCTTCGTCGGATGCGCGGAGGAAGTGCGCGGCGGCTCCCTCCGTTGGCCTCGATGTCGATCACGCGGAACGACGCGCGCGTGCTCGTCATAGTCGGATATCCGCTGTCGGCAGCGCGCGACCTGTCGCCGCGTTGATGGATGCCGCCTCGCTTCGTCGCTCGTCAGTGTGGCGCGTCGCAGGCCGGAATGGAAGAGTAGTGAAACGCACCCCTTTTGAAACTCACCGATGCAGTGCGAGAAGGCAGCCACTGATAGCTTCCACTTCGCGATTATGTAGCCGCGTATACGCTGGCTTTTGAGCACCCGAGGACTCTACCTGATTGGTAGGCCTTCTACGGCATTTATAACTTCGTTTTGAGGAGAGATCGAATGACATCCTTTCTCACGAAACGCTGTTTGCCTAGAAGGTCTCATTATGACTTAAAATATTACCTCGCAATTTACTTGATGTTAGTCCTCACGGGTATTCCTACAAGATTGCTCTGCTTCGATGTCCCGTGAATGTTGGTTGACCTTATGAGCAAGAATGTTTTCGCGATATTTCGTTTTTTATCGTTTACACCGGACTTGCACCTACTCCCTTTGTTATCACCATACGAGCACACAACATGAAAGGAGGTAAGTCGAGCACAAGCGGAGGAAGCAGGAGAAGAGAACGAGAAGACAACGCATGCACCGCAGATAAGCAAGACAACACGGAAAATGGCTCACACTATCATAAATGAAAATTAGCCCGACAGGCAGTGGAGTTAGAGTTTCTTTTTAAAGGAAGGCAATCTCGAGCACTGATCGTGTTGAAGTCCTCGTGGCTAAATTATTCACAGTAGTGACGGGACCAGTGACTCTATATAACCTCAGTATTTTGACATATGTTAACACACATTGAAATGTTCTTGTGCGTAGGTGACAGGTGACAAAACGTACTTCTTCCTCTTATCCTCCATCAATCGTAGAGTGTGAGTCTCATCAAAACCTCTAAAACCACAACATTAACAACAAAACAGTTTGAAACACGCCATTTAGCGTGAACTCCATGGGCTAGTTAGATCTCGTCACGGGAGCGCGTCAGATACTTGCGCCAATGACTGCACTTACGCGACAGATCCACCCAAAGAGTCAGATGTTTAGATTTATTTTTTGAGGGCCGAAGCTCCTTCGCCGTTGGTCGTTCTCTCCTTTGTAGTAGTAGTGGTAGCCTGTAGCCACCTCTAGTTTGCCAGCGGCTGAATAGGTGGAGATTTATGTATATGTCCTTGAGAATAATATAACTATATGGCATTAGTGGTTTTCACAGCATATCCATGGAGTGAATGATTAGTGGGGCGAAGTGTCCATCCATCCGTCCATGCGTGCGTGCTTCAGTGCGTATGTCCGTTCAAGAGTTTTGTCCATCTGTCTGTCGGTCCATACTTGCTTCCGTCCGTCCAGTCGTGCTTCCGTTCATCCATCCGTGCGTCCATGATTCTGTCCATCCGTCTGTCCGTCCTTGTTTCCGTCCGTGAGTCCATCCGTCTGTCCATCCCTATATCCTTGAGTGCGTTTGTTGGTCCGTGCTTCCGTCCATACGTGCGGCCATCGGTGCTTCCGTCCGTGCTTCCTTCGTACCTTTACATGCCCGTTCATTCGTCCGTCCGTGCGTCTAAGCTTCTGTCTGTCCGTCTGGCCTTCTGTACGTCCATCCGTGCTTCCAACCGTACCTCCATTCATTCGGGCTTCTGTCCGTCCGGACATACGGATGAACGCTTTGCCCCTTTCATCATCGATCACTCCGTGAATATGCTGTGATTTTTGTAGCAAATCGCGTCAAACAGCCCGTCTCGCAGAAAACGCGTCGTCAGTGTCGGTTTTCAAAGCATCGCGGCCGGGCGAAAAAATTGCCGTTGTTCATCAGCGAAAATTTTAGTCATGCGGAGAATAAGTTAACCGGTTCCCCTGATTGATATCTGGGGTTTAACGTCCCAAAACCACCATTATGTTGCCGTAGTAGAGGGCTCCGGAAATTCCTACCACCTGCGCTTCTTCAACGTGCACCCAAATCTGAGCACACGGGCCTGCAATATTCCCGCCTCCATCAGAAATGCAGCTGCCGCAGCTCGGACTCGATCACACGACCTGCGGGTCAGTAGCCGAGTACCTTAGCCACTAGACCGCCGCGCCAGGGGGGGGGGGGAGGGGCACGGGTTCAACTGTTTATTCGCTTAAGACGACTAAAAGAGGGAATCTTCTGCCCGAAAGCTTGCTAGGCTTGAAGGCCTGAGTCACGTGCAATGTTTATATCGCCGTTCGTTAGGCGTTTCGTTTTCCAGCGCCCCTCGGCGTCTACGCTACCGTTGGCGGCTGCCTAAGTGTCCATCTCAGGATGTTCCAGACATCGGCAGCGGCCGCGCCTTCGTCTGAAGTAGTTCGTCGTACGGAAAACAAATCAGCGTACCGCTGGCAGTGACTTCCGCCTACGTAACGATGTCGTCAATTCTGCCGAAGCGGTGTCATAAATTTTAGACAGCTTAATCGGTACTATGCCCTGTGTGGCCCCCCAGTTCTAAGCTAGTGCTAGTATTTGCTTTCCCTCTGTCCTTTGAAAGCTAAGCACTCGTGATCATTCAGAACTGTTTCCAAAAAACATACCCAGGTTCATCGGTAGGCTTAAATTGACTGGCTATACGTGGACTACAAATGTACGACATTGAGTGCTTCTGCAATATCAAAGGCTGTAAAACACAAACTTGTGGTACCCTCTGATTTCCGTGGATGCCGCTACTAAAAGCTAAATTAGAGCTTTCATTCTACAAAACCCTACACACTGCACGGCTGCAAAACATGTGAGACACAAAACATAGTGCAAAAGAGCGAAATACTTCAGTTTATTGACGAAACGCCAGAGAAAGCTGGGAAAAATAGTGCAAGTGTTTCTACTTTAAGGTGGTAAGCCACCTTCAAAAGTCATTTTTTCCCAAAATAAATTTTAGGGTCTCAATTTTCTTGCACGCCCAAACATTCACATATATGTTGCAACAATATATATCCTCCTAGCATCATTAGTTTGCGAGTTACAGCAAGTTTTCTATACCCTATGTTCCTATAGCAAAACCGAAACCACATTTCCAACTGTGGTTTCGCTTTCGAAAAATTCCAAGAGGTATGCCGCTGTGAAAGACATGTATGGAAAGGACAGTGTGCAGAAACTGGAATGTATTGGGCATGTCCAGAAGCGTGTTGGCTGCCACCTCAGAAAACTGAAGAAGACAGTGCGTCTACTCAGTGGTAAGGGAAAGCTCACTGATGCCCTCATTAACCGCCTGCAAAACTATGTCATCGCCATAAGAGCTAATGTGGGGAACCTTTCTGCAATAAAAAAGGCTACCCTTGCCAGTCTTTTTCATTGCAGCTCTACCGACAAGCAGCCGAGACAAGGCCTGTGTCCACTTGGACCGAAAAGCTGGTGCGGATACCAAAGGGTCGAAGCACTTGGCCAAGGGAAATATGTACACAAAGGAGGACTTCCAAATGATGTGCTCAACGAATGTAAAACTGTCTAGAGTGATCTGTGATCTGATGAACTTCTAATGAAGTGCCTTCATGGAAAGACTCCATATGCTAATGAGTGTTTTAGTGGTCTAATATGGCAGCGGGCACCCAAAGAGCTCTACGTAAGCTTGTCTACAGTAATGTTTGCCTTGCATGATGCTCTGGCACAGTTTAATAAAGGCTGTGTAAGCGCCCTAGATATCCTGAGGCAAGCTGGCATAAAACCAGGGTACCACATGACGAAAGCTTGCATCTCCAGGGATCACCTGCGCATGCAGAATGCTAAACGCAATCAGCGGATGGGACAAAACAGGCCAGGACGAAAAGACGAGACGCCACCCGAACAAGAGGAGACAAGAATGCTTCCGCAGAAGGGCCCAGATATAAATCTGGTGCATTTTAGGCCTGCATCAAAGAATCGTGACCCTTTTTACAAGCTCGGAAATGTTTGTTTATGTTTTTCTGAAAATACCAATTTGCCCCAAATGTTACGCCGCAAACTTCCTAACGTATTTCTCAGCGTATACTTTGAACTTAAGTTTTGCACGATGATTTACAACATATATATCTGTGCAGTGAATTAGAATAAAAGAAATCCATCGGATATTTTTCAGTTCACAGCTGAATTCTCCAACAAGGTCAGTCTAAATTGGCTCTTTTTCCCCGTTTTTTCTGTTTTTTAGCATTAATTCCTTGATAATCACTCCATATTATTTAGTCTAGTTCACTGCATAGCTCCAACCACTGGTTACACAAATGTCAAAGCTTTACCGATATAAGCCACTCATTAGTCACTTATCACAGCTGGCGTGGCTAGCACTTTAATGCAATTTTTGACAAAGATTACCTCCCAATCAATAAATATTCAATATTTTGCACTGTATATAGCTGGGTAAATTAAATAGGACGTGCTAGTTTTTAGGAAAAAGTTATTTTAACACTACCTGTCCTTAAAAATTTTTTGTTTTTGAGTGGCCTACCACACTAACGTGGTATGTGCACTGCGTCCAGGGTTGTAGGCATTGCAAGCTTTCTTCACTTCACTTGGTTTCGCATTGCCGTCAGAATTGGTCTAATTTTGTGAGGCGAGGGTGTCATACGATCATGTTATCATGTGACGTCACGTTAGGCAATCTCTGTGACGTCATCGCGTAATGACCATATTTTGCATGACTCGTATTGACGTCGACGCCACCGATCGTCAATTTTCGCGTTGGATGAATCATCTAAGGCACTCATCTCACAAAATCATGGTTCGAACAGAAATCGAACCTATTGCTAGTATGTGCGCAGTGAGAGTGCAGGAGGGTGCAATAGGAGAAGACCTCTGGCATCATAAGCGCCGTAGGAAGATAAGTTGTGCATGGAATACTATATTCATAGATAGGCACTAGGTTTTGTACACATGTGACTTCAAACCAGAACGTCCTCAGCCTGGAGTGCGCAAATTACTTCTACCCTGAACTATATATAGTCGGATGACTCGAGTAAACTTTGTCGCATGAAACAAGCCGCCCTAGAACACATTTCATGAAAATGGCGACATATAGAAAATGAAAATGTAGTCACCTCAGAAATGTTTAAGGCCCCGATAGGAAACTAGGCTGATCAGCCCAAATCGACGAAATCAAGTATGTACTGTCCAACTAACACAAAGAGGTGACTAGGAGACAGGTACTATCTGCCGCCCGTGGCTCTGAACAGTTCCAAACCTCAATCCGCTGCATTTAATGAAGTTGTGAACTCACCCAACCAAATTATTGGGTGTACACCTGCTAAAAAAATGGAAACCAGGTTTATCTATTCTCCATAGCGATTGGTCTACCGCGAAGGTAAATATCCGTACAGAAGTAGTTGAATGCTAGCTGTACATCCGAATGATGGAGCTCGCACAATGTCAACAATGCAGCCATCAACGTGCGATGAACCCACGTTGACGCCTCGTTGCACATCCCTAGCCTGACGAAGAACGTCTATGGTCGCCAGTTAAACAAGCTTTTCTGGTAGTTGTACTAGTTAATAGCGACATCGTATTCACAAAAGCGGTGTGAGAGCCAGATAAACGTCACTGATTGGACGTACAACACGGGCTGAGGTAAACACTCCGCGGCATGCTCAAGAGTTATGAACATCACAGCCATACTAGAAAGCAACAGAACGCACGTCATATCTCCTGAGAAGCACGGCCTTGCTTTTTTCTCGGGGCGGGCAAAACAGCATACGCATTGTTACGGTCATGCACAGGCCAGCGAATGCACTCGTGAGTTGACACACTTGGACTCACTCACACTCGCATTGAGCCGTTCTAAGTCTGAGTGTGTCCGGGTGAGAAATTTTTCGGTGAATATGAGTCCGATGGAGTCCGGTTGAAAAAAACTTTTTTGAGTGTGAGTACGAATAAGTATGGCTCAGAAAAATCTTGGCGAGGCAGAGTCCCAGCGAACCGAAATCGTAAGATATATTTTTTGAGGGAGTCGCTGTAAGCAGCAGTTTTTTTTTTACCGACCTATGGCCTATCTTCTCATTTTCAGCTTGGCTTCTGTGGCCGAAGTCGCACCGACCTACAGACCTAAAACTGTTTCACATTCCGCGATTGCAGCGAAAAATACTGTTCCGTTCGCTCCAATCGCTCTCTTTGCAACCGCTGCTAATGGCTGCTTCGTTTCACATGGACCGCGAACAGTGCGCGTTTTTCACTCTGCGACTGAAGTGGCGAGCAACGTTTTTTTGCCACCGTTCACTGTTGCAGACATTATAGAATTTTTAAAATAAAATGCAACAATCTGTGCGTTATGATATTATTAGGTTTCCAACAATAGTAACGGAGATCACTTGTGTTTCGTCATTTAAGAACACTTTCAAATCTAAATACAATTTAAATTGAGCAATAGTGGCCATTACCACAGACAACCTCGTCGACACAATTAGGACAACTTGGCCGGCATGGTCCTATTTCGACGGGTCCCAATCAGTAATCGCTTCTGCCACTGCGAGCAGAGCGAAAATTTTGAGCATTTTGGAAGCATGCCGCAGACCGCTGCAGCGAGAGGGAACTGGCGTTTTTTTTTTTTTCGCTGCTAGTGAATTCACAAACTGGTAATCCCTAATTTTCGTGTCATAAAAAACGGCATCTACAGCGCACATCGGCAAGTGTGAACCCTAAATTCATGACTCACAAGTGGTCAGAAGAAGAGACGTTAATCATCATGGTGTTTCGATCACTGCTAGGTACACCTAACGTGTTTGACGGCATGCTGAAATCTCCGTACGCAGAATGAGTACAACAGGTACTGGATTTTCTATGCCCAGTGCTTGCAAACCTTCAGAATGGACCATGACTGGATGGTCTACACTGAAATATAATACACCTGAAATAATGCGTCCACCACTGTCGAACGCAGCAGTGTACTTTGCGCTCACGTGAACCTTTTTTTATGTTTCCTTCTTTCCATCTCACGATTTCCATCGCTTAATCTCCTTCTCCTAGCGTAGAACAGCCAACTAGACGCGCGTCTGGTTTGTTTTCGTGAATTGCCTTCCTTCGTTCCTTCGTTCCTTCCTTCCTTCCTTCATTCGTTCCTTCCTTCCTTCCTCCCTTCGTTCCTTCCTTCATTCCTTCCTTCCTTTGTTTCTTCTTTCGTTCCTTCCTTCGTTCCTTCCTTCGTTCCTTCCTTTCTTCCTTCCTTCCTTCTTTCATTCCTTCCTTCGTTCGTTCCTTCGTTCCTTGCTTCCTTCCTTTCTTCGTTCCTTCGTTCCTCCCTTTGTTCCTTCCTTCCTTGCTTGCTTCGTTCCTTCCTTCGTTCCTTCCTTCCTTTCTTCCTTCCTTCCTTCGTTCCTTACTTCCTTCGTTTCCTCCTTCATTCGGTCGTTCCTTCCTTCCTTCATTCCTTCGTTTCTTCGTTCGTTCCTTCGTTCCTTGCTTCCTTCCTTTCTTCGTTGCTTCGTTCCTCCCTTGTTCCTTCCTTCCTTGCTTGCTTCGTTCTTTCTTTCGTTCCTTCCTTCCTTCGTTCCCTCCTTCATTCCGTCGTTCCTCCCTTCCTTCATTCCTTCGTTCCTTCCTTTCTTCGTTCGTTCCTTCGTTCCTTCGTTCCTTTCTTCGTTCCTTCGTTTCTTCCTTCGTTCGTTCCTTCATTGCTTGCTTCGTCCCTTCCTTCCTTCATTCCTTCCTTTCTTGCTTCCTTCCTTCCTTTCTTCCTTCCTTTCTTCGTTCCTTCGCTGCTTCGTTCGTTCCTTCGTTCTTTCCTTCCTTCCTTCGCTCCTTCGTTCCTTCCTTCCTTGCTTGCATTGTTCCTTCCTTCCTTCATTCCTTCGTTCTTTTCTTTGTTCCTTCCTCCGTTCCTTCATTCCTTCCTTCGTTTCTTCCTTCCTTCCATCCTTCGTTCCTTCCTTCCTTTAGCATTACGATCACTCTTAGCTGGGTTCACGTTTATACTCACATCTACTCACACGTAATGCAAAACAGCATCGTTCATACATCATATCAATACTTATTGATCACAGACGGAAAAATTGTGCTTGCTGCCTCACGTCACTTCTCCCTCTCCCAATCATTGTCATATTATTGTTTGCATACTTCAAACTTCCGCGATTATGATAACTCTTGTCTCCTTACTATTTCTGGCGTCTTTGTGGCACGATTTTCGCGCATTACTCAAAATAAATTTTGTGATGTGCATTGTGGTGGAAAGCATGAACTGTATGACATGGTTTCACTTGCAAACTAGCGTATTGATAGACTGTCCTAAAACACACAAACCAAGTGTTATTTCATTTTAGAGGCAGTCATACAGCACTGGGATGACGTCTGTTTGCATAAATGTTCTACACAATCTCTGTTGCTACGTTCCTTCTCCCTCTATTCGACGCGACACCACATCAGCTGATGGCACGGGACTTAACACGGCGAAACATGTCGCATGCCATCATTAAATGCATTGCTATCGTGCTATTTATGTATAGATATTTTTTGTGGTACTTGAGCCATCGAACCCGTGATTTATGAGGCGTTCTAGAGTATGTGCTTTGTAATCAAAATGCATATCTTTCGTAAAGCATACAAAAGCCTGGAAGCTGCCGTAAGTGGCAAGGCGGTAGCCACACAGGAATGGGCGAATGGAGGCACTTGTCTTCTGTATTGTTTATTGAACCAAAATTTCAAGATCCGGTGTGGCGATTGAATCCGACGATTTCCGCGGCGAGCCCCCCGCGCGAGTCCGAATGGGCGTTGTGGCTTGCGCATCATTTTCCAGGGCTCTTGATTCCAATTCGCCGGCCTTCCCTGAGAATGGGCCGTAGCGAATCGCGATGCGATAGGTGCCGCCTCGTAGCTGGCCACTCGAGTACTGCGCGAGCGCACCTGGTTTGATCTCGGCGGCGATGTCCGCGAGGAAAACCAGTTTGAAACGGCCACTTGATTGGACCACGTGGGCAAGTTTTTTTTTTTTTGTGCATTTGACAGGCCAACTCCAGCGAGTACAACTGTCATATTTCTTTTCTAAGGTAGCAATTGGCTCGGAGACCGTTATTGTAACGATACCAATCTTGGGGTGGTCCATTAGGCAAACCGCTTAATCCCGTGCACCATAGTACGCTGCACTTTGGGCTGACATCAAGGAGAAAAGAAACGGTGCGATCGGGAGGTTCGCCATTAACGGATTCAGATTACCTCTTACGTTAGCTTTGTACGTGAGTGAATAAGTGGTAAGGAAGGGGGCGTTGGGGGGGGGGCGCTGCACGCAGGCATGTTGTAAGCAGGGTTTATTATCTCCGACCTTCCTTTTGTTTTCTGCTCTATGGGCAAACGCGAAGTTATTCGTTTTTTTATATTTAAAGATTGGTCACCAAGTTCATTGCAGTTAGAGTTTCGTAATCTGTGGATGCTCATCTTGTCTTTGTTCAGCGTCGTCCTGCCCAATAATTACTCATTTTGTTCCTGTTGAAGGCGGGGTACTGACCTTAGTACGCGATTACTATCATGGGCTCCTCCTGCAGACGGGGCAGCCGCCGCTCATCAACAGCCTTCAAAGCTTTGTTTTGTTGTGCTTCCGCTTCGCTTAGTACATATAGCGTCAGGCACATCCCTCCCCTTCCAAAAAAGAAGCTAGTTACCCTAAAAACCGTAGTTTGTTTGTAGGGTTTTTCCTTGACAATGAAAAAAAAAACACTATTATTAGTTACGTCCACGAATGGTGGAACAGCCGTCATTATAAGCATTTCTCTTTTTTTGATGCTACGTTACAGTGCCTTTTGGAAAAGTTAATTAACGCCCCACCACAAACGTTATTGCCTTTATGCAAAGCGTTTATGGCCTCCTTAGGCATTATAGGCAGAACATTGTACATCTACGTGACATTCCGAAACTGCTGTTTTTTTTTCGTGTGTGTTTTCTGTTTAGGTTCTCTACGTGAACTAAGCAATAATCGTTTTGTCAAAGCGACAGAGCTTTTTTTCCTCGTGCGCTGTTCTGTATTAACAATAGCAATAATGGTCATAATTATTGCTTCCCCATCATATACACCTACAAATTAAAGTGTTCGGAACCAAACAACTACTCGGGGGAGTTCATATAGAGATCAACGTGAAATGAATGAAGAAAACGTGGCTAAAATGAAGGCACTACTGTTGTGCTATTCTAAAACGTTCATTTCCCCCTAACTACCAAAAATAATCTACACAATGTGGCGTAGTCATTTGCAGAGACGGGCCAAGAACTATAACAGGGAAGGCCCCGATGTAAGCAAATGAATAAGTTTAGAAGTGGGCGAAGGTTTCGACCTTTCCGCTATGTTTCTATGTCACTTTATTAAGGTGGGTCAAACTAAAATGTAGCATACTTCGGAGCCTTGGTACCCCGTAAATTATTTTCAATCAGGAAAACAGCTACACACACAAAAAAAGAACAACCATGCACGTTTTTGTCAAGGGAGAGAAGAATGAGTAAAGAAGAAAAAGACGGGGTTTGGGGGTTACCAGGCTAGGAAAGCTGGTTTGCTACCCTACACGGGGGAAGGGAGAGATTGAAAGGGAAAAAAGTGGAAAGAGAAAGATAACACAGCACACAACAAACGTGCAGTCAGTTTGATATATATTACGTTAGCGTGTTACGAGAGAGTGGTATGACAGCCGCTTGTCCAAGTTTGTTTTTCTTAGAAACTTCAGGAGTTTCTCGGTCGCCATCAGCTTTGATGTCCTCTCAAGAATACCGACATAAGTCTATAGTGACGGCGCTCTAGAATGGACGCCAGTGGCTCTCTTTGCAGATCATATGCTGTGCAGTGACACAGGGTGTGGAGTGTCATCCTCGCAACGACTTAATGGCAGAAAGCGTTCTCGGCCATTCCGAAGATAAAGGAGTAAGATTTGGTGAAGCAGCATAAGTAAACTTCTTAAACCCTTCTTCTAAAAAATAGTAGCTTTTTCAATCGTTTGTGCTGTTTCAGTTGATAGCAGACGCCTGTGATGTCTGGTTAACTTCTCCTCTGTCCTAGTGCCCACCCCTTGCCATCATTCACGATGAATACAAACCTACCTATGCAGAGACAACCTGGCTTTGCAAAAAATAAGTTGTTTTCACTATTCTTACTGCTTTTATCATAAGCCGGCTAATTTTAGTCAAACTGTGGTTAAACAAAATGGCCGAAATCACTATTTGATTCAATTGTACTCATTTATTCATTTCATTTTATTTATATTTCGTACACTAAGATAGATTACCCGTGGTCAGGACAAAAGAAGGTGGTTTGTCTCCGGAAGTGGTCCTACTCATGCTGAGCGTAACAGCGTGAGGACATTGTAGAAAAATAATTTCATCAATGAAATAACCAATACAATCGACCAAGAAGAAATAGAAGGACAAGACGGCTAAATTTTGCCATCCATTTGTTTTAGGCAAAATCATAAGGTTCCATGTACCATTTGCGTGACACGTACCCAGTGTGACTAAAAAACATGTTTTAATTATTCCAAATATACGTGACATGTCGTGTTTTTACAGCGAGAGCTGTTATGAGATCAAAACTTGTGCCACACGCGCGGCGCCGTAGTTGCCCGCTGCCGCCGCCAGTGTCCGTAACCACGTCGCACGAAATTAGAAAAACAAAACTACTACCAATGACACAGTGGAGCTCAAACCAGGGTTCGCCGGGTGTCAGTCAAGTATTCGACCAATGAGCCACGCCAGTGCTTGGGTCTTGTTGGCAAGCTTGCCTTAGGCAAATTTGATGTGTAAAAAAGCAATCGCGTTAACACTACTTATAAAGAGTTTGAAACACTACCTATTAAGAGTATGCAGAGTGAAAGAACAACCAATCGTCGCACAATGCGAATACCGTAACGAGTGGGTTGTCCGATGTTTCAACCCCTTGCTTGCTTGCTTACTTGATCCTTTTTTCTTGGCGTTCATCACTAAGGGGGATTGGCCAAGGAGCCGGTGGTTAATGTAAGTCACTACCTTAAGATTATACAGGCAAGTAAAATAGGATTACTTCGTTTTGACTTGGCGGGGTTATTTTGGCACCATGGGAAAAAACAGTGAAAGAAAAAAATTATAGATTTTTTTGAATAGCTGCGATGTAATCGTTATATGAAATTCTTCTGAAGGTTAAATGATTACAGTGTAGTAGTTAAATATCGAATGTTAGTAAAAATCGAGAGCTGATCAATGGCTCAGCAAGGTAATCTTCTTGTGTTACATAGGAATTCGCAGAGAGTCCCGCAGATGTTCCTGTCGCTGATTCCTAATGAAGCAGTCCAAGGGACAAACTATTGGAAGTAGTAAGTGATATTCCTAGTTTTTAATAAGTGTTTGAAACAATTTTTCTTTGATTTTTAAAACAGTGGCATGTGACAAAAAATGGTCAATATTTTCGGGTTCATTGCAGCTTGAGCACAGAGGGGATGGCTGCCGGCTAGACTTGTTTAAGTAGAAATTAAGAGGTGGTACACGGGAACTTCATTTTGTTATGGAGACTTCCAATTTACGCGTGGGGCACCATTTATTATTCCCTGTGAAGTTCAGGTGTGAAAAATAGGGATTCAATATCGTAATTTTCGCTGAGTCTTCAAGAAAAAAAAGTTTTCTGAACCTCGCTGCTGTTACATAAGCTCTAAGAGGCATGACTGGCACAATCGGAAGATCATGGCATGCTCGCGCGAGTAAGTCAGCCATCTGATTTATAAGTATACTACAATGGCCTGGCACCCGTATCATTCGCACTATACGAACGTTTGCTGGGATTAATGATTCAAAAGTTTCTAGTACTGCTGATGCCGACAACAATGATAAAAATGAACACGCGGAATACGATTCAGTCACTATCACCACTGTCGAATAAGTCGCAGGAAGTTCACGAAAAGCTAGTATAACGGCCGTTTATTCCACTTCAAATATTGGTGTATAATTTGGGAGGCGTAATGAAAAGGACCAGAATAATGAGAGAGAAAAAATACCCACACCTGCTTTCTCGCCACTCATAGGTGTATCTGTAGCAATTACTATATTAGCACCTAATTGAGACAAGTGTTCTTTTAATAAGCTAATCAAATATTTAAAGGGCAAGTGTTTAGAATTCGTTTGGAGAATATCGTGAAATTTTATTTGCATTTGGCCGATTGGTTTGTGAGATGATATGATCTCTTGTTCACATATCAACTTGTTCACATATAGACTGTGGTGCATACCCACTTCAGGCATAATTCCTCATTATCGTAAGTCACTGCATGAACGATTGGCACAAAATTCCTTGAATGTCTTTAGCCGATACCACGCTTTCCACAAGAATTACGAATAATAGCATGGCGAATGCCAGCCTGCTACCCAAAATTTTAATTATGTTGCCGAAGTGGGTATCAAGCAGGTGTGCTTGCAAGCAGCAGTTACCCTATGAGTTTTTATTAAAGGCTCTGAAAGACTTCGCTGCAACTGTGCTGCGCCTTACGCGCAGGCCTGGTGCTTTATTTGTGCAGACGTACAAGGAGGCAATTTTTATTTATTCAAACGATGAATGACACCGGTTTGCACCATATGGTGCCACCAGCTACTCCTCGTTAAACAGTCAAAATGTAAATAACAATAATAATAAGGCACAAAATCATACACAATCCAACATACGATGTGTAAATTCAGTCCTATCGAAGCTCGAATGCAAGCTTTTAAATAGATAAAATAAGTTCACATCAAAGCATCTAAAATCCGATATTCTGTACGTAACCACAGACTAAGCAAAGCATCATTAAGAAAAATGATTGATGTAGCATCGAACACATTGCCATGCATTCTACGTTTTGTTTCAGTATTAAGAGCAAGGCCAGCAGCATGCTGGACAATAATATTTAAGAAATTATTTCATTTCTCAGAAAATTTTGTCAAGGAAACAAGTTATGTTTTCTAGATACCAGTGGTTAGCCATAGAATGAGTATTTTCTCTACAATGAATGGCTTTTTATCTAGAAGTAACAAACTTGTTTGTAATACCTTTTTGTGCTAACTCATAATTTTCGCATTGGAGGAGCAAATTATGTACTATCGACGTCAAATGAAACCCAACTAGCTGCAAGCATCAGCAATAGTGCAGTGCATGCCGCCCATCAATCGCCGCTTACATTCGAAGTAATGTCAAACGGAGCGCTGCTCGCCTGTCAACGGTAATGACTGGAAGGCATGCACTATACCATTCCTAATGCTCGCCGATTTTGGGCTTTCATTTCATGCCGATAGTACAAACTCGTCTGAGTGGCCAAGTGTCGCGTAAATGCTTTATACCAAGGCACAGGCGGGGAACTAATGTTGCGGTGCGCTGTTATCTATTGAAATGCAATCACGTGATTTATTGCACTTGCTTTTCCATGATCTCGGGAAATGTGTAGAGATTTTTAAACTTTTTTATAGCAATGCAAAAGAATTCGGCGAGTACCTAAAAGATATTCATTTTTGCGTCTTTTTTACTGTTCTTATGAAGCACAACAAAGAAAAAATTATTTGCAGCTCTGAAGTAGTAGAAGACATCTTTCGAGGTATTCTATGTTTGCTCTAACACGAAATCTGAAATGGCAAAAGCTGAAGAGCACGAGTTTCTAAGAGCCGCCAGTATGCACGTGATTATACAGCACACATAGGTTATCCGAAGTGCGCCAGCTGCTGTGACTATCATGACCATGTCGCTTTCAGATAATAAGAAATTTATTAATATATCTAACAATAACTGTATTTTTGTTATTGGTAGCATCCAAGAAGTGAAAATATCTGCTGTCGTCACTTCATAGCTCCGTTATATTGTGCTGTCTTCTTCAACAATGCATCATAGTATTCATCACCTAATATGATAGTGCACACTGTAAAAAAGTTATTCCGAACTGGGAGGAAAATGCTTGTCCTCTAGCATCCCCCCTATTCAAAACAGTTTTTCTCCGGCTATCCGGAGCAAAATATTTACTCCTGCTCATCGGAGAAATTGCGTGGCGCCCCCGAAGTACTTTTAAAAGAAATTTCGCTCCGGCCAACCTGAGTGATTGCGTGGCGCCGCCGGAGTACTTTTTAATGGAGTACTTTTAAAAGATATTTCACTCCGGCCGACCGGAGTGATTGCGTGGTGCCGCCGGAGTACTTTTTACTGGCATTTTCTTCCTACTGGTTGGAGTGATTACGTGACACCTCTGGAGCATTATTCTAGGGTTTTTCACTCCGGCTCTGCAGACCTTTTGTGTGGTACTTCCAGAGTATTGTACGAATGTACTTACTTCGTCTGGACGGAATTTCAGTAAGGTGGACCAGTACTTCTTTGAAGCGCTTGCTCTGTTCTTTATTTATTTTATGCTGATCGTTTCACGCGTTGGTTAGATGAAGGAAGTCCTTATTCTCATGAAAATACTGCAGAGGTACTGTGTATTCTTTTCTACAGAGCTGTAGTAGATAAGATATCAAAAAAACACTTAAGCTTTTATTTTTTGAATTATTCAAAATATTGTGTCATTTCAGGATGATTACCCAGCGTTTAGGAAAAGGAGACCTCAATGAACAAACATGCAAAAAGCCACTAAAAACAGAGCACGCTAAGACAGATTAGATGAAATCAACAGCACTCAAGTTCGAAGCGCAGCGCTTCAAAAAGAACCTTATTATGCTGCACAACGATGCACGACAAACGAAGAAAGCGTGGCCACCAATAACAACTCTTCACCATTCCCGATGGACCGTCCATCATATTCATTCATGATGCAGGGGTTGAGCTGATTGCTTCCTGCATAAATTAGCAAAAAAAACTATTCTACATGAGAACTGCAAAGCATGCGAGAGGCACGGAAACTGAGTCATTGGCACTGCACAGTCTGCGAGTCTATCAGAGGAAGCAACTTCTAAAACTGACCACACACACACACACACACACATACACACACACACACACACACACACACACACACACACATACACAAACACACACACACACACACGCACACGCGCACATGCACACGCACACACACACGCACACACACACACACGCACACACACACACACACACACACACGCCCAAAGACAGGCTGAGCATCCAATATCAAGAAGCACATTCAATGTGATCCGGTGTGAGACAACCGCAACATGATAAAAACACACCTCCCTGACGCGAACAAATTTCAAAACTGGGCAATGTTTTCTATATATTTCTAAATCGATAGCTCTACCTTTGCTGAAACATTCAAAAGCAATTTTGGACTAAAACAATCTTCTTTCAGTACTCTTGTAGATGACATCAGCAATGCGCCTCCGATACTTTCCTAATTTTATCAAATAATAATTTTAATTATTACAGTGGCATTTTAGTGCGTGCTCTTTGTCATACTTCTAGCAAAGTGGGCCCTTACTGTTTGCATGGTTGCGGCCTGTCTTTAAGGAAAGCCTAGCTTCATCTCCTTCCTAGAATAAGTTTCGAGATAAGCTGGCATTGTTTTATTTATTAATTTGCTCTGCCCGCTCTGTTTTGGTACTTGTCGTTGTGAACATTTTCAAAGTAGTTATTGTATGGGCATGTATTTCTTCAGGGCGAATAGCTTAAAGCACAAAATGAGAAAAAGTTCACTACAACGTAATAAAATAAATAAGTCATGAAAAAGGCATAATCATTACGCCACCTAAGCCAACTGCATTGGTGCATAAATAAGGGAAGACTGAACAGTTTACTCAACTGAAAGGTCCGTGCACTCGTTCGGAGGCCACGGAATGTGGTGCGAGTGCTAGCATCACAACGAGCGTCCCAGGCTTGAAAAAATGTTCTTTGCTTCTCTGATCACAAGTCAGTGTCGTCGCATTTCCCAAGTCAAAACTACGTCTCAGCACTGTTTGCACTCCCATATTCCGCAAAAAAAAAAAACTGCTGCTACAGCCGCGGCAGTATCACTGAAAACAGAGGGAAAAATGCAGCAGCAAGGATAGTAATCTCTCCCATTATCAACACAGAAAATACGGCTTGTTTTTAAAAAGATGCGTTCTTCTTGCTCTCTTTCTTATACTAGAATGTTCCCTCCGTCTTAGAATGTTGAGCCGGGCGGTCATATGGGTTAACTTTACTACCCCCCCTCCCTTTTACAGAAACTTCGAGCGCTGCACGACTCATTCTGCCAAGAAACTCCTGTTTTTTTTGCATTCCTCGTTTGTAATATCGTCAGTTTCTTTCGCCCCTCTCTTTCTTTTTCTAAAAGCACCACGTCCCGTGAAGAGCCTATTATACTGGTAGATCAATATCCCAGATACCAATTATCCAACTAAAATAACTTTGTCACACGCATGAGTGCGTGTATGCGTTCTAAATGT
The DNA here is from genome assembly GCA_013436015.1 of Rhipicephalus annulatus. Classification (NCBI taxonomy): domain Eukaryota; kingdom Metazoa; phylum Arthropoda; class Arachnida; order Ixodida; family Ixodidae; genus Rhipicephalus; species Rhipicephalus annulatus. The sequence continues at coordinate 388,986 of WOVY01010284.1, read as the reverse complement.
CTGTATCATTTACAATGCCCCAACCTAATACACTACATTTAAAAACAATTGACACCGATTTTAGTTATTCAAATTTTCCTAGTCCAGCTTAGATATTCTATCAAAATAATTTCTATGCAGTGGTAGACTTCAATCTGGCATTTATTGATATTGAAAGCGCTCAAATGTTACCGTTAATGTGTACTGACAAGGCCAAAAATATCTTTTAACCAGTAAGGTTTACCTTTATTAACAATTATTACGTTTGATAGAATGAACCTAAAACAATCATATTTTTTATTGTTGCATATCTAATTAGCGCTCTGAATACTCTAGCGACTTGATTCAGTTTACCGAAGTTATTATGGCGGTAATGCTGCACAAAAAAGGACGAGTGCAAGAAAGTGAGCAACCACGAGTGGTTGTGGTATTCACTTTTCTTGCGCTACAATTACGCCATAATGAATCAGTACAAATTAGCTCACCTCTTCATTTTGCTTTACGGAAGTTATGGTAAGAAAAAAAAACACGTTCAAATAACACATTATCAGAATTCCGTGGATTTTTCACTGACGTCTTGCGAAATTAGCCAAATATTGATAACATGTATGGTTTATCAACCCAACATTATCAAATCTTAACACTACCTAACAAGAATAACGCAGATAATTCAAGGAGAGCTCACTCACCATTTTTTCGCCGCACCAGCACTGCCGGGTCCCTCAACACTCGCGAGATCACATTTCGCTGCCAGGAACCATCGCACGATTACCATTCGCATAACTCCCTTCTGTCGCTGGTAACCTTTGTTGCTGCTTGTCGCTTTTGATACCCAGAAGGTGCTCAGAACGATTTCTTTTCCTCAAATGCGGCCGAATGCTTCACACCACTCTCACTGCACCGGCTTGGTCTGCGCCATGTAGTATTTTCGGGGAATGGCTCCCAGGCGGTGAGGTTGCCTACGTCACTCCTCGAACAGACAATGAATGCCAGTGAGCGATGACCCGGAGAAGGTGGGTAGCATCCACCGAGGCAAAAGCGATGCGCGAAAGCATTTTTGGAGAAACCACGGAAGACTAATCACTAGATTGACCTTGTTTTCCTCCGGTTCCCTTCATTCTGCGATCATCGGAGGAAAACGGTGGAAAACAAATGTATTTGCTCCGGTACAATCCGGTGTGATGGAGGGTCACCGGAAAAGAGCGGGCGCATCCTTCCCAGATTCCTCCCAGATGGGTATATTTTTGTTTGCAGTGCAAGGTTCAATGGAATGCTCTTGTGTTTAGTTAAATTCTGTTGACATGGCGCCAAGTTTCGACTGTACCTATCACAGTATATGCCTCATAAAGAGCTTAAGTCATTACAACATTACTTAGGTTGCCTGTTGGACTCCTAGATACACCCCAGCCAGTTTGCTCTGACGATGATCCTTGGTAGTTTGCGATAACTCCTGTAGAATAACCACCAAGTAAGCAATCTTTCGCTTTATTAGTGCCCGATGCACTTGCAAGAGTGATGGGACTGATCACACAATCATCTCTTGTTGTGCTGGCGACTCAGTGAAGTTCGAATGTAACTGTGGTGACCCGCTTTCGTATCGAGTGAATGTGCCAGGCCACGGCAATTTTCGTTCAATGATTGTAGCTGGAAACTTATGTTCTTTCACAAATATCGGCCTTCTTCCTGCCAGCTAAAGTATGCAGTTCTATTTCTGTAGTCTAGTGGGAGACAATACCTGTCTTCGTCTTCGCGTCTGCGAGACTCGTAACTTTTTTTTCATGAAATTGGCGACAATGGGAAGGCCTTGTTGCAGCAATCTATGCATTTCATGTATATCTATCTGATCATGAGGCACATCTGCAGATATATTCTTCGTCAAGTGGATGATGATGATAATGATGATAATGATGATGACGATGATGATGATGACCTCAGTATGGCGCTCATCGACAAAGGCGGATGGGCCAAGAACTGGGTGACAGGATATCTAAATGAAAATAAAACTAATCTAAAAACTCTCCAGTTTAGAGATCAAACTGTGAATAAACAAAAATAGCTCAATCCAGACGGTAACTTTGGTGGCTGTGCTATCATCACTGAAATGAAGCAATTCGTACACAGAACACTCCCTTGTGGCACGCCCGATGTGACGGAATGGGACAGCATGTTTAGGCACTAAAAGCAAGTTTTACGTTCCGAAAATAGGCAGGCGAGACACGCTTTTAGGCTTCAGAAATTGTGAATACAGGCACAAAAAGATTTAAAAGTTCAAAATACATCGAACAATCTCACGCGTGACCTGTATTTACGACAGGACACGGAATGTTTTATTTTTTATGATGAGGAAATGCGTCAACGATTGAATATATTTATGCCATTATTAACCTTCTTAAGTATGAAGCATTTCTTAGCGAACTTCGGCGACCTTGAGCATATCTATCTATCTATCTATCTATCTATCTATCTATCTATCTATCTATCTATCTATCTATCTATCTATCTATCTATCTATTCGCCTACGACCTTTAGCTCTCCTGGCCGTTTTGATAATGCTATCAATACCTAACTTGGTGTGGCATAACATGACTGTATGACGAGCTTAAGTGATTAGCCATAACATGAAAATCATGACGTGTATACCATGAATGTCATAATATACGTTTCATGCTCCTGCAGCTCTTGCGGTGGTTCTGTGCACATGGCATGTTGCAAAACTGGTATGGTACGACATGATTGCATGGCGAACACAAGCGACAGACCCCAAAATAAAAATCATCACATGCGTAACATGTAACAACATGACTACATGCCACACTCATTATGCGCTCGCGCCCATTTCGCTAGCGTCACATATACCGAATTTCGTACTATGGTACGTAAATGAATGAGGAAGATATGCGAATTGTGCAAACAGGATAAACATGAGATGTTTGTCATGTAAAAACTTGACTACATGCCATGCTCATATTCTGCTTGTGGGCGTTTCGCTACCTTCACATATACGAAATTTAGTATTACGGGACGTTAATAGATGACAAAGATATGTGACTGGTGCAAACATGATAATCGTGAGATGCGTGTCATGTAAAAACATGACCACATGCTAAGCTCATGATGCACTTGCAGCGGTTTGGCTAGCTTCACATGTGCCAAATTTGGTATTATGTGACGCAAACGTATGACGAAGGTATGTGACTGGCGCGAACATGATTATCATAACATATGTGTCACGTAACATGATTAAATGCCACACTCATGAAGCGCTCATGGCTGTTTCCCTATCTTCACATAGGCCAAAGTTGGTATTACATCACAACAATGTATGACGAAGGCATGTGATTGGTGCGAACATGGTAATCATGAGATGCGAGTCATGTAAGAGCATGACTACATGCCACATTCAAGCTGCCAATACACTTCGACGTGACACGGCCTGCGTGCGCGCCGGCGTTCATTTTGTCGCATCACGCCGGCGTTACCGTGCACGCCAGTCACCGATGCCATTTTGCTTTGACGCATGCGCGTTTGAGTGCGCTCCACTCCCCTCCGTCACGAAATGAAAAGAGGCCGACGCAGCCCCGTCCGGGAACGAAACGCATCATGTTGCATTTCACGCCGGTTGCTGCCGGGCCGCGCCGGCGGACGCTGGTCGCGCCGGTCGCTCCTGGCGTCAGGCTATAGAGTGCTCGCGTTTTGCTAGCGTAGCGTCACTGCACCCAGCGTGCGCGCGTCAACGTTACGTTGGAGTATATTGGGCCCTTCATGATGCGCTTGCAGCCGTTTCGCTCACTCCACACATACCAAATTTGGTGTCACGGGATATAAATAGATTACGAACTTATATGACTGGTGCCAAAATGATAATGACACGCGTGTCATGTAAACACGTGACAACATACCACGCTCATGATGAACTCGCGGCCTTTTCATTAGCTCTACATACCTAAAGTTGGTATCTAGTGACGTCAATAGACGCCGAAGGTAAATGACACGTCCAAAATTGATAATCATAATATGCGTGTCATCTAAAAATGGGCTACGTTATATGCTCATAGCGCGCTCGCAGCCGTTTCGCTAGCTCCACATATACAAATTTGGTATGACGTGACTTGAATATATGACGAAAATAAATGACACGTCAAAAACATGATTATAAATACATGAAAGTCATGTACGGCATAATGTACCTCCGCCTCGTAACGTTGTGCTGATTTTAAAGGGACATATCAACCTTCCTCATTCGTGCTTCGATATCATCGTTTCCCACTGTACGTGTACAAGAGACCCTTTCACCGCAAGCAACGTTGCCTGAATTCCGGCCTGTAATCGGGGATACTGAAGAAAGGGGAGTCTGCACCTTCGTATGCAACAAACTAAAGCACGTAACCCACGACCTCAAGATAGAAGCAGGCCGGTTGGAACACGTCATGGTAGAGTTCGTGCCAGGTACCAGCAATCGTCAGAGCATTTTTATTCTTAATATATACAACAGTCCAAAGGAACAAAAGCAAGGGTTTAAGACGGTTCTAAAGAAAGGTGTTAATATCGCTAGGGAATGTCCACTCGTCATAGCAGGTGATTTCAACGCCCCTCATCATACATGGGGTTACAAGTACAACACTGGGAAAGGAAATCGACTTTGGCAAAGTGACAGTGAACTTGATCTCACCCTAATTACAGACCCCAGCCTACCAACAAGGCTTGGTACATCTTGCTGCAGGGATTCCACCCCGGACCTTACATTTGTAAGGATCATCAAAAAGGCCCAGTGGATGAACCTCGCTTTAGACCTCGGGAGTGACCACTGCATTCTTTCCACTACCTTCTCCGTGGAGCGTAAAAAGCAGAGAAAATTCCACTTCGCAGACTGGGATAAGTTCAGGAAGATAAGGATGGAAAGAGAACAAGATGGCCACAGACAAGGCTTGGAGCAGTGGGTCAAACAGATTAAAGATGACATCAACTCCGTCTCCTCCACTATTACCACAGATTTTCCTGTTGAAAGAATGAATAGCCTGCTCGCTCATTTTCTTGAGGCAAAGAAAGCACTACTGAACCATTGGAAGGGTCAGCACTTGAACCGAAGACTGAGGAAGAAGATAGCTGAGGTAAACAGATCAGTCGAGGAACATTGTCGCGCGCTATCCAGGCAGCAATGGGACGAAATCTGCAACTCCATCGATGGTCAGATGCGCAATGGCAAGACATGAAATATGTTAAAGCATCTCCTCAACGAAAACACCACCAAAACAAGTCAAAAGCATGTTATCGCTCGAATTTCGCATAATGAGATAGGGCACACTACAGAACAGTAAGTTGTGCAGCGGCTCGTGCATAAGTACCTCCCAATCAAAAGAGGATTGGCACCACCAAGTAGACAGTACCAGGGCAGGCCCAATCCAGGTCTTGAGGGCGACTTTAACATGGAGGAGATCAGAAGAGCCTTGCATAATCTTAACGGCAGGTCGGCCCCTGTCCCGGACGGTATATCAAACAAGGCCCTTTGTAACCTTGATGACGATTCAATTGAAACCCTGAAGGATATGATCAATGCAGCATGGAAAGAAGGCACGGTGCCAGAGCAGTGGAAGCTGGCCAGGACGATCCTTATTCCTAAGCCAGATAAGTCCCCTAACTTGGACAACATGAGGCCAATATCCTTGACATCATGTATCGGCAAGGTTCCAGAACGTGCCATACTGCACAGGATAAACAAGTACTTGGACGATAACGACATATATACACACAATATGGTTGGATTCAGGGCAGGGCTGTCCGCACAAGGTGCATTGAAGCTTATCAAACACCAGGTCATCGACAACAAAACCAGAGACGTGAGAGCAATTCTGTGCCTAGATCTAGAAAAAGCGTTTGACAACATCCACCACTCATTCATACTAGAAGCAATTTCCAAGCTTGGTCTGCGGAAAGCCTTCTATCACTACGTATGCTCCTTTCTTACAGATCGGAAAGCCGTGATGAAGATTGCAGATATCGAGACCTCAGCAATCGAACTAGAAGCAAGGGGCACGCCGCAAGGGGCAGTGATTTCCCCAATGCTGTTCAACATTGCCATGATTGGACTGTCAAAGAAATTATCGAGCATTGAAGGAGTGAAGCACAGCATCTACGCAGATGACATTACCATCTGCTGCACAGGTGGGAGCGAGGGGCAGATTGAGAGCGCCCTGCAAGAGGCGATTGACACCATAGAAGAGTACCTTCGTCCTTCTGGGCTCAAGTGCTCCTCGAGTAAGTCAGAACGTTTACTGTATCGAACCGCACGCCGGGGACCGAAGCCCATGGGATGGAAGCCGTTAAACCAGATAGACATCCACCTCCGTACAAATCAAGAGGATGCCACCCAGAGGGTCGACTCCATCAAAGTCCTGGGCATGCTGATAGAGTCTACTGGTGCCAACAGCAAATTTATAGCCAAGTTAACTTGGAAAACAGACAGTGCGGTGCACCTCATATGCAGAGTGGTCAACAAAAGAAATGGGATCAAGGAAGACAACCTCATAAGGTTGATGCATGCTTTTGTTCTAAGCCACTTCACGTACGAGGCAGCAATGCACAACTGGTCAAGAGCAGAGTCCGAGACACTGAATGTGCTCCTCTGGAAAGTTATCAAGAAGGTCCTGGGCCTACCCATACATACCAGCACCGAGCGTCTGCTTGAGCTTGACATTCACAACACGCTCGAAGAAATAGCAGAAGCCCAACAGAGAGCACTGTTTGCAAGGTTATCTACAACAAGGTCTGGGAGAATGATCCTGCAGGAGCTGGGCCAACATCCAATGGCAATCAGACACAATTACAATGATATCTCTAACAACGATAGGGAGAATATCACGGTGTCTCCTATACCAAGAAACATGCATCCAGAACACAACATTGGAAAAAGAGTAGTGAGGGCCAGGACTATACTTCGTCAAGTCTCAAACGAGGAACGAGGGGTCGTATTTGTTGACGCGGCTTCCTACGCCAATGGGAAAGCGTTTGTGGCAGTGGTGGTCAATGGGCCTGCCCATGTCGTCAACTCAGCGACGGTCAGGACGAAAGACCCAATCATTGCGGAACAGGTGGCCATTGCCTTACCACTCAAGATGAATAACATTGAAGTCGTCTACGGTGATTCCATGACAGCACTACGGGCGTTCGCCAAGGGGACGGTCTCTGAACAAACGCTGAGAATACTGCAAGGCAAGAACAACGCATCATCTTCTGAGTTGGTTCCCAGCTCACCTTGGGCAAATCAACGATTCTCCTCCCAATCTCAATGAAGCAGCACACGAGGCGGCGCGAGAACTCTCCAACCACGCCTCCCCGGGGATGCGTTCTACCGGTGAATGGGATAACCGGGAAATTCTTACAACATATAACGAGCTCACTAAACATTTCTATCTGTCTAGAAGGATTTTCCCTCCACCTCACAAAAGTCTAACCCGGCCCCAAGCACTTACAATAAGGCTTTTGCAAACGCGGATGTACCCTACTTTGAAAATGTTACACATCATGTACCCTGACCTATACCCAAGTAATCTTTGTCCACATTGTGAGGAAATAGCATCATTAGAACACATGCTCTGGCAGTGCACCAAATTCGCTCATATATCGAACATCACCTCTTCCAGATGGGAGGCGGCAATCCGCAGCTCGTCCTTGACAGATCAGCTCTGGGCTGTCCACCAAGCCCGCGAGGCGGCTGAGGAGCTTGGCATCTCAGTCCCCACGTGGGAGCTGCCCGCAACACAGTGATCTGTGTTTCGGAGGACCAAATAAAAGTTTATCCAATCCAATCCACTGTACGTGGGATCTGCTATTTTTTTGAAGGTTTGTGTGAGGCAATCTGTAAGCTTTATTCTGTACCATGATAAATCTAGTCTTATCTGTTTAATTAACCCCCTCCTAGCTCGCTTTATTATTTTCGGGATGCGCAGAAGCAGGTAATTATACCACCAAAGGGCTAGAAGGTACGAATCCCACGAGTCAGCCTAGTTTACTCGCACCGGGTCAGTTGTTCCTCTGTCAGTGAACACCTTCAAAAGTCCCATCGACAGGTCTGATAATTTTGAGCCGACAAATGTTCTGCATGAACTGGGCGCTCGCGGTTCCCTCTTCCGAGATTTGCGACGATCATAACCGCTGAAAGATGTGAACTTTAAAAATGAATGCCGCTAGATCTTCTCGCAGACACGCGTCCCTACATACAGGTGTTGACGTAACTTAAAGAACGGTCCTGCGTAGTTATCTCAACTCTAACGTGGCTCCTCTCCGTAGACATTGGTGCTTTGACATCGCTAGCAGTCGCGTATAAAATTGCGATATAAATATTTGAGGCGACAAGTGTAATTTATATAATATGTTGCCAAAACAGATGAATGAAAGCGGGCAAAAGTAAAAAAAAAGACGCCAGGCCTGTGCGGAAGGCGCAGTACAGTCACAGCGAAAGCTAGACGAGAGGCCTTTCAGGGCCTTTTCGAAACACTCATTGGGTAACTACGGCAAGCACACTTGCTTGGTACCCGCTAGGTCATTATTATTAAATTTATTGGGTAGTCGGCCAGCATTTGCTTTGCTATTTTTCGTCATTCTTCTGAGAAGCATGGTATCTGCTGAACGATTGCTAAAAATTTTGTGCCAATTTTTCATGTAGTGGCTGCCGACGATGAGGAATTATGACTCTAGTATGCGTCACTGTTAAAAGGGGAACAAAACAAGTTTCTGCAATAGGTTGGAGCATCGGACGGGCCACTCGTTGTGCTATTCGCATTGTGCGACGACTGGTCGTTCCTTCTCTGTTTTAAAACGTTGTATAGGTCGTAATAACACAATTGCATTCCCGACATCAAGCCAGTTTAAGGCAAATTTGACAAGTCACAAGCATCGGTGTAGCTCAGTGGTAGAATAGTGGTCTGCACCCAGCGGACCCGGGTTCGAGCCCCACTGTCTCATTGGTTCTAGGTTAACCCTTCCAAAGGTAAGTTGGACAAGTTACAAGCTTCGGCGTATCTCATAGGTAGAATACTGGGCTGGCACCCGAGTTTGAGCCGCACTGTGTTATCATCGGTGCTAGGTTTCGCACACCGGCGGCAGCGGTGGCGGACAACTGCGCGTGACCCGAGTTTAATCTCATAACAACTTTCACTGTAAAACAAAATAGAAATGTGCGTGCATTTTATTTATTTCTTCGAATCGCATCAATATGTGACGCTCATGTTCCTTTATTCTGAATGCGCTTGTGCTTTCGCCGTTCCCGCATCGCGTCGGGAGCAGCCCTGACAACACTTGGCGCGTTTTCGATACATCGCCCTTAACTGCAGTTCCGGCTCTGTTACGCGGTGAATCGCGTTCAGGATACATAATTTGTGCCAGCTTCTGCGAACGTGCGAGCACCGAGAGATTCATACCACAGGAACAAGCAGTGCAATACTGAGATAGCTGAATGGAAACAACACCTCTAGCGTGCCTGGTCTGTCTCAGGCACGCCATGCGCACGTGACCCTGCGTGTGCATGACACCTACTCACATCATGACTGCGCGCCTCGTAATGAACCAACCTGCAGTGGCGTACCAACTTTTTCGGCGAGTGGCGGGGGGGGGGCAAACCTACCACACTCGGCAGCTGATACGCACACACACACACACACACACACACACACACACACACACACACACACACATATATATATATATATATATATATATATATATACATATATATATATATAGAAACGTTAGAAAAAACTGCGTTTCGTACGTTTGTCGTCTTCCTTTTTTCGACTGCATTTCCTACCGGAACCATTGGATTTATTTCTCGCCTATACATATATATATATATATATAAGGAATGGCGCCCTTAGCCAAATTTCCGCGTCCAATATGCGAAGCCCATCTTGCTATCACGCCTCTTTCTCTGATTATGCTTTGTCGGTTAACATATAAAAGTACTACACCAGTTGATTCATTAAATTTATCATTAATGTTAGTCGTTGGGATAAAAATATACCAAGCTTCAACGAGGATACATCCGCGTTGAATTTGGCTATGGTGGAAAAACACCAAAATGTACATTCGGCAAACCCTCATTTATCAATGTACAATGAACGTTTAATTACCCCGGTAAAGGTGCGTTTTATACTTTCGTGTTGCATGCCGATTCCCAAGACGGGGAGATCAACCATGATTTTTCGTCAACTGATAGCTGTTATATTTTTTAATAATATGTGTTACACTTTCTTGAATATACTCCGGCTTGTGTGCATTCTAATTTGCCTTGTCTGCTAATAGTCTGAACACGGTTTCTAGAGCGTGCAATTAATATTATTATTGCTATTGCTATATTACTGTTTACTTATTATCAGCTTCTGAACCCTTTTCTGTACAAAAGCATAACATGTGGTGTTAGGGGCGCAGTACATTGTATACGCTCATTGTATTTGTATTAGGATTTCTTAAGGCGCCCTCAGGCACCTGCATAAATATGCCAATACAAATGGCGTAAACAACTATTTCCTGCGGAAGAACGAAATGTTGGTGATTATAAAGTTAAACCATCCCTCGTTGCTTTCTTTCGAAATGGTCGTTAGCTGTATATGATTGGTGTAAGCAGTCTTTGTCATGCATACAGCGCCAGCTTGTCACGCGAGGCAACAAATGACGTGAAATCGATCCATCGCGTAAAGAGCACTTACGCATGACCACGTAAAAAGGAAGAGAATATCCTATTTTCAATACGGCATGTTGTTTCGCATTGGTTCTTCGGCATTTCGAATTTTCTGTGTGCCACATAATCGCGTGTTTGTTGCATGACGTCCCGAAGCCGGAGAGCATCCCCTTCTAAATGTAATTCAAGTAGTCTATCTGCAGATAACATAAGCAACGGCTACATATAAGAGCTGGTGAGATGGATTATGAGTTTAATAAAATATTTCCACGTGCGGCATAACGGTGTTTAGTAGTCTCAACAAGTATGGACTCACAATTCTGTGAGTCCATACTTGTGGAGAAAAAGAGGAATATAGAAAAATTAGCAGCCCTGCACGTGTGTGCTCCTTTACTGTCCGACATCTATTTTTGGCTGTAGAAGACAATTCAAGTTGAGTGAAAAGCAACTATATCCCGACTCTTAACTAATACTCCAAAGTGCTAAAAGCCATGGTTTTTCACCTTCTCCGTGGTCCGCTGAGATCAAATTGTGGGGCAAGCTTCGAAGCTGAGCTTCCTGCTAAGCTCAAGTCGACTGCTTTATTTGTGACCACTTCGCAAACTGCCACTATAGCTCCAAGTTACCATAAGCAAGGCTGATCGGGCTCATCAGAAACTAAATCGGAAACAATTTTTTCATTTCAGTACGGAAAAAATAAGTATCAAGAACGATTCGCCACACTCGTCAGCTCGCAAGAACGAGACCGGCAATTGACCGGTCTCGTTTCTATCCGTAACTGTACCAAAAGGTCACAGCAGAATAAAAGCATGAACAAGTGATATAATATTATAGGGTGCCTGTTCAGCGCTCCCGTCATGTGCAATAAAATAGAGCACAAAACGCGAAAGCGTCGCATAGGCGATTCGCACCGCAAAGAGCCTACAAGAAAAATCATCACAGCGGTAACGTTGGCAAAGTTTCACTATGTTGTAGCATAGCCTCGTAACATTTTATTCTCCTCTAAGAACGTAATTGAGTTATTATTGTTGGGACAAAAAACTTCGCCTTACTTATTACTTCTTGGTTTCCCCTGTGTGCAGCCAAGAGTGACCACTGTCGAAAGTGGGGGGGGGGGGGGGCTCTACCCCCCCAAACTTTTCTCAGTAGGGGGTGGGCTCGAGCCCCCCTTGCCCCCCCCACCCGGCTGATACGCCTGTGCTAACCTGAAAAGTTATTGTGGTCCATGGCTCTTCAATAGGCATGGAAGAACTTCCAGGGTTTAGCAACAATTTCTCATGTGACTTGGTGAAGGCCCCGTTCCGAAAGCAATTCAGAACAAGACTAAAGCCACGTGTATATCGCAGTTTGTTTTTTATTTTGATCAACTCTGTCTTTTTTCCTGAAGGTGCTTCATAAATTCGCATTCGTTCGCCACGTTATCACGAACGCAGAAAATGACCTCATATTTCCCACCCACTTCCACACCCATAGATGTCTTGAAGGTTGTTCACATCCTTAAAGATGCCGGAAGGGATAAGCGGCTGTACAAGCAATAGAAGCAATCCGCCACGTCATCGGCAATGAACGTCACTTTCCTCTTCTTGTCGCGCTCTTCTCTTTCAATCTTTATTTTCCCCTCCCCATTCCGTGGCCGACGTGGAGCGGTTCTCCCATTTACAATTGCAGAAATAGCGCCTTTTTGCGTCCTGGAGCTCTCCTCTTCCAGCCGTTAGCAACATGTCAACGTATTGGAAAGAGATGGCTGGCATGTCTCACTTTATGACTGCAAGGTTTTTTTTTCATAAGTTTGTTACACTAAAAAGCTTGTTTGAACTGCATAGTTTTCCTAGGGGTCAACGTCACTCGGTAGCATGAATAATGATGTTAAACTGCGCTACAAAATAAATTTGCAGTTAAAGAGTGCCCGTATATGATAATCCCGTAAAGATCATCACCGGTATATCGAAAATAACTGGTTCGAATGCATGTGGTGTACGTCTCCAAACAGTAGAAAAAAAATAGGCTTCTATACAGGCACTTATATTCACATAGGCGCAAATGCGGAAAATAAGCAATTAAGGTACTATAAAAACACTTTGAAAGCCCATCCTCACCCATAATTTAGTCTAATAAGTCAATTTGGCACAATAGGAAAGCAAGGAACCAAATAGGCATTTGTCTAAAATCCGGTCTCAGGTAATTATTTGTGTATTACTTACTTTCACGAATATTTTTCTTTCACAATGATAAGTTGGCAGGCATTGTAGCTACCGACTTCATATATCAAGCTCTGACATCCCAGCCAGCTCGTGAGCGTGACTAACAGAGTGGCATGCTTTTTGAATGTCAAGGAGAACTACTGTGTAATTTGACATTTTCGCACATTCGTCTACACTCAATACATGTCATCATCATCAGCCTGACTACGTCCACTGCAAGACAAAGGCCTCTCCCATGTTCCGCCAGTTAACCCGGTCCTGTGCTTGCTGCTGCCAATTTATACCCGCAAACTTCTTAATCTCGTCTGCCCACCTAACCTTCTGTCTCCCCCTAACCCACTTCCCTTCTTTGGGAATCGAGTTAGTTACCCTTAATGACCAGCGGTTATCCTGTCTACGCGCTACATGCCCGGCCCATGTCCATTTCCTCTTCTTTATTTCAACTATGATATCCTTAACCCTCGTTTGTCCCCTAATCCACTATGCTCTCTTCTTGTCTCTTAAGGTTACACCTACCATTTTTCTTTCCATTGCTCGCTGCGTCGTCCTCAATTTAAGCTGAACCCTCTTTGTAAGTCTCCAGGTTTCTGCTCCGTAGCTATGTACCGGCAAGATACAGCGGTTATATACCTTCCTCTTGAGGGATAGTGGCAATCTACCTGTCATAATTTGAGAGTGCTTGCCGAATGTACTCCACCCCATTCTTCTTCTTCTAGTTACTTCAATCTCGTGGTTAGGCTCTGCGGTTATTACCTGCCCTAAGTAGACATAGTCTTTTACAACTTCAAGTGCACTATTAGCTATCTCGAAGCGCTGCTCCTTTCCGAGGTTGTTGTACATTACTTTCGTCTTCTGCAGATTAATTTTAAGACCCACCTTTCTTCTCTCTTTGTCTAACTCCGTAATCATGAGTTGCAATTCGTCCCCTGAGTCACTCAGAAATGAAATGTCATCGGCGAAGTACAGGTTACTAAGGTATTCTCCATTAACTCTTATCCCTAACTGTTCCCAGTCTAGGCTTCTGAAAACCTCCTGTAAGCACGCGGTAAATAACATTGGGGAGATTGTGCCCCCTGCCTTACGCCCTTCTTGATTGGTATTCTTTTGCTTTTTTATGAAGCACTATGGTAGCAGTTGATTCCCTGTAGATTTCTTCCAGAATGTTTATATATACTTCATCTACGCCCTGATTCCGCAGTGTCTGCATGACGGCTGATATTTCTACTGAATCAAACGCCTTCTCGTAATCTATGAAGGCTATGTATAGTAGTTCGTTATACTCTGAGCATTTCTCTATTACCTGAATGATAGTATGAATGTGGTCAATTGTTGAGTAGCCTGTTCGAAATCCTGCTTCTTCCTTTGGTTGATTGAATTCTGATGTTTTCTTTGCTCTGTTAGCGATTACCTTTGTAAATAGCTTGTATACAACAGAGAGCAAGCTGATCGGCCTGTAATTCTTCAAGTCCTTGTCATCTCCTTTCTTATGTATTAAGATGATGTTAGCGTTCTTCCAAGACTCTGGTACCCTTCCCATCAGGAGACACCTCGTAAACAGGGTGGCTAGTTTTTCTAACACAATCTGTCCTCCTTCTTTCAGCAGATCTGATGTTACCTGATCCTCACCAGCAGCTTTGCCTCTTTGCATGCTCTCCAAAGCTTTTCTGACTTCTTCTATCATTACTGGTGGGGTGTCATCTGGGTTCTGCTACATGTGACCATGTCTAATACCGTATCCATTGTGCAACGCCTTTGCCGACAACCTGTCGTGCAATTAGACAGCACTTTTGCACTTTTTCGTGTTCACACGACAACTGAATTTCACTGTCTACACTTTTTTATCAATTTCTAGAGGCAGCTTCCGGCTCTGTGCGGATGGAATAAATCAAGACATAGAGGGTTCTTTCCTGGTTTTCCCACTGCAATTCCACGAGCTAATGAACCGGACCTCTCAAGCTTTCGAACAGCGTGACACGTTCACGAAAGGCGCAAGTAGAAGACAGACCGCCTGGTTCTTCGATCTCTGGCTCGCGAACGCTCCGCCATCAGCAAACGACTGCGAATTTGACAGTGCCGTGCTCAACCTGCTGGGGTGTTCTTGGCTGAGGATTGAGTGGTTTTAACTTTCTGTCTTAGAGTCTGATTCTATAGTTTATCTGTTTCTGAGTCTAACCACATCCCTAGTGCTCATGTCAACTACTTCTCCTGGCCAGGCGCGATCCGCCTGGTCAGCGTCCCTGCCTTCTAACGAATTACCGCTAGACTCCTTTTTCCGCAGTGGTATCGACAGCATTCCTGCAGCACTGGTACCTACGAATGGAGGCTTCATCAGACTTTCAAACCCTCAGGTGGTTCAAAAGGAACTTAAGTCAACTTCAAATCATTTCCAGACCATCACAGATGTGCGCCCATTTGGGCGAGGAGGTATCGTGTGTAGGTCGCCGGATCAGACCTGCGTGCAGGATCTTCTCAAATGCACCTCCTTTACTGCTACCCCGGTGAGTGCTTTTATTCCGCCACACCTTGCATGTACCAAAGGCCTTGTACGGGGAGTCGACTCCAAGCTGAGTCCAGCTGAGACCCTAGACAGGCTCTCTGGAGCAGGCGTAATTTCAATTTACCGGTGTAATCGCCTAGTCGACAACCAGACGGTACCAACCGAATCTGTTATCGCGACATTTGTGGGCACAAAATTTCCGTCAGAAATAAAATTATGGCCACTGATCTTCCGAGTAGAACCCCTCGCTTCTCGTCCGATTCAGTGCAAGAACTGCTGGAGATTCGGCCACAGCGCGGGAGGATGTAAATCTAACGTTCGTTGTAGCACCTGCGGAGAGAGTCATCCTTCAAGCAATTGTACTGCAACAGTGGAAAAGTGTTGTCTCTGTGGGGGCAGTCACTGCGCCGACAACTCTGACTGTTCCGCTCGTTCCCGGGAGGTTCAAATTCTAGAAGTTATTGACCGCCGCCGCTGTTCTCGAAGGGAAGCCATCGACATAGTTAGAGACAGGGCTTTTGGATACTCTGGTATTGCAGCGCGCTGCACTTCCCGTATGGACTCAACCCTATCGCAGGCTATTGAATTTGCTGTGGAAAAGGCAGTGAGTAAGGCAATGGATAAACTAATATCTAACCTTTCCGACTGCTTAGTGCAAATTCTTTCAAGCCAGATTGGACAAACAGTACAGACTAGTACAGAACCTGCAGTATTACACATTACCAGTGACGCCACACTGCTACGCAATGTAGTGATGGACGAACTTTCTGCATCTGCAGGCAAGGCTAAGCAGCCAGGAACACAGGTGCACTTGGACCGACATTCACCTCGGCCGAGTACAAGTACTGATACAGATATGGAACTCGATATACGTTCTAATAAACATACCAGATCCCCTATTTTCACCGATCTCAAGTCCAAATCTAAACGGAATGAATCAGCTATTTCGCGTGAAGATGCTAACAAGGGCGCGACAGGCGCCTCTGCGGTGCGCTCAACACCATAGGTCAGTTGAGGGTACTACAGTGGAACTGCCGTTCTATATTCTCAGCCTCAACCGACTTACATTACTTTTGCAATAATTTTAATCTTGATATTATAATTCTCCAAGAAACTTGGCTTACACCAGATAAAAATTTCCATCTTGCTGGTTTTCGTTCTTTTCGATTAGATCGCCCATCACGTGGTGGTGGTTTAATGATCCTTGTATCAAGTAAATAATGCCATAGGGCGAAAATTTCTTTCAGAATGTTAGACTTGGATTGTGAATTATTAGCATTAGACTTGTGTATCTCCGGATACCACCCTTTTTCAATCGTAAATTGTTACTTCCCCTCCGGTGTGCAAAGCACGCGTTATCTTGACAGCGTTTTGGTAGCATGTAGAAAGGAAATCGTACTCACAGGAGACTTTAATTCACACCATTTGTCTTGGGGTATAAGGACAGATTCTTGTGGTAGGCGACTGTGGGAATGGACTATTGATCACAACCTTTCCTGTCTGAATAAACGTCGTGTAACATTTGTCCGAGGCCAAACTAGCTCAGTATTGGATTTAACGTTTTGCTCCAAAGCAATCAAGATTTCGTCATGGGCTGTTCTGGATTCGGCAACTAACAGTGACCATCTTTCTGTAGTTTTTGACATTACTTGTCCAACAATAACTTTAGATCAGCCAAAACGCACATACATCAACCATAGCAAATTTCAAGCCTGCCTCCGTTCGGCCATTTCCAAGCTTGGAAATGCCAGTACTAAGGAGATTGCATCTACGATTGGTTCAATGTTGGAGGGATCTAGAAAAAATTCTGAATTTTCTATTCCATCCAATAAACGATCCTCCTCTCGTTGGTGGAACGATGAGTGTACGCGCGATTATAGAAGACGAAAAGCCGCTTGGAAAAAACTTCTTAATCAGAGCCCAACAAACTGGAAAGACTATCAATTCCTTGCTGGCGTATTTAAGCGTACAGTGAAGCACGTGAAAGAAGAATACGAGAGTAGACATTTTGATTATCTTTCTAAATCAAAAAATAAGCGTGCTTTGTTCGCTTATCTTCGGACAAGAAAAGTACTACCAGAACCTTTAACGTTGCAGTCATGTGTCTTGACGCCAGTAGAAATGAAAACCTCTCTAGAAGACATAGCACAAGGTTTAGAACGCCGCTTCACTGCGAATTTTTCGGCTATTCAGTCCGTTCTGGTAAACTTGCATGAATTTCCAGAAGTTTCTTTAGCTGAATTGAATCAGACAGTATTATGCTCACCAAGGACGGCTCCCGGACCAGATGGGATTACGAACTCTATGTTGAAATGTTTACTCCAGGAATCGCCTAATCTTTTGCTACAACTAGTGAATTATTCTTTAGGGAATGCATGGATACCTCCAGAATGGAAACTTGCCAAAATTGTATTGTTGCTAAAAAATGAAAATGATGCATACACGTTGGATAACATAAGGCCGATCACACTGACATCACACTTAGTGAAATAGGTTGAGAGAATCATCAATATACGAATTAATGAACTTATTAACATGAGGTCTATTCTAAGTCCCTGTCAAATTGGGTTCAGGGCTGGTTGTTCAATTTGGGATGCCCACGTTGACTTAGAAAGTAGGCTTCAATTAGCTCGGCTGCATAAACAATATGCTGCTTTAGTTACCTTAGACATCGCTAAAGCATATGATACCGTGGAGCACTGTATTTTGATAGATCGATTAGAATACCTTGATTTTCCATCATACATAGTAGCGTGAGTTCACAATTTTCTCGCAGACAGGAAATTTTATTGTTTTAAAGATGGGTTTTCATCATCTACTCATACCCAAACGAGGGGAGTACCGCAAGGCTCGGTGCTTTCCCCAGTGCTATTTAATTTACTAATGAGCACCATCCCACGTAAACAGGATATAACAACTTATGTTTATGCAGACGATATCGCATTTTTTGCAATGGCAGATAACATTCAGACCTTATATGAACGGCTGCAGACTTACCTTAATATATTGGAGAGCTGGCTCGATGGCAATAGCTTTTTACTTAATCCGAGTAAATATGCCCTCCTTGTTTTCCCGCTGCAATACCCTGTGAACATCTCTCTGTCTTACCATCATGAGGATATACCACAGGTGGAATCTGTTAAATACCTTGGAGTAATTTATCACACATCGCTTAACTGGCAATCTCATATCGAATATATCGCCGGAAAAGGTGTGCGGGCCATTGGCATATTACGTAGGCTAAGCAACTACCGCACAGGTATGAGAAGAGACACATTATTAATGATATATCGCATGTATGTTCGTCCAATTTTGGAATTTGGTTGTGTGCTTTTCTCTGGAGTTCCAGCTTACAAGTTGCGGCCTTTAATTCTTCTGGAAAGAGAAGCTTTGCGCTTATGCCTTGGCCTTCCCAAAACAGTCGCCAACAATGTGTTGTATCTCGAATCGAGGGTCCCTCCGCTTTCTTGTAGAATTCGCCTTCTGACTGTTCAGACATTCTTAAGAATTTATGAATCACCATTACGACATTCAGAAACAGCCTTTATTTCCACCCCGGAATCATTTTTTTGCTGCTAGATGGCCGCGATTTCACACGCCACAAATTATATTTGTGCAAAATTTACTGGAGCCTCTAAACTTACGTATATGCGACATCATGCCGAGTCGTTATAATTCAGCCCCTGTGGAAATTCAATTCGACGACATTTTTCCTAGTAATGCCAAATTACTTCCCCATAATATTTTGAATGGTTTACTACAAGATCACCTGCGCCGTTATACAACGAACGTTATTATTGCTACAGACGCATCGCAATACGACGAAAAGTCCGGGGTTGGTATTTTCAGCCCGATTTTAAATTGGATTTATTCCCTTCGACCACCTGATTTCATACCCGTTTTTGTGGCTGAGTTTCTGACAGTAGTGCTCGCCTTACGCAAGCTAGATACAGCAATTACATCAGCTGTCATAATAACAGATTCCCTATCTCTCTGTGCAGCACTTTCTGTTGGTGCTGATAATCAGGTAACAAGGGCGTTCCGTGTAGTAGTACCTGTGCATTTGAGAAAAGTGCAATTGGTTTGGGTGCCTGGACATAAAGGTTTGTTTCTGAATGAAATAGCTGATTCCTTAGCTAAGGCGTCAATCAGCGAACCAATTCTACCGCTCTGTCCATCATCCGCTTATGTGACCGCTGCTCGATTCCGCAGACGTACGCTTATGCAAGTCTTTAAAGGTTCAGCACTAACAAACTCGACAGAATATCGGCATTTATTATATCCCTGGCGAAGAGACTTTTGCCGCACTCGAAAACAAGAAGTAGCTATCACAAGGCTGCGTTGCCGGGTGCCAAATCTAAATTTCTATAAACACAGGTCTGCTCAGGCACCTTCGCCACTGTGCGCATTCTGTGATGAACTGGAAACAATAGATCATTTCTTTTTGACCTGCAGGTGGTTTAACACATTACGAAAAACCCTATTAGAAATACCTTTGCGTGGCATTGGTATGGACTTATCTCTGCCTGTCATTTTGTCTTTTGGAGCTTCCATTTCTGGTTTCTCTAATGGCACAGTATGCGCGGCCGTCCGGGACTATATTGATGAAACTAATAGGTTGACTAATTAACCAGTTTCATTATCTTAACATGTCCACATAATTATATACGTATAAAATCAGATTATTGGTCTATTCTAAGAATAAATTTGTTTATGTAAATATTTCTATGCATTACATTAAGCACCACACTTGCCTATAGGCTATCGGTAATCTTTCTGCTATACCTCCATCATTCTAAATCTGAACAGTAAATTTTAAAGCCACTCAATTCTTGGCCAATCCCCCACAGTGGGTATGCGCCACTAACAATAGGTGAACAACAACAACAACAATAATGCCTATAAATCAGGAAGAGTATCAGATATCTGGATATCACTGATATCTCTAGAAGTTCCATTCTCCATGCTAGCTTGGAAGAAGGACATAGATGGGAAGATGCAAGAAGGACATATAATGGAAGAAAAAATCGTAGCATATCCACCAATTGAATGATGGCGAATGGTCTAAGCGCGAGAACTACTTATTCTGTTAAAACCACGTAGACGTAGACAGTTCAAACCACGTAGACAGTTCAAACGTTTCTGTACGTTTCGTCTATATACGTGGTTCAAAGCGGATAAGTGATTTGATTGGGTACGTATCAGAAGCTGTACATAACACCTTCGGCGTTCTGCAGCCGCTTCCCACGCTATAGATGCCTCCTGGTCCACTTGAGAGCGTCGACGTGCCGCTGCGGATTTGCGAGCCCTCACAGCCTCAAGGTCCACTTGTCTGCGCTGCCGTCTCGCTGAAGCTTCGCGAGCCCTCAACTTTAGGTCAGCATGGAGGCGCTGCTATTTCGCTGCAGCTTCACGAGCCCACAACTTTCGATCTGCTTGTCTGCGTCGCCGTGCTGCAGCCGGTCTGCGAGCTCTCAGCTACATATGCAGTTTTGCCAACTTGTCTTCCTTTGTCTACGCTGTCGAAAAGAAAGCGATCGCATGCTGGTAGCAAGCGGCACGGCAGTGCCCTATAGCGGTTCCACTCAAACCCAGAGCACATGGCGGGGGTGAACGTTCCATTGTTTTTGCTGTCGCAGAAAGAGATCGCGCGCGTAGAGGGAGCACGAGCTACAGTGCCTGTCACACCCATGAAGACACAAGGCCGGACCCTAAGGGGCTTCGCCCCTAAACAGGTTATGCACGAGCTGTATAGAAGATACTTGGATGTTCTAGGTGTCGGCTCGGGTCCTAATTACGCGAAATTCTTTCAGGTGCCTAAATCCCCCGGTCATTGCCCTTCCAGGACTTCTCGCAAAGACGGCAGCAGTCGAGCGGCTGCGCAAAAACGGAGGCGTCATCAGGTCCAGCGTCACGCGAACTGTTCCGCTCCTGACCGATGAGCTGCAGGTCTCCGTTCCCGATGCCGCTCAGCTGCTGAGGTGCTGCTGCCGACGCAATGCGGGAGCGGCGAAAACACGAACGCATACATAATTGCGCAACATTAGCGTCACATATAACAGTAATTCGAAGTAAAAAAAGTAAAACGCACGCACATTTCGCTTGTGTGTTTTATTTCTCCCCACTTTCAACCAGAAGATTACACAAATTACACATGTCCCATCATGTAATACTCGCATTGTTATGCGCTACTGCAAGTGATGTCAAAGCACCAATGTCTACGTAGAGGAGTGACGTCATAGTTCTGATAACTACGCAGGACCGTTCCTTAAGTTACGTCATCACCTCTACCTAGAGTCGCACACCTGCGAGGACCAGCGGCATTCAATTTGAAAGTTCTCAACTTTCCGCAGATATTTGCACTGACTCATCTTTGACAATGATGGCCCTATTTTCGCAAGGCAAGACAGTTCATGAAGGTCAATGACGTATACCTTGACAACACAGCCACGTGAATGCAGACATCCTCTGGAAGCTCGCGAGACGGGAGCCCTTCGATCAACTTCGGCTCCCTAGTGACTCGCCCTTCAGGACGACGGGCACGGGTTCGCAATGCCTGGATGTGCGCAAAAATAAAAACACCGAAAGCCCACCGACTATAGTCAATGGTATATCTTCATTTATTGCAAGATTTTTGCGTCAATGACACCTTGGAGATTCATGAGGCCAGTGGTACATATATTTGTCCCCACACCAATGCTGTAGGTACAGCCTTTTGAAGCAGCAGGAAAATAAAACGCAGGTGTAAAATACCCGAAGGAAGGCGGCTTCGAATAAGCTGAACGCTGATCATCCAAACTATTCCTCTGAGCACGAGCTGCAGCATCCGCTGTGTCCAGCTACATGTGTACAGATCCAGCTGTGTACTTACCTGCCCAATAGAACTTCTCTATGGCGTTTTATATAATTCGCGAGGCCAGGATACAGCGCTCCATTGGTAGGGTCTGCCAAGGAGACTTTAAGAACGCAAAAAAACGTGAAAACGGGACATCGCTACAAGACATTTTGCAGCGAATTCAACGATGTAGCAGAATTAGCGATCACCTTAACCACTCATTCGTTAATTATATGAAAGCCACTAGAAGCTTCTAAATGCTGATAATGGTCGTGTTTCGACTGAGCATATTTAATGTTTGGCGCGGGCGGGAATGCATTGAATATAGAAAAAAACAATGACCACATCTAGGGTATAGGCATCATCATCATGGAAATTTGTTGTGAACTAAAGGGAAGAAGACCCGGCAGCCATGGCGTCGGTCTCGTTTTCTTACATACGTAACGCCCTCTGGTCCCGCAGCTGTAATTGTACGGTGTAACTCAAGATCACACTTCAGTTCGTCTAAGCTATACTCACAGTCTGGTTGAGGATGTTGTGACCGAAAAAACGCACGCACCTTTTGGCTGGTAAGTGGTTTGGAACACGCAAGCTGTGGGCATGTAATACTGATTTGCGTTTTCGGTTATATCACGCAACATTATTTGTTAGCGAAATCTGCTTTCTGGGTGTTTCAGGATATAGCCAGAGGTCGAAATGGATGTATGTGGGTGATGGAGCACCTGAAAGACTTTGCTCAATATTTCTGTTTAGGATAAAAATGAAGACCTTAATTTCAACAATAAAAGATAAGGGAACAGCGGAAAGTTGTCCAACATATTAGCTCTGCAGTTTTGTTACTATCATTTTACACATAGTTTTAAGATCGAGCGCGCCTGTGAACATTCAGCAGCTCTATATCAAATAAATGATATTTTCTTGTTTCAGGAAACAATACAATAAACCACACCCATGTATAGTATGATACATCTAGTTAAATTTTATTCAGCAAGAATTAAAAACAAGGTTATATTCCAAGCCTCAATATAGAATAAAATCAACGCTTTTATTCGCAGAAAGTTAGCCACTTTCCGAGAGTTTGTTGCATTAATTGTACGCCCAACTCAAACATGCGCGACAATGTCGAGCTAGTATGCATCGCAACTCCGAACAACTACACTGGGTGGGGTGCGGGGATAGCATCATAGGAGAGCGATTTTTGAGGCTCCCTGTAAGTTAAGTGGACGCACACAGTTTTTCTGCCGTCCTCGTAAAATGTGGTGGATCGCTACATATGGCGTAGGAGCAAGACGAGTGTGTGTGTGCGCGCAATTAGCATTTAAATACGAAGCATATCGTCATCAGCAGCAGCAGATTGATAACGCCAACTGCAGGACAAAGGTCTCTCCCATGTTACAACAATAAAGTTGGTCCTTTTCTTGCTGCTGCCTCTTTGTACCCGCAAACTTCCTAATCTCATCTGCCCACCTAACTTTCTGTCTCCCCTCACCCGCTTGCCTTCTCTGGGAATCCGGTCAGTTACACTTAATGAACAGCGGTTATCCTGGCTACGCGCTACGGGACCAGCTACTGTTCATTTCTTCTTCTTGATTTCAATTACGATATTCTTAACCACGGTTTGTTCGGTGAACCAGTCTGCTCTATTCCTGTATCTTTGTATTACGCATACTATCTTACTTTCTATTGCTTTTTGCGTCGTCCTCAACTTAACTTGAACCCTCTTTAAATGCCTCCAGGTTTCTGCTCCGTATATAAGTAGCGGCGAGATGCAGCTGTTTCATACCTTCCCTTGAGGGATAGTGGCACTCTACCATTCATAATTTAAGAATGCTTGCTGAACGTACTACAGCCCATTTTTCTCTTCTAGTTACTTCATTCTCATGCTTTGGCTCTGCAGTTACTACGTCTCCTAAATAGACGTACTCTTTTAGAACTTCAACGGCACTGCTACCTATCTCGAAGCATCTTATGGTCGAGTTCAATCCGGTGTGCGGCATGACCACCCTTACTGTACATGCTCATTCCCTCCCCTTCTTTCTCCTCTCCTACATTCCTCTCTCTCTCTCCACGCAATAGCCACTCAAACAACTCTTGCTAGCAAGTTTCTTTATAATAAAAATGTGATTTCCCACGTGCAGTGGGAATCGATTATATGCGAAGCAGGAATGTGGTAGGTTGATATGTCACTTTAAAACCAGCAGCCAGCACAACGTGAAAGGCGAACCTAAATTGAGCCGAACATGACTGATATGTCTTGGTTATCATGTTTGGATGTGTCATTTACTTTCATCGTCCATTCACGTCACGTGATATGTGGAGCAGGCGAAACGGCAGCGAGCACAGTACGAGCGTAGAATGTAGTCATGTTTTACACACATACATATCATGATTATCATGTTTGGACGTGTCATTTATCTTCGTCATCTATTCACGTAAAAAATACCAAATTCGGTATATGCGGAGCTCCTTAAATGGACGCGAGCACGTTGTGACCGTAGCATGTAGTCATGTTGTTACATGACACGCATGTCATGATTCTCATGTTTGCACTAGTCATATACCTTCGTCGTCCATTCACATACCGTAATACGAAATTTTGTATTTGTGAAAAGAGCAAAATGACTTCGAGTGCACCATGAGCGTTGCATCTAGCCACGACTTAGATGTCATGCATGTCATTATTTTTCAGTTATGGTCTGTCACTTGCGTTGGCCATGCAGTGGTGTCATATCATGCCAGTTCTTCAATATTTCATGCGAACGAATCCACCTCTAGCACATGAATACAATGAAAATTAGATCACGGCATTCATGACATACTTGTCATGATTTTCATGTTATGACAAGTTACTTATGCTTGTCATACCATCATGTTGTTCAACACAAATTTTGGTATTGATACCATGATCGAAACGGCCAGGAGAGCTAAACGTCGTAGGCGGCTAGATAGAGATAGATAGATAGATAGATAGATAGATAGATAGATAGATGGATGGATAGATAGATAGATAGATAGATAGATAGATAGATAGATAGATAGATAGATAGATAGATAGATAGATAGATAGATAGATAGATAGATAGATAGATAGATAGATAAGCTCAAAGTTGCCAAAGTTCACAAAGAAATGGCTTGCATTTAAAAATTTTAATGGGAGTGGAAATCGTATAAAGCTCTTCCGATAAAGTTTTTGTAGAAGCACACTTAGCTGGGCTAGTTGGTACTCAATGAGGATGTTTCAGTGCGACAAGAACAAGGAAAAATGTAAGACCCCCGAAGCATGGGGCTATGTGATATTGAATATATGAGTATATGATTACCGTGTACTGGAAAGTTCAACCATCTCGTCTGTATTAACATCGCACAGTGCACGCACCCTTAGCACTTTGCCTTCATCGAAATGTGAATGCCGCGGCAAGGATCTAACCTGCAACTTTCGGGTCTGCGGCCGAGGACCGAGAACGCGGAAGGTCAACAAGATGCCGGTGCTAACGGACGCACGCACCATCGATAACGCTGGAAAGTTCGATGAAGCACGTGTAAAAGCCGACGCTTTTCGGAGACTATCAGATCATGGATAAAAGACGATTGTGCTGAATACTACCTGTGCACCACGTTTAGTGCTTGTATTTTGTATGTTTATTCTCCTCGGCATAAGCACGCTCAGTAAGGAGTTCCGTATTACCCAGCTCTGCCGCTTTCTGCACCGTTAAAACATCGCGACAATAAATTAAAGTATTAAAGGAGGAATAGCAGGCGAAAAATCACAGTTGTTGTTGCACGTGGCTCAAGATCGCTTTTCGGAGACGGGTGTAAATCTTTCCAGGAACTTCCAACCTTCGCTTGAGCTCGCAATGTCCTGAGCTGTGAACATCCGTCTTTTTTTATGCTCCACCACACTTAGCAGTACCTCAAACTCCAGCAAGATGTTTTCTGCGCACCTATACGGCCATCTTGGCAACACCGATAACACGTCTTTTGGCGGCTGTGGTGTACGCACGAGTTGAATATGTTTTCCCCCATAAAACCCTCTACTCACGATGTACACGTACGCGGGTTTAACGATTTCTTCGGCGCCTGCTTGATATGGCTCGTGCACGTAGCCTCGCTGGGTCGATGGTCCCGAGGGTCGTAATAATGCAGAGTGCAAACGCGCTTGTCTTCACACCCCACGTTATATATGACCTCGCACCGTTGCACCAAAACATACGCAGCTGATTAGCGCCGTCGATTCTGGCGCCTTTTTTTTTTGATCCACCTATTCCCGAACTCAAAGGCGCGCCTTGAAACGCGAGATGAGCCATTAAAATTACGCATGAAGCAAGGAGTGGCTGGCCGCTAGAACGTCCGCCTTCGCTCAGGCATGCGCTAATGCCTGCGCATAATCCACGTCGAAGTGGAGGTGCTCTGAAAGTATAACGACGTAGGTGTTACTGCTGCCTTGATAAGAGCCGTAAAATTGCCGGTGCTCAAGTGTTATAAGCAGCAGAATCCCTTCCGCGGTAACTCGAGCCTCACTCACAAAGCACGGTGACCTTAGTGTTGTTCACTTGTGCTAAGCATGCGTTCCCCTTAGTTACTTTCTTGCTGAGAGCATCTTGACATCAGTTAAGTAAAAAAACAGGAAACATTTGATGAGGTGTAGAATGTTACACTAACTAATGGCTATCGATCATCAGCCACCGCCAAACTTCAAGTGGTGCATTATGGAAGAGGACGCATTATATGCAACCACATTACAACGACATCCGCAATAACATAAATGAAATGATTATGGGATGCTCTCTTTATACGATAGTCTGGTGCAACGCGGGTTTATGAAAAACGTGCTCCTGAAGCTGGATGCATGAGAAACTACATGGTCAATGGCATAAAATTGCGCCACAATACAGAAGGCGTGATACCAGCAACATCAAAAAACGTCAGACATTTGTTATACCTCTAAAAGACTAATTGATTTTATAATCTTCTTGACGTGGTTTTACGCAGACTACTGCAATCCTGAAAACTGAACTTGAAGTAGGATCAGCTAAGTTGTCGCAGTATTGAAGTATAGAAGCGTGCCGCCTAGAGAGTGCGCAGCGCGTTAGTGCTCGCACAAACTTTG
This sequence comes from Rhipicephalus annulatus, assembly GCA_013436015.1. NCBI lineage: Eukaryota > Metazoa > Arthropoda > Arachnida > Ixodida > Ixodidae > Rhipicephalus > Rhipicephalus annulatus. The sequence goes on along the minus strand of WOVY01010284.1, from coordinate 361,698 downwards.
ATAATACCCTACTAAAAATCCTTGGTTGCTGGAATCGTTGGTGAATATGGGGAAAAAATACTGGATATATTAGAAAAAATATTGGGTGGAAGCTGTAGAGGTAATAATGGCTCATGATGGCGAGAGTGGAAAAAATGGTGGCAGATGGTGGCGGTGGAGGCGAGTTAGTAGTGGTGACAGTGGAAAATGCTGGCTTATGGCGGCGATGCAAAACGTGTTTGGTGGATGGCTTGGCGAACAGGCTGTATCACGGTGGCGTGAAGGAAGCTTGCTAAATGATGGTGGCACGATGAAAAAAAAAACGCCAGACCTGAGCAGCAGGCGCAGCACAGTCAGAGCGAAAGCTACAAAAGTGGCCTTTCCGAGCCTTTTTTAAACACTCATTGGGTAACTACTGCAAGCACATTTGCTTGATACCCACTAGGACATTTATAATAAAAAATTTTGGGTTGTAGGCCGGCATTCGTTATGCTATTTTACGTCATTCTTCTAAGAATTGTCATATCCGCTAAACACTTGCTAGGAATTTTGAGTCAAGGTTCATTCAATAGCTGACGACGATAAGAAATTATGGCTGAAGTAGCTATATTTATTTATGTGGTTATTTAGCTGCTAATATGGCAAATAAATAAGCATGGGCGCTTGAGATGCTTCGTAGATTCACCAATAAACGTTCTCGTTCCCGTCGTGATATCCTGGTCATGATATATTGTATGTATATTCGCCCAATATTGGGGTTTGGCTGCATCTTGTTTTTTAGAGCACCCACCTACAAAATTAGACCACTGGTACTACTAAACGTGACGTGTTACGTTTATGTCTTGGGCTCCTCAAGTTTGTCGCAATTATTATATTATACGAGGGAGCACGCCTGCCTTCTCTTCGTGCTAGGTTCGAAATACTAGCAGTTCGAACCTTCGTAAAAGTATATGCAACCCAACAGAGGAGGTCTCAATATGTTTTCATTATTCAGCTGTCGTCCTTTTTTAACCAACAGTAGTCTAGATTAAGGCGACCACAGGTCATCGTCGTACAAAAGCTCTTGGAAACATTACAAGTTAACCTTCGTTAAGTAATGGTACTAAGAACACATATTCAAACAATGAAAATAGAACTTGACAATATATTTCCTGAAAATTTGCAAAAATATTCACAGTATATACCTAAAGGTCATTTTAATAGACCACCTGGCAAGATTAGAAATAAAGATTGTAATTTCAACTGATACTTCAGTTTGCGAAGAGAAGGCAGGAGTCGGAATCGCATCTTCAATGTTGGGTTGATCTTTTCAAATTGTTTACCCGATTTTACATCTGTTTATCAAGCGGAATTACTTGCAATTCTCTTAGCATTGCCAAAATTGCCTCAATCAATAACAGACGCTAATATTCTTTCTGACTGCCTGTCTGTGTGTAGTTCATTAACTGCACCGAATATGTCCAATGCTTTAAAAGTATCTTACGCCCTTGCCCCAAGATATTTACGACTCATTCGCATGGTGTGGATACCAGGGCATTAAGGTTTGGGCCTAAATGAATATGCAGATGCACTCGCAGTGGCCTCACAGAATTATCCCATAGTTTCTATATTGCCGACGCTAGCATTTATCGCCGTAGCACGCTTTGAAAAAATTGTCATATCAGATTATTTTGAAAAATCTTGCTTGGCAACAACTGATTTTTCTCATCTTAAGTACCCCTGGAAACATTGATGGTGTTCTTCTAGAATGGTGGAGATATCAATTATGAGACCACGATTCCGAGTCCCCCCCCCCCGAGGTTTTATCTACAGAGCTCCGGTCTGGCGCAGTCTCCCCTATGCCTACACTGCATCGAGAGTGAATCCCTTCATCGTTTCTTCTTAACATGCAGGTTAAATACAAATTAAAGGAAGAGACTGTTAGAAGAACCTCTCCGTAGCTTGACTCTAAATTTAGCTCTTCCAGTGGTCCTTTCCTTTGGAGCAACTGAAAAGCGATTTAGCCACAAAGCAAAGCGTTTGCGAGCCCATATGTGATTTTCTAAAGACAACAAAACGAATAGAGTGTTAAACTGAGGCATAGATTCACTTTATTTCAAACCATATTAGCTTGTTCGTTTTTGTTACCTCTATTTATTTCATTTCTAATCTATCGCTTACCAATTGGTTCTTTGTTTAAACTTCGCTGTCTAAATAACCCAGCTGATAAAACGATTCCACCTCACAAATGAGGCACCATCCGTTTCATGGCCCATCCCCCATGGTGGGTTGCGCCAAGACTCTGAGGAACAACCAAACACTGTTAATAGCTGAACAAAAAGAAGTTTTTTTTTTGTGATGGGTTGGAGCATTGGACGACCCATTCGTTACGCTATTCGCACTGTGCGATGACTGCTTGTTCTTTCGATGTTTTAAAACGCTTTAGCAGTCATACAAACGCGACTGTTTCCCTGACATCAAGCCTACCTAAGGCAACTTTGCGAACAAGTACCAGGCAAAGCTGCAGGCCCAGATGGCCTTAGCGCGGTATTTTGCATAAGATATCAAGAACTCCCCATTCCTTTCTACCAGGCACTTTTTAAAGAAGCCTATCAACTTGGTGAAGTTCCTCCTTCCTTTATCAGAGCCCCAGTACTTTATCGGTGAAAAGTACCGACAGTGAAGTTTTAAAAAGATTAACTGGACAGGGGCCTTGTTTTTATTTAACGTTGATTATAGGATATTTGCGAAAAACCTTGCGAACAGGTTGTGAACAGTGATTACTAAAGGTGTAGGCGCCCATCAAACATGTGGAATAAGAGGCCGCTCTATTCAGACGAATATCTATGTAGCGCGATCAATCTTAGTGTCCATTGACGATAGCATGAATAAGGTAGCTCTCCTTCAGTTTGACCTTTCTCAGGCTTTCAATAGTGTGTGACTTGACTAATCGTATCGGCTTCTCAGACATCTCCAGTTAGAATATGTACTACACAATGTCAAACTACTATGTTATAAAAAATGCACCTCAAGAAGTATTGTGAGTAGCACGCTTTCAGGTATAATAGGGGTAAATTTATCAGAACGTCAGGGGTGTCCGCTTTCGCCTTTACAATTAGCAGTATACTTAGAATCACTTTGTTGAAATGTACTGCTTAATTCATGTATTAGATTATATAGATATTAAGCAGAGAAAATCAAAGTTCTAACTTACGCAGATGACACTTCTTTCTTCTGCGTGGATAAACCGAGTCTTCAAAAAGCAGTAAAGACTATTATGTGTTTTGTGAAATTTTGAAGCTAATATAAATTTTGATAAACCCGTAGGGTTTGGCTAGACACGTGGGCACTAACTTTCTCGGTTTTTGCAAATGATTGTTGGAATGGAGCTCCAGTTCATTATCTCGGTGTGTCTCTTGATAACTGCCGTAACAGGGGCCCTGATTGGACGTCCGCCATAACCACCATACGTCTAAACGTGTTAACTTGGCAAGAACGGGATCGTTCCGTTTCTTTTTTTAGAGCTGAAGCATGCAACATTTTCCTTGCATCAAAGCTTCTCTACATAGTACAAGTATTGCATTGCTCTCACGTACATATCCAGGCATTTCGCAGGATATTTGCCTGCTTCATTTGAAATTCGTCATGGCAAGCCAAGTGAAGAGACAACCATATTCTTTCGCTTGAGAAAGAAACTTGGTTTTGTGCATTCGTTTGTACGACAACTGGTGAGGCAATTTTCTTACCTTAAGTATGTGTGTCCCTCCTTCTTGTTAACTATTATCCGGAATCTCTTTGCTCACCACCTTCTTTTTCTTTTTGTCACGACGAGAGTGGCTGAAAACTCGCAATTGTGGAGTTTCTTGAAAGGGATTCTGGAAGCCATGCAGTTTTTGAAAGCCAGATTCACTTTAGAATATCTATATAGTGTAGAAAGAACGACACTGCTGCACTTGTCAGCACCCTTTCCCTTAACCTGTTTACCGACAGCAATATTTATCTCGAACTGGTCATGATGCGTTCTACCATGTGCATAAATTGTGTATATCAGCAGCAGCAAAAACATTTTTCTTTAAGCAACACAATTCCACATTACCTGTAAAAACGTGGCTTCAGGAAAAAGGTGTATACGTGCCCTAGTCTGTGTAACGGTCCTGAAACAATCGAGCATTGTTTTATTCATTCCTGTGATGCGTGTCATTTCTGGGACATCCTTAAGAGAACCGTCCAAAATTCCTATTACAGCTCATGGTGGTAAGTTCTTGCCGTTACAAAAGGCCATTAACAGTAGGTGCCACACATTTATTTATTTTACTGTGCCTTTATTCATTATGTAGGATCCGCATGATTGACAGACATGCTGAGCCAGCTCGCTCAAGAAAGTCTGTTTTCCGAGAAGAGGCAGCCAATGTACGTAGTGTTGTAGCGACTTTCAACATTGTTCAGGAGTGGCTTGGACTTCAGGACATGCGTGTTTGTTTACTGGACTTTTCAAGGTTCATTGTATTGTAGTAAATTGTGTCGTCCGCGTGTGTGCACGTGAGCATGATTTCGAAACGATTGATTGTATAGGTGTATACCACATCAATTGATTGCATTATTTCCTGCATTAAAGACAAAAAACGCCGGCGTGCCTCAGTGGTAAAATACTGGGCTGGCATCCAGCGGACCCGGTTTCGAGCCCCACTTTGTCATTGGTACTAAATTTTTTTAGATGCGGAAGAATCTTATACTCGCGCCTTGTAGTGCGCCATCCGCGCCGTCCGCACCGCTTCTCGAACATTCGACAGCTGACGCGCGCGCATGCGCTGTCGCGCCGTCGCCCACCATCTGTGCCGCGCGCGCTTCTCCTTCGAGAACATTCGACAGCTGACAGCGCATGCGCCGTCGCGCCGTCGCCATCTGTGCCGCGCGCGCGCTTCTCCTTCGAGAACATTCGACAGCTGACAGCGCATGCGCCGTCGCGCTGTATATATACTCAAGGTCGGCGCTCGCTCGCTCAGTTGCCACTCGTCCGTTGGTTTGTACGGCGCGTCGACGTCCGAAGTCGCCGTGAAATGAATGCCAACGAATCCACAAACAGAATGATCGACGTCCCTTCGACCAGCGTTCAACAACGCGCCAACGGCGAGCACTGCGTTGCTACCGTCTGTGGCGTCGACGTCATGACGATGTACCTCGCGCCTAACCTCTCTCGTGCCGCCGTAGAAAAGTACGTCGACGAGGCCGTGCAAGATTACAGAAAACAACAACCGCAACATCGACCGTTCATGCTAGTTGGCGACTTCAACGTCGACGTCATCAAGAACGATTGGATAGTCGAATACATGGCGTCGCGACACTCGCTGAAACGCGCAACGCACGACGACTGCAAACGCCACCAGCCGACCACCATTCGCGGAACCTGCATCGACCACGTCTTTGCAAATTTCGACCTACGACCGATGCAACCCGATCCACTCACTCTTTACTTTACCGACCACAAAGCCATCGTCCTCAAAGTTCGTCGCAATAAATAAAACACCACCCTTTCGCATACGTGCCGTACGTGTTCACTCATTTAACACCCCATTTCACAACCACGTTAACCAATTTAGCCATCGACCCAAGTAAGTCACAATTTAACACCCGTTAACCAATTACATGCTTCCGCATCCTCCTCAGTGTTCCCCCGAGGGAAGCTGCGGGCAATTTTTTACTAATTTCACACGATGTGGTTACGAACACCGGTGGTGGTGGCGGCGGCGGCAGACAACTACGGCACTGTGCGAGACACGAGTTGTGGTCGTATGACAGCTTTTGCTGTAAAAGCAAATGGCGGTATGTGAAATCACTTATTTGTAGTGTTTCAATCTGGAAGCCGCAGAGCAATATGTTTATGGTCGAAAGAAACCAACGCTGGTTATAACGCTTTCTAGCACGTTTTTTTTTCTTCCTGCGGTATCAACAAGGCTTCAACTCACAGCAGTTGTTTGCTGCAGCTATTGTACAGAGTGCAGGTAACGTAAAGATGCTTAATGGGAATGAGTCCTCATGTTTTATTGTTCTGTGTACTACATTAAGAACACTGAAGACATTAACACAGTCTAGCGGAAGAACATGCATCAGCTGAAAGAGTTGTTTTGCACTATCTGTCCTGTCCGAAAAGGTAATGATCGTAAGCACCCTCTTTTGTAGGTGGCTGATTGATTTCAAGTAGTTTTTTATGTACGTAGTAGCTCAAGCGACATTGTACGAATACAAGGTATAGGATGCGTAGATTCATTGCGCTAAACCATTCGTGGGCTTTTACAAATGAGTGACATTCATATGCTATCTTAGAGCTTGTCCTTTCTATGCGCAATTTCTAGTGGTCGGATAGGCAGGATTTCAGAAGGTGATAAATTTTGCCACGGAAGCCATAATCATGAAGCTTACTTAAGTAGTGGTTGACATAATCGAAAGCTTTGCTTACATCTAGAAGAAGAAGAAGAAGACGGTGTTTAATGAGACGAAGGAGAAGAGGTCGGCCTTGAAAGCGGGTTTCTGGCCTGCTACTGCACACGGTGGTAAGGGGAAAAGGGAAAGAAAGAGGATGGTATGATGAGGGGTGATTTTGGTATAGCACAATGAGTCACTGCACACAATGTCTCGTTCGGTGTAGTACACGCACAACAGTCTCTACATTAGCAGATTCTCTAGAGACGGGATTCTAAACCTGTCTTGCTTAATAATGTGAGCCGACCCCTTAAACTGCGTTGAGCGCGATCCACACGTTCCCAAACACCCAAAAGTTTCCCCTTCGAAATGGATCGGCAGTCTAGGTCATCTGTGAGGCACTTAAGAGATTGTCTTTCAACTGTGTGTAAAAAGCATACACACAGGATGTGATTAATGGTTTCTGGCGTGTTACATGAGTTGGTTGCGGTTAGGATTTTGCTCTTGCCCTATCATGCATACATATCGTCGCGTGTACACAACACCCAGCCGCAGTCTATGTAGTAGCGTTTTTTGGTCTCTCCTTCGTCGGAACGGAAGGCGAAAAACACGACACGTCAAGCCTGTAAATGCGCTTGCCCGGAGCATTCCATAGTCCTTGCATAGATGTCTTCATACCTTTAGACAGCAAGTGATGTCGTATCGGGAAAAGTGAATCGATATCACTTCGTCACTTGTGTGTTGCTTACATCTAGGAAAATCTAGATGGCAATCTGTTTGATGTTTAGGGCTCTGCAACTTGTTCAGAAAATAATGAAGATTATTAGAGACTAGAAACACTTTCAAGTGTCTTAATAAAGTACAATTTCACCATCCTCAGAACACCATTCTTATTACGACACGACGCTTGGTAAGTGAGAAAACCCGCGAAAACAAACTGTGAGTGGAGACGCCACCTTGAGATTCCCGCACCAGACACTGCGACGTCATAAACTTGAAAGGCGTTTACTAGGTGCTACGTATCTTCTAGTCGAAAAAAATTGCAGAACATTGCCATCGGTGAGTGCCTTAGACATTGCATACAAAGGTTCAATAAATTTCATCCAGCTAATGTCACAAATAACGAAAACAAATTCGCAGCACATCCCCGGAGAGAATGATGATAAGTGGGGCGTAGCGTCCGTCCGTTCATGCTTCTATTCGTACGTTCGTCTGTCCATCCATCCGCCTGTCTGTCTGTCTTCTCATCTATCCTGATTGATGATATGTGAGGTTTAACGTCCCAAAACCACCATATGACTATGAGATGCGCCGTAGTGAAGGGCTCCGGAAATTTCGACCACCTGGTGTTCTTTAATGTGCACCCAAATCTGAGCACACGGGCCTGCATTCTCGTCCACCTGTCTGTCTGTCTGTCTGTCTGTCTGTCTGTCTGTCTGTCTGTCTGTCTGTCTGTCTGTCTGTCTGTCTGTCTGTCTGTCTGTCTGTCTGTCTGTCTGTCTGTGTTACTGTACATCTGTCCGTCCGTCTGTCAACTACACAAAATCGCAAACTATACGACGGAAACCACTAATGTAATCTAGTGATATTATATACAAAGACATATACACACAACGCTATCTATTGAGCCTCTCCGTAGCTGACATAGAGAAGGTTCCGTAGAGAACGACCCACTGCCTAAAGAGCTTCACTCCTAAAATGTATTGTGGAATTTCTAACGTCAAGCGTGGTATCTACGGCGCTAAATTTAAAGGTTCAAGTTTGGCCTTCTTCACTAATAATAAATTTACGACAGTGAACGTTATGTCATTGGAGTTGTCAAGGTGCAGTTTATCAATCTAAAACAATTCGTTGTTTTAGATGCGGAGCATCTAATACTCGAGGCTTGTAGTGCGGCGCCGTCCGCAAGCTTCCTCCTCCTTCTTCCACCATCTGAGCATCCCTTCCTCCTCTACACACCGCGCGCGCTTCACTCCTCCACCATCTGTGCACCCTTCCTCCTCTACACACCGCGTGCGCTTCTCCTCTTCACGAACATTCGCTAGCTGTATAATGTAGTGCGCATGCGCCGTCACGCTTCGAGAACATCGGCAGCTGACGCGCGCGCATGCGCCGTCGCGCTTCGAGAACATCGGCAGCTGACGCGCGCGCATGCGCCGTTGCGCTTCTCCCCCTTCTCGAACATTCGACAGCTGACGCGCGCATGCACCGTCACCCACCATCTGTGCCACGCGCGCTTCTCCCCTTCGAGATTATTCTACAATTCTCGTGATTTTCCAGTGGACGCGCATGTGCCGTCGCGCTTCGAGAACATTCAACAGCTGACAGTGCATGCGCCGTCGCGCTGTATATATACTCAAGGTCGGCGCTCGCTCGCTCAGTTGCCGCTCGTCGGTTGGTTTGTACGGCGCGTCGACGTCCAAGGTCGCGGTGAAATGAATTCCAACGAATCCACAAACACAATGATCGACGTCCCTTCGACCAGCGCCGCCCTTTCGCATACGTGTGTACATGTTCACTCATTTAACACCCCCTCCTACAACCACGTTAACCAATTTAGCCATCGACCCAAGTAAGTCGCAATTTAACACCCCATTTCACAACCACGTTAACCAATTTAGCCATCGACCCAAGTATGTCGCACTTTAACACCCCGTTAACCAATTATATGCTCCACATCCTCCTCAGTGTTCCCCCGAAGGAAGCTGCGGGCAATTTTTTTTCTTGAGTGCCACTTAAAGACCAGAAGCACCTACACTATGTCCATAGTTGTTAGGATCTGGAAGTCTCTACAGTGTGCGGAACAACCACACAACAGCACAAGTATACTTCTGTTCTTTATTTTGACACACCGATCGTCGCCTCTCATCGGAAACTTACAGGATGTTTGAGCTTCGCTTTCAAGATTGGAACGCCATAACGTCCACGGGCCTTGTTCACATCATCTTCTCAGTCGATAGCCAATCTTCGCTTCTCGGTGGTGTTATGCCAGCGAGTCCTCGTCAAACGTCCGTGCCTCTGAAAAAGGCAATCTGGGTCAAGGCCAGCCCGCAGTCTGCCTGGCGCGAACGGCGTAAACACGCGCGGCGCGTCTCTGGCCCACGTGCATTGAGTCATCTGCGCACGTGACAGCGAGCCGGCGTTCTCGTGTCTGGTGGTCTGACGCATGGCGCGGCGACCCCCCATTGGAGGAATCTGCCCTGACGACCAGCGGCGCTTCTGATTGGACATTTTGGTTGGACCCGGTGTAAATAAAAGAAGCCCTGCGGCGCGTCGCGATCGGCGGTCCTATGTGAGTGAGAGGAGGCCCCGTGTCGGAGAGCCGGCATGTGTGTGAGTCGGCGGTTTTAGGCGAAAAGCTGACCTATGTGTTAGAGAGAAGACCTCGGCTCGTCGAGTCTCTGTCGGCCCCAGTGCCGAAATTGTAACGCCTCTGTATATATGCTGTACATAAACCTTGTTTAACTCACCGTCGTCTCGTCCGCTCGTCTTATCAGCTCTGCGCAGAAGCAGTCGCGAGCTGAGAAACATACGCTACCAAACGGCTGGTGACCTTCCCGGCGGAGTCGAAAGCAGTGGCGCCTTCGGGGCCGTGTCGGCGTCGTCGTCTTTCGCATCAGTGGAGGTCAGCGGTGGGATTTCGGAGGTGGCTTCTCAACAGTGGTGGCAGCGGCGGGATCGGCCCGTCGTTCGCAACAGTGGTGGCAGCGGTGGGATCGGCCGGCGTCAGCGACATCGATGCGGTGAGTGCCTGATGTTTTCCCCTCAGTTCACCAGACTACTCTAGCTCAGGTTGTAGTAGTTTAGAGAAGGGCTGTGTGAAGCATTGTAGTGAGCTTTGATCGTTTCAAGCAAAGTCGAAGTGCTTTGGAAATCAAAGTTAATGCGGAGGGGGTAAACACGGGAGTGTGAAAAATTGCTTGCGCGTCGTGCTAGTAGGCTTATAGTGGGTACGGCAAGTAAATTGTTAACAGGGGCAAACAGCAAGAGGCTAGTGTGAACGATGGAGAACCTTAAAGTGAAGGAACTCATCGAAATTTGTGAGGAACTCGGCATAACTTTGGGCCGTGCGAAACGAAAGCAAGCGATCCTTGAGATCATGAAGGATGAGGGAGTGTCGGCTGAGGAAGTCGATGAGGCCTGGGTGGATATTAAAACACGCCGCGAGGAGGCTGAAAGGCGAGAAGTAGAAGCTCGCGAACGTGAGGAGGCTGAAAGGCGCGAACGTCGCGAGGAGGCCGAGAGACAGGAGCGTCTCGAGTTAAAACGACTAGAATTGGCAATCCTACAGTGTTCGCAGGCGCCTAGCGTAGCTTCTCCAACAGTTCAGGTCAGTGGGTTTAGAATTCGGGACCAATTGCCACCGTTCGTAGTAGGCGAGGACATGGCGAAATATCTCGTCAAGTTTGAACACGTCTGTGAGCGAAACGCTTTGGAGCGGTCTCTTTGGGCGCAGAACCTGATAGCTCTTCTTCCCGGCGAAGTGTCCGACGCGATAACTTGCTTGTCGAGGGAAGCGTTTGAGAGCTATGACGACGTTAAGGAAGTGCTCTTGAGACGTTATAAGTTGTCACCCGAGGCTTTCAGGCAAAGGTTCCGGTATGCTGAAAAGGGGAATGAGTCACACGTTGACTTCGCGTTTCGCCTTAAAGCCGATTTGATCGAATGGCTCAAGGGCGAAGGTGTTTATGACGACCGCGATAAAGTGGTGGAATGCGTTGCATTGGAGCAATTCTACCGCTGCATCGAGGATAATGTCAGACTTTGGCTGCAGGACAGACTTGGGGAAGTACAGTTAAACAAGGCAGCTGAGTTAGCTGAGGAGTATTATACTCGCCGAAAGTTGCATAGCAGGGCAGTGCGCGTTGAAAAAGATGAAAGGAAAGAGGGCTTTTCAAGGAAACCTGATCAACGGAAACCCGCTCCGCACCGTAATTTCAAGAAGGAACCGTCTCTTACGAAGGATAGTGTAGGGGAAGGGCAAACAGAAGCGGAGAAATCGAGTGAGGTTTCTACCACACAGGCATTTGAATTGGAAAACAAACGGAAGCCGCTAATCTGCTACAACTGTAAAAAGGAAGGGCACATCGCGAGAAACTGTCAGGAAAAATTTGCCTTCGCAACAATCCGAGAATCAGAAAAAAACATGCGGTTGTTGGAGCCGTATCTCCAAGAAATTAAAGTAAATAAGAAAACGTGCCGAGCGCTTAGAGACTCAGCGGCAACCATGGATGTTGTCCATCCTTCATTGGTGTCTCCGGATGACTTCACAGGAGAATGCGCGTGGATCAGGCAAGTCGCCGAGGAGCAGAGTGTTCGCTTACCAATCGCCACGGTTGTCATTGAAGGCCCGTTCGGTAAGCTTCGCACTGAAGCGGCTGTGTCTGCCGCGCTAAATGATCGTTTTCCTTATCTTTTCTCCAACAACTCGGAGCAGCTTCTCAAAGAGCAGGGCAAATCGTTCTTCCCCAACTTAGCGTGCATGGCTCTCACGCGATCGCAAGCGCGAAAGCTTTCGCGGAAGCTGGACCTGGTTCCATGCGGTGAACTCTCAAGTGACCTTGTCGGCAGGTCGACGGAACCCCAGAAAGGAAAGTTTCCGCATGAGTCATGTGAGCAGTCACGCGAGCGGCCCGTCGCCGACACGGCCGGCGCGGTATGCGCTGGGGGAGACGACGTGGCGCCATTGAGTCAGAGCGAGAGGGTTGCAACGCTCTCGCCTGTAGCGGAAAGTTGGAGCGAGCTGCCGAGAGTTGATCGAGAGACGCTCATTCGAGGGCAGCGTGAGGATCTCTCGATTGGAGCGCTAGTGGAAAGCCAAATTGAAGCGCTAGTGGAAAGCCAAATTGAAGCGCTAGTGGAAAGCCAGAAAAACGCGGCAAAAGTGCTGTCGAAGGAGCACTACGAGAAATCGGGGAAGAAGCGCGCTTTTGAAGTTGATAATCAGGTAATGCGGCTGCAGCCATCCAAAGGGAACAAGCTTGAGGTTAATTGGGAAGGGCCCGCCAACGTATTATCGAAGCCTTGCGATACAAATTATGAAGTGAAATTAGGAAGGCGGCCGGACAAAATTTACAACTTGATGAAACCATACGTTCAACATCAAGCGGTCGTAAATCTGCTGTTGAATGCTTCAGTGGAAGAGGAAGCAGAAAATTTGAGTTCTAGTGAGGTAACCGAAGGGGGATCGAAAGTAATCCGGGAGCAGATAAACCTAGAGCCTAGCTTAAGTGAAGGAGGACCTGAGAACGAGGACCTCAGAAAGATTGGTTCCGAGTTTGAAGACGTGTTTTCGGACCGCCCCGGAAACACGAGGGTGATGGAACACGATATCGAGCTAAGCGGTGAGGAGTCAATCCGTAGCAAGCCGTATCGTTGTTCCCCTGTGCAACGTCGTAAGTGTGAGCCGCTCTTGGTGCCGCATAGGTATCGTCGCCTAAAGGTGGCCAGTTACTAAGGTGGAGCATGTTGTTCCACAGCGCAACTTTGACGTGCGCTAAACAAAAAAAGGGGGGAAAGCTAAACGCTAATGCAGGTGCATTGAGCAGTGCGTTCTAGCTAGTACCTTCTCAACCTTTCGGTTTCTGGCTGGCGATTCGGGGCAAAATTTTGACCTCATCACGACCTGGGCTGAGCGCTCTCGTTTAGAGTGATCTCAAGGGGCCAACTTTATGTGGTATTCTAATTCATTGCGTTGTTGTAATTGTGAAAAATTCAAGTTCTTACTTTAAGAGTCTTGTGTCCCACATGTGCCTCTTGATGTAGAGGGAACAAAATTCCAATAGACACGTAGATAGGTATATGTTGTACTATACTTTGTCTGGTGTTCTGTCGGGTGACCGAGGGCACTTGCGTGTGTCGTGTGTTGTCTGTTGTCGATCCGTTCTTGGCAAGTTGCAGAACCATCGACAAGTGCTGAAGCCGAAGATGGTCAGAAGAGACGAGTGAAGCTGGTCGACAAGTTGTGGCGACAAGCCAGTGGAGCTGGGATCCGTCGTCGAGAATGGGCTGTATTCCCGGAACAGTCTGGAGCTGTATTCTCCCCATGGCCCTGGAGGCGAACCTGGAGGGACCTGGCGAACGAGCGCACCTGACATCCGAGCCCCGTGGAAGCAGCTCGTCTTTCCGGTGCATTGTCTGGCGGCGGGGGTGCTGTTATGCCAGCGAGTCCTCGTCAAACGTCCGTGCCTCTGAAAAAGGCAATCTGGGTCAAGGCCAGCCCGCAGTCTGCCTGGCGCGAACGGCGTAAACACGCGCGGCGCGTCTCTGGCCCACGTGCATTGAGTCATCTGCGCACGTGACAGCGAGCCGGCGTTCTCGTGTCTGGTGGTCTGACGCATGGCGCGGCGACCCCCCATTGGAGGAATCTGCCCTGACGACCAGCGGCGCTTCTGATTGGACATTTTGGTTGGACCCGGTGTAAATAAAAGAAGCCCTGCGGCGCGTCGCGATCGGCGGTCCTATGTGAGTGAGAGGAGGCCCCGTGTCGGAGAGCCGGCAGGTGTGTGAGTCGGCGGTTTTAGGCGAAAAGCTGACCTATGTGTTAGAGAGAAGAGCTCGGCTCGTCGAGTCTCTGTCGGCCCCAGTGCCGAAATTGTAACGCCTCTGTATATATGCTGTACATAAACCTTGTTTAACTCACCGTCGTCTCGTCCGCTCGTCTTATCAGCTCTGCGCAGAAGCAGTCGCGAGCTGAGAAACATACGCTACCAAACGGCTGGTGACCTTCCCGGCGGAGTCGAAAGCAGTGGCGCCTTCGGGGCCGTGTCGGCATCGTCGTCTTTCGCATCAGTGGAGGTCAGCGGTGGGATTTCGGAGGTGGCTTCTCAACAGTGGTGGCTTCGGCGGGATCGGCCCGTCTTTCGCAACAGTGGTGGCTTCGGCGGGATCGGTCCGTCGTTCGCAACAGTGGTGGCAGCGGTGGGATCGGGAGCCGTCATTCTCAACAGTGGGCACCTCGACCGTTCCACCAGGACAGGAACGTCCGCACACAACTATACATTGGGTAAGAGGACATCACGTGGCGCCAACGCGCAAATGCATCCCTGTGGCGTGCAGGCTTGGATTGCTCCGCCAGCCATCTCACGCACAGTCCGCAACCGTTTTCGCTTCTCGTTTTCTTTAGAAGGGAAACAGCTCTTTGAAGCTGCGACACATTGTCGCTCCGTCCACACCGCTCTCCTCGCCGCAGGTGTTGGAGCGGTTCCAGGTAGCTCACGCCCTCCTACATGGTGACGTCTCTTTCCGTCTATTGCCACGCGCTCGCCGCGTGTCAGCTCTCTTTCTTGCTTCAGCCACTCCACTGCTCGCAACGCTCTAGTCCAATCCTCACGTGGGCATCATTTCACTTGTGCCACTTCTCCCTATCTGTCGGCAAGAAGAATCCGCGAGCTGGCTGGTTCGCGTGCTGCGCGCGCTTTGAGAATCTCGTGGCATCGACAATGTGGACAGCGCTCCGCTTCTTGCCACGCGATCGCTCCGATGGGTGGGATGCTGTCGCGGCATGCTTCCCGCTAGTGTGCGCGTACATTTCTCAGCTGTCGTCGATCTTGTGAGAGTTAGCGAAGCTGACAGCGTTCGCGAATAGCGACGTAAACACCGACGAGGCGCGAGCCAGCAAAGCCGAATGCAAGCGTCGGCAGTGGAAGAACAGCGACACCGACGTGGTGCGAGTCAAGAGCACCGATCGCGTTCGAGAATACAAACGGCTCGCGGGTAAAACCGATGAGATGCGAGCCAAGGAAGCCGAGAAGAAACGTCTTGAAAGAATGCCGCTTGAACGCATCCCGCCACCCGTGTCTTTGCGCTTCAAACAATCGTTTATTCGAGTAAACGCTACACCGAGTTTCGCTTCAAACCGTTTTTTAGCACCCGTGTCCTGTTTCAACAAGCTCAACGTCATGCGCACCACTGCTCCTTCGTATCCCATCAGGGTTCCCTTCGAGGAGGTGGTTCATAGATTTAGGGGCGAAGCTTTTTAAGCTATGGGTCGAGCGTCCGCGATATAGTAGTAGTAGTAGTAATAGTAGTAGTAGTAGTAGTAATCCCGGTTACGGTAGCTGCATTTTTGATGGAGGCGAAACTGCTGTAGACCCGTGTGCTTAGATTTGGTACACGTTAAAAAACTCCAGGTGGTCAAAATTTCTGGGGTCCTCCACGACGGCGTCTCTCATCTTCGTATGGTGGTTTTGGGACATTAAACCCCACATATCAATCACCAAATATCCAGGATTAGGATGTTGTAGGTTGCCGGCAGATCTAGCCTTGTGAAATTTGCAGGCAATAGTCCTCATCCTAGCATTTTCATGACTGCCACAGCTTAGTTTCTTAATTAAAGAGGAAGAGTGTAATTTTTTCTATAATTGTGAGACTCGGAATTTTAGTTGGCGCACGGTAATCTTGCAGCTCTTTGTTCGTGTTAAAATACCTCTTAGGAGAAAAAAGAACGTCTCAGGATGCACAGGCCCCTCGGAAATCGATGTCGCCAGCTAACGAGTTGTGTACAAGTTGTGCGTCCACATATAATAAATACACATAACCACTATATACGCATATACTAAATTTCGTATCACGTGACGTGAATAGATGACTAAGGTAAACGACACATCCACAAATGATAATAATGACACGAAATTTATGTACGGCATCATTTACTTTCACCTCGTAACGTCGTGCTGATTTTAATGTGACATATCAACATTTCTCATTCGTGCTTCGCATATAATCGATTCCCACTGTACGTGTGGTCTGCTATTTTTTCTCTCATGTTGTTTCAGTACTACATGTTTCGACGCAACAAACTCCGTATGCAGCCGCGCAACACTCGTTGGCTGGCCATCGTGGCTATAAGCGGCTTGCGGAGACGGCATCGTAATGGCGGACTCCGAAGCAGACGACGCGGTAGTCTCCACCCTCTAAAGTGGTCGAGGGAACGCGCGCATCGAGCAAACCTTAAGGTTTCTAGATGGAACAAGTTTCTAAGGCAGCGAACCTTTCTCTTTCCGTCTTGCGTATGTTCCTGGAACGCCAAGTAGAAGGTTTAAAACTTTCATCAAAAAGGAAAGGTTTGGGTTCAACTGCCGCCGGTAATGAAACAAAATGGAAGGAAATGAGTCGTAGAGTAAACAATCACCAATATGAACATAAACGATACAATACAAGAGCAAGCAGGATGTGCGTAACTGAACTGGCAAAGTTGCGCAGCTCAATATTTTACGCCACTAGCCATCTCGCGTCGAACGAACTCGCACACCGCCGTTCATCCAGTTATAACTAGTCCACTTCTCCGAATGAGTTTTGATCAGGCTGTGATACAATGAACGCGCTTCTTGCTGGATCCTGTCAGTGAGCAGAGGGTGTAACGTTGTAACGAGTGATTACAGCCGGTTCTGCACACGCAAGGAAAAAAATTGCAGCATATCCACGGAGTGAATGATGGAGAGTGGGGCGAAGCATCCGTCCGTCCATTCTTTCTTGCTTCCGTCCGTCAATGCGTCCGTCTGTATGACCGTCCGCGCGTCCATTCGCCCGTCCGTGCGTGCGTCTGTTCGCGCCTCCGCACGTCCATCTGTGCGTCCGTCCCTGCGTTCGTCCATGCATCCACCCCTGCGTCCATCCATCGGTGCAGCTTTCCGTGAGTCTGTCCATGCATCTGTCTATGTGTCCATTCGTCCATCTATTCAACACTCCAAGTACCACCAGCTGGCATCATTTCATCATGTATTCCGCATATGCACCACCATCCAGCGGACATTCCAAGGACTAAACGAGAGGTGGTACATGCACACTTTCTTACGGCTTGCGCTTCGGGTCTACTTCTCACCTTTAACCGCCTCGAGTTCATGGTATATACTCGTTCACCGTATTCATGGCACTGCGGCCCAACGCTCGCTAAACCTTTCTAAAACCAAGGAGCTTAGGCCCAGCGAGTATAACGTAGCAACCCTTTCTTGTCAGATAGTGCTCAATGTACATGCCAATGGCTGCTAAGGGGGAATGAGAGAAAGGAGAATTCGGCTGTTAGTTAACGCGCACGCTGCGAATTTTTTATTGTTCAACAACACGCAGTGAAATGTCTCACCGGCACCACCTTGGAGGTGAAAATAAAAGACTGGTTACACGCTACTACTACGACTACGAGGGACGAACGGGTGCCGCTATAAGGAGCTTCGCCCCTAAAACCACAGCTAGACTAGTACGACCGTTTCACGAGCATCACTGTGATGACGTTTTTAAATGCGAAGCATTTCTTAGCGAACTTCGGTGACCTTGAGCGTATCTCTCTATCTATCTTTCTATCTATCTATCTATGCATTCATCTGTCTATCTATCTATCGATCTATCATATATCTATCTATCTATCTATCTATCTATCTATCTATCTATATATATATCTATCTATTTATCTATCTAGCAGCCTACGACATTTAGCTCTCCTGGCCGTTTCGATAATGGTATCAATACGAAACTTAGTACGACTTAACATGACTGTATGAGGAACGTATTCGACTAGTCATAACATGAAAATGATGACATGTATTTCGTGAACGTCATGACTTAAATTTCGTGATCCCGAAGCTTTTGCGGTGGTTTCGTTTACATGGCATGTTGCAAAACTGGTATGATATGACATGATTGCATGGCAAACACAAGTAACAGACCCTAACATGAAAATCATGACATGAGTGTCATGTAACAACATGACTGCATGCCATGCTCATGATGCGTTCGCAGCCATTTCGGTAGCGTTACATATACCAAGTTCGGTATTACAGTAGGTGAATGGAAAACGAAGGTATGTGACTGGTGCAAACATGATAGTCATGAGGTGCGTGTCACGTAACAACATGACTATATGCCATGCTCCTGATGTGCTCGCGGCCGTTTCGCTGGCTTCATATGTGCCAAACTTGGTATTACGTGACATGAACGGACGACATAGGTAAACAACACATCCAAACATGATAATCATGAGATGTGTGTCATGTGAAAGCATGACTACATGTTACACTCAAGGCACCAATACATTTCGACGTGACGCTGTGTGCGTGCTCGCCGGCGATCATTTCGTCGCGTCCCGTTGGCGTTGCCACGGCAGGCGCCGGTCCTGCCATATACTCGCAGGCACGCGCCGCGATGCGTTGCTTTGACGCATGCGCGTTTCAGTGCGTCTGGCGTCCCTCCGTCACGAAAAGAGGGAGACGCAGTGTTGTCTGGGTAACGCATGCGCATCGGTGCGAAATGCAGCATGTCGCATTTCGAACCGGTTGCGCTGCTCGTGCCAGTCGGATCTGGCGTCAAACTATAAAGTGCTCGCGTTTTATTAACGTAGCGTCGGTGTGCCCAGCCTGCACGCGCGTCAACTCTGCATTGGAGTATCTTGGGCCTTCATGATGCACTCGCAGCCGTTTTGCTGTGTCCACAAATGCCAAATTTGCTGTTACGTGACGCCAATGGATGACAAAAGTACATGACTGGTGCAAACATGACAATCCTGACACGCGTTTCATGTGAGAACATGACAACATACCACGCTCATAGCATGCTCGTGGCTGTTTCGCTAGCTCCACTTATACTAACTTTGGTGTCACGTGATGTCAATAGATGACGAAGGTAAACGACACATCCAAACATGATAATCATGATATGGAAGTCATGTACGGCATCATTTTCCTCCACGTCACAACGTTATGTTGACTTTAAGGGACATATAAACCTTTCTCATTCGTGCTTCGCCTATTATCGATTCCCACTCTACGTGGGATCTGCCATTTTTATTATAAAAAGTCACAGTTCGGCCGCAAGGGTGCAGCTGTGAATGCGATTGCAACAACTTGGAATGTAACGCTGAGAACGGCAAGCAGATTGAAACGTGCTGTGAGCTGCTCACACAGAAGTTACGCAAGAAAGCAACGTACAGAGCATGACAGCGAACTAACGATGTTTACAGCTCGACACTTTACACGTTCTGTAAACGAAAACGACGCACGCAACGTAATCACAGGTACAGACATGAGTACACACTTACAAGTGTCCCAGTTTTTACTTCGCTGTGTTTCGAAAAGCGCTCTCTTTTCGCAAACGGGTTTTGTGCAGCGAGCGAAGTGGCGTTTGTGCGACCGGCATCTAAACGTAATTGTTGATGATTGATTGATTTGTGGGGTTTAACGTCCCAAAACCACCATTTGATTATGAGGGACGCCGTAGTGGAGGGCTTCGGAAATTTCGACCACATGGGGTTCTTTAACGTGCACTCAAATCTGAGTACACTGGCCTACAACATTTCCGCCTCCATCGGAAATGCAGCCGCCGCAGCCGGGAATCGAACCCGCGACCTGCGGGTCAGCAGCCGAGTACCTTAGCCACCAGACCACCGCGGCGGGGCCTAAACGCAATTGTTCCGGCGGATGCCGAAAGCGCGTGATTCTCCCCTACCACAGAAAAATCTTATAGACCATGTCCCGCTAAATGGAATAACGGTGTGTAGATGCGAGGCAGCGGACGCTAAAGCTTACACTGTCGGAGACGTTGACGCTGGTACTCTTCAACCGAAAGCAAAGATATATCCTTGACTGAATTACGAACGCGCGATCCAGTGCCTACATATATACACGGTGCAGCGCAAGCGGTTGGTTTTTACTAGCAGACACTGCCTGCGTCGGCCTTGCGAGACGAGAGAGGGGGAGGGGAGCGACAGTTTTTCGAGTGTCTTTCTGGACCGGCACGAGACGGGAGCATGCGCAGTTGGGGTATACGGAGGGACAGCGCCACACAGGCTAGTCAAAGAGCTGCTTTACATCTAATAAGCGCACGAATAGGGCCCCTTCCCCTCCGCGGCGCAAAGCATGCTTGAGATGAAGTGACCTAGAATACGGGGGAGTGTCCAGAGTGCCGCATGAATACATAGGAGGAGTGAGGACCTTTTTTCGGAGAACTACCACGCCGCAGCACCGGCGTGCCAGACCCGTGGGCTTTTCCCGCGATAGAAGCCGTGGCAAAGCGGCGGGCGTCTGCTACGCACCTCATATTTTTGCGGCTGTTAGCCAACATTGCGATAATTTTGGCGATATTGAGTACTAAGTCCCTACAACGTAATACTGCATTTACTCACTATGCTTAGAACGTGTTTGTGTGTTGCAATATGGAGATATGGTTTCCTTACGTCTAGCTGGTATATCACCGCAATGGTACACACATACTCGGCCACCTGAGGAACGCTCTCTGAACGCACTTTATCATGAGTGAAGGAACCTTAATTTAGTTACGTGTGGAATGACGAATGTATACATGCTACAGAAGATGATTGATTGATTGATTTGACTGATATGTGGGGTTTAAAGTCCTAAAACCGCCATATGGTCATGAGAGACGCTGTAGTGGAGGGCTCCGGAAATTTCGACCACGTGGTGTTCTTTAACGCGCACCCAAATCTGAGCTCATGGGCCAACAAGATTACCGCCTCCATTGGAAATGCAGCCGCCGCAGTTGGCATTCGAGCCCGCGACCTGCAGGTGAGCATCCGAGTACCTTAGCCACTAGGCCACCGATGTGGGGCGTGCTACAGAAGATTATAAGCTGGAAATCATATAAATAACTGCTAGAATGTTGCTGGGGTGTGAGCAGTATGTGGCTATCTTATGCCAATGCGTTTGAGACCTCTTTTATTTTGCCCTATCCTGTTTCCTCGGATGGTTGAAAGCCTAAATTGTTCATACAAAGCGGTATGTGCCCATCGGTTTGGGCGCGGTAATAAATAAGAAACCTAGGTAATTGGCGTAAGTCAGGTGTCTGGTTCAATTGGTTCATGATCGGCAACGTTGTATGACTAACATGACTAATTGGTCACGAGATATAACTGGACGTGTTTACCTTTCCGTCCCCATTAACAATAACAAATCGAAAGGTGCTTAATTGTGTAATTGTGCTGTCGCCAAAGGCAGCTCAAAGGGAAATACGCGTTGTTTTTCTTCAGTCGGTAACTTTAATTTACCCAACCCCTCACACCGAGATTTTTCTGCATCATACGGGGTTTTGCACTACCTGTGGGGTCTCAAGTAATTTTCCCCTCTCCCCCGTGTAGGGTAACAAACTTGACTTAGGCTAGTTAACCGCTCCCTACCTTTCTGATATTTTTCTTCTCTCTCTCTCTCACTCTAATTCAAGCTTCCGCATATCACTTTGTTTTGCACTGCAAACGTGATTTGGTTGGCCGATCACGGAGACAGTTTGAAGCAACGATGCCATAATAAGTAGATATAATGGCATCACAAACTTTGGCATCGTTTATGTCATGATGACGTCATCACATGATATTTTTTGCATCACTCGTATGCAGAGGCGTGCTCGCGGAGAGAGAGGCGGCCGCCTCCCTAGTCTCCTAAGAGGGGGCGAGCGCAAAGTGATCACCCGAAAGTATTGACAATATAAAGGGGCTGCTGTGACATGTGGTTGGTGGGCTCAAAGTCAGCCCCAAATTTTGACATAATCGGTCAGTGGGCACGCTGCGATGAATCTTCACCCCCTCCCCAATGACGGGGAATTATGTAACCATGTGTGCACGCCTATGCTCATACGTGCCATCGCCGTCAAGGCGGAACACCAACGCCGTTGGCCATTTTGCGCGTTTCATGAATAATCTAAGGCTCTCGTCTTAAAATAGGGCGTGTTGTCTGATTCGTCTCCACCGCATGATGGAAACGTGGTCATCACCTATTTCGGTTACAACTTATCGATTGATTTTGAAGAACTGAGCGCATTCCTAAATTTTGTGCAAAAAATATTAGGTACGCAGAAAAACAAGAGACAAATCAATGTTACGAGTGAACGTCAGAAATAAGCGTACGTGGGGCTTCAGTTACTGACGCGGCTTTCGCCGTGTGTAAGAGAAGCATAACACTCAGTGAATTTAAACTGTAAGTAACTTTCGGGATTTATTTCGTATACTCGATGTTTGGGACTTCGTAAATATACTACTATCAATCATTAAACAGTTAGAGTTATAAAAACGCTTGACTAATAACAAGAGAATATTCTTTTCATGTTTTACCTCATTCGAAAATTTTATGCTGATGCGATTCGACTACATAAGCACAATCCCGACGCACACGTGATCCCAGATCGCACCGAAACATACAGTTGCTATACCTGTTTGAAGTATACGTTATTGCTTGAAAAATTTTTTTCTTGCTAGGGTATGTGGGAAATATGTATTTATACAATTTGCTAAAGTCCAGAACATCTTTACATCTGTAGTTCTTCGACGTAATTCGTTACACTAAGTTATTTGCACATTGAGAGTGCTGCTGTTTGTATCTTTAATTTAACATTGTGTGGATGTATTTAGGGCACTTATCTATATTACGTGTATATTAACATGGAATAAAATGTGTTATTTTGGCACTTATCTTCTTTCGAATTTCTTCTTTTTCTTTCAAAATAAGCTTGACACATGACAGACTTTCTTGCTTTACGCTAGGTCTAAAACGAAATAAGTTAAAAGATATTGCGGCACGTGATACGGCCGTGTTCTCTTCTGTTGGGACTCCGGGTCCTGCCGGTCTCGTTTTCGGTAGCTGGCCCCGTCGCAGGATCCATCGTCCAACAATTCAGCGAGAAGAAGCGCCCGAACGAACAACAGAGATTTATTTACATGTGGAGAAGTGGTCAACTGACCCAAAGAGAGAAGAGTGCGTGCGATACAAAACGTCTTCGGCATTTTATAGCGCCACGTTGTTGACACTGGGCGCCTTGTCCGCATCGTCAGCCAATACGGTGTCGCCGGCACCTCGGCCACGAGGGAGGGGAAAACATCTCTCACAAGACAAGGAGTGGCACAACCCAACTCGAGGTCCATATATGGTCCCGGTGCCCCAAAATGTTACCAAATATGGTCACGAACGCACAGCAGACCCCGTAGCTCTCCCGGCGAGGAGGAACCCGAATGGGGAGGTGGGGGTGGACGACACCATCAGGTCAAGAACCGGTTCTCCCCCAAACTCTCCCTGCTTGGCTCTCCAGGGCCGGTCGTAACAGTCTCTCGCGCGGGGGGGTGAAGATCTCGATGGGCTGAGGTTTGCAGCCACTGTCCGGAGAGATCAGCGCCGGCAGTCGGTTTGGTGACGACCGTCTTTGATGAAGTAGAGGGCAACACCTGCTTCATTGAGGGCTCAACAGACGTCACATACGCACATGAAAACACAACTACTCAGCCGGTGAGCGCCGGACAATTCCGCCAAACTCCACCAGGCAATTTTCCCCTTTAACTGATATTAAAGGAAATACACAATTTATTCAAAATGTTACTCACACTTTAAGGTGACACAAAACAACAACACTGGAAGCACACCGAACCCGAAACCCTGGATAGCCGTGTCTTCAACGTTTTCAAACAAGTACACCTAAAAGAGTAAAAAAACAATCACTAGCTCTTGTCTAGGTCAGGAAAAAAAATGCCAGAGTTCTCGAGACATCCTCTCGCGTCAGGGGCATCGACTTAAGCCATCAGCGTTGCCATGGAGTACACCCTTTTTGTAGCGTATTTCAAACGTATATTGTTGCAAAACGAGGCTCCAACGCAGCAGGCGGCCGTTCTTAGAGGACATGGTCTGTAGCCAGGTGAGAGGACAGTGGTCCATTTCCACAATGAACTTGCTTCCGGCAATATAACAAGCCAGTTTCTGGACTGCCCAAACCAAGCACGCACATTCCTTTTCGCTAGCACTGTAAACCTGCTCGCGAAGGGTGAGTTTCCGGCTAACATATAGGACGGGATGCTCTTGATCCCCCTCATCCCTTTGACTAAGAACTACCCCCATGCCTCTATCACTAGCGTCGCATTGGACTATGAAAGGCCTCGAGTAGTCCGGTGAACTAAGCAAAGGTTGGCTCGACAAGGCCGCTTTCAAAACGCGGAAAGCCTTTTCTTTCTCCTCATCCCAGTCGACCATTTGGGGCTCGGTCTTGCGCAACGCGTCAGTAAGAGTGCTGGCAATGTCGGAATATCTAGGGATGTACTTACGATAGTAACCAGCTATTCCAAGAAAAGCCCGAATATCGGTTTTCGTTCGGGGCTGGGGAAAATCTCGGATAGCTGCCACTTTCATTTCAGAGGGACGGCAATGCCCTCGACCGATAACATGCCCGAGATAGAGTACCTCTGCTTGTGCTAGCTGACACTTGGGCGCCTTTACCGTTAAACCTGCTTCGCGTAGGCGTGTCAGTACTGCTCTCAAATACGCCAAGTGTTCTGGCCAGGACGAGGAGAACACGGCGACGTCGTCCAAGTAAGGAAATGCGAAGTCCTCTTGACCCCGCAAAACCTTATCCATTAAGTTTGAAAAACAGTAAGGCGCGTTCTTTAGGCCGAAACTCAACACTTTAGGGCGGAATGTCCCCAATGGTGAAATAAATGCAGCATACCGGCTCGCCCTCTCGGTGAGCGGCACCTGCCAGTATCCTCTCACTAGGTCTAGCGTTGAGATAAATTGCGCGCTGCTTACCCTCTCGACGCGTTCCTCAATGTGGTGAATTGGGTATGTCTGATCCTTGGTGATGAGGTTTAACTTACGATAGTCTACGCAAGGACGCGGATCTTTGCCGGGTACCTCCACAAGAATTAACGGGGAAGTGTAATCACTTTCACACGGCTCAATCACGCCCAATTCCAGCATCCTGTTATCCTCTGCTTTTATTAGCTCAAGCCGGTGAGGTGACACCCGATACGTTTTAGATCTTACCGGTTCCGACGAGGTAAGCTCTATGTCATGAGTGAGGACGGATGTCCGGCCTGGCTCGCTTACAAATCTGTCCTGAAACTCGGTCAAAAGACCACGCAATTCCTGCTTCTGCTTCATTGTCAGCTGTGACTTTGACACTAAATCCTCAACTCTTTTCTCGATCGGGACTTCGTCCGATTCTGGAGCTAATTCAGGAATTTCTGCCGGAACCTCTTCCAGAACATTTAAAGTAATGTTCACGATGGCTTCCCTCTCTTTGTAGGGTTTGAGTAAGTTGCTATGATACACCTGGTGTGCCTTACGACTTCCTGGTAATTTTACGACATAGTTGGTGTCAGACAATTTTCGAGTAATTTCGGCCGGGCCGACCCATTGCACTTCAAGCTTATTCTTTTGGGAGGGCCTCAACAACATGACCCTGTCTCCTACAGCAAAGTGTCGTGCTTTAGCGGTCCGATCGTAGTAAAGCTTAGCCTTCTGCTGTGCTTTGGTCATCGCACTCTCGGTCAGTTCTTGGGCTGTTGTTAGACGATCCAATAAGGTGAGGACATATTCCACTACTACAGGATCATCACCCTGACCTTCCCACGACTCTCTCAGCATACGAAGAGGAGACCGCAGTCTGCGGCCGTAAACAAGTTCCGCTGGCGTAAACCCTGTTGTCTCATGTGGTGCAGTTCTTAGTGCAAACATCGTTGCAGGTAAGCACATTTCCCAGTCAGTTTTCCGTTCAAAACATAAGGCTCTTAACACTCGCTTCATCACGGAGTGAAGCTTTTCTATCGAGTTCGACTGCGGGTGGTAGACTGAACTATGCAACAATTTCACGCCACACCGCTCTAGAAAGGTTGTCGTTAATGCACTCGTGAAAATGGTGCCCTGGTCTGATTGTATCTTGGCAGGAAAGCCTACCCGGGCAAACACGGACAGAAGTGCGTTCACTACTTCGACGGAACTTAGCTCTTTTAGCGGGACCGCCTCTGGAAATTTAGTAGCTGGGCAGATTAAGGTCAGGGTGTGACGGTAGCCTGAAGTTGTCTTGGGCAAAGGACCTACTGTGTCAATTACCAACCGACGAAAGGGTTCCGTGATTACGGGTACCAGCTTCATTGGAAATTTCGCCTTATCTCCCGGCTTACCCACTCGCTGACACACATCGCAAGATTTTACAAACCTCTCTACATCTTTAAAGCATCCAGGCCAGTAGTATTCCTGTAAGAGACGATTTTTCGTCTTCTTTACGCCTAAGTGGCCTGACCATGATTCTCCATGCACCAAACTAAGCAAATCCTGACGATACGCCTGAGGTACGACTACCTGGTCAAATTCTACTCCTCGCCTATCTAGATATTTTCGATAGAGTATGCCGCTCCTCTCTTGGAATCTCACATTTCGTTTGGCGATTCCCTCTTTCGAACTGTCCTGGAATTGCTTAAGCGTTGGGTCACCCTTTTGTTCGGTTATTAATGAAGCGGGGCTCACCTGCAGCAGCCGACTGAAATTATCCGAAGTTGGCATGACACACAACTCTTTTGTAGTTCCTAGTACCTGGAATGTGTCACCCTCTGTGCTATCCTCTGTACTACCAGGAATCGGTTTGGGAGCAATGGCATTCTCTATTTGCTCGGTCAACGAGGCGTAATTGACCCCTTCCAATTCGGGAGGAGGTTCAACGTCGCCTTTAGGAATGGTTGCCTCCGCGACTACGGCTTCTGCAGCCTGTTCTCGCACAAGTCGATTTCTTTCCGTGGTGTCCAACTCGCAACCAGGCCCGTTGTCGATTTGAGGCTTGTTTGCCTCAGTGAATGTTGCTCTCGCAGCCAGCGCACGTGCCTTTGATCTAGTCAGTGCCTGCACTATGCCTTCTCCCAACGTTAGACCTTTCTCCTTCAGCATTTGATCTGACTTATTTGAAAATAAGTAAGGATACTGAGGGGGTAGATATGGCGATACCGCGGCTTCTGTTTCCAATGTTCCAAATGCGCCTTTAAGGACAACTTTAGCTACGGGAAGGCACTGACTGTTTGCTTCTACGGCTTGTCTAATCCTGGCACAGTCTCCTGAATACTGTCCGGACTGAACAAAACACGGATGAACTACGTCCATAGTGGCTGCGGAGTCTCTAAGAACCCGACACTGCTTGCCGTTCACGGTGAGGTTGTACATATAGGGCTCTAACAACTTCATGTTCTCGTCGGCTTCATTTATAGATAAAAAGGCCACCTTTTCTTTCGGGCAGTCTTTCGCGAAGTGCCCTGTTTCATGGCAATTGAAACAAGCAGCCGGTTTTCTCGCCTCAAATTTCCTTTTGCTAGCCTCTGCCGACGCCCCATGGTTAGATGAATTGTTTTCCTCACCCTTTTGTGCGAGACTTGTCGGTTGTTTTCTAAACGGCGCCTTATTCGGCCGTAGGAATTTTTCCCTTTTAGGCTCGCTGTTTGCCCCGAGGGCGCGGCGCGTAACGAATTCTTCAGCGAGCTCTGCGGCTTTTGTTACGGTGTTCACGTCTGGTCTATCCTGAACCCAGAACCTCACCTTTTCTGGTAACCTTTGATAGAATTGTTCCAGACCGATACACTCGAGCACCTTGTCATGATTCCCATACGCCTTTGCCTCTTTCAGCCACTCCCCCATGTTGGCCATTAACTTGTAAGCAAACTCCGGGTATGAATCATTGCTCTCTTTTACGGCGTTGCGAAATTTTTGTCTGAAACCTTCCGCTGACAACCTGTATTTCTTGAGAAGGCTCGACTTTACCTCCCTGTACTCGTCAGCCTCCTCTTTCGTGAGGCGCGCGATTACTTCTGAGGCCTCCCCCGGAAGTAGGGACAACAAGCGTTGAGGCCATGTATCCTGGCTGAAACCTTGCCTTTCACAAGTTCTCTCAAAGTTGACGAGAAACAGCCCAATGTCCTCCCCTAGCTTGTACGATCTCATTAGGTCCGTCATTTTGAACCTGACCCGCTCTGCGGTACCGGATGCCTCGCTGCCTCCTGTTCTACTATTATGGCTAATCTCTAGCTCGAGGCGCTTCATTTCAAGCTCGTACTTTCGCATCTTATCTACCTCAGCTTCTGCCGCTTTCCTTTCGGCCTCGGCCGCCTTTCTTTCGGCCTCTGCCGCTTGCCTCTCCTGAATCTCCTCGACACATTCTGACAGCTCGTCATCCTCCGCCCCCAATGCGAGAATCGCCTCTATCAGCTCTGGCTTTCTTTGAGAGTCCTACACCTCCAGATTCAACTCCCTTGCAAGTAGCAACAACATGGACTTTCGCAGGGATTTCAGATTCATGGCTGCTTCCAGTACCGCTGTCTCTGTTCCACAAAGATTCCTGTCCTGCAACTAATTAACCTTGACGGCAACGACAGCTCTAGATACCTGCCTTGCCTCAAGTTTTCCGTTAACTTAGTCTACAAATAAAGCTTCAAAAGCTCTTACACGGAATCCTGCCCTGTCACTGTTAACCTTGACGCCACTGACAGAAAGAGCTTAACCAAGCTATCACACAATTTCTGCCTGACGCAAGTTACCTGTTAACCCAATGACCAAGACAGCCCCTCTCTACCAGCTTTTACTTAACACATAGAGTAAATGCCTGGTAAAATTTAACAGAGAAAGCCGGCACTCACCCAGTTCGCAGTCATGTATCCGGCGTCGTGCCTCTCAGAAGTGCCGTTCGATTCCCTCTGGAAGTCGATGAGCTCGTGTCATCCTTCTCCTGTCGTCCCGTTGTCGGACTTCGGGCTCACTCCGTCCTGTGGTCGCTTTCGGGGATATCAGCATCCCGCCGCTGCCATCCAGTTCTTGGGACTCCGGGTCCTGCCAGTCTCGTTTTTGGTAGCTGGCCCCGTAGCAGGATCAATCGTCCGACAATTCAGCGAGCAGAAGCGCCCGAACGAACGACAGAGATTTATTTACATGTTGAGAAGTGATCAACTGATCTGAAGAGAGAAGAGAGAGATACAAAACGTCTTCGGCATTTTATAGCGCCACGTTGTTGACACTGGGCGCCTTGTCCGCATCGTCAGCCAATACGGTGTCGCCGGCACCTCGGCCACGAGGGAGGGGAAAACATCTCTCACAAGACAAGGAGTGGCACAACCCAACACGAGGTCCATATATGGTCCCGGCGCCCCAAAATGTTACCAAATATGGTCACGAACGCACAGCAGACCCCGTAGCTCTCCCGGCGAGGAGGAACCCGAATGGGGAGGTGGGGGTGGACGACACCGTCAGGTCAAGAACCGGTTCTCCCCCAAACTCTCCCTGCTTGGCTCTCCAGGGCCGGTCGTAACACTTCTATAGTTTATAAAAAGTAGTTGTCAAGGCTAGAAAGTTATCCAATAAAACGTGTGTGTGTGTGGCTGTGAACCACAGGCGACCTTGACTAAAAAGCTCTTAATGGGGAGCCAAGCGGCCACTGCACGCAAGTATTTCAGCTCACTGAAAAAGTATTTTACTTTATTCATTATTTGCATTTCTTGTATGCATGGTGTTATTACTCGCTTGCCCGTGCGATTCAGGTTGTTTTCGTTCTTTCCTTTCATGTTATGCGTTTTTGCGCACACACAGCTACAAAATTAGCGTACTCGAACTCTAGCACCCGAACATGACCTCATTGATGCCGTTTCAAAGGTCAGTTTCTGAGTTCCCTTGCTGCCCCAGACACTAACACAACTCTTAACGACGAGCAAGCTCCTTTACACACCTTTTTATTGAAGTGGAGCGTACAAGGGTCGTGAGTGCAAATACAGCGCAAAAACTACCGCGCGTAGCAGACAAATTTCTCTTTCCACGCACTTCCGAGCGCGGAAAGCTCAAGCGCCTGGCGCAGCAGCGGCACGGCGCGGAAGTTCACCGCAAAAGGTTCACGCGTGAGCCGGCGCTTTGAACACTCCCCATATTCTAGGTCACTTTACTTGGGAGATGAGTCCGCATGGGCGCATCACGACGAGCTCGGCTCCAAGCATGCTCATCCACTATCTACTCAATAACGCTGAAAACACGCTTTTTCCCCGATATAGACGCCATCAGTGCCAAGCGGTAGATATAATAGAGTAGAGTAGAACCTTGTACAGTGGCAAACAACCTCGCTTGGGAATCGCCCAAGAACCACCCAAGAACCGGGTAGCTTTAAGAAGAAAATCAAAATTATTTTATTAAATGCCGTCCTGAAAAAAAACGTCCATCGTAGGAATGGTGGATTTCACCATCCATCATTTTGGTGCATTATGGTGCTGTAAATATTGGTGGCACCCCGCCACGGTGGTCTAGTGGCTAAGGTACTTGGCTGCTGATCCGCAGGTCGCGGGATTGTATCCCGGCTGTGGCGGCTGCATTTCCGATAGAGGCGAAATTGTTGTAGGCCCGTGTGCTAAGATTCGGGTGCACGTTAAAGAACCCCTGGTGGTTGAATTTTCCGGAGCTTTCAACTACGGCGTCTCTCATAACCATATGGGGATTAGAGTAGATGGGTGAAAGTCAAACTCGCTGGAAATCACCTCGACGTATGCCGAAGGTAGACGTTTATGCATTTTAACGTCGCGCACACTTTGATAACTCACAAGTATGGCTCAAGTAATTGCGTCTGCAAGAATTGCCAGAGTTGCGTTTCTAGCATGGCGGCATCAAGTGACCGCTGTATTATGGTCTACCGTTGAAACGGGCAATAGCAAACTAGAGCTCATTTATTTCTTGACAACTGCGCGGCGATGTAACACATTCACTGTCGCTGTTCACAGCGACATTTTTTGTCTTCTAAACATCAAAACAAAACACTACATCGTGCATGTAAAACTAATGTATAAGTCTACGAAATGTAAACTCTTACGGCCACATTCTACGTTCCACAAAAGTTGAAGCGTTTTGACACAACAGGAAAAAAAACGTGCTAGAAAGCGTAATGGGTGGCGTTGTTTTTTTTTCGCCTGTAAACATATTTCTCTGGGCATTCCAGAGTGAAACACTACGAATAATTAGGTGCTCCACATACTGCCATCTGCTTTTTCATCATGCCACCATCATTCACCAATCTTCCATCATGCCACCGTCATCTAGCTTGTTAACCAAGCCACCCATCAAACACGTTTTGAATCTCAACCATTGGCTCGCCACCACCACCACCACCACCAGCTGCCACCTTTTTTTTATACTCTTGCCATCACCAGCCGGCATTTTCCGCTGACACCACCATTGGCTCGCCACCGACACTACCATCTGCCACCATTTTTTGCACTCTCGCCGTCGTCAGCCATTATGGCCACCGCAGCTTCCACCGTGTCCACTATCATTTCCCCCATATCTACCAATGATACCAGCATCCACCAACCCAACATTTTCGATGGGGCAGTTAAATATGAAAGCAGTAGTAATGTTAGAAATTTGCAAATACAACAAAAAATAATATAAACATAGGTTGTAACATTGAGCTGCGTAGTTTAGGGACTATAATTTGGAATTTGAACGAAATTTAGAAGTTAGGTGTGTGAGTTGGCTCTACGATCTGAATCTCTTTGATTAATTGGGTTAATAAACCTTGCCAAGGCATCACGAACCATCTCGTCACTGTGGCCCAAGGACAAAGCCCCGAACGAAAGCACTTTTGGTAAATTTAGATGTAGTATAAGGAGTCGGCAAACTGTATACCTAAAGTATTATTCCACAACGTGGAATATCTGTTGCAGGATATGAGATAATGTTCAATTTTCTCTTGTACTCCGCAAAAACAACAGTTACAAGAAGCTGCCAGATGAGTTGTATGTAAATAAAAATTAAGATTTAATTGGTTTGCTCTTTCAATTGGTAAATCGGTGGTTTTTTTTTCGAGGTTCAGTGGCTAACGCCCCGCGCTCAGATACGGAAGGTCAATCGTTCGATTGAGCGCGCCGAAGTGTTTTTCTGGATAATATTTTTTCTTGCTTTTTCAAATATATAGATACGTACACATATATGGTGAATGACGGCCCACACAGACGCTGGCGACTAAAACCAGGCGACAGTGTACATATAATTGCTATCGCATTAAAACGATAAGGCGTAGTCGGAAACGGAGCCAAGGGCATCACGTTGGTGCTGCGTTTTTTAGCTGTAACTGGGTTCCACGAGTGACGAAAACAATGACGGCACTACCGAATAACGCTATAGCTAAACTACTAAAACAATAGCGTGAGGTCAGTAAGGTGCCCGGGGAGAACGAAACGTCCCGCATGGCTGCGCCGTTAGGAATGGCATGTCTGAAGGTTCTTCTTTCCCATTATTCAAAAGAAACCAAGATATAGGATTTGAACCCATGTTATAAATCACTGCCATATGTTTCGTTGTGCAATATTCAGTACCTGCCAAAGTTATACAGAGGGCATTGTTAAACTGGCGTCTTCGGAATGTCCCAATGCATGTTCATGTCTTCTCTTACGTTCAACTTGACTTTTCAGTAACCATAGTGATATTTTTGACAATGTTGACAATGTACACGTCTTAAAACGTTGATCTATTACTGCAACCCAAGTTGTCATTTGGACTAAAGTTTCGCTTTTAGAAAAACAGAGACAGAGGAACAATGTAACTACTAGCAGACACAAGACAAAAGTATAACGTTGAGCGTTTATTGAACCAGACACCTGGTTTTGTGCTTCAACTAACGTTTAACGTGCCCACGAGTGGTCCGTCAAGCTGGTAAAAGCTGCAGAATCAGCATTTCAGATCTTCAACTGAAAATTCGAAAAAGAGCCCACGAAGGTTTCCGATCATTTTCGTAATTGCTTTCCTTGCGTGTCGCATATTTAATTTATACTGTTTGACAATACTGCACTTAAGGGCAACGTAAACGCTTGTTACAGATCATATGATACGCAAACAGGCTCCCTGAATACATAGAAGAGTTTCGGTCGGTCTTTACTGAATAATTTATTTTACTAAATTGCACGACAGCTGGTGATTGAAAACAATAAAAAGGCATGAAGAATTAAAACAGCAATGTCTAAATTTTCAGAAATTATTACTTGCGTGCCTCCTGAAATCCTAGAAACAATTGCTCTACGGGCATTCATTAGGCATTTTAAAGCAGAAGCTACATGATCTTCCTTATCTACATCCGCCCGAACAGATTGTCTTAGGACTTGTTTTCAGTGTGGTGAGGGCACTGTGTGACGGTGAGCAACGTATACACTCTGTCCCCCAAACACCGAACACGCAACCTACTGCTGACAGTTACAAGTGACGCCTTAATAAACAAACCTGACCTTGGCATCCAGCTGGCCCCGTTTGCCAGCACGGGTGTCTGGAGAGCGTAATGCCAGCCTATAGCTGAGGTGCAGCAGTTTGTGCGACTAATGGTCGTCGTCGAGAAAAATGGGAGTGTTTCCGCGAGCTTCCTTTTCAACGTTGCCTTGCGCGGAAGCGGTGCAGGTGAGAGCGGGTGTATGTACGCAAACTCGCACAGCAAAGGCTATCAGCCTAACATCTGAAACAAACCGGCAGTCCCAAATTGCCGTAATCAGGCGATGGTTCCGACGGCTGCGGCGGTGGCGGCGGCTGCACCCTGAGTGGACACCCGTTGCGGCGCTGTTCAGCCCACGGCGTTCGTCAGCATTCGACCAGGCGCCGTTCCAAGGGATGTTTCGCTAGCCCAGAATAAGACAGAGCGCGGTTGTTGCGAATTCCTGGAGCGTGGTTCGGCCCCGTTGGTCGGCGCGGCTTAATTATCCTCCTCTCTCTGTTTGCACACGTGTTCTCTGGGTTGCCTCGAAGGCACACCGTTGGCCGTAGAGATAACAACGACGTCATTAGGAAGGGAGACCTCGGTAGTGCGCGTTGCACGGAAGCCACCTTTTCGCGTGTGCTCGCTGTACATAGTTAGGTGCAGCGTTTTTTCGAGCTTCTGCACCCTCGCGTAAGTTTACTGAGACAAAGCGAAGCAAGGGCCGGCAACTGACTACATGTGTGCTGCTTCGCAGGTACCCCTCAACCGATACTGTAAACTCACCAGTGCCTTTATTTAATTTCGTGGACGTGGTAGTCTGTAATAGCTTTGAACGCTAATGTACGAACATGCGACTTTCGTTGCCTGTGAACATCTTCGGTGCTATCATCCTGTTTATTATCTGGAATTCCCGAGTCAGGACTAGCGAAAACTATATATGTCACCCACGCAGACGCATGTTGTTGGTCTTTCTCATACTCTGGGCGCACAAAGCTGTACTGCATCTTGGTAGCCCGTTGTCCTCACAATGAAAGCGAGAAAGCACAAGTTGAGAACACAGTTTACATTCTTGCAGATGAACCTTGACCGGATACCTTGAGTGCCTCCTGGTTGTGTTTTCACCCCCGTGCACAGCCCTCGGCGGACGAACGACCCTGCAATATTGGAAATGATTGCATCACGCACACAAGAGTACTAATGCAGCCAGCTTATTCGTGGTCATGAAAAACAAGCACAGTATGTTGCATTATACATGACCCTTCTGCGATCATTCCACTGCAAAGCCTCGAATAATTGTTACTCGATCCTTCCATTGACCGACTCATCCGAACATATACAATATGTTCCCACTTTGATCACATCTCCTATTTATCTGCTGCCTTCAAATGTAATTTTCTACCCTTGTGAATTGAACAACAAGGATTCCCCACTGCTTCTCTGTTCAATTAGGTCTAACGGAACGTTCATGATGTGACTGATTTTTTTCTGAATGTCACCTCTATTACAACAGAAGCTTATTCTAGCTTCAAGTTATACATTTCACAATTCTATTTTTCTTATATTTAGCCCTAAATTAAGGAGAAAAGCTTTTGAGGCCTCGTTTTTTTTGACACAATCATAAGGAAATCTAGCAAATAATTCGGCCAAAGAAGGTAGAGGGAACGTTATTTTGGTTCTTTCGGATGTATTGAAGTAGTTTTCTTATAAATTTGAATGCACTAACTGGGGAAACAACTCGCAACAAAAGCACGAGGACGAAGAAACACAGTGAACACGACGCGCGCCTAATATATCTACCCACGCAAATCAAGTTATTGATCGAAGTAAGTAAAACTGTACGGGATAAAAAATCACTGCCGGCAG
The DNA here is from genome assembly GCA_013436015.1 of Rhipicephalus annulatus. NCBI lineage: Eukaryota > Metazoa > Arthropoda > Arachnida > Ixodida > Ixodidae > Rhipicephalus > Rhipicephalus annulatus. The sequence goes on along the minus strand of WOVY01010284.1, from coordinate 326,529 downwards.
TGAACAAACCTGCTACCGTCAGATTACGCATCAGATACTCTGTATACCAACTGACCGACAGCAGCGCTCGTCCCCTCGTTCAAATCATCGGGTGTTTATGTGCACGCAAACCTGGCAGTGTTAGCAAGCGCCGCTTGTAGCCATGTCGAGTGAGTGCGAGCACTCTTTTTCTTTTTTTTTTGTGGATCGCATCAGTAGCACGTGTTACTTTCTAATGAGCGGACAGCTTGCCAATAATCCCTCGCATACTGCCTGATCTCATCATGCCTTACTTAGCCCTGTTATTTTTCAGTATTTAGCTCTTAAGCTCCGTAGTTGAAGGCTTCTTCTGAAACATCTCGAATATCTCTTAACATTCCGATTACGGCGTGAGGATTGTATCGCTCACTGTGGCTCTGTGCGACAATCCATTTCTTTAAATATTGACAACATACCATATCAATTCGCTAAGATGCAATGAAGGGGGTATAAAATCACGAACCTCCGCACGTATGCCACACATTCAGTAAAAAAAGAAAAGTGCTGTTAATTCTTATATAGTACTCAAATATTATTGCGACAACTGACATTCGCGGTATCAATTACCGCGTGCCCTTGCCCACATTGCCTCTCTACTCTTTTTGCTCTGCTACCTCAGCAAATTTACTAACGCACACAACTTAACTACAGCTGGCGGCGAAGCTGCAGCGGCATCTTGAGGGTGGCGCCAGTCCATGGAATTCATCGGTCTCGGCAGTATGAGGCGTTTCGCTTAGCACTGCAAGGTCGGCAGCCAACGCCCGCTTGCAGGCGCCGCACGGCTTACTTTCATTCGCGCTTTGTCAGACATCGATGGCGCCCCAGGCTCGCGTTCTGCGTAGGGATTTAACGCTGATGTTCTTACCGCTTCCGTGCCTTTGCGGCGACCGCGTCGCCAAACAAACAACGCTGCTATTGTTGAATAAGAATTACGAATTTAATAATTTGTCCACTCGTCCTGAAGAGGAAAATATGCCAAGATTTATCAAAAAATAGTTTCCTCTTATCCAGGAATGTCGCTTTATTTCAAAGCTGTCGTCCATCTCGTGTTCCCGATCAGAACAGGAATGGCAAGCTTCCCGCCACCGCAACAGTGCTCTTTATTTAATTGCTCATCGGAATGTAGAGTGAGCACTGAATTTTAACATTTTTTTTTATTTTAGCAGGACACTTGCATACCATTGGTTATTAGTATGACATATATTCACTGTTGTTAAAGTTACATTCTTGATCGGCTAAAAAAATAAAATTGTGAGCAAGAGGTCTTGCTTCTATATGAGTTTCTAGAGTTTCACAAAGTAGCAGGAGTTTTTGAGGACAGTGAAAAATGTTTGCTAACCTCAGACTATGAAATAAGGAACGCATTATCGAAGAAGTCGCGTTCCCATTCATTAATTCGTTTAGTGAAAATGACTTACAGAGGGGTAAACAATTTCACCGCATATCGCATATGTGTACCTCCTTCTACAAAAAAAGAAAACGCGGCTGATCCTCATACATAGGAAATGTTATAACACTAAAGCGAAACGTATATTTGAAGAGGTAGTTGAGCGTTTATTGCGCATTCTTTCAGCAACAGGAACAAATTGAGAATTCACGTTAAAAATGCAGGCAGTTCAAAACTTGCAGCGCACGCCTTAAGCGGAAAGCACGCACGAAAGAAGCATACATAAGATAAACGCGGACAAACAACTGTCACAGCTCATCACTCAAAGCGCGCTGTTCAAATACAAAGACACACAAAATGAGCGCACAAGTATACACAGGACACGCGAACAACTGCCACAATTCTTCCTGCGTCTTGAGCCAGCAGCGTGCTCCTTTCGTAAACGCGGCCGCGGCGGCGTACGAAGTGACCTTCGTCCTCCCCCGAAATTGTGGGTCTGACCGACCACGCTCAGTGGAGGTTGCGCATCGTGGAGGCGACGTCTTTTAGAGTGCGCCCAACGTAAGCTCGTCGCGTCATCTCGCTACTGATAACAAAAATGCGCTTAAGTTTCGAAGCTCTGAGAAATGGTGCACGGTGTGCATAAATGGCTTGCCGCTCAATCCAGCCAACATGTAGCGGTCAGCGCCGTGCTGAGAATCGAGTGGTTGCTGGTTCGATTATGGGCGACGAATTCTTTCCTTCTGGTATTTTCTCTTTGCACTCTCTTAGTCTGTCTTTTTCAACATCACTACCGTGACGAATGTACGTAAGTGGATTCATCGTGGACCCCAGCCTAGAACACTTTCGTGTTAAAAACTGCCCCCGAGCTCCGCGGTCATGTTTCAGCCAGCGCACGCTTAGCAGCCGCAATTCGACCCGCCACTTCCGCCATTTCGGACCTCTCGCCTAGAGTATTGGTTCTAGGAGTTTGTGGTTGCCTTGGATCGCAAGGACATCTTGATCCAAGAATTCATGTACAAATTATTGAAATACCATCTTCAAGATGACCTAAATCGCCGCTTCAGATACTTCTCCTGGAGCCCTTGCCCGTACGACGACTTGCGAGATACCGTGCTCAAGTTTTACGGCCTCAAACTTGCTTTTCCTCCCACATGCTACCCGACGGCATCTGCCTCATTACCTTCTAGGATGTTTCCCGCACTACAGCCAGTCCAGAACGTTTCTCTGCCGAAAACCACTAGCCACTCCGGTAATTGAGACCGCGCCAATCAACCCGTTGTTTGAGCGACCTACGACCCAGGAGCTCACGCATCCTGCTTGTAATGAGCTGGTTCTTCCTACAAATGCATTGCCACTTCGCTTTTTTGCAGATTCGACACCGGCCGCTCATCTGTGCACCGTCGTATTCGCTGCAGAGACCTGATATGCTGCACTGTCTGCCCTGGGCGATTTGACGACCTCAGCCGGACCAGCTGACCTGCCTGCGAACTCCAGGCCTGACCCAGCACCTGTGGAGGCCCGTGACACCACTCACACTATGAACCCAGGGCCCGCTGTGATGCTGAACGTCATCCGTTTTCTCTGCACACCAGTACCTGCAGCTCGAAACCTCGTGGATTACTAGCACCTACTGACATCATCCTCGATGTATACCATAGAAGCTTAAGCCCCTAAGCATGTATGGCTGAACCTGCATTACGCTGCGACGATGAGAGGAAATCTCGAGGCCCACCTGCCTGGCTCACTAAAAATGGAACACACCGTGTATGCCTCAACAGCCGTGCAGGTAAACCATTCGTCTACCGCTCCATACGCGTGCTCGAGAATTACAACGCCGTCGACGGCCCCTGAGAATTGTGACACCAGAGACACGCCACTCAATCTCGCGTCGCCCAACACCGACTCTCGCTCGAACAACGAGAGGACTCATCGGCGTACGCCTACGCATTACACGTCGTGAAAGGCCGGAAAAAAGCCATCTATTAGTGCCCTCTGAGTCGGCTTGTCATCACGCTAAGCCATGTCGCACTTCGTCAGTCCAACTTCCAACTTGTCTGCATCCAATTTGCCAGGCCAGGCGGCTGCCGCAGCAAGTATTCTGCCGCCATAAGCGACGGTACCAGCATCGTCAACACAATACCTGAATGGACCACACTCTCTGTCGACGTTACCACCAGCACCAACATGGACATACAACTAGACTCACTGGACTGGCCGTAATATGCGCATGTTACAAACCATGTTTCATGCATCAGTGCAAAAGTGCGCGTGACAACCGACCGCAGCAGAACCGCATATGTGTTTTCTCGGCCCTTAACCGTTTTTCACCTTGTCGTTGGTACTCGCTATCGCCAAAATCGTCCCTTCATCACGACCCTCGCTCACTCATTCCAACAGCGTACCTGCATCGCGACCCTCGTTTGCTCCACCATTCCCAGTGTCGCCCGCCAGAGAACCACTGATTGCCGATAGTACCGTTCCCGTTGACGACCAGGACTGCTCACGGACCCTTTTGATTCGCGGCCCGGACACTCTTGTACATTTTGTTCTTTTTCATTGCGTAACATGCTAGGCGGGGAGCCCTTGTAGCGTAGCGCTAGGGGCGGCCAGCCAGCTAGGGAAAAAGATGGCGGGCGCCGGTGGCTCGTAGCGCGTGGAGCCTAGAATGTTGATTTGCCTCTAGCTGGCTGGACTCCACGGCCGCTCCTCTACTTCAGCAACTCGCTTTCTACTGTCCGTCTCATGTGCTCATTTAAGCTGCGACGACGGCACGTCTACGTCGGACGCCGTCATGTCGCCTACAATATCCTTAACCCCAGTTCGTTCCCAGGTCCACTCTGCTCTCTTCTTGTATCTTGAAATTTTACCTTTCATTTTCCTTTCCATCGCTCACTGAGTCGTCGCTGCGTTGAAAGTAGCCAACTTCAATTTCTAATGGCGACCTGTCCGGACCCAGAGATTCTTTGCCCTCTATGCTGCATCGCAGATTTGACCACCGTTTCGGACAGTTGCTTCGCCGCCGCTGGGAACTGAGGATCAAGGGTTAATTGCTGTATTCATGCGAGGTTGTGGCCAGGTACTGTACCAGGGAAGTCAACGTTGCCACCATGAGGGAGTGCATTACCGGCAGTTGGTCGCCAGTGAGGTCGCACCCCAGACCTCTTCTTCTTTATGAGGGTCCCTTCATCACGCGTTGTAAGTAAAACGAAATTGGGAATGGTCCAATGACAAATTGAAGCCAAATTTTGACATGGCATGCCAGGCTGCGGCGCTATCTCTATATATGGGGTCCTGTTGCACTCTCTTAGCAGAGTAGAATACCACCTGACCACCTATCAGCTCTCAACTTCACCTGACTCGTAGCTCGCCTGGCCTTCTTTTGATAAATCATTGAAAGTCCACTTTCCTTAAAAAAGGCACCCGGTGCGGTTTTTAAGATCTGACCTTGCGAGCTTAGGTCGGCTTAGGGTTCTTAATGCACCTCCTTTTCACGAGTTAATTATTTTTAGTTTCCTCGTTTCTCGTTCAATTCAGATAATGTTTATTTTAGAGTATCCGCAATGTAGGGGGTTTGCTGATTTCAAGTGGTCGCACTCCTACTTTGACATTTATTTTCAACTGACGATTTGCACGCACCTCTTTTGCGAACTATTCAGCAACTTCACTGTCATTGTTACGTTGAGGGTCGCGGGCGGTTGGAGTGCATGAAAATTAAATGCGAGAAGCTTCTAACTGCTGCATCCTTTGTATATGGCATTTTGGAGTAGTGTTTAAAGCTCTGGCAAAAGAGTATATAAATCGACAATGGCCCTCAGTCGGGAATCAGATATACGTATTAGTATTTACAACTATGGTTAGCCCAATAACGTAGGATAGTGGATGAAAAAGTAAGAAGTGAAATATTTCTAGAGAAAACGGCGAAAGAAAAGAAACTTTGTACAGCAGTAATGACGTGTTTGCATCACTCACCACAAAGTGTCAGCTTCAATTGCTAGACCCCAATGACTCTCGGCACCACATCATACACAATGATAAATCCACGTGACGCGTACAGCTCGTAAGTGATTCTACGTATTGTCCGACGTTTTGAGTACGCCGCTTTCTAAAACTTTAAATATTTCACTCCTTATCTTTTCGGCTGATATGTGGGGTTTAACATCACAAAACTACCGCTTCATCATGAGAGATGCCATAATGAAGGGCTCCAGAAATTTCGACCTTAACGCACACCCAAACGCACACCCAAACCTTAATGCACACCCTTAACGCACACCCAAACGTCAGCACACAGACCTACAGCATTTTCTCCTCCATTGAAAATGCAGCCGCCGAAATCGGAATTCAATCCCTCGACCTGCGGGTCAGCAGCCGAGTACCTAGGCCACTAGGCCATCGCGTAGGGGGCTCTCTACTTTTTCAGTCACTATTTTACGTTGTTGGGCTAACCGTAGTTATAATTACTAATAAGCGTATCGGGCTCCCTACCGATGGCCACAGTCTACTTCTCTATCTATTTACCCGAGTTTTAAATACTACTCCCAAACGCCAACAATATAGGATACAATCCTAAAGGCAGCGTCCATATACTCTTTAGCAGTTAGAAACTTTTTGCATTTAATTTACATGCACTTTTACCACCCGCAACGTGTACGCTCAACGTAACATACACATAGGAAGTAGCCGATTAGCTCGCAAAACAGGTGCACTCATCTTGTCAGTTGACCAGAAGCGTCCAAATACGAGTGCGGCCACTCGAAATCAGCAAAACTCCGACAAGGCGAACACTACAAAGGCAGCAATGTGAAAATTGAGCGAGGCGGGAGGAAATTAGGAGAGAATAAACGCGTGAAAAGGAGGGTCATCGGAGAACTAAGCTGGGCTGTATGTGCTGGACTTTGTGGGTTGTGTGTATCATTTCATTAAGATAAAGGCAATGTTTTGCGCGGGAGAGCTTTTCCTTTTGACCGGAGTGTGAAGTATAGTGTGCATGTGAAGTTTGACTGCAGCGAAGGAGTTGAACTGGGCTGTAGTGGCACCCGCCTCTGACGTCAGTGGTTTTGCCAGAGAGCCCCGCCTTCAATAGACATTGGTTTAATAATCGTTGGGCGAAGACGGAGTTTCTAAGCTGTAAGCGTTGATCGCGCGTGAGACGCGTAATCTGGGACCTGTTGTTGTGTTCATTGTTACAGCATGCCTGTTCATTCTGCGCTCAGAAGCAAACGTGCCTAAGAGCGTTTTGTTGTCAGGCGGTCTAATTTCAACTGCTACTGTATAATTACACGTTATGACTACTATCACAGGTGTTCTTCCTGGTGGGTGAGCTAACGTGTGTTGGGTGTATGCATCTGCGCCGGCACTCAACTTCAAACTATCGTGACACTCGAGTTGCTGCGTGTTGCAGTATGTTGCTTTGTTTTATGTAACGCTTGCAAAGCTTGAATGTCCGCCAAGATGTTCATGCAGCATCCGCGTGAAATTCGAGCTGGCGTTTGTTGCATTCACCCGCAACGTAAGTTGACTAATGCGGCCCACATTCTTGCAGTCTGAGGCGTTTGTTAAATTCGGACTGCATTCGAACATATACAAATCTGTTCACGGCCGAATCACCGTACCTATATGTGTGCACTCAAACAAAAGAATTGCAGATCCCAGCATAGTGAGAATTGATGATATGCGCAGCACGAATGAGGAAAGTTGATATGTCACTTCCATCAGCACAACGTTACGAGGTGGAGGTAAGTGATGCCGTACATGACTTCCGTGTCATCATCATCATGTTTGGATGTGTCGTTTACCTTCATCATCTGTTCACGTCACGTGATACCAAATTTAGTGCATGTGGAGCGATTGAAACGGCTGCGCGCACGCTATGAGTGTGGCATGTTGTCATGTTCTTACATGACATGCGTGCCAGGATGAGCATGTTTGCACCAGTCATCCATAGACGTCACGTAACAACAAATTTGGTATATGTGAAGCTAGCGAAATGGCCGTGAGCACATATTGAAGGGCCCAAAATGCTCCAATATAGCGTGGACGCGCACGCACACTGTGCACAGTGACGCTACATTAGCAAAACGCGAGCGCTCTATAGTCTGATGCTAGACGTGACTGGCACGACCAGCGTCCGCCGGCGTGGCCTGAGAGCAACAAGCACGTACCCAGACAACACTGCGTCTCCCTCTTTTCGTGACGGAGGAACGCCGTGCACGCTGCAACGCGCATGCGTCAAAGCAACGCAGCGCGGCGCATGAGTATATGGCAGGACCGCCGCCTGGCGTGGTGACGCCGGCGTGACGTGACGAAATGAACGCCGGCGAGCACGCGCACCGCGTCACGTCGAAATGTAACGGCGCCTTGACCGTGGCATGTAGACATGTTCTCAGATCACACGCATATCTTGATTATCATGTTTGCACCATTCACATTCGTCATCCATTGATGTCACGTAATACCAAATTTGGCATATGTGAAGCTAGCGAAACGTCCGCGAGAGCATCATGAGTGTGGAATGTAGGCATATTGTTACATGACACGCAATTCATGATTATCATGTTTAAATATGTCGTTTATCTATGTCGCCCGTTCGCATTGCGTAATACTGAGTTTGGTACGCGTGAAGCTAATGAAACGCCCACGAGAGCACCATGAGCATAGCATGTAGCCATGTTTATCATGTTTGCACCGATATCAAACCTTCGCCTTTCATTCACGTCCCGTAATACCGAATTCGCTATAAGTGAAGCTAGTGAAACGATGAGCGTGACATGCAGTCATGTTGTTACATGACACGCATCTCATGATTATCATGTTTCCACCAGTCACATACTTTTGTCGTCCATTCATGTACCGTAATACGGAATTGGGTATATGTGAGCTAGCGGAACGGCCGCAAACGCATCATTAGCGTGGCATGTAGTGATGTTGGCACATGACACGCATGTCATGACTTTTATGTTAGGGTCTGTCGCCTGTGTTCGCCATGCAATCATGTCATACCATACCAACTTTGCAACATGCTATGTAAACGGAACCACCGCAATAGCTGCAGGACCATGAACTGTAAATCATGATATTCATAAAATGCATGTCATGATTTTCATGTTGTGACAAGTCAAGGATGTTCTTCATACAGTCATGTTATATCATGCCAATTTTGGTATTGATACCAATATTGAAATGGCCAGAGAGAGAGAGAGAAGGAATGTAGGAAAAATAGGGAGGTAACTAGACTATGCGTCTAGTTTGCTACCCTACACATGGGGAAGGGGAGAGGGGAGTAAAAAAGAGAGAGAAGGATAGACACATGTCATATCACACACACAATGCCGAGTTTCGCAGGCGGTCCCTCAATGAAGTTGCTGTTAAATATCTCAGGAGGGCCCGTGTGGCTTTCTGTGCTGATGTGCTGCGCGACCAAGCTCCTAAGATCTTTGCTTCATTAAATGGCGGGTCATCGAGTCTAATCAAGGCACACTGGAGAGTCCGTCGATCTTCATCAAATTGGGCACAGAGGCAAAAAAGATGTTCAATAGTCTCTATACAGTTGCAGCTTTCACACATGGATGAATCTGCTATGCCAATGCGATGGCTGATTGACTTAGTAAACGCTACCCCACCCACAGCCAGCACAGCATTGTAGCGTCACGTCGAGTAATCTTGGATGGCAGCTGTTTCTGGAGTAATGACTTAAGATTCTTAGGGCGTTGGTTGGAGTTAGGTGGAGAATTCCAGTGCGCAAGCGGGGCATTATGCGCAATGTGACGAAGTTCTCTAGCTGCGTCTACTCTTGACAAGGGTATTAACAGTGTGGGCGCTCCATCGTGGGCACATCGGGCAGCGTCGTCGGCGAGGTGGTTACCACTGATGCCACAGTGGCCCGGCAACCATTGTAAAACAATGTCGTGTCCTGAAACGGCCATATGAGCTAAAAGTCATAGGCGGATAGATAGATAGATAGATAGATAGATAGATAGATAGATAGATAGATAAATAGATAGATAGATAGATAGATACGCTCAAAGTCGCCGAAGTTCACTAAGAAATGCTTCGCATTTAAAAGAAATAGCCGTAAGCTTGTAACTACAAGCATGAAGTTAGTAACAGGAGTTGTTGCTAACTTTCTTGGGCACTTACTATGTGACCTTTTATGGGCGAAGGTACTAAAGGTGTGGATCGTGCGTCTCCTGTATGTAGTAGCCATCGCTCATTTTAAAGACGATAGTCTTTCTTCGGGTACTTTGACGCAAAAATTTGGTCCGTCTGTCTGTCCGTTTGTCTGCTCTCCACCGAAACGTTATCCAAAGCGGCCAAAATCAAACCCTATTCCCATGCAGCACCCAGCAATTTTGCTCAAGTTTCAGCGTTCATTTTTGTGTGATTGTCAATTGAAAAGCAATTATTCCGCATATCTGAGGCCCATAACAACATGTCAATAATTCGTGGTGTGTTTCTTCAATTAAAGAAGGCGTAGATTAGTGATTTTAGAACCGTAGTGTTTATCACGCTGCACTGACAATGCAACGCTTTGCACAAAAAGGCAAGAGATTCCAACGCTTCGCTAAGACGACACGGTGGTGGCACCTGGCCGTCGCTTTGCGTTCTACATCTAATCGCCTCCGAGACAGGCGCGCGCGCTATTCTTCGTTTTCGAAGATCACTGCCATTTAGCGCTCGTGTCTGACGTGCCTTTATGCGCTCGTTTGCCTCTGCTGCACAGATCAGGGCACTTTGAACCCCCAGAATAGAATTCACAGATTTCATTGCGCAGAACATAAAAAAATTGCCCGCAGCTTCCCTCGGGGGAACACTGAGGAGGATGCGGAGCATATAATTGGTTAACGGGGTGTTAAAGTGCGACTTACTTGGGTCGATGGCTAAATTGGTTAACGTGGTTGTGAAATGGGGTGTTAAATTGCGACTTGCTTGGGTCGATGGCTAAATTGGTTAACGTGGTTGTAGGAGGGGGTGATAAATGAGTGAACACGTACACACGTATGCGAAAGGGCGGCGCTGGTCGAAGGGACGTCGATCATTGTGTTTGTGGATTTGTTGGAATTCATTTCACCGCGACCTTGGACGTCGACGCGCCGTACAAACTAACCGACGAGCGGCAACTGAGCGAGCGAGCGCCGACCTTGAGTATATGTACAGCGCGACGGCGCATGCACTGTCAGCTGTTGAATGTTCTCGAAGTGCGACGGTGCATGCGCGTCCACTGGAGAATCAGGAGAATTGTAGAATGTTCTCGAAGGGGAGAAGCGCGCGCGGCACAGATGGTGGGTGACGGTGCATGCGCGCGTCAGCTGTCGAATGTTCGAGAAGGGGGAGAAGCGCAACGGCGCATGCGCGCGCGTCAGCTGCCGATGTTCTCGAAGCGCGACAGCGCATGCGCGCGCGTCAGCTGCCGATGTTCTCGAAGCGTGACGGCGCATGCGCGCTACATTATACAGCTAGCGAATGTTCGTGAAGAGGAGAAGCACACGCGGTGTGTAGAGGAGGAAGGGTGCACAGATGGTGGAGGAGTGAAGCGCGCGCGGTGTGTAGGGGAGGAAGGGATGCACAGATGGTGGAAGAAGGAGGAGGAAGCTTGCGGACGGCGCCGCACTACAAGCCTCGAGTATTAGATGCTCCGCATCTAAAAAAGATGTTTTTCCCTCTCTCCAGACGCAAGACTATTGTTTTTTGATGACATTTGCAGTGAAACATACAGACACGGCGCCAATTCTGTCCTTGGAATGTCCGGTGGATTACCGTACTTGTATATGATGAATACATGGTGATGGGTCGCTTTAAATTTGTGTAGTCCTAATATTTATTTTAGCTAGAAAGCACATGCTATAGCTGAAATAATTTTTGTCCTTATTTAAATCATGCCGCAAATTCTTCATTATATATAAGTATTGCTAATTGAGTTTCGTTTTTGTTAGAGCAACTACAAGGGCTTTACGCCAGCTTATCTGTAGAACTGCATCCGTTCCCGAAAAAAAAACAATGTAACGGGGGGGTAGGTCACTTTTTAGAATAATTTTGTAATTGTCACGACCCACAGGATGGTTTTATGCACGCCCACAGTAGAGTACCTCGTGCTCTAAATCAATAAATATTTCTAAACACCAATTACTCTAAATGGTAACCACTTTTAGGGGTGGAGCTGTTTCAGTCGGGGGTCGAGCGTCCCCGATGTATGTTATAGTAGTAGTAGTACTATTTTTAGGTAGCCACCTCTCGTTTAGTCCTTGAAGTGCCCGCTGGATGGCAGCACTTGTATATGATGAAAAATTGCGAGATGGTAGTACTTGGAATGTTCACTGAATGGACGGATGGATCGACAGACGGACGGACGTGTGTACAGACAGACGCACGACAGACAGACAAACAGACAGACAGACAGACAGACAGACAGCCAGGCAGACAGACAGACAGACAGACAGACAGACAGGCAGGCAGACAGACAGGCAGGCAGGCAGGCAGGCAGGCGGACGGACGGACGGATGGACGGACGGACGGACGGACGGATGGACGGACGGACGGACTGACGGACGGACTGATGGGGCCACTTGATGATTCACGGTATGCCGATAACGCCTTTCGAAGCCGCCCCACTCATCTTCATTCGCTCCCTGGACATGCTGTGATTCTTCACTACGCAAGTTCGCAGAAACTTAAAGGTCGCACTGGTTATTTTGCGCACTGTTACTAAATTCTTGCCTTGAATGTTTAACAAGGCGGTATTAGGCTAATATGCCTTGTAATATTTCATTAAAGTCATACGGTACGCTACTTCTAGCCCCTAAAATGATTGTACACTGTCTAAACAAGCAGGCAAATTCAGAATAATCACCCTAAAGCTTAAGCGCCCACCAGCACCACTTGTGTTCCCCAAACGTAGGACAATACCTAGAAGCTCTACATTACAGCGTCTTTATTAAATTTATTGTGCCTAATTATTTTGTGGCCTCGGAGTAACCCCCCCCCCCCACCCCGGAGTAAACCGCTTTGTTTCTTCCGGACGTTGTTCTAGCTAATAGCTGTGAGGCTCTTGCAGCAGGTCGTCGCCGCCGTACTCTCTTCCCGATTTCGGAGCGACTGTACAAAGACATACTATCTGTTATGTCGGAGGAACTCTTCTTTCTGGGTGAGGAGGAATTCCTTCGTCATTGGTCCCGCCCTTTCGTGTTCGTCTGCGAGCGACGTGTAAAGCTTGTTTTCAGGCCTGCCTGGTTCTGGTAGGCTAATATTTGTTTATTAATCACACAAATACCCTGTAAATACTATGTCCTACATGCATCTAACATATAGATCTTTACATTTCCTTTGTGTGTTGTTCGTTTACCATTTATTGTGCATATGACACCTATCTTTTTGTAACAATTCTTGTGTATGTGTGTATGTTGTGTTCCGTGTACATATGTAAACATAACTTTTTGTAACAACTTTTGGTGAGTCTGTGGATGTTGTGTTCGGTCGCGATGTTCTGTTGGATTGTAATTGATGTTCACTCTTCGTGAAAATACGTTTTTCTAAACACATCGTGCACGCAAAGTGTGAGTCTTAAGGAACGGCTCTCAGCACGCTCATAGTAGAGTACCTAGCACTCTGAATCGTTAACCACTTTTTCGGAACACACAGCAGCTAGACTGTGCCTACGGACCACTTTGCGCTCTCTAATTAAGAGTGCCAAGTACTCTTAAATGTTAACCACTCTTTTGTGAACAACCCCATCAATTGGTATTATTACTCTAAATCGGTAAACATTTTGTCGAAACACACATTTATTATTCTTACAAATATCATGATTTTTCGTTTATTTGATTATATTGAAGCAATATTGTATTACCTGTTAAAAAACAATAATTAGAATTCGCTAAAGTGTACCTTTACAGAACTTTCCCATAGGTGCGTGATGACGAGAAGAATGTATCTTCTTTTTACATAAGAAAAGGAAAACCAGACTCATTTTGAGGGTTGACCATTGGGTTACCCTCACAGCTGAATATTCAAAGATCCGGCTTATTGTCTAGGCCAGAGGTCGGCAACTATCGACCCGTGAGGCAGCATTATGTGGCCGCCAGATTGACACCAGAAAACCACCTTCCTAGGTAACTTCCTAGCTGGGCACTCTTGACCGGAAATGGTGTTTTAGGGGTAAAGCTCCTCAGGCTGTGGGTCGTTCCCTCATCTCTAGTAGTAGTAGAAGTAGTAGTAGTAGTAGTAGTAGTAGTAGTAGTAGTAGTAGTAGTAGTAGTAGTAGTAGTAGTAGTATGTAGCCACGGCAAGTTTACGAGTTGGTCAATAGATGGCGTTGTGTGTATATGTCCTTGGAAATAATATCACTAGATGACATTAGTGGTTTGGGTATAGTTCGTGATTTCTTATAACTGACGGATGGACGGACACACGGACAGACACAGATGGGTGGACGGACAGACAGACACACAGACAGAAAGACAAATGACAGACAGGGTCAGACGGACGTAGGCACGGACGGAAAGACAGGAGAAAGCACGTACGGACAGAAAAACAGGTGCATGGATGGAAGCACGCATGGACGGACAGATAAAAGCACGGATCGACAGACAGACGTAAACACAGATGCACGGAATTACGGCCGGACAGATGGAAGCACGGGTGGACAGACAGACGAAGTCACGGACAGACGGACCGAAGGAAGTACGTAGGGCCGGATGGACGGAAGCACCGACGGACGGATAGATGGATGGACGGAAGTGAGCATAGAAGCACAGACGGACGGAAGCAAAAACGGCCCGACGGAAGCGCGGACGGACGGACTGGAAACACGGGTGGACGAACGGACGCTTCACCCCACTCATAATCGTTCACTCCGCGAATATGATGTGATTTTTTGTAAGGTATTTATAAAATGGATCCTTGTCACATGCGTGTTCTATACCCATATTTTAAGCTATTGTAATTTAGAATGAACAGAATTTTTTTCTCTTTGTCTGTGACCCCACGCCCCTTCCTCCTTCCGAATATTTACGTGGAGCCAGCCGTGTCGGTTCAATTCAACGTGGTCGTTGTCCTCGAAATGTTCCCGAACCCTGGTCTAGAACAAGGAAGAAAAAATTAAGACGCACACGTCACTGAACTTAATGGACTTTTCATTCGAAAAATGTGTGTGAACCAGGTGTCACCCAGTAACAGTATGCTGTAGAACACAATATAGAATGTCCGAAAAGGCAACAAAAAACTGTAGAGACAACATAGGCAAATAGACGATCGCACATGCATTGCTTGAAAAAGCAGTGCTCTCTGACTCTCTGTCTTTTTTTCGTCGTGTCGTTGCACTGCCATTTTCGAAATGAGTACTCTGAACTAGCTAGTCTAAACCAAAGTACTTCTCTTGATGTCCCAATGGCGCACTTGCGTCATTGCAAATTTTTTGCCACCTTTGTAATTTCCTTTGTGATGCTATCCTTGTTTGCCGTCAGTCACATGTCCAGGCCTTTTGTTTCAGCTGTAAAAAAGACTAATTATGCTATCGTCGAGGAGCACCTATCACGACATGCTCCGGAGGCTCGAATGACACTGCCTCTAACCGAACAGCTACGCGTCAACTTGCTCTAATGGGCAAGTTCGTTTGCAAGGTCGAGCAAGGTTTGCAAGATTCAGTGAGCATGAGGTCATGCGCACATTCCTATCTTGATATTTTGCGCTTGTCTTTTGTAACTGCTTGCATCTGTCCTCTTGTTTAGGCGCGCCAGTTTTTTTTTATTTAGCTTGATCCAATGAAAGTAAATGAGACACTGGTGGCCAGTGTTCCGCGAAGTTAAAGGAATTCTAAGCAAGAAAGCGATAAGTCGCGGCCAGACTATCAGTAATAAAGACTATTAAAAACTCATGAATATACTTTTATCTTTCAAATACTCAGAAGGAAGCCTATAGGGTCTGCACGCATAGCAACAATAAAAAAAACACTTAGGAAAGGAAATGAGCAAAACAGGTATGTGATTAAAGCAGAATGAAAGGGTAAGAATGTATACACCCTAAACACGAACAATATTCAACAAAGCAACAACAACAATATTTAATAGTGGAGCACAAACATGCGCAGCAGGTTACAAAATAAAGTGCGGAGCACCATGCTGATGCAAGTGTATGGAGGATCCTTAAGCCTTAATGGCATGCACGTCATTTCCTCACGACAGCGACAAATGACAGCGACGAGCGACAAAATTTGCTGTCGCGAAGGCCCATCCATCGCCGCCGCTTGTCGCGTCGCGCGTTTCTGGAAAACTTGAATAGATAGCGTGTTGTCCGGAAGCCAGCGTGACGATTTTCGGCAACATAGCTGCACCCTTGATCCTCGCTTCGGTTGCAATTTTCTCTCGATGCTTGTTATCCGCGCGTACTTCAAGAAATGCAAGGTATCGGCTACATTGTTTTACATTCTCATCTCACGCGGAGACTGAAAGAGCGGCCGTATTTTGTCTTTAATCTCGTTATAGAAGAATTTTTTGGTGACTCGATGCATTGTAGCAAGCGGATACTTGGTGGCTTGCTAAATGTGAAATCGTCGCGTGAAGTGCGTCGTAGCCGTTGTAGCGTACGCTTTGGGGTAGCCTGTCATGGTTAAACCAAATATTGCGAAAAAAGAAGGTGGTGAAAAACTTTTGTGGTTTCCTCATGCCACACAAGACAGTAATAAATTTGGCATAATGTCATCGAGCAGCTTTTTAATTTCTATCCGCAATTTACGAGAATGCACGCGATAGTTTTCATTCAAGCAACAATGACACTTCGTCACCGACATGCGGTTGCAGCCGTCGCGACGGAGCAAGTTTGTCGGTGCCGCTTGTCACTTTCGCTGGGAAATCGCGTGAATGCGGTTAGGGCTTCAAGACATGAGGCCATGAGAAAAAGGCGCATTTTTTCGCCAATTGTCATCTTTTATTATTGATATTGTCAATTGCGCCATTCTTCGACCGTCATTTTGCTGTATCAGGTTTCCATCTACGCAGTTTTGTTAAAGAGATACAAGCAAAACTGTTAGAGCTCCCATCATCTACGAAACCGAAACTGCAGTGCACGTTTTGTTTATTTTGAAATTGGCTTGATATATAGCATGTCTTTCGTTATTTACAATTATATCAAGTTTGAAATCGTAATAATATTCTAACAGCAATGTGAACGTACCCTTTTTATTTTAGTGTCATAGATTTCTCACCAGGTGGACGCACACGTGATGTACGCTCTGAAGGAATCACGTGCGCGCGCCAGAATTTCTAACGAATCAGATGCATGTGTTTATCCACTCTCGCTTAGTTCTCACACAGGCGACACTATGGAGAAGTTCAGAGCCCGAAAATACACGAAGCGCAAGTTTTCTGGGAACAAATACAAACAAGTCGGAACACCCGGCAGACCTGCTGACTCGAGCAGCTCTGCAAGTGCATTGAAACTTGATGTGGGCTGCGGCTGCAGCAAAGCATAGTCCAGTTTGTCGCCACGAGATAACAGGGTCATTGACGTGGCTATTTTGTCGTCTGTGTTTTCTTGAGTTGCTTGCCTGACTACCTGCATCTTTGAAAAGGGAGAAGCGCCTCTATCGACGGGCGTCTAGCACTTGTCCTGTTCTGTTCTCTGCTCGCGGCTTCAAGCATATATTTCACGCTTTTAAGACTATAGAAAACGTAACGGAAAACAATGTTCTATTTGTGTACGCAATGCGGCAGATCCGCAAGGGGCACGCATGAGCCGAAACATTTTGCAATGTTATGAACATGCCTCCACCCGCGCAACGTTCTGTTTACAACATGATAGCACTGAAGCTTGCTGCAGCTGCACAACTCGCCGCATCAAAGCCAATGTCAATAGATAATGCTGACGCTGAAGTGTCCCACCCTGTGAACAGTGGTGAGGTCGGGGTGCCCGCAGATGGGACATGACAAAAACAAATGACAGCATATCCACGGAGTGAATGATGGAGAGTGGGGCGAAGAATTCGTCCGTCCATTCGTTCTTGCTTCCGTCCGTCCATGCGTCCGTCAGTTTGACCGTCCATGCGTCCATCAGCCGGTCCGTGCGTGCGTCTGTTCGTGCGTCCGTCCCTGCGTTCGTCCATGCAGCCGCCCCTGCGTCCGTTCATGCGTCCATCTATGCATCTGTCTATGCGTCCGTTCGTCCATCTATTCAACACTCCAAGTACCACCATCTCGCATCTTTTCATCATATATTCCCCATATAGAAGCACCGCCATCCAGCGGACGTTGCAAGGACTAAACGAGAAGTGGCACACGCACACTTTCTAACGGCTTGCGCTTCGGGTCCACTTCCCACCTTTAACCACCTCGAGTTCATGGTATATACTAGTTCACTGTATTCATGGCACTGCGGCCGAACGCTCGCTAAAGCTTTCGAAAACCAAGGAGGTTACGCCCAGCGAGTAAGACGTAGCAAACTTTTCAGTCAGATAGTGCTCAATGTACATGCCAGTGGCTGCTAATGGGAAATGAGAGGCGGAGAATTCGGCTTTTACTTTCTTACGGCTTGCGCTTCGTATCTAATTCCCATTTTTAACCACCTCGAGTTCATTCATGGTATATACAAGTTCATTGTATCCATGGCACTGCGGCTCAACGCTCGCTAAACCTTTCTAAAGCTAAGGAGGTTACACCCAGCGAATATAACGTAGCAACCCTTTCTTGTCAGATAGTGCTCAATGTACATGCCAATGGCTGCTAATGGTGATCGCAGCCTGCGCGTTAACTAAAAGCCGAATGCTCCTGTCTCTCATTTCCCACTAGCAGCCATTGACATGTACATTGAGCTCTATTCTTTATTGTTCAACAACGCACAGAAGAAGTCTCTCACCGGCACCACCTTGGAGGAAAATTGTTATACTTGTTACATAATACGGGAGACGAACTGGTGCCGCTATAAGAAGTTTCGCCCCTAAAATGTGGGTAGTGCGTGTCTGTAATATCAATGGACACAGGAAAAGTTTTTGATGTAGAGGCAGTATCAAGCTGCTGGAAGGTGTGCTAGCAAATTGTGTCCGACAAGCCCTGAATTCGAGTAGTGGAAGGCAAAACGCTCAAACTGTAATGCGAACCCTTCCGGAAACGCTGAAGGCAAGGAACCAGTTGGATTGTATTGCATTACCAAGATATCTGAAAAGGCACGGAATTTGAAATATGTTGACTACTATGGAGACGGCGACTCAAAAAGTCATGCAGTCATCAAATACATTTATGGCAAGAACAGTTTCAGAAAGCTCGAATGCATCAGACACGCGCAAAAGTGTGTTGGCTGTCAGCTCCGAAAGTTAAAGAAGCGATAGACTGGGTTGGCGCGAAGAGGAGAACTAAAAGACACTCTCACTGATGGTCTTCAGAACTATTATGGCATTGCCATCAGGACCAATATTTGAAACATTCAAGGAATTAAACAGGCAACACTAGCCACTTTGTTTCACTGCAGTTCAACAGATGATCAACCAAAGAATGGCTCATGTCCTGAGATCAAGGAGCTGGTGTGGCTTCAGGAGAGCTGAAGCGGAGGAATATAAACTGTACAAGCATAAAGGCGGGCTTTCTAATACCGGTCTTAACCAGGGGGAGGTAGTGTATGGTGACCTCTGTTCAGACGATTTAATGAAAAAAAAAATGTTTGCACGGGAATACGTAAACTACCAATGAGCGTTTTATTGACATTATTTCGCAAAGAGCACCCAAGGACGTATATGTGAGCCTGCCAATAATTTGACTTGCTTTGTATGACACTGTGTGCCATTTGATAATGTTAACAAAGGCACACTTGACATCTTGAAGCCGCTTGATATCGATCTTGGATACACAGTCAAAGCTTGCCTCGCCAATGATCAGCACTGCCTCGCAAAAGCATCCTGTCACCACCCTGATCTTGTAAAGCAAGCCAGAAAAAAAAAAACGAGGTGCTGCTCGTGCAAAGGCAGACAAAAATGCGTTCATGGGTGGAATTGGTTGTAAATATGAATGATTTTAGCACTCCATATTCACTTGTGT
The DNA here is from genome assembly GCA_013436015.1 of Rhipicephalus annulatus. Taxonomy (NCBI): domain Eukaryota; kingdom Metazoa; phylum Arthropoda; class Arachnida; order Ixodida; family Ixodidae; genus Rhipicephalus; species Rhipicephalus annulatus. The sequence goes on along the minus strand of WOVY01010284.1, from coordinate 307,113 downwards.
GAGCGCTACATCGGTTTCAAATCTGTTTTGTTGTTTTTCTCAGAGTGCGTATTTTTGATATTTTTCTTTGCCCGAGCAGTCAGAACTTCATTGTTAATGAAGCTCTAGCAATGCCACATGACACACTTATTTCTAACACTAGTAGCCATGCAATGAACCTCAATAAGTAAAATCGTGTCACAAGTTTCAATATAGCTGCCTGTTATATAAAGATGGCCCTAGGGTTGGTGGATAAATTTTTGGTTATTTAGTTATTTCCTTTCATTATTCATCCAATCTCCTCTGTTTTTTTTTTTTTTTTGCACTGGCCGAAGCTTCTTCGATGTCTCTTAAAACTTGGATTTTAAATGCGACACATTTCTTAGCGAACTTTGGTGACTTTGAGCCTATCTATCTATCTATCCATCTATCTATCTATCTATCAATCTATCTATCTATCTATCTATCTATCTATCTTGCCGCCTACGACTTTTAGCTCTCCTGACCGTTTGGATAATGGCATCAATATTAAACTTGGCGTGGCGTACCATGACTATATGACGAGCATATTTAATTAGTCATAACATGTAGATAATGATATGTATATCACGGATGTCATGATTTACATGACATCCATGATATACATGTCGTCCATGTATATCAAGATATTCTTGACATCCATGTATATCATGGATGTCATGATTTACATGTCATGGTCTTGCTGCTCTTGCAGATGTTTCATTCACATGACATGTTGAAAAACTGGTATGGTATGACATGACTGCATGGCGAAACCAAGCAAATCACCCTAACATGAAAATCATGACATTCTTGTCATGTAACCACATGACTACATACCCTGCTCGTGATGCGCTCTCGGCCATTTCGCTAGCGTCACATATACCAAATTTAGTATTACGGTACGTGAATGAATGACGAAGGTATCTGGTGCAGACATGATAATCATGATATGCGTGTCATGTAACAGCATGACTACATGCCACGCTCATGATGCGCTGGCGGCCGTTTCTCTAGCTTCACTTATACGAAATTCGGTAATACGGAACGCGAATAGATGTCGAAGGTATGAGACTGGTGCAAACATGATAAGCATGAGATGCGTGTCATGTAACAATATGACTACATGCTGCTTCCATGATGATCTCGTGGCCATTTCGCTAGCTTCACATATGCATAATTCGGTATTACGTGACGCGAACGGACGACATAGTTATATGACACATCCAAACGTGATAATCACGACATGCGTGTTATGTAACAACATGACTTCATGCCAAACTCATGAAGCGCTAGCAGCCATTTCGCTAGCTTGACATATGCCAAATTAAATTTGGTATTACGTGACGTCAATGAATGACGAAGGTATGTGACTGGTGCAAACATGATAATCATGATATGCGTGTCATATGAGAACATGACTACATGTCACAGTCAAGGTGCCAATTCACTTCGACGTGACCCGGCGCGCGCCAGGCGCCGGTCCTGCCATTATATTCGCCGGCGCGCGCTGCGTTGCTTTGACGCATGCGCGTTTCAGCGCGTCCGGCGTCCCTCCATCCAGAGGCAGACGCAGTGCTGTCTGGGTAACGCATTGGCGCCAAATGCAGCATGTCGCATTTAGCGCTGGTTGCCGTCGGGCCGCGCAGTCGGACGCTGGTCGCGCCGGTCGCGCTTGGCGTCAGACTAAAGAGTGCTCGCGTTTGGCTAACGTAGCGTCGCTGTGCCAGCGTTCGCGTGCGTCAATGTTACGTTGGACTATATTGGGCCCTTCATGATGCAGTCGAGGCGGTTTTGCTTGCTGCACATATACTAAATTTGGTGTTACCCAGCCGTGGCTCTAAGAACGTGGCCGAATCAATAGTTGATAACAAAACAAAAAATATATTTTCATACGACAGATCGAACAACTCACAAAAAGCACTCTCGGCAATGCTCCAGTGTAGTACGTCACCAATAACAGATACTCAAAACAACGTGCTACATAATACAATGAGATACACTCAAACAACGTGCGCAAACAACAACGCGCGCTGGAATGTAATCTCTTGCAATAAATAAGACACCTAAAGACTCAAAAGTTCGTCGGACTTCTTCAGTCCAAAGTTCTTGGAACAAAGCTTGAATGCTTCCCTTCAAGGAAACACTCACTCAAACTCCAGCACTGGTAATCGTTTCACCGCTCCCGAAGTTTCTTTTCCAAGTAATCTCGCGTTGCCAAATGTACGCACTCCAATAAAAAAACTTCTTTGCCGGTAACTTGCCGGCCACTCAAGCGCTGCGAGTGCAGAACACGTCTTCGTCCACGGGTGGTAAGCACATACTTTTTTTCTGCTTGTAGCTAAAGCCTTCACCGGCAGCTGAAAACCTCGTTATCTCCTCCGGTTGGTCACTGCAGAACAAGCACTTCGCCTGATGGCGGCAAACTCTCTCCATCTTCTACTCTTTGCACGCTGGCGCAAAACTCTTCTCTTCTGATCTCCACCCTCTGCGTGTCGCTTATATGCACTCGCCCTGGGTTCTAGAAGTTTCTAATCGATCTGTTGGCACGCAGCACAGCCAAGGCTGGGGAAGAGGCGAGACCTACTCTCCTCGACCCGTACCCAACCAGGGAGTAACTCAAGCTTCTCTTCTTGATGACGCTGGAGGTCGCTCGACCATGGAAACGAGGAGGTTTGTAAGTTGTTACGACCGGCCCCAGCATTGGTATTCTCCGAAGGTTTGCGAACCCCTCTGGGAGATCGTCGACGCATTCCCGGGATAGCCTGCACCTGATACGGCTGCACCTGCACCTGATAGGTGCGGCGATGGCGTAGTGGTTAGAGCAAGGTGCGGCAATGGCGTAGTGGTTAGAGCATCCGCCTCGCATGCAAGAGGTCCGTGGTTCGAATCCCGGTACCGCGCAGTTCCCAACCGGATTAAAAAAAAATCCGCGTGTTGATGGAACTGCATTAAGAGGCCTGGGGTGCGGCCTCACCGGCTAACACCGCCGAGAACGCACTCCCTCACCAGAGAAGGATTGGCCACCCTGGTGCAGTATCTGGCCACTACCTCCCATATGCTTACGTCAAATAACTCACGGCCCTCAGTCCCCAGCAGCTGCGAAGCAACTGACCACGGCGGCGGTCAGATCTGCAACGCAGCAGAGGGTGCTAAGAATCTCTGGATCCGGACAGGCCGCCATTGGAACCTGAACTTGGCAACGTTTAACGCTAGAACCTTATCTAGTGAGGGAAGTCTAGCTGTACTATTCGAGGAGCTAGAGGGTGTTAAATGGGATATAATAGGGCTCAGTGAGGTTAGGAGGAAAGATGAGGCCTATACGGTGCTACAGAATGGGCACGTCCTTTGCTACAGGGGCTTCGCAGACAGAAGAGAACTGGGAGTGGGGTTCCTAATTCACAGAAACATAGCTGGCAACATGCAGGAATACTATATAGCATTAATGAAAGGGTGGTAGGTATCGTAATTAAACTGAATAAAAGATACAAGATGAAGGTAGTACAGGCTTACGCGCCTACATGCAGCCATGATGACGCTTCAGTTGAAAGCTTCTATGAAGACGTGGAATCGGCAATGCGTAAGGTAAAAACACAGTATACTATAGTGATGGGCGACTTTAATGCGAAGGTAGGGAAGAAACAGGCTGGAGACCAGGCAGTAGGAAATTATGGCATCGGTACTAGAAACGCCAGAGGAGAGCTACTAGTAGAATTTGCAGAACGCAATAATTTACGGATTTTGAATACCTTCTACCGAAAACGAGAAAACCGCAAGGGGACATGGAGGAGCCCTAATGGCGAAAATAAGAACGAAATAGACTTTATAATGAGTGCACACCCTGGAATCGTGCAGGATGTGGAAGTGATTGGCAAGGTACGATGCAGTGACCATAGAATGGTACGGTCTCGAATTCGCCTAGACTTGAAGAAGGAACGACAGAAACTGATACGCAAGAAGCCAATCAATCAGCTAGCACTGAGAGGGAAAGTACAGGAATTCAGAGTGTCGCTGCAGAACAGGTACTCGGCTTTTAGCGAGGAAACCAAGCTTAGCGTAGATACAATGAATGATAATCTGACGAGTATCATTACGGAGTGCGCAGTGGAAGTTGGAGGCAGGGTAGTTAGACAGGACACTGGCAAGCTTTCCCAGGAAACGAAGAACCTAATTAAGAAGCGTCAAATCATGAAAGTGTCAAGTACAACAGACAAAATAGAACTGGCAGAGCTTTCGAAGTTGATTAATAGACGTAAGGTATGCGATGTAAGAAGGTATAACATGGAGAGAATTGAACACGCTCTGAAAAACGGAGGAAGTGTCAAAGCATTGAAGAGGAAACTTGGGATAGGCAAAAGTCGGATGTATGCACTAAGAGACAAAGAAGGCAAAATAACTACCAATATGGATAGGATAGTTAAAATAGCGGAGGAGTTTTACAGAGATCTGTACAGTAGCCGAGACAACCACGACCTTAATACTATAAGAACTAGCAGTAACCCAGACGACACCCCACCGGTAATGATAGAAGAAGTCAGAAAAGCTTTGGAGAGCATGCACAGAGGCAAAGCTGCTGGTGAGGATCGGGTAACATCAGATCTGCTGAAAAATGGAGGACAGATTGTGTTAGAAAAACTAGCCACTCTATTTACGAGGTGTCTCCTGACGGGAAGAGTACCAGAGTCTTGGAAGAACGCTAACATCATCTTAATACATAAGAAAGGAGATGACAAGGACTTGAAGAATTACAGGCCGATCAGCTTGCTCTCTGTAGTATACAAGCTATTTACAAAGGTAATTGCTAACAGAGTAAAGAAAACATTAGAATTCAATCAACCAAAGGAACAAGCAAGATTTCGAACAGGCTACTCAACAATTGACCACATTCATACTATCAATCAGGTAATAGAGAAATGCTCAGAGTATAACCAACCACTATACATAGCCTTCATAGATTACGAGAAGGCGTTTGATTCAGTAGAAATATCAGCCGTCATGCAAACACTGCGGAATCAGGGCGTAGATGAAGTATATATAAACATTCTGGAAGAAATATACAGAGGATCAACTGCTACGATAGTGCTTCATAAAGAAAGCAACAGAATACCAATCAAGAAGGGTGTAAGGCAGGGGGACACAATTTCCCCAATGCTATTTACCGCGTGCTTACAGGAGGTTTTCAGAAGCCTAGAATGGGAACAGTTAGGGATAAGAGTCAATGGAGAATACCTTAGTAACCTGCGCTTCGCCGATGACATTGCATTGCTGAGTAACTCGGGGGACGAATTGCAACTCATGATTACGGAGTTAGACAAGGAGAGCAGAAAGGTGGGTCTTAAAATTAATCTGCAGAAAACGAAAGTAATGTACAACAACCTCGGTAAGGAGCAGCGCTTCGAGATAGGTAATAGTGCACTTGAAGTTGTAAAAGACTATGTCTACTTAGGGCAGGTAATAACCGCAGAGCCAAACCACGAGATTGAAGTAACTAGAAGAATAAGAATGGGGTGGAGCACATTCGGCAAGCACTCTCAAATTATGACAGGTAGATTGCCACTATCCCTCAAGAGGAAGGTATATAACAGCTGTATCTTGCCGGTACTTAGCTACGGAGCAGAAACCTGGAGACTTACAAAGAGGGTTCAGCTTAAATTGAGGACGACGCAGCGAGCAATGGAAAGAAAAATGGTAGGTGTAACCTGAAGAGACAAGAGGAGAGCAGAGTGGATTAGGGAACAAACGGGGGTTAAGGATATCATAGCTGAAATCAAGAAGAAATGGACATGGGCAGGGCATGTAGCGCGTAGACAGGATAACCACTGGTCATTAAGGGTAACTGACTGGATTCCCAGAGAAGGGAAGCGGGTTAGGGGGAGACAGAAGGTTAGGTGGGCAGATGAGATTAAGAAGTTTGCGGGTATAAATTGGCAGCAGCAAGCACAGGACCGGGTTAACTGGCGGAACATGGGAGAGGCCTTTGTCCTGCAGTGGACGTAGTCAGGCTGATGATGATGATGATACGGCCTTGCAGCGAAGCAAAAACAAAGGTCATTGCGCTGGTTTTGCGCTAGGGAACCAAGCAAGAGGAGTTGCGGGGAGAACCGGTTCTCGACTGTGTCGTCAACCCCCACCTCCCCATTCAGGCTCCTCCCTCTCGCCGGGAGAATTCCGGAATCTGCTGTGCGTTCATGACCATGTTTGGGCATCTTTAGGGCGTCGTGACCATATTTGGGCATCGTGTTAGGTTGTGCCCCTCCATGTGTTGTGAGGTGTATTTCCCCTTCCTCGTGGCCGAGGGGCCGGGGCCACAGTATTGGCTGACGATGCGGACAATGCGCCCAGTGTCGGCAACGCGGCGCTATAAAATGACGAAGACGTTTTGTATCTCTCTCTTCTCTCTTCAGATCAGTTGATCACTTCTCAACATGTAAATAAATCTCTGTCGTTCGTTCGGGCGCTTCTGCTCGCTGAATTGTCGGACGATTGATCCTGCTACGGGGCCAGCTACCAAAAACGAGACCGGCAGGACCCGGAGTCCCAACAACTGGATGGCAGCGGCGGGATGCCGATAACCCCAAAAGCGATTACTGGACGCAGTTAGCCCGAAGTCCAACAATGGGACGACAGGAGAAGGATGACACGAGCTCATCGACTTTCAGAGGGAACCGAATGGCACTTCTGCGAGGCACGACGCTGGAGACATGACTGCGAACTGGGTGAGTGCCAGCTTTCTCTGTTAAATTTTACCTAGCGTTTACTCTATGTGTTAAGTAAAAGCTGGTAGAGAGGGGCTGTCTTAATCATTGGGTTAACAGGTAACTTGTGTCAGGCAGAAATTGTGTGATAGCTTGGTTAAGCTCTTTCTGTCAGTGGCGTCAAGGTTAACAGTGACAGGGCAGGATTCCGTGTAAGAGCTTTTTAAAGCTTTATTTGTAGACTAAGTTAACGGAAAACTTGAGGCAAGGCAGGAATCTAGAGATGTCGTTGCCGTCAAGGTTAATTAGTTGCAGGACAGGAATCTTTGTGGAACAGCGACAGCGGTACTGGAGGCAGCCATAAATCGTGAATCCCTGCGAAAGTCCATGTTGTTGCTACTTGCAAGGGAGTTGAATCTGGAGGTGTCGGACTCTCAAAGAAAGCCAGAGCTGATAGAGGCGATTCTCGCATTGGGGGCGGAGGATGACGAGCTGTCAGAATGTGTCGAGGAGATTCAGGAGAGGCAAGCGGCAGAGGCCGAAAGAAAGGCGGCCGAGGCCAAAGGAAAGGCGGCGGAGGCCGAAAGGAAAGCGGCAGAAGCCGAGGCAGATAAGATACGAAAGCACGAGCATGAAATGAAGCGCCTCGAGCTAGAGATTAGCCATAATAGTAGAGCAGGAGGCAGCGAGGCATCCGGTACCGCAGAGCGGGACAGGTTCAAAATGACGGACCTAATGAGATCGTACAAGCTAGGAGAGGACATTGGGCTGTTCCTCGTCAACTTTGAGAGAACTTGAAGGTTTTGACCAGGAGACATGGCCCCAACGCTTGTTGTCCCTACTTCCGGGGGAGGCATCTGAAGTAATCGCACGCCTGACGAAAGAGGAGGCTTACGAGTACAGTGAGGTAAAGTCGACCCTTCTCAAGAAATACAGGTTGTCAGCGGAAGGTTTCAAACAAAAATTTCGCAACGCCGTAAAAGAGAGCAATGATTCATACCCGGAGTTTGCTTACAAGTTAATGGCCAACATGGGGCAGTGGCTGAAAGAGGCAAAGGCGTATGGGAATCATGACAAGGTGCTCGAGTGTATGGGTCTGGAACAATTCTATCAAGGTTACCAGAAAAGGTGAGGTTCTGGGTGCAGGATAGACCACACGTGAACACCGTAACAAAGGCCGCAGAGCTCGCTGAAGAATTCGTTACGCACCGCGCCCTCGGGGCAAGCAGCGAGCCTAAAAGGGAAAAATTCCTACGACCGAATAAAGCGCCGTTTAGAAAACAACCGACAAGTCTCGCACAAAAGGGTGAGGAAAACAAGGCATCTAACCATGAGGCGTCGGCAGAGGCAAGCAAAAGGAAATTTGAGGCGAAAAAACCGGCAGCTTGTTTCAATTGCCACGAAACAGGGCACTTCGCGATACATTGCCCGAAAGAAAAGGTGGCCTTTTTATCTATAAATGAAGCCGACGAGAACATGAAGTTGTTAGAGCCCTATATGTACGACCTTACCGTGAACGGCAAGCAGTTTCGGGTTCTTAGAGACTCCGCAGCCACTATGGACGTAGTTCATCCGTCCTTTGTTCAGTCCGGACAGTATTCAGGAGACTGTGCCTGGATTAGACGAGCCGTAGAAACAAACAGTCAGTGCCTTCCCGTAGCTAAAGTTGTCCTTAAAGGCGCATTTGGTACGTTGGAAACGAAAGCCGCGGTATCGCCATATCTACCCCCTCAGTATCCTTACTTATTTTCAAATAAGTCAGATCAAAAGCTGAAGGAGAAAGGTCTAACGTTGGAAGAAGGCATAGTGAGGCACTGACTAGATCAAAGGCACGTGCGCTGGCTGCGAGAGCAACATTCACTGAGGCAAACAAGCCTCAAATCGATAACGAGCCGGGTTGCGAGTTGGACACCACGGTAACAAATCGACTTGTGCGAGAACAGGCTGCAGAAGCCGTAGTCGCGGAGGCAACCATTCCTAAAGGCGACGATGAACCTCCTCCCGAATTGGAAGGGGTCAGTTACGCCTCGTTGACCGAGCAAATAGAAAATGCCGTTGCTCCCAAACCGATTCCTGGTAGTACAGAGGATAGCACAGAGGGTGACACATTCCAGGTACTAGGAACTACAAAAGAGTTGTGTGTCATGCCAACTTCGGATAATTTCAGTCGGCTGCTGCAGGTGAGCCCCGCTTCATTAATAACCGAACAAAAGGGTGACCCGACGCTTAAGCGTTTCCAGGACAGTTCGAAAGAGGGAATCGCCAAACGAAATGTGAGATTCCAAGAGAGGAGCGGCATACTCTATCGAAAATATCCAGATAGGCGAGGAGTAGCGTTTGACCAGGTAGTCGTACCTCAGGCGTATCGTCAGGATTCACTTAGTTAGGTGGATGGAGGATCATGGTCAGGCCACTTGAGCGTAAGGAAGACGAAAAATCGTCTTTTACAGGAATACTACTGGCCTGGATGCTTTAAAGATGTAGAGAGGTTTGTAAAATCTTGCGATGTGTGTCAGTGAGTGGGTAAGCCGTGAGATAAGGCGAAATTTCCAATGAAGCTTGTACCCGTAATCGCGGAGCCCTTTTGTCGGTTGGTAATTGACACAGTAGGCCCTTTGCCCAAGACAACTTCAAGCTACCGTCACATCCTGACCTTAATCTGCCCAGCTACTAAATTTACAGAGGCGGTCCCGCTAAAAGAGCTAAGTTCCGTGGAAGTAGTGAACGCACTTCTGTCCGTGTTTGCCCGGGTAGGCTTTTCTGCCGAGATACAGTCAGACCAGGGCACCATTTTCACGAGTGCATTAACGACAACCTTTCTAGAGCGGTGTGGCGTGAAATTGTTGCATAGTTCAGTCTACCACCCGCAGTCGAACTCGATAGAAAAGCTTCACTCCGTGATGAAGCGAGTGTTAAGAGCCTTATGTTTTGAACGGAAAACTGACTGGGAAATGTGCTTACCTGCAACGATGTTTGCACTAAGAACTGCACCACATGAGACAACAGGGTTTACGCCAGCGGAACTTGTTTACGGCCGCAGACTGCGGTCTCCTCTTCGTATGCTGAGAGAGTCGTGGGAAGGTCAGGGTGATGATCCTGTAGTAGTGGAATATGTCCTCACCTTATTGGATCGTCTAACAACAGCCCAAGAACTGACCGAGAGTGCGATGACCAAAGCACAGCAGAAGGCTAAGCTTTACTACGATCGGACCGCTAAAGCACGACACTTTGCTGTAGGAGACAGGGTCATGTTGTTGAGGCCCTCCCAAAAGAATAAGCTTGAAGTGCAATGGGTCGGCCCGGCCGAAATTACTCGAAAATTGTCTGACATCAACTATGTCGTAAAATTACCAGGAAGTCGTAAGGCACACCAGGTGTATCATAGCAACTTACTCAAACCCTACAAAGAGAGGGAAGCCATCGTGAACATTACTTTAAATGTTCTGGAAGAGGTTCCGGCAGAAATTCCTGAATTAGCTCCAGAATCGGACGAAGTCCCGATCGAGAAAAGAGTTGAGGATTTAGTGTCAAAGTCACAGCTGACAATGAAGCAGAAGCAGGAATTGCGTGGTCTTTTGACCGAGTTTCAGGACAGATTTGTAAGCGAGCCAGGCCGGACATCCGTCCTCACTCATGACATAGAGCTTACCTCGTCGGAACCGGTAAGATCTAAAACGTATCGGGTGTCACCTCGCCGGCTTGAGCTAATAAAAGCAGAGGATAACAGGATGCTGGAATTGGGCGTGATTGAGCCGTGTGAAAGTGATTACACTTCCCCGTTAATTCTTGTGGAGGTACCCGGCAAAGATCCGCGTCCTTGCGTAGACTATCGTAAGTTAAACCTCATCACCAAGGATCAGACATACCCAATTCCCCACATTGAGGAACGCGTCGAGAGGGTAAGCAGCGCGGAATTTATCTCAACGCTAAACCTAGCGAGAGGTTACTGGCAGGTGCCGCTCACCGAGAGGGCGAGCCGGTACGCTGCATTTATTTCACCATTGGGGACACTCCGCCCTAGAGTGTTGAGTTTCGGCCTAAAGAACGCGCCTTACTGTTTTTCAAACTTAATGGATAAGGTTTTGCGCTGTCAAGAGGACTTCGCATTACCTTACTTGGACGACGTCGCCATGTTTTCCTCGTCCTGGCCAGAACACTTGGCGCATTTGAGAGCAGTACTGACACGCCTACGCGAAGCAGGTTTAACGGTAAAGGTGCCCAAGTGTCAGCTAGCACAAGCAGAGGTACTCTATCTCGGGCATGTTATCGGTCGAGGGCATCGCCGTTCCTCTGATATGAAAGTGGCAGCTATCCGAGACTTTCCCCAGTCCCGAACAAAAACCGATATTCGGGCTTTTCTTGGAATAGCTGGTTACTATCGTAGGTACATCCCTAGATATTCCAGCATTGTTAGCACTCTTACTGACACGTTGCGCAAGACCGAGCCCCAAATGGTCGACTGGGATGAGGAGAAAGAAAAGGCTTTGCGCGTTTTAAAAGCGGCTTTGTCGAGCCAACCTTTGCTTAGTTCACCGGACTACTCGAGACCTTTCATAGTCCAATGCAACGCTAGTGATAGAGGCATGGGGGCAGTTCTTAGTCAAAGGGATGAGGGGGATGAAGAGCATCCCATCCTCTATGTTAGCCGGAAACTCACTCTTCGCGAGCAGGTTTACAGCACTAGCGAAATGAAATGTGCGTGCTTGGTTTGGGCAGTCCAGAAACTGGCTTATTATATTGCCGGAAGCAAGTTCATTGTGGAAGTGGACCATTGTCCTCTCACCTGGCTACAGACCATGTCCTCTAAGAACGGCCGCCTGCTGCGTTGGAGCCTCGTTTTGCAACAATGTACGTTTGAACTACGCTACAAAAAGGGTGTACTCCATGGCAACGCTGATGGCTTAAGTCGATGCCCCTGACGCGAGAGGATGTCTCGAGAACTCTGGCAATTTTTTTTCCTGAGCTAGACAAGGGCTAGTGATTGTTTTTTTTTACTCTTTTAGGTGTACTTGTTCGAAAACGTTGAGGACATGGCTATCCAGGGTTTCGTGTTCGGTGTGCTTCCAGTGTTGTTGTTTTGTGTCACCTTAACGTATGAGTAACATTTTAAATAAATTGTGTATTTCCTTTTATATCAGTTAAAGGGAAAAATTGCCTTGTGGAGTTTGGCGGAATTGTCCGGCGCTCACCGGCTGAGTAGTTGTGTTTTCATGTGCGTATGGTATGTCTGCTGAGCCCACAATGAAGCAGGTGGTGCCCTCTACTTCATCAAAGACGGTCGTCACCAAACTGACTGCCGGCGCTGATCTCTCCGGACAGTGGCTGCAAACCTCAGCCCATTGTTATGCCTGCGAGTCGACAGCGAACGTCCGTGCCTCTGAAAAAGGCAATCTGTGTCAAGGCCAGCCCGCAAGTCCGCCTGACGCAAACAACTCAATGGCGTCAACAGGCGACGGTGCCATTCTGGCGTGCACGTGCAGTGAGTCACCTCAGTAAGCGAGCCCGTGGAGTAAACAACCGGCGTCTTCCTGTCTGGGGGTCTGACGCAATGCGCGGCGACGTCACTCGCCCTGGGTTGCAGCCACCTGCAGCGCAGTCTCTCCAGATTCGATGAGAAAGAATGACGCGGCCCAGCGGCGACCCCCATTGGAGGAGTCTGACCTGACGACCCGCGGCGCTTCTGGTTGGACATTTGGGTTGGACCCGGGGCATATAAAAGAAGCCCTGCGGCGCGTCGCGAGCGGGAGACCTGTTGGAGAGCCGACATGTATGTCGCAGCAGACCCGTTTGAGAGCAGACCTATGTGTTAGAGAGGAGAGCTCGGCTCTCCGAGTCTCTGTCGGCTCCAGTGCCGAATTTGTAACGCCTGTGTATATATGCTGTACATAAACCTTGTTTACCTCACGGTCGTCTCGTCGGCTCGTCTATCAGCTCTGCGCAGAAGCAGTCGCGAGCTGAGAAACCTACGCTACCAAACGGCTGGTGACCTTCCCGGCGGAGTTCGAAGCAGTGACGCCTTCGGAACCGTGTTGGCGTCGCCGTCCTTCGAAACAGTGATTGCAGCGGTGAGAATTCGAGGCGCCCTTTGTAACGTCGTCGGAGGCGCGCGTCGCAACAGTGGTTGGCAGCTGCGGGATCGGCCGGCGTCAGCGACATCGATGCGGTGAGTGCCTGATGTTTTCCCCTCAGTTGACCAGACTACTCTAGCTCAGGTTGTAGTAGTTTAGAGAAGGGCTGTGTGAAGCATTGAAGTGAGCTTTGATCGTTTCAAGCCAAGTCGAAGCGCTTTGAAACCAAAGTTAATGCGGAGGGGGTAAACACGAGGGTGTGAAAAATTGCTTGCGCGTCTTGCTAGTTGACTTATAGTGGGTACGGCAAGTGAATTGTTAACAGGGGCAAACAGCAAGAGGCTAGTATGAACGATGGAGAACCTTAAAGTGAAGGAACTCATCGAAATTAGTGAGGAACTCGGCATTACTATGGGCCGTGCGAAACAAAAGCAAGCGATCCTTGAGATCATGAAGGATGAGGGAGTGTCGGCTGAGGAAGTCGATGAGGCCTGGGTGGATATCAAAGCACGCCGTGAGGAGGCTGAAAGGCGAGAAGCTCGCGAACGTGAGGAGGCTGAAGGCGAGAAGCTCGCGAACGTGAAGAGGCTGAAAGGTGAGAAGCTTGCGAACGTGAAGAAGCTGAAAGGCGCGAAGCTCGCGAACGTGAAGAAGCTGTAAGGTGAGAAGTTCGCGAACGGGAAGAAGCTGAAAGGCGAGAACGCCGCGAGGAGGCCGAGAGACAGGAGCGCCTCGAGTTGAAACGACTAGAATTCGCAATCCTACAGTGTTCGCAGGCGCCTAGCGTAGCTTCTCCGACGATTCAGGTCAGCGGTTTTAGAATTCGGGACCAATTGCACCATTCGTAGTAGGTGAGGACATGGCGAAGTATCTCGTCAAGTTTGAACACGTCTGTGAGCGAAATGCTTTGGAGCGGTCTCTTTGGGTGCAGAACCTGTTAGCTCTTCTTCCCGGCGAAGTTTCCGACGCGATAACTTGCTTGTCGAGGGAAGCGTTTGAGAGCTATGACGAGGTTAAGGAAGTGCTCTTGAGACGTTATAAGTTGTCACCCGAGGCTTTCAGGCAAAGGTTTCAGTATGCTAAACAGGGGAATGAGTCACACGTTGACCTCGCGTTTCGTCTTAAAGCCGATTTAATTGAATGGCTCAAGGACGAAGGTGTTTATGACGATCGCGATAAGTGGTGGAATGCGTTGCATTGGAGCAATTCTAGCGCTGCATCGAAGAGGATGTCAAACTTTGGCTGCAGGACAAACTTGGTGAAGTACATCTAAACAAGGCAGCAGAGTTAGCTGAGGAGTATTATACTCGCCAAAAGTTGCACAGAAGAGCAGTGCGCGTTGAAAAGAAGGAAAGAAAAGAGGGCTTTTCAAAAAAACCTGATCAACGGAAACCTGCTACGCACCGTAGTTTCAAGAAGGACCCGTCCCTTACGAAGGACAGTGTAGGGGTAGGGCAAACAGAAGCGGAGAAATCAAGTGAGGTTCCTGAACAACGCACTGATACCACACGGGCATTTCAATCACGGAAGCCGATAATCTGCTACAACTGCAAAAAGGAAGGTCACATCACGATAAACTGTAAGCGAAAGTTTGCTTTTGCAACAATCCGAGAATCGGAAAAGAACATGCGGTTGTTGGAGCCGTATATCCAAGAAATTAGGGTGAATAAGAAAACGTGCCGAGCACTTAAAGACTCAGCGGCAACCATGGATGTTGTCCATCCTTCATTGGTGTCTCCAGATGACTTTACAGGAGAATGCGCGTGGATCGGGCAAGTAGCCGAGGAGCAGAGTGTATGCGTACCAATCGCCACGGTTGTCATTGAAGGCCCGTTCGGTAAGCTTCGCACTTAAACGGCTGTGTTTGCCGTGCTTCCCGATCGTTTTCCTTATTTTTTCTCCAACAACTCAGAGCAGTTTTTCAAAGAGCAGGGTAAATCGTTCTTCCCCAACTTAGCGTACATGGCTCTCACGCGATCGCAAGCGCGGAAGCTATCGCGGCAGCTTGATCTGGTTCAATGCGGTGAACTCTCAAGTGACCTTGTCGGCGGGTCGACGGAACCCCAGAAAGAAAATTTTCCGCATGAGTCATGTGAGCAGTCACGGGAGCGGCGCGTCGCGGGAGCGGCCGGCGCGGTATGCGCTGGGGGAGACGACGTGGCGCCATTGAATCAGAGCGAGAGGGCTGCAACGCTCTCGCCTGTAGCGGAAAGTTGGAGCGAGCTGTGGAGGGTTGATCGAGAGATGCTCATTCAAGAACAGCGTGAGGACCTCTCGATTAAAGTGCTAGTGGAAAGCAACACGAAAGCTGCCCAAGTGTTGTCGAAAGAGTACTACGACAAATCGGCGAAGAAGCGCGCTTTTGAAGAAGGAAGTCAGGTATTGCTGCTGCGGCCGTTCAAAAGGAACAATATCGAAGCTTTCCGATACGAATGATGAAGTCAAATTAGGAAGGCGGCCGAACAAAATTTATCACAGTAACTTGAGGAAACCATACGTTCAACGTCA
Organism: Rhipicephalus annulatus; assembly: GCA_013436015.1. Lineage (NCBI taxonomy): Eukaryota > Metazoa > Arthropoda > Arachnida > Ixodida > Ixodidae > Rhipicephalus > Rhipicephalus annulatus. The sequence goes on along the minus strand of WOVY01010284.1, from coordinate 291,845 downwards.
AGCGGTCGTAAGTTTACTTTTAAGTGCTTCAGAGGGAGAGGGAGAAGAAATTTTGAGTTCTAGTGATGTAATCGAAAGGGGATCGGAGGTAACCTTGGAGCAGTTGAACCTAGAACCTAGGCTAGGTGAAGTCCAGAAGGAGGACCTGAGAAAGATTGTTTTGGTGTTTGAAGACGTGTTTTCGGACCGTCCCGGAAACACGACGGTGATCGAACACGATATCGAGCTAACTTGTGAGGAGCCAATCCCTAGCAAGCCGTATCGTTGTTCTCCTCTGCAACGTCGCAAGTATGAGCCGCTCTTGGTACCGCATAGGTATCTAGGTATCGTCGCCTAAGAGTGGCCGGTTACTGAGGTGGAGCATGATGCTCCAATTGCACAACTTTGGCGTTCGCTAAAAAAAGGGAAAGGCTAACGCTAATGCAGGTGCATTGAGCAGTGCGTTCTAGCTAGTACCTTCTCAACCTTTCGGTTTCTCGCTGGCGATTCGGGGCAAAATGTTGACCTCATCACGACCTGGGCTGAGCGCTCTCGTCCAGAGTGAGCTCAAGGAGCCAACTTTATGTTCTATTCTAATTCGTCACGTTGTTGTACGTGAAAAAATTTGAGTTCTCATTTTAAGAGTCTTGTGTCTCACATGTGCCTCTTGATGTAGAGGGAAAGATATTCCGATGGACGCTTAGCTAGGTATATGTTGTACTATGCTTTGTCTGGTGTCCTGTCGGGTGACCGAGGGCACTTGCTTGTGTCGTGTGTTGTCTGTTGTCGATCCGTTCTTGACAAGTTGCAGAACCATCGACAAGTGCTGAAACCAAGGATCGTCAGAGACGAGCGAAGCTGGCCGGCAAGTTGTGGCGACAAGCCAGTGGAGCTGGAATCCGTCCTCAAGAATGGAATGTGTTCCCGGAACGGATTCTGAAGCTGCATTCTCCCCATGGCCCTGCAGGCGAACCTGGAGGGACCTGGCGAACGAGCGCGCCTGACATACGAGCCCCGTGGAAGCAGCTCGTCTTTTCGGCGCATTGTCTGGCGGTGGGGGTGCTGTTATGCCTGCGAGTCGACACCGAACGTCCGTGCCTCTGAAAAAGGCAATCTGTGTCAAGGCCAGCCCGCAAGTCCCCCTGACGTGAACAACTCAACGGCGTCAACAGGCGACGGCGCCTTTCTGGCGTGCACGTGCAGTGAGTCACCTCAGTAAGCGAGCCCGTCGAGTAAACAACCGGCGTCTTTCTGTCTGGGGGTCTGACGCAATGCGCGGCGACGTCACTCGCCCTTGGGTGCAGCCACCTGCAGCGCAGTCTCTCCAGATTCGATGAGAAAGAATGACGCGGCCCAGCGGCGACCCCCATCGGAGGAGTCTGACCTGACGACCAGCGGCGCTTCTGGTTGGACATTTGGGTTGGACCCGGTGCATATAAAAGAAGCCCTGCGACGCATCGCGAGCGGGAGACCTGTTGGAGAGCCGACATGTGTGTCGCAGCAGACCCGTTTGAGAGCAGACCTATGTGTTAGAGAGGAGAGCTCGGCTCTCTGAGTCTCTGTCGGCCCCAGTGCCGAATTTGTAACGCCTGTGTATATATGCTGTACATAAACCTTGTTTAACTCACGGTCGTCTCGTCCGCTCGTCTAACAGCTCTGCGCAGAAGCAGTCGCGAGCTGAGAAACCTACGCTACCAAACGGCTGGTGACCTTCCCGGCGGAGTTCGAAGCAGTGACGCCTTCGGGACCGTGTTGGCGTCGCCGTCCTTCGCAACACCATCGAGATTTTTACCCCTCCGCGCGAGAGACTGTTACGACCGGCCCCAGCATTGGGATTTTCCGAAGGTTTGCGAACCCCTCTGGGAGATCGTCGACGCATTCCCGGAATAGCCTGCACCTGAGACGGCCTTGCAGCCAAGCGAAAACAAAGGTCAACGCACTGGTTTTGCGCTAGGGAACCAAGCAAGAGGAGTTGTGGGGAGAACCGGTTCTTGACCGACTGTGTCGTCGACCCCCACCTCCCCATCCAGGCTCCTTCCTCTCGCTGGGAGAATTCCGGACTCTGCTGTGCTTTCATGACCATGTTTGGGCATCTTTAGGGCGTCGTGACCATATTTGGGCATCGAGTTAGGTTGTGCCCCTCCATGCGTTGTGAGGTGTATTTCCGCTCCCTCGTGGCCGAGGGGCCGGGGCCACCGTATTGGCTGACAATGCGGACAATGCGCCCAGTGTCGGCAACGCGGCGCTATAAAATGACGAAGACGTTTTGTATCTCTCTCTCTTCTCTCTTTGGATCAGTTGACCACTTCTCAACATGTAAATAAATTTCTGTCGTTCGTTCGGGCGCTTCTTCTCGCTGAATTGTCGGATGATGGATCCTGCTACGGGGCCAGTTACCGAAAACGAGACCGGCAGGACCCGGAGTCCCAACAAAGTGTAGCGGTGCCTTCGAGGTGGAGAGAAGGCACGCGTGTGGCCTTCTTTGATGCTTGTTTTGTTTTTTTACGCCAAGTTCTCTCACGTTTGTCTGGCGCCTCGATTTCACGTGCCGGTTAGAATTACAACGTGCGTGCTTTGTTGAGCGCTTGTTTGTAACATGTTGTATGTGTGCCGATGATCCGAACGTTTTCTTCACGTCTAATAACATCTCTTTTCTTATTTCCTTAATTATTAATTCTCTAAAATTCCTAGCAAATTAGACATGCACTAATCAACTCATCATAAATGGTAATAAAACAAAGTACATGGCATTTACTCCAATTATTAAGCCAGTTGTGTTTGTATTTTATTTATTATTTCACTAACAACCTCTTGAAAGAGTTTTTGAGTACAAGTTTTTCGAAGTACTTTATCAGAATTTACGATGGGTGCATTACGTTAACTACATTAAGCGAAATATAGCACGGGAAAATGGCATGTTCACGTGAATATCGCACGTTGTTACTATCAAGACTTAAGCGACAGTTGTACTTTTCTACTGTTCACTCCAGACTCCACTATTGCCTGTTTGTCTGGGGTGTGACTTTTATTAAAAATGTTGAAACCTGAACAAGAATGCAGAAAAGATGTATTCCTGTGGTCCATGACCTCTCGATTTGTGAACACACGTCTTAAAACTTTCAGCGGGATTGTATTTTGCACATCAGGAGTATGTACACATAGATTACAAGAAAAATATTCTTAGAATTCAAGGGTAACCGCGAGAACTTCTTTTGGACGGACGCTAATGCCTCAGCCCATTTCTCGTTCAGACCCAGTAACTTGGTTACAGGAAAAACAAAAACTAACAACGGAAACCAATTGATATAATGGCAAATTCCCTATCTCCTCAGTGATGAACATGTGCTATTATAAACTATGGAAGATCAGTCTCTATATCAGCATTCAGGAAAAGATCAAGAGAATACTTTCAAGAGTACTGAGTTGCTTTGTTCGAGTGCCATATCATGTTACTATTATTATTCCTTTTATTTATTCATTTGTTGTTGTATTCTCCAAAAACATTTGTCTCCCATTATTTCAGAAGAGTACATATATCTATATGCATTATATATGTTCAGTTTTATGTTTGAACTTGTTTGGTTTATTGGCATATTATGGTGCATGGAGCTTGTACTATTATAATTATTATTTATGTCTACACCAAAACATGCAAATTAGGTCGGCATAAATATGTGTTTTTCATTTCTTCAAGTTTCTCGCTGTTGTCAGTTGTACTCTTGGTGCCAAAAGCCTTGTCAGGCGTGTATTACCCCGACTTTTGCTCCGGCACCATGACGGTGCATCTCTAAAGTGTTGTCAGAACTGCACATAAACTTCAAACTTCAACAGGTGTGCTTGTCACTGCACGGTCAGGGGAACAAAAGCTGGTGGTGTTACGACTATTACACTAAAGAAAGCAGTGCGTCGATTCCGCAAACGTCACACCTCTCTGCGTCTTTACAGACTGACTTACAACGCACGCACAAACATAAAAAATACTTAACCCTCTCCTCCCTCTCCTGAAAAATGGCTGGCTACGCTGCTGGCCTAACATGCTACTCCATGAGCTAGCTGGGTAATGATTATTACAGGTACACTGCTAAACACCTAACAGCCTATATAGCCACAAGCACGCGCGTATCACGCTTATATTGCACTACTTATAAAGGTTCCTGAAGCCATATTGGCATAACGTAATACATATATGTGTTTTAGTTATCTGTAACCTTAAATAAATGTAATAAAGCACACCGATATAGCCTAACTAAACAACTCTGGTCGTCACTGCACGACTAGGGTTATAAAGGAAGGTGATGGTATGCCTATTACATTAAGGAAAGGGCATGAATCTGGTGATATACGTTGCCCTTCTCGGTGCCTTTGTAACCTTCTTAATAACTGCTCGTGCTTATCACGAGCCAGATGACTGATGCTTGATGCATGCCAAAGCAAGATGCTAGATGCATGCACATTGTTTCATTATAGATTGAACACTTCGGGATGATACTGCTTTTTTCTCGTGTAGTGTCTAGTTTTTGATGTAGTCGTCAGGTGGCGGCTTTTAAGTGAATTGGCAGTTTCCTCCGCTACATTTCTTTATTTCCCTTGCAGCGAACGCCGTTTCACACGAATGCTGACTTTTTCCTTGAAGCAACAAAACCCGATCCCATGAAATCGGTTTCGCGCTGCCCGCGGCGTCGCAATAGTCTCTCATACATGAATGCGAACAGCGGTGGCTCGCCCCACTATCAGCTGCTCCCGATGGAGCACGTATAGCGTGAGACTGGTTCCGACATGCGGGGTGCCATTCCGCCGGGCCGTATATCAAGGAACCCTTCGCGACGCTGCCTCCGTGCGGCTGCGCCGGCCGCCTTTTGTTTCACACCATCTGCGCGGCGACGATTTACGCGGTTGTGGTCGCCACCATTTGTCAACGAGATTTCCCTTTGTTTGCCAGCTCTTTTTCTGAAAGCATCTTTGTCTCTTCATGTTAATTGTGCTTGTCGCCCTTAAAGATCCTTTCATGGACAGGTCGATGTTATTTATTGGTTTTGAATAAGGCTACCCCTGCCAGTTTTCTTTGTGTATGCAGTAGCGGTGGTACGTGAAGAGTAAGCATGTGTCATTAGAACGCTGTTATCGAGGTGGTGGAAATGGAGATAGGCACGCAATGCCTTCGGTCAGAGCTTGGGGTCCTGTGGACATGATTCATTGGTGTTTTACCTCATTTTATGTTCTTTCATACCATGATTGTGCTTTCTTTGTGTGTAGCTGAAAAATGAGCATGCGCCACTTACATGTCACGCACGAAGGGAAACAATAAGGCGTTTCCGTTTGGGAAGAGACTGTGGAGCCATCGCTTGGTGAAGGCACTGAACTCGGCAGCTGCGCCCATGCAGTTCTTCGCGGCAAGCCTATGCCTGATGAGCAAGAAGAATACGACCTTATAGGATACAAGAAGACAGAAATAATCAGCATCAAAAGATGCCGTTGTATCATTTATCAGTCTGACGCTTTGTAGTTCTGCAAGCCGGCTCACTCTCACAGCTCGGATCTTCTATAAAAGGTTTCGCACTATACAAACCGACCATACAGCCGAGGCAAGCTGAAAGAGCTGGGATCGAAATTAACGCGCGAGGACCCCAAATTGAGCCATCTCACGTTGCGGTGCGAAGAGGCCGTCGAGGTCGTCCCGAGGGGTCACACCGTGCGGCAAAGAAAATTTAAAATAATTGCCTCCGAGACAACACCATATCCCTGCGTTCCTTCTCTCTCTGTTCTTTTTGGCTCTCTACTTGCGCGCGGTGGCCGCTTGGTGGCGCGTCTTCTCTTTCTCGGTGGGTGGGCGAGCGCACCGCAAACAACAATGGTTGAGCCACGTTCCTCGGTGGTTGTGTACTGGAAGCGACCACGGACAACGAACGCGTCCAGGAGATCCGGGCCGGCAGTTGCAGAGAGAGAGAGAGCGCCCAAAAGACAAAAGGCGGCGCTAGTGCCCCCCTCCCCTTCCTACGTCTCACGCTTTGGCCGCGCGTAACAAGCGTTCTAAAACGTGACACCGCCCCACCTGCTTAAAAGATCACGCTCATTTATTAACTACGCCGCCCCTTTCCCTACCTCGGCTCTCCGTTTCTCGCGAGAAAGCTGCAAAGTACGCGACGCCCCGTCGTGCACACGCAATACTCTAACCACACACACACTGAGCGAAAGGTACGACACAGTGCACGAGTAGCGCCCTCCTCCAGAGTGCGGGCATACTTTCTGCCCGAGGCATCCGTTGGTGCAGCGCGGCGGGCCATCACGAATGCGGTAATGCGTGCATGCAAGCGAGGCCCCTTCGAAGCATGACTGAAGAGGTGCGAGCCTTCACGGTGCGCGCGCGCCGATTAGGATGTCGCGCGGACCGCAAAAAAGTGCGGCGAATCGATAAGACGACGACGTCACGGGCTGCGCGCGCCAATGGAGAGGCGATGCGCACCGGCGGGGGACGCTATGCGGGCCTCGCGTCTGACCTCGTGGGAGGATCAGGAGCCAATTATTATAATGACGACCAAGCGGATCCATGCCGAGATGAGGCGCTAGTATGGCGCCGATGGTGTTGCCCCCTTTTGGGGTGCATGGACGATACAACCTGCGCACATCGAGCTAGCATAGAATGTATATTTTGTTCCGGGGCTCCACTTTCCAGGCTAACGTACCACTTATAGCTTCTCGTAGCCTTTTTTTTTCTTAGTGCGCAGGAGTTGACGTAAGGGAAATTCGGAAGTTCTACAGATTCGAGTGACGGTTCCAAGCTTGGGGCTCATACAGTTAGCAATAATATTTACTTGCTGAGACAACGCAAAAGGCAGGACAAGTTAAGAGAATAAACAAGCCACGATGCTGAAATTGGCCCTCGAAAACACATTTATGCGCATGCGCTCTATTCGACTGCTACGGCGTGTGGTCAAAAGCACAACCGTGCTTTGCCAAATTTTTCTAGAGTACTTCGCACGAGGGGCTTTATTATGAGCTCAATGAAATTGGACACCTCGCTCTGTTGATTTGAAATAACCACTCATGGCGCGCGCGTAGCCTGCGGCCTCACTCTACGCATATCTGGGAAATCGCTTTGAAGCTCCATTGGCTCAGCCAAACGTATCTATGTTTTCTAGGATATTTAAAATAGCCGTGCAACACCATTTCAGCTTGGTCATAATATTGTCACAATTGGTAATCGAGGCTACTGTTAAAATGTGGGCCATTTATTGAAGGGCAGCAAGCGGCCTCAAATTATCAGGTGATTCTCAGATTCAACTGCAAGCCACTGGCTTTTCTAAAAAAAACATTGCTCTGAACACACATGATCGCGCCTTATCACAAGGTACGCGGCCGTTGGCTGGTTTGGGTAGTGTGAATTGCATAGTTCCCACGACCGCCGCGTCACTCCCATGCGCTCGCTCACAATCCATCTCAAAGGAAAGTGCACGTTCGAATAGATAGATAGAGAAAAAAAGCTAGAAAATAGCGGTCAATGTTATGACCTGCGCGGACAAACGGATGTTATCATTGCCCCCTTCTGCATTCCGGTCTAAGAACTGGCTGACCTCCCTATCCGTCTGCTTATTTCTTCCCTCCCCCTCCCCCTTCCTAGCCTTTAGTGTCCTCGCCATTACGAATGGAGAGACAAACGCTTAAAACATGTGACAAAGCCTTGCAACTCCGTTCGTGTACATGGAGGACTATCAAAGGTTTTGCGGAAGTCGGTTCGAGAGGTAATCAGCTCCTTTAATAAAGTCATTTGATGATTACTTCTAAGAGCACTGAATGCGTTGATGCCTTACAATGCGCTCAGTATGTGAAGACGGTGTTCAAACGTTCTCGCAACACAGGTTTTTTTTTTACAGCTTCATACGTCTAACCTGCACATTTCTGTGATCGAATATCAGCTGTATGGGAGTAGGAGTCCATTTGAACTGGTGTTTTCTTTCATATATGTTTTTCTTTGCCAATTTCATTTTAGTGTCACTCCATTTACCAATAGATCATCCCATGCAAAGATTTTCTTAATTCTTGGAAATGCTACTGGAAATTCAAAACATTCACGTTATTGCTAAAAATACGGTTAAATCCTGATGCCGAATCCATAACGTTCTTCAGCACTGTGTACTTAGTGAAACAATAAGAACCGACTACGCAATGTGACCTCGTCTTTTTTTAGGTGTCATTGTTCATCGCGGTACCATCTCTTAATGTGCCCATAAGTCCTTCTTTTCGCGGAAAGGTTGCAAAAAATATAAATTATCTTAGAGGGGGAGTCTCCAACTTACCACCGGTAGCGGGCCGCAGTTATGAAATTTAGGATACCGGTGGGCCTGAATAATGAAGGTTGGAGCGGGGAAGGGGGTGGCAGTTTGTGCAATAATTGTGCTATGGCCATGCCATTTGAAAGACATCCTTTTTTTCATGTCTGACACATAAGTCAGTTTTGAAGATTTCTCATAAGTTTTCGAAAAAGATATCACTATTGATCACGAGAATTACTGAATTCCAAACGCCGAATCAGAATTATATAGTTTTTGCTGCAAAAGGATGTTTTAACACATGGTGACCGGAGGAGGTGCCTCAAGAACATATTGTTTGAGGCCATTCATGTCACTGTAGATCATGTATATTAAGAAAAGTTAGAAACATGTGGGAGGGAGGCTATCACGTGCGTGCCGCGGTCCTCTTTGAGATCCTTGTCTTAGAAGCTTTTATTTTCACAGGAACAGATACGAAAACGTGTGAAGGTGGCAGAAGGCAGCACAGCGAAATGTGTAGGGGTGACAGAATGCGTACCTTTGGTGCGTAAAACCTGCAATTTCTATTCATTTTCGAGCACAAGCCTTCATAAGCACATACCTTTATCTTTGACTTGTTTCCAAAGTGCCCCCAAGATTATTTAACTATTGAATATTTCGTAAATGAGGGCATTTGTCCAAATAATTATCTGCCAGAACGCTTACTGCCCACTTCTTTTCTGTTTCGATTGGTCAAGGGCTTAGTCGTTTTTATCTTTAACGGCCTCTTGCGAATTTACGCAAATTATGCAGTCATGAACCTCGGCCACTGATGCTCAGATTGTGATCAGGCTAACAGATACATGCTAAGAGACACAGCGGTAATGAAACAAAACAGGGAGTTAACACTACAAAACGCAAACACCCTGAAGCGTGCGCACGCTGATTAACTTCATTGTTCTCTGTCAAGACGGTGGCCGCTTCAGTTGCCGGTTATAGACGGTGCAAGCGTTGTGCCCCAAAAGAACTTCCGGTCACCTCGTTTACCAGCTCGTAATATAGAAACTGAAAGGACGTTTTCACGTTTTTTCAAGGGTATGTAAAGTCTCTTATTAGTTTTAGGGGCGAAGCTCCTTAGGGCGTGGGCTGTGCGTCCCCTGTAGCCTGTATGTAGCCACCTCTAGTTTAGTTCCTGCAGTGTTTACTAGATGGTGGTACTTGTAGCTGATGATGAAAAGATGCAAGATGTTATAAACTAGAAAGCGGTACTTGTAGTTGATGAAAGACGCGAGATCTTATAAAATAGGAATGGTGTCACATATGGCGCGTGTCATTGGTTGAAGGCAATCGTTCGAGTTAGTGCGGCGACGTACGCTTGGGGGAGTGATGTAATAGAATCGAGTGGGCAAAATGTACAGAGGATTCATGGTTTACCAGGTTTACCTCCGGAGCTTCGCCCACTCATCATCATTCACTTCGTGGATATGGCGGAATTTTTTTCACATAAAATGAACGCGCGTAATATTCGAGGCAATTTCGTGTAGTTTTATGTAGCTCGAAAGAACGCTTATCTGAATGCATTTTGCAAAATGAAGGAAGAGAAGTGTAAAAAATGAGCGGGCTTTTCTCTAACGCTCTTCTTGCCCACCGATGTTATTCTGGACCGTCGGTGGACGAAACGGGATGCAATTAAGGGTGTGTGTTTGTACACAATGAAAGAGTCTATTATACCTCGCGTCATACTCGGTGTAATGAACTTCAATGTTCCAAGTAGATTGGCTTTTATTATACCTCGCGTCATACTCGGTGTAATAAACTTCAATGTTCCAAGTAGATTGGCTTTTATTACTATCTGAGCTGTTTGAGCATAATATGTGGGGATAATGTTGCTAATTAGGAAGAAAATTTCTTACTCTGGTTCTGGTGTAATAACATCAAGGTCGGTTTTTTATACGAGAAACAGCCAATTTAGCATGATACATATAAATATTTTTCCTAGTTGGTTCGTGTCTTCACGGACGACATTGCTTTATTTCGGGAGTAGCGCAGCAGTGTAATCTTGTGCAAAAGCCAACTGAGAAAACAAGTTGTTCGACTCGTTAGTTACACATCGCCAAAAACTAATTCGAGAGCGAAACACATGACACATTAACTCACGTACTCGCACCAAACACGTAGCGCCCTCACTTCCAACTATTTATTGACGGCACGAATACTTTATCATAAAGAACATGTGGCCACATGGCCACATGCGCGCAATGCCATCAGAAATATCAATAACACATACTATCTAGACAAGCATTTTTCTAACAGGCAAAAATCTATACAGTGGATTTTGCCAGGAAACAAAGTTAGCGATCGCGTGCTTACGTAGCGGTGTTAATTCTGTTCTATGAAAAACGCCTCGAACACTTCATGTGCTGTCTTTCTTGTACTTCCTCCATTAATCTTTGTCTGAGAGAATCATGCGTCAAAGCCACACAATATGAGTATTTGCCACCAGGTGCGCATATTTGCCTCTTTTATTTAGTTTTTCAGCATGCTCCCTTAACCACTCATTACCGCTACTGTCGGTTTCACTGAAACATGACTTGCCGCAGGTTAAGGTTATCGAGTAGATGACTCCTATGGAACATTTCACAAAATGTCTTACATGCTTCTTTTCACATCCGCCCTTTTTTCTATTTGAAATGCGTTGAAGCACCTTCTCGATTTTTTCAGGTGCTAAAAACACCAGCTATAATCCGGGCCTGCCTGCGACTTTTTCGAGACTCTGCGAGAGCTTAGGAGTATATATGGTGCACATTTTGGGTAATGCTTGAGGGCCGATTAGCAGTAGTCGATTCCCGTGTTTCGCGTTTAAACTTCTGCAGCAGTACCTCAGCAACAGCCGTTACGACAAATTGAGAAAATCCAGCGGACTTTAAACAGCTCACGTAATTATGAACCTTAGCTGCATGGTATGTGAGCACAAAATCTTCAGCACCGGCTCCAGGCAGAGAGAGTCTACACCCCTGCTAGTAATAGTTGGATGGGTGGAATCCATACCAGAGAATCAAACTAGAGGATCCGCCGTCGACGTCTGCACCGCCGAAATTCTGCTTCGTTCACACAGCTTGCCAAACGCAACGTCGAAACATGACACAGCACCACCTACAGTGAAAACCATTAACCAGAAACCAGGTTCCGAATTTTCTGGATGCTCCCTCGGCCTTCCGGAACAATGTACCTCCGGCACTCCACTCCTGTAATGTTCGCAAGTCATTAAAGCGATTCAGGCATACAGGATGAAGGTCGTTGAACTTCGGAGCCTTGGCCGAAGAAGCGATCCAAGCAGTGGTGCATGGTTGGTTCGTCTCTAGTTGACAAGCGCTAGAATCTATCTTCGTCGCACCAAGATATCAATACCTGATCTTTGAGGTTGTGGCATGGTGTATTTGAAATATTAAGTCAACTATATTGCTATACTCATGGCAACAGCGTTTGTTCTTCATTTGGCCTTTGTCGAGAAGAACGAAGTGACCTCAGAAAACATTCCTGTCATTACCGCTTTCAGCGATCGTACTATGGCCAGTGTGCTGCCATTTTTCTTTTCTTTTTTTGACTGTCGCCCCTATTGGTTCATGGTGAAGGGATCCGGTGATAGATGCCTCAAAAATCGCTCCAGGACCGAGTGGTGCAGGCAGTGCTGTTCCGGGAGATCTCGGTGCTACCGAAGCGAATTAAGCATCACTGCCGCTGCTCAGTGTGAACGTAGCATAAGCCAAGACTCGTCCTTGCTGTCCTGGACTCTACCATTCCCTTTTGCACTGTTAGTCAAATGCATACGACCAACCGCCACAAATGCACCATGGTGAGTCAGTGAGCTATGCTGCTCGGCTGCGAAACCGAAGGTCACGAGTTCAATTTCGACCGTGGACGTCGAACTATAGGGTGGAGGCGAAATTGTTGTGGATCGTGTAGTGCCTGTTCAATGTCAGTGCCCGTTAGCCTTCTACTCCGTCATCATCGTCCACCATGATCATATCGTGTTTTTTACATGAAATTTTAGTTATCATAACCAACTGGCCTAAGTTTTGTACCTGAGCGGTTTACTGTAAGCACACGCACTCGCATTGTGGCACAGAGGACTCACGCGAACGGGAACACACACTGCGCAGGAGGGTATGCACGGGTATGTAGCAAAGCTTGTGCAGGGAAGCCAGTCGAGGAGTGTTCGGGAGGCTGAGCCGTGGCGAAATCGCTGGTAACGAGAAAGCGTGACGCAGCGAGCCGTATCGACGTGTGTCGGGCGCGACGACGCTTGTGCGGCCGGCTCCGCGCGAACATTCACGCCTGGTGAAGCACGCTCCGAGGTTGCGACCTATGACCACGAATATCCGGGATTGCGGAAAGCCTGTTTGCTGCACTGCGCAATCCAGCACGACTCTATACTTCTGTTTGTTTGTTTTTTTTTCTTTTCAGGAACATGTTCCAGCACGCACGGTTCAAGTGAAAGGCAAGCAATCAGTGATCCTGCTGGATTTGTGGCCTTATTATGTTTGATCACTCGTGCGAAAGCACGCTCGGAGCAGCCACACCGGCATGAATTCAGAACTGTATTAGAGGACAGACACAAAGTAAAGAAGCACTCACCACGCACTTAAGCTCCTGTCTAGGAAAGCAAACACCAGCACCTTTCTTTCACTTAATGTTATAGAGCCAAATGTCTACGCTAGAAATCCTGTGTATTCGTTTTGTCTTGCTTGCCTCTTATCATCCTCATTATCATCGCCACAGAATTCTTGTTGAACACAGCGCAATGTCTATTTCCTTACTATTCATTTACAGTTGTATTCACTGTGTAATCAGAAGGAATCACTCGTACTTCTACTTTCTTTCCTTCGCCTTTCACTGCGCTCAATAGCCAGTGCTCTTCTACTGGAACTCTAACCGAGTCCCGTCCATTTACACTAAGAACGAAATGTCCTATTATACCGGTGTCACACGGGCATTTTTATGGCGATCAGTACCGATCCGGAATCACCATGATTCAGATTGGTTGGCGCTACACGGTCACTTTTCGTCGCGATCAGGCCTCGTGGTGATCAAGGCTATCGCGATCCGCGCATTGCGATCTCGCTGAAAGATCGCGATTTCGCTGTCGTCTGCGCCCCCTGGCCGAGCATCTTGAAACACAATTAACAAAAACTCGACTGTATAGTAAACAAAATACAATAAAACAGCTAGATTTTTATAAAAAAGGGAAATTGCAAGCTGTTTATTTGAAGCAATAACTGAAATATTGTGTATTTTAAGATTAGTATTCACCACCTGAAATTCTGAGAGAAATACACGATAAGCATACGACCGTTTTCTTCCGCGCTTATTTCAACTTTCACGCCATTGGAGAAGTTGGAGCACCTCCAAGCAAACTAATTAGAAGTGTCGCCAGCTTTTTCACTACGTGGCATCGTACGCGCACTTTGTGGTCGAGTGAAGAGACCTTTACAGTATATGACCACTAGCAGGAGCGAATGGCAACGCTCAATAACTAAAAGTGAAATTCAGGCAAGTACAACGAGATAGCTGCGAGTAGAAAGCTTCGAGCGGTTCTCATCAGACTTAAAAGTGGAGATAATCTCACGCACCTAAATAGAGATAATGGCAGAAAAAACTTCATTGAAATATATAATAATGAAATAGTTTTTGTAGTGGCACGGAAAGTTTTGATGTTCGAGTGCTTATTGCACTAAAAATATTTCTGATAAAGGGCTCAGTAGAAATAATGTAGGCTGACTTTTGTCAATGACATTGGGATGGATGGGTGTATCCGGCTGTGGCCTTTAGACCGGGCGGTGCACGGTAACGCCACCTATCTATAAGTTAAGTAATATAATTACGTGTTTAAAGGATTGAATTTCACTCGCACCTTGATTGTATCCAGCAATTAGTTAGCCTCCTTCTGGTTATTTCTATCCAATTAAAGTCTATTTTGTCATCTTTGCCCCTAAACCCCAATTCTTTGAAAAATTTCGCACCATTATATTGAACTATAGGGTGGAGCCCTTTACAGAACATTATCAAATGTTCAGCTGTTTCCTCCTCCTATCCACACGCACTACATACTGTGTCTGTGCCTTCGTATTTGGCTCGGTACGTCTTGGCTCGTAATACCCCCATTCTGGCCTCAAACAGCAGAGAACTAACCCGAGAATTATCGTAGATCTTTTGTTTTCCAATTTTCTGCTTGAAAGTTTGTTAGGTCTTCAGCAATGATTTCGTAAGCATTCCCATCTTTCACATGTCCCTCTCTGTTTCCTTCACCTTCTTCTTAAGCGATGGTTCTTTTTGACTAGGTATTCTGATGTTGTCTAAATACTTGATTGACAATTTTTAAGTTCACTTGCTCCATTTAGTATCAGCATTCTTCGTGTACACGTAGCTGATAAATTTCCTAGCCCAACGCTCCTCTCCTATTTTTCTCAATCACTCCTCAAATTCTATCTTGCTGCTATAGCTTCGCTGCCCTCGACCGATGTCTATCCCATGTGAGCATGTACCCCCTGATTTGGGGTGTTCCCGTGTGCTCTGAAAGCAAGACTACCTATGCCAAGGTGTTTAATTTCCAGTCTTGCTTGAACTTCTGATTTCATGCACAAGACCGCTTTGCCTAACGTCGAACCCGGTACCATGACAATTTTCCGAATTTCTCTTACAACGTCATACCGATTGTAGTTTCACAGCGCCCGTTTTTCATTCCAGCTGCATGCCTGCTACCCTTAGTCATTATGTCTCCTTCGTGCTCCGTTAGATACTCAGCCACATTATTTATTCATATGCGCTAATATATGTATCTATCCAATATTTCTAGCGTGAATTTCTGTACCTTATGCTCACAGCCATGATTGCCAATGTTTCCCCACAGAACTTCAAAGTTACCATATTTCCTTCAATGACACAGATGTCTATCGATTCCTGCGTACCTTGCTTGTTGTCGGCTAATAATGCTACATCATCTGCATACATCAATGCTGGTAATGACTGTTCAACGTGTTTTCCTTGCTTGGCAAAAGAGAGGCTGAAGCTGAGTTGACATCCCTCTAATTTGGCTTATAGCCCCGTAGGTGCAGCATAAATGATACAGGTGACAAAGGACATCTTTGTCCTAGCCCGCGTTGTACCTCTACAGGTTCGCATACCCATTCTTCTCATTTTATAACTACCTTGCTACTTTTATAAATATCCTTTAGAAAAATGATTATTCTATCTTCCACATTCAGTGTGTCCAGTATTCCCCACAAGTCTTCTTGAATCATACTATTGTAAGTTCCCTTGATATCTAGAAATGCGAGCTACAGGGGCCTGTGTTCTTTTCCCACTATTTCAATACACTGCATCAATGAAAACAAATTGTCTTCCAAGCTCGTTCGTATACGGAACCCATTTTGTAGTTCTCCCAGCACCCCTTCATTCTTCACCAATGTCTGTAGTTTTTCCTTTACTATCTGCATCACTAGCCTGTAAAACAGTAATGTCAGTGTTCCCCTTTCCTTTATAGATCATGGTCGTCCTGCTTAGTTTCCACCCGTTTGGGGGCTTCACCAGCTATTATTGGTTCACTCGCTGCCTCTGCCATTGTTTGTCAGAACTTGGTCCTACTTTCTTTATTCACACAACTGGGATGCATAAGGATCTGTTGATGTGCTATTAGAAACCCTTTTCTCTGCCCTTTCTCACTCTAGTAGTCCCAGCTGAGCCACTGTGCTTATTGGTTCGTCCTCATCTGGTATGTTTCATGCAGCGCTTTTCTGGTGTTTAAATTTTTCTGTCATTATTTTTTTATGTAATCCTTTGCCTCATCCTCGTCTAGTCTAACCCCTTGAACTGTATCTATAAACCACTTTTCGAAGCTTGTCGTATTACTCAGAGAATAGAGATGGTACCGGTTCCAGAACTTTCAAGCTGCCTTTTTATCCTTTTTGTTTACTTCCGTCATCCATTGGGCCCCTTTCTTCTAATCTTTTTACTGATCAGATCGGACGCTTCCCTTCTGCAGCTCAAAAAGTTTGCCCATTTTCTTTTGACATCATCTTCCAGTTCACCCCTTTGTTTAGCATACCTGTGTTCCCTGAAGGCTTCCTGGCGTCTTACTTGGGCTCTCTTAACTTCCTCATCCCAGCAGCTCTTGGGATTGTGTCTCCTTTTTCGTTGATTTGACTCGTACATTAGCAAGTTATAACTAAAAGAATTGAGTTAGATTTGTGTACGTCCACTCCGTTGTAGTATCCTCAGTGATTATTTTCTCAATCTCTTTAGTTGCTATTTCTATTTGCCTTTCTGAATAAATATTTCCATATGGATGCTGATAATGCCACTTTCCTATTTTGATTTCTCTTCCAAAACTCAGCTTGATACGTTTGTGATCACTACCTAAGCTTCTGGACCTATATTCATCTATGTTCATCACTCTTAGCCGCTCATACATCCTATGTCACATCATTGCGTAATCTATCGTCGACTGCAGCCGTCCCACCTACCATTTTATCTGCCCTTCGCATTTCTTGGTACTGTTGCAAATGATTAAATCTTGCCTTTCCCACATATCCATTAGCATTATGCCTGTTGGGTCAGTATATCCATCCATTTCGTCTTTGTGCGCATTCATACCTCCTAATTACCTCGCACTCTTCTCGAGTTCATCAGTTATTTTTTATGCACTGCAACATTTCTTTGTTTTCCTCTCTGGATTTTTCCCCTGTCCACCAGTAAACAAAACCCAGAAGCGTCATCTGCCATGCCACTTTCTCTTTTAGACATATATGTTCCCTGAACTCCTGTTTGAGACCCTTTGCTAGTCTGTACTTTTATAAATGAATGCCCCAAAACCACCGCCCCTTTTAGGGCACGGAGGTGCCGCCTGGTGCATTTCTTCTGAACCAAGCTTGAACCGAATTAATTTGGCCCGTGTAGCAGCGGCCATAAAGTTGATTGCAATCAAGAAAACCGATTCGGATCACCCTGATCGCGATTAAAAGTTACCGTGTTTCAGCGCTGTTAACTTGCATTTGTTTCTAATATTGTAATTTTTGCTGTGATACATACATGTTTCATGGAGGTGGAAATGTTGTAGGCCCGTGTGCTCAGATTTGACTGCATGTTAAAGAACCCCAGGTGGTCGAAATTTCCGGAGCCCTCCACTACGGCGTCTCTCATAATTATATGCTGGTTTTGGGACGTTCAACCCCACATATCAATTAAATGATACATACATGTTTCGGTTACTTAATGTTTTTGTTCCTCCAGAAGAAAAGTTTGCTGCGTAGTAGACAGAACGATGTGGATATGTTCTTCGAAGGAAGTCCCCCATGAAAATTGCTAACTCAAACTTACTGAAACATTTTTGGTAATTTATTGGAATTACTCCAAGCATTGTTAAATTTGATGTTTCAATATAATTAGTAAATTTTAAGTCTAAGACTTATATAGTCTTAGTCAAGCATATACCGAAATTTTAATTACAACAGGCATAAAAAAGAGAGTGTATGAAGTGTAAACAGTCACTCATGAACTGCTATGGTGGTTAAAAATTGGAGCACAGATTGACCTCGGCTCGCCAAACGCCGGAGTTCAGTTCTATCTATTTGCCTGAATAAGTGTTTCCTGGCATGATCGATGTTCTGGTAAAGAAGTCAGCTTTTTTCACTCGCTCTAACGAATGTCAATGATAAGACTTCCTTTCTTTCTATACTATTTAAAATCCTCATTGAAGACCAAGCCATACCTGCCATCAAGTGTCACATGATTCCGCGTGCTTAGTTCTACTGCTTATGCTCGCTTGGGCATCAGTAGAGTGAGGCTTAGAGTGAGTCAGTAAAACTTCATCAATCGAAAGGGTGAGGGGTTCGGTGAGATAAACTATGCAGGCTGCCAAGCTCTGTTTCTAAATGACGTCTCCAGCTCATTTCGCTAGCCGTGTCCAGATGTCTCTGTCGGTCTACCGCTCCAACACTCTGGCTAGCACGAGAAGCTGGAACATGTGGCGTGTGCCGCCCGTGCCTTCCCTTATTATTATATAAAATGGGCCACTTCTGTTACTAGAGGGATCATTCAATTCACGCGGCACAAACATTCAATTGTTCTACAATAACGATGTGAAAAACATGGTAAGCAGGAGAACGACTATATCGACAGAAAGAAACAAATAAGAAAAGAAAGAAAGAACGAAAGAATGAAAGAAGAAAATAAAGGAAGAGAGAAAGGAAAAGAAAAAGAAAGCAAGAACGAAAGAAGGAAAGAAAGAACAAGGAGCTTAGAAACGACGAGAAATGAAGACCAGAGAGAAAGAAAGGGAAGAAAGACAGAAAAAGGTGGAGCAACGGAAAGAAAGAGACATAGACAGGAAGATATAGCAATACCGACTAAGAACATGGCTGATTTTGCTCTTATAGTAATCGGTATAACATGAAAAGGAAACAGGTCTTCACAGACGTATACAGTTGAGCATCGTTTGCGCATTGCTTCGCCACAAAGTGCAAGGAATCAATGCAATTACAACGAAATATATTGTTAACTACTGAAAACTTGCAGCGCGCTTGTCAAAAAGAAATGACTCACGAAACGAACATACCCAAGCTGAGCATGGACTAAAAACTGTCACAGCTTCGGACTTCAAGCGCTCTGTTCAAACAGAATGAAAGGCGCTCAAACCAACTAGCAAGTGCACAATCCGAGTGGGAACTAACGGCTGTTAGAATAGCTACTTTTTTGTGAGAGAGCAGTGTGCTTATTTCGTAAACATGCCATCGCCTGTGGAGCGAGCGAAGAGACATTCCTGCTCTTTGTAACTTCAACGTAATCTTGCGGTAAAAGCAAAATACGTACTAACCGCCCTCATCGCGGGATAAGCGCGGGCGCACGAGCGACCATACCCTGCATATTCACGCGTGCATCGCAGCACGCGCGGCGACGACCTTTAAAGCGCCCCTCCACGCCATCCCGCTGAAGCCACCGAAAACTGAGTTCCACCAACGGTAAATGATGTATGTAAATGTGCCACCGGGATAAAGCTGAACAACGCCCGCTTTGTGTGCGAGTTGATTCGCCCCACGCGCGGCGGAGCCAGTGATCGTATCTTCGACTCCCAGTGACAGACTTTTTTCGGGCAATTTTTTCATTGCCTTTGGTTACCTTATAGTTTCGTGTTAAAAATAATTATTAAAAAGAGAAGTCAGTCAAGTACAACACAAGAGAGTGGAAGCCCAGCCAAGCCAGGACAAGGTAAGTGCCCACCAGCTCTGCTGGGACCCAGCCTGGCACGACTTCCTGCAAGCCACGCTACTTTGTTTCTTTCTCCTCCTGCTGCCACGCCTGCACTTGAAAAACCAGAATTACATCAATTGCCGTTAATAGAACATTCCACGACGCTTCATTAAATATCAAGTCCGGCGATCTCATTTTGGTGCGGATACCGATACGCCATTGTGTGCTCGGCGAAACGTTTCTTTGATGTATGTACTTGGGACCAACCGGGTACTTTGACGGGTGCTCTCTACTACGAGGTACTCTCAGACGGCATCACTAACTCTTAACGGCGTCAGGCACACTCCGATATCGTGCATGTATATTATACGCCATTAGCTGTTCAAGGTACAGGCAAAATTTCACAACATAAATTTCCGACTCTTTTGTGCTGTTTTCTTGTTCATGTATTCGTTTGTTTCTTCACTTGCGTATTTTTTTGCTTTCGCATTTCATGCGTTTCGCATTTCTTTGCTGACTAGTATGAGCTTCACACTTTTATTTTATGACTTCCATTGGCATAACGCTAGTACTCGGCCATATCACGAACGGAGCAAGGAACGGAGTGCGTAATTCCGAACGAGGTCTCTATCGCTCAATCTTCCAAAGGAATGCATGCGCTTCGACGGGACCTGTCAGTACACGGAAATCTATCGATGAGGCGCCATACTGCAGTAGATCTGAAAATTCCCGCATTCCTCGCATCTTCTTTTTTATAGGCTTTGTAGTCCCTCCACCGTGGCGCTTTGATGGGAAGGTAGGCGATCAGGCAAATATCGCAGTGAGTTGCTGCGTTACTCGTCGCGACAGCCGAAGGTGCCTGCGGAACAATAGGAAAAGAGCATTTTGAAAAAGAAAAACTTTTTTTCCGTTGCACCATTGTCACAGTAGGACTGTAATACCTCGTTGAGATATCGCCGAGCGACTTCCTCTACAAAGTCTATAACTTTAGACCTTTTGGCAGGCGGTAGATCAAGTGAAATAAACCATTGGCACACAGCCACTTCACACTCACTGTCTCTCTCCGAACCGAACTCGGAATTTGCTGCGTTTGCGTGCCAACTGATATTCACAAACAGAAAGAACAGTGCCCTGTGTGTCTTTATGTTCCGGAATACGCTCCGCCTCCTCTACAGTGCAAGTGTGCTGTATATGTAAGCGGTTTAGCAGGCGGCGCCCGGGAGCCGTCTGCACGAGCCGCGTATATTGATTCATAAGGTGGGCCTCCCGCAACTCCTGGTAGGAGTTGAGCACACCTAACGCCTTCAGTTTGGCGTTGGAAGTGGCCACCGGGAGATCCAGAGCTCGTTTAGTAGCCTTACGAATGATAGCATATATTCTTTCATCTTCTTGCTTGTTAGTGCGAAGGTATGGGACGGCGTAGAGGATCCGGCTAGTCACGAAGGCATGGGCGAGCCGAAGCGCGTCCCTGCCCCGCAGACCACCCCGCTTGTTGGAAACGCGGTGGATCAAGCGCCCTACCTGTTCGCCTATTCTCTTGAGTTTCGCTATAGTGGAGTCCGGTCTGAGTCTGTGGTGAATGAACAGGCCCAGAATCCGGATCTCCTCCACCTCTCTGATGGGAACCCCAGACAGGGAGATGTGTATGGCTGACTTATCTCTTGGCTTCGCTCTAACGTGCAGAAGCTCTGATTTGTTTGGAGCACATTGGAGTCCACAATCGTTGGCATACGCCTCGACAATGGATGCGGCCTGCTGAAGGCGTTCCTGCATTTCACCAAGGCTCCCTTCAGTGGTCCAGATTGTAATATCGTCGGCATATACTGCGTGTTGTGTGCCTTCCACCCTAGCCAATTCGCTTGGAAGGCGCATCATAGCAATGTTGAAAAGGAGTGGTGATAACACTGCTCCCTGTGGGGTACCCCGTGTTCCCATAATGTACGGGCCATATTCCTCGTCCTCGATCCGAAGAAGTGCCTGGCGTTTAGAGAGAAAATCTCTGACATATGCAAAGGCCTTAGCCCCGCAATCAGTGGAGCTCAAGTTAGCCAGGATGCTGCTGTGTTTAACATTGTCGAAAGCCCCCTTCAGATCAAGGGCGAGGATGGCTTTATCATTGTGTTGCATACTTATGGGCTGTATGACGGCCCTATGGAGCTGGAGAAGGACGTCCTGTGCAGACATGTGTGGGCGAAACCCAAACATGGTGTCTGCAAAGAAGCCCTTGCCCTCAAGGTATGGGGAGAGGCGATCCCGTACCATCGTCTCCATAAGCTTGCCCGCGCAGGAAGTCAGTGATATGGGCCTCAGATTTTCCGTATTCACGGCCTTGCCTGCTTTGGGGATAAAAGTCACAAGTGACGTTTTCCATTCGGAAGGGAGCGCACGGCCGTCCCAGATCTCGTTCATGTTTTCCAATAAATGGAGGTAGGCTGTGTCAGGGAGGTTTGCCAACAGCTTTACTGTTATGCGGTCCAGCCCCGGAGCGGTACCCCTGCGCATTTTAGCTAAAGCCGCTTTAAGGTCATGCAACTCAAAACGGGCATCGAGTTGATGGTTAGGCTTACCAGAGTACGTGTACGCCGGCCCAGGCGGGTCCTCCGTACGACAGAGATACCTATCGCACAGAGCATCCGCAAGCTGTGCCGGAGTGCCTTGGTACCCTTGCGGAGCTCGCCGGAGCTGCTTCTGCGCCTCCCCTCTCGTTTGAGAGGGGTCTATGAGACTGCGAAAGAGACGCCATGTCCCCTTCGAGCTCATCTGACGAGCTGCGGCGTCGCAGCGGGCTATCCAATTTGAATCTGAAAGTTGGGCAGCATACGCTGCAGCTTGTTCCGTGAGTTGGGCAATGCGGATACGTAATTTGCGATTAGTCTTCTGCTTTTTCCAACGTTTTGTTAAGCTTCGGCGCGCCTCCCACAAGTGTAGGAGGTGATTGTCAACTGCGGGGATTTCTTCGTTGGTTTGGAGGGTAGTAGTAAGTCTTTTCTGAATGTTGTTTACGTGTTGAGCCCATCCTGCATAGCCTCCAGAAAATAGTACGGGAGGGATAGTCTGATTGCGAAATAGGGTCCAATCGGTCAACTTAGCTTGACCGCATTTTTATGAGCTGACTTTTCCATGATTGTGACCCGGAGAAGGCAGTGATCACTGCCTAGAGAATCGCCCAAGTTCTCCCAGGTAGCATCCTTAGCGTTTTTTACGAGAGAGAGGTCCGGACACGTGTCACGGGTTACCGAGTTCCCCACTCGAGTGGGGTACGCCGGATCCGTGAGCAGCGTGAGGCGAAGGGTGGAGATAAGCTCCGCCAGCTTACGTCCTCTGGCCTTCTCGTAGTGATAGCCCCAGTGAAGGCTGGGAGCATTGAAGTCTCCCACAATCACTAAGGGGTCCTTGTCTGCCAACTTGATCGCCCGGAGGAAGATTTCGCTAAAAGTTACGCGGGGCTTATGCGGGGGGCTGTATATATTTAGGATGTGTATTGACTGGTCGCGACGTCTGAGAGGCAGTACTCTGACCATTGTGTATTCTTGTTCAGTACTTAAGTTTAAATCGACCTGAATCGCGGTATATGCCTTGTTCACCAGGATGCATGACGAGGGCCTCTCGGTCGCTCCACTCCCCAGTAACATGGATAAGCACACGCACGAAAGCAGAAGACAGGCGTGGGCTCGGACGCTTGAGAGGCAACACAGCTCCCGACCTGGTGTATTCTACGTAGATATAGCAGGGCCTTCGCCTACGGGATTTTACACGGCCTCTGTAGTTCACCGGGAAAAGCATGTCAATGGGCTCTCGTTCCGAGCACAAAATCCAGAGCGCGCTGAGGAAGTCGCGATAGCGCTTGCTGCTGCGGACCCCAACTCGAAAGTTATCATCACGGACTCCAAGAAAGCATGTACTCATTACTTGGTAGGAGAGATATCCCCCCTAGCCAGCCAAATTCTAAAACGGGCTCTCGCTGATCCAGCCCCGAAACGCATCGTATGGGCTCCTGGCCATCAGGGCCTACGAGGTAATGAGGCTGCTGACGCGGCCGCCCGAGCGCTTACCCACCGGGCTCCTCACTTTGGCTCTTATGACTCGGAGGCCAATACACCGCTGCTGCGGTTCAAAGAAATTCTCACCTATTATCGTGACACTCACCGCCTTTACCCGGCTCCTGCAAAGGGGCTGAGTAAGGCGGAAGAGCGAACTCTAAGGCGCCTGCAGACAGGTACTCTACTCTGTCCTGCAATCCTAAAGCATTTCGATGCGAACACAGATGGGCGGTGCCCACACTGTGGGGAGACGTGTGATATCTTCCACATGGTATGGGCATGTCCGAAAAATCCACACCTACCCCCTTCCCCTACCCCTTCCCGAGAGGCATGGGAGACTGCCCTCCTCAACTGCTCATCACTAGAGTCTCAACGGGCTCTGGTGAGACGGGCGCGAGTAGGGGCCTCGTCATGCGGTGTCCCGGACTAAGGACGCCGACCATGTAGCAGGGTCATGCTTTGGCCCCGTACCTCTCTCTTTTATAATAAATGTTTTTCATCATCATCATCTTTATGTTCCTTCATTTTGTCCCGTTCTTTATGTGTGCTACAAGAAAACTTACTGAAGATGTGCTACCAGCAAGCCCGCATCGCAATCCTTGTGAACACAACCACATTGCAAGAGATTGTTTCTTGTCATTCATGGTTTCTGATTCTGTAAACATATACCAAGTAACGCAGTGACGCAGCAGTTTTGGTAAAGGGGAAAATGCGGGTGCTTAAAATACGTGACGCGGACATCTGGCCAAATCCACCAATTTCGGCGGAACAAGAATTCTCGATCGGCGGAGTGATTCATAATCTACGGATGCTCCCGGCCTGTCATTGTAACGCCGAAATTGCAGGCTCCCTGTCTTCCAATGGAATGTACTTGCCCCATATAGAGCAGAAAGCGTTGATCTGGATCAACCACTGGAAGTAAACCTAAAATACAGGGTGTGCCAACACAAGAGGAACGTTAGGGCATCACAAATAGCTGACCTGCTTCTTATGTCAACGATTGCACGCCTTGTCTCTTATAGAATGAATACATACCAACTAGCTCAGCTCTAGCTCTGTTATTGCAAGCTTGAATTCAGCCTGTACAGATCTACCCCTGCCTCCGTCATTGTGCCTTTGAGCAGTCCATCAGCAAAACTATTGATAACATACTGCATCTTTAGCACATAACAACACCACAAGAAATAAGACAGGACGAAGCACTTTGTCCTATCAATTCGCGCTATAAAAGCACAACGAATTCACACTAAGTAGCCCGCCAAGGCATTTTCGTAAACTATTGATAACATTTGTTTTGATAGACTGCTCTCGAGACAAAAGCAAGTGGCCTCCGCTAAAGATCCTGTCACATTAGAGACAGGGAGGTGGTAAATGTTTGCGCCCAGTCATGAAATAACCAAACAATCGATGAAGGAAAGGGTGCGTTCTGTCCATAGAGTTCCTGTGGATCTCCGCTGACCAAGCAGAAAAGTCGGAAACTGGCTCTTAGGCCGGCGCTCGCTTGTTCCATAAACTTTTGCGGTCTACTGTACACAGTACATTGCTTGTACTTTGATTTATTTAGTATTCGGGGAAGCCCCGCTGTGGTGTTCTAATGGCTAAGGTACTCGGCCGCTGACCCACAGGTGGCGGGATCGAATCCCAGCTGGGACGCTGCACTTTCAATGGAGGCGACAGTGCTGTAGGCCCATGTGCTCAGATTTGGGTGCACGTTAAAGAACCCCAGGAGGTAAAAATTTCCTGAGCCCTCCACTACGGCGTCTCTCATAATCGTATGGTGATTTTGAGATGGTAAACCCCGCATAATAATAAATCAATTTCTGAGTTTCGTCTTTACGAACATCACTGCCGTCTTTTTCACCGTCCTTTTCACGTGACATGGCCGGACTGTGCCCGTGTGTCTTTAAATGGCCCTATATAGAGCAGGTATTGGCTCAGGCTCGGTCTGCTTCCCGAGGGATGCGATGCGGGCTTGTTGGTACCTCATCTTAAGCAAGTTTTTTTTGTAGCGCACGTACAAGACAGGAAGAAATGAATGCACATATAGATATACAGAGCGCTTTGTGTTTCTATATGTGCCTTCATTTCTTGATTGATTGATTGGTTGATTGATTGATTGATTGATTGGTTGGTTGATTGATTGATTGATTGATTGATTGATTGATATGTGGGGTTTAACGGCCCAAAACCACCATATGATTACGAGAGACGCCGTAGTGGAGGACTCCGGAGATTTCGACCACCTGGGGTTCTTTAACGTGCACCCCAATCTGAGGACACAGGCCTACAGCATTTCCGCGTACATCGGAGATGCAGCCGCCGCCGCCGGGATTCGATCCCGCGACCGGCGGGTGAGCAACTGAGTACAGTAGCCAATAGACCACTGTGGTGGGGCTGCTTTCATTTCTTCGTGTGTTTTACTTGCACTACAAGAAAACATACTGAAGTCGATCAGCTTCGGTTCGGAATTCCACGTGAACTCTGCGTCATGTATATAGGCTGAACAGCTTTGCTGCTCATTTGTCACCGCGTCACGGCATGTTGACGTGTTCTCTTATTTCTTTGGCAGTTTTATATACCAATCTATTCTTTCTTGCCCCGCCGCGGTGGTCTGGTGGCTAAGGTACTTGGCTGCTGACCCGAAGGTCGCGGGATCGAATCCTGGCTGCGGGGGCTGCAATTCCGATGGAGGCGGAATTGTTGTAGGCCCGTTTGCTCAGATTTGGGTGCACGTTAAAGAACCCCTGGTGGTCAAAATCTCCGGAGCCCTCCACTACGGCGTCTCTCGTAATCATATGGTGGTTTTCGGACGTTGAAGTCCACAAATCGATCAATTTATTACTTTTTGTCTTGTAGTAAATCACTGCGATAAGACGAACTATGCAATAAATGTTCACTTTAGAATTCTTCTCAAACAAAAATTCGGAGCAATTACGTTTCTTTTTTTTCCTTTTCTTGGTGCTGTACGAATGCGTTTCATCTTTGACCATGTGGTGAATGCTTGCAAACATGCACCAACAATACCGGACAACCATACAGTTCCGCCCCCCCCGCTTAGTACTGACACCCTCTCAAAAACGACAGAAAGGTGATTTCAAAAGGAAAGTGGGGGTTCCATCACAAACGTATGCTGGAGTGAACTAACAGGCAAGCTATTCGTGCGTGGGTCTGGCCTCGGAGCATTTTTGTTCCTTGTGCGCAAGCGCATGCACTCATATCTGTCGCGCTCTTTCGTTTGTGTGTCGGCATGGCACGATTCAAATACCTGTCGCCTGCAGACACGAAGCTTCACTAATTCTGTTGTTGCATCATAACGTGTGCAGCTAAATCCTGTGGGCATAACAAGCCCTAAACCCAGCGGGAAATGCTCAGGCCTGAGTGGTTTCCAGACATAGAAACGCATGGAAGTGACCACATTCCCACTTACGTCAAAATCGAAGGATTGTCCCATGCTAAGATACGCGACAGTGTTCAGAGAGTGGACTGGTTGAAATTCCAGTCTCGCATGGAAGAGCAATGTGAAGCAAGCATAACCCTCGACATAGAGGAGATAATTAAAAGCACAATACACGATACTACGTGTACCCTCACCTGCTCTCCCAAAGCAACGGAATTTGACATCGAGCTAGAACGACTTCGAGCAATCCGACGGCGTGCTGAACGAAGATACCGACGCACGGAGGCAATAGAAGACTTACGGATTGCTCGACGTATACAAAAGAAGATTCAGCGTAGGATAAATAAACTCGAGTCACAACGTTGGACTGCTTTTTGAGAGTCACTTGACCCACGAAAACCTCTATCCCAATTGTGGAAGACGGTACGAGGCCTCCGCACAAAGCCCACTCAGTGGTCACCATTCAGGGCTCTCGCACTTTTTGAACAGAGACGCAGCATTGACGTGGCAGAAGACTTCTGTGCCAGAGTATCTGGGCCACTCGCAGCGCCCAATAGCCTATTGCCCTCGACTAACTGTCCACAAACACTGGATTCCCGCATGGATATGCCTTTTTCCATCGTGGAGCTCGGAGCAGGCCTAGCTTTGTGTGGACGCACGTCGGCACCAGGGCCCGATAGAATTTCTTATAGGGCCTTGTGTCATCTGGGTGAACGCGCGAGAATCCTCCTTTTGGAGTTGTACAACAAATCCTGGCAAGATGGAACGCTCCCGACAAGCTGGAAGACAAGTCGCCTAGTTCCACTTCTGAAGCCAGGCAAGTCACCGTTGGACCTCTCATCTTATCGTCCGATCGCATTGGCCAGTTGTATAGGCAAAGTTATGGAGAGGATGATCCTGGGACGCCTGGAGTGGTTCTTGGAGTGTAACAACATCTACCCAGATGCCATGGCAGGATTTCGGCGTGGTCGAGCATCGATTGACAACGTAGTCGACCTGGTCACTTATGTCCAACACGAGAAAGGCCGTAAGCGTCTCTGCGCATCTTTGTTCCTTGACGTCAAAGGGGCGTATGACAACATTACGCATGAAGCTGTTCTCACCGCTCTCGAAGATATAGGAGTAGGTGGTCGGATGTATCACTGGATACGTAGTTATTTGTCAATGCGATCCTTCTTTGTGAGCACTGAAGACGGTCCAACCTCTCCACATTACAGCCACCGTGGCGTCCCCCAGGGTGGCGTACTCAGCCCTGTGCTGTTCAATCTTACGTTAATTGCTCTCACTGAGCATCTGCCAAGCACGGTCAGGCTATCAATGTACGCAGATGACATCTGCATTTGGGCATCGGCTGTAACACGCCTGCAGTTACGAGGAAGAATTCAAAAAGCTGCCACTGAAACATTACAGTACCTCCGAAATCGAGGCTTGGAAATTTCTTCCGAGAAATGCGCCCTCGTAGCTTTTACACGAAAGCCTATGGATAAGTACACTATAAGCATCAATGGTCAAACTGTACCATAAGTTCGATCGCACAAGTTTTTGGGCGTCATAATTGACAGGAATCTATCATGGAGCGATCACGTTTCGTACACGAAGAAACGGTTAATGGACATCTGTAATATACTGAAGTTCTTTGCAGGGAAGACTTGGGGAATGTCTCCCAGTGCAATGCTACAGCTGTACAGAGTACTTTTTCTCGGTTTCCTGCGGTATAGTTTACCGGTATTGACCAATGCAAGCAAAACAAGCCTTCGAACGCTACAGAGTGTTCAGTCCCAGGCACTCCGGATTTGCCTCGGCTTGCCTCGTAGTGCGTCAACAATGGCTACTATAGCTATCACTGGTGACCACCTCATCACAACACATATCGACGTTGAGGTACTCCGGACACATATAAGGCATATTGCTCGGACACCCTGCCACCACCTAGCCTCTTTACCAGCAGACAGACCACGTTCGTCATTTTGCCAAAAGGTCACCACATACCGCGATTCTTTGCCGACATGCTTCACACCCGCCGCCAGGCCTTTGACTCCTCCCTGGTGCCTGACTCAGGCTAATATCAGGCTAACTATACCTGGCATCAAGAAAAAAGCAGATATGTCGTCACCTGCTCTTAGACAGCTTGCTCTGCTCTTGTTATACGAGACGTATCAAGGCTGTATACACGTATACACCGACGGCTCTGTTTTACAGAAGAGTTCAACGACATCATTTGTTATACCGATAAAAGACACGACGAAAAAATTCAAGACCTCCCACCTTACGACATCAACGGGAGCAGAGCTCACAGCTCTTCGTGCCGCATTGCAATTCATTAGCGATCAACAGCCACAAAAATGGACAATTTTCAGTGACTAAAAGGCGGCACTGCAATCCCTTATATCACCTTTACGCCACGGCCCGTACGAACAGCTGGTATTTGAGATTGCAGAAAAGACTCACCAACTCATTGAGGAAGGACATGAAATAGCCTTTCAATGGCTGCCAAGTCATTGTGGAACAATTGGCAATGAACGGGCCGATCGAGCAGCCCGTTCTGCCCATACTGAAAGCGATGAAATATCAATTCCGCTTTCCAGAACTGACGCTGCATGGCAACTCCGCATGCTTGCTCGCAAGCACACCACGTCACAATGAAACGAGTCACATTTCTTCCATGCACGGTTAGGTACTTTAGACCCAACTCTCAGTCTTCGAATTTCTCCGGAATTACGCCGACGCGACGCTACTATGCTGTGCAGATTATGGTTGGGCGTCGCATTTACCAAAGCGTATGCGTTCCGCATAGGAATGGCTGACACTGCTGCCTGCGACCATTGTGGCAGGGATGAAACAACTTGGCACATTCTGTGTGAATGCCCACAATAATGCTCGCAGAGACAGTCACTCTGCAATGCACTAGATGAACTGGAAAACCAGCCTCTTTCGGAAGAAAGACTCCTGCGCTGCCGACAGGACTTTATGTCGCAGAAGAAGGCTGTGAAGGCGCTCATGCGCTTCTTGCGTTCAACCGGCCTGTCCAAACGACTGTGATTGGAACTCCCTGAATGTGTGTGCATGTGTTTTTTTTCTAATTTATTTTATATCTCTCTATAGCTATCATCTTTCCGACCCTTTTCCCCACCCCCGTACAGGGTAGCAAACCAGTTCGTCTAGGTTAACCTCCCTGTCTCTTCCTTTTAATTATTTCTCTCTCTCTCTCTCTCTCAGGCCTAAGCAGCGGCCTAAGCTGCTGTCGGCCTGCGAAAACAATAAGCTCCCTCTCATAGCCTTTCTTTCATCAGAGCTTATAAAATAGCAACTAAAGTGAGACCATGCTCATTGTTCCAGTGTGTAAGATTTATTGTGCTCTGCGCATGCGCAGGGCGGCCATGGCAATGCATTTTGAAAGGCGCATGCACTCAGCTCGTTGTGCCACTGTAATGACTACTTCGTTACGCTTCGAAGTCAAGCAGCAACAAAAAAGGCTTTAACGGCGAATGTCTTTAGTACAGGTGCCAAACTGAGTTCTACGCAGATATCGTGTGTCATTGCGCCCGTAAGCGATGCGGCGAGCTTTTCGCAGCGCAGGTTTTCACCGTATTCATGAGCTCACGTATTTGGCATCGAGTGAGCTTCCGGCGCTGACGGTGGCGTGTGCGCGGCCGCTTTCGCCTTTCATACGTGCCTTGACACCTCTCAATTCGAAGTTCTCAGAAATGGCGCTTCGCCATAGCCCAAGCGTGATTGGTGTCGTGGGAGCTTCGTATAACGAGCTGAAAGAGATGTGCGCGCGCAGTGGGTGACCGGACGATGCGTGGCGCACTGGTTGGTCAGGAATGAGGCAACGCAGCCGGGCGCACTTCTTCAAGAATGAAGTTTCCCAGAACGGCTACTCCGGCCCGCCGAGGGGCGGGAGATCGGTGCCACCTCGAAAAACGACCGTTTGTTCTCGCCGACACGCTTGTTGGAGCACAGGTTTTTACGCAATGCCCTTGCAAGGCCTGCCTGCATGCGCGTTATCGCAAGAGCTCCCGCGCCTGCTGGTGCCTTCTCGCCCTTTAATTTATTTAGCTCTCCCGCGTCGCGGGCGTTCCACCTATTTTGCCGATTCAACACCTACTTTCTTTTTGTCTCGTGCTTCTCGCGTGACAGGCACGGAGCGTGAAAATTGCCGCTGCGTCATCACGCGCCTTTCCAGACTATAGAGACGAGTGCATGCTTCTGCGTTGTTTACGAGGACGCGGTACATTAGGCGGATGCGCCGTGGCAGCCACTAGACGCCTCCTCGAAACGCGGTTACACGTGCATTCCGCTTAGATTGGCTTCTGGCCCCTTCCCACCGTTTCGTCACCGTTTCCGAAAATACTGTGGGGACTTCAAGGTGCCCGAGTTATACAACTTGGCGTCCATATAGGAGTCTTCACGTATATAGTGCTTCATTTGAACTTTTCTCATACGTGAGGTATTGTGCAAGCAATTCCGGAAGTTCTAGTTAAGAATTCTGAACAAGTTGGGCCGAAATCTGGAGAATTGCTTTTTTCTTCTTCTTTTTTATGCGGGAGCTTTTTCTTTCTTTTTTGACAGAAATGACGAGGATGACTCTCACTTGCGCAACACATTTCAATTTAACAGTCTCTTCATTTGCCTATCGAGCCCCAACCCTGAAGTTTTATGGCGTGCCGCGCATTTAGTCAAAAAACTATAAATGTTTATCGCAACAGAGCAGCAAACTGAACCAACAATCCAACTATCGTAAGATTTCTTCGGCGGCCTGTACATTTAACAGTGATAGCCGCCATTTCCGCGAATGGTGCCAAAGTATCTAGGTGCCCCCTCGGCCGCCGTCTGTCGTGTGCCCTGGTGGCGAGCGGGGGCCACCCAGATGGAGACGTCGCCGTTTCATCATCGCATCGGTCGTGTAGATTGCCGCGTGCCTGCGCGCTCACGAGATGTGCGCTACGCAGCGGCACCGTCTCTCAATTATCGACCCTCCCGCGCCTATTGACTGCTGCCGCGGTTATTGCTGCTTCACGCCTGGTTGGCGTCCTTGGACGGGGCCACTAAGACGGAGGCCCGTCGTGCCCTACAACGTAGTGTGGGTGCTATGTTCTGTGCGGGCACTTCAGCGTTGCTGGAACTCAGGAGATTTTGCTCGGAAACTCGAGTCGTGAGAATTGAACAATGAAAGCGATTCTGTTTGTGCCTCTGTGTGTTCGTCTGTGCACGTCTATGTACCTGAGCTCACACGCGCATCTCTGTTGTGCTTTCCTGGGTCATTTCACTGAATACATGCCAATAATCACATAATTCATCAGCCATTTGCTTTTTGCTCTGCGAAGACGCATATGTGCTCAGCGGACAGCCTTAACGACTGGACGCTTTAGGTTAAGCATAATAACCGACCATATAGCTGAACAATTAACAGTGGCTTAGCTCGACTGTACAAGGATAAACGTACCGTGATCTACAGGCGAACGGTCGGGTGGATTGAGGGGCTCATGCGAATCATACGCTAGCCCACTATAGACACGTCGCTCCTGGAGCTTCCAGGCCTCCGGCCAGCCAGATTTGCGCTGTGAGACGTCCCTGCTCCTCGGGCATGCGAAGCATGGTTCTCGATAAGCCACACGATGCTACTCAACCTCATACAGTGTAGCTTACGCTACAAAAACATAGTTTTATTGTTGATTGTATACGAGCCATCTTTACTTAGCGGGTAACTTCGGGGCTGCGGTGCGAAAGGACGGTGAGAATTGATTAGAGCAATGTGTTGAGCAAGTTGACTTCTAGTTTAAATATTTACAACGCGAGATGGTGCGACAAAGTGGAAGGCAGACATTTACAGCGCTCCGTGTGTCTTGTCAGTCCTCTCCTCTGCGGTGTCGTCTCGCACTCTAAATGCGGAAGAAGAGTTTATAGCGCGTACAGTTTTTATACAAACGTTTAAGTTTTTGATTATGAAGTTCTGAATAATTAAGTTTTTATTTCCAGTTTTATACGTTCTCGCGACGTTAACGTTATTCCTATTATTATTACAATGGCATCTGTTCAGAGAAAAAGTCACAGCTTTGCCACAAAGGCGAAGCAATGTACGCAATAGCAGTAATTTCAAAGGTCACGCGCAAAATGGAAAGCACATTGAAGCGTGCCGCTCGTTTCTCGCGGACAAATTACGCACAAAACGTGCTCACATGTACGGATGCACGTGAATAAGCGTCTCATTTATTACTTCGCTGAGTCTGAAATGCGCAAGCTTTTCGTGAACGGAGACTGCAGTGATTGCTGTGACCTTTGTGTGCCAGGTAACTACAGCAGAATCGTTCTACGTAAAGCCCGAGGCCAGTCAAGGCGTACAATCCTCCCCTCCTCGCCACCACGAGAAAAGAGCGCGCGAGGTAGCGTCGCTCCCCTGCTCTAAGCCGGGCAAAGTACGCGTTGTATATTAGAGCGGGCACCACTGCATGATGTGGCGACGTGCGCTCATTGCGCCATCTTTCTGGTAATACTGAAAACACAGCAGCGGTAAGTGGTAGACATAAATAGCTTGCCATTTGAACGACGAAAAACGTTCTTAGGGGTGGGTTAGTGGTGAACGCCTGGCTTGCACAATGCAGAGGTCCCAAGTTCAAATCCGCGCACCAGAGTGCTTTTTCTCTGGATTGTTTTCTCTTTCTTGCGTTTTCATATATATAGATACGAATACATATATGGTGCATAACATCGACACCGACGTCGACGCCGACGGCAAAATCCAGCCCAGAGTGTTTATATAATTGCTTTCGCTATAAAAGGCATATTCAACGCAGCTACCGAACCGCTGCTTCTGCGAACTTGCCACCTCGATGTTGCAAACACTGAACTTATCTCGCTTTCAGTGTCTGTCATTGCTGGATTCTGAGCACATATAATTCGTACTCATTGTCATTTTAAATACATGTGTAGTTAGCTCTTCGGTGGTCACATAGCCCGTTCATTTAATGTATAGCTTTTAAGAACCCCGAAAAATAGTGCCATACTTGAAAGGACTGGTGTTGAGGCTAACGTAAGCAAGACGAAGTGTTAAAGCAAAGTACGTCCACAAAATCCACGTCAACTAGGCCCTCTGGGGCGATGAGAAAGACATGACACGAGCAGTGGCGATCAAAAACACCTACATATTTGCAATCATTTCCCAGAAATGTCAAGCAAGGGTCACTTGAGAGCACAATATTCTGTTTCGAAACTGATGGCCAGACAGCCGTTCTAGTGGAGAAGAGGCTCAGATGGATGAATGAAAAACTTTTATTGGGGTCCTGAAGGATTCCACCCCCGTTTTATAGGGGTAGGATCGCGGGCTGCTCCCACGTTGGGACGGGAAGGCCCAGCCTCACCGCTGCATCGTGGGCCTTCTGGACAGTCTTGAGTTGTTGTATGAAAACCGGACTTGTGAGCATTAAATGAAAGGGGTTCTCAGAAAATTCTTCATTTTTTCTTTGTAAAGAGGGGCACCTCCAGAGCATGTGGTTAAAATCACTGCGATTCTGGCAGCCCGGACAAAGTTCTGAAATATCGGAGTAATGGCTATAGGTTACGAGGCTAGGGTATGTTCCCGTCTGAAGCATGCGAAGAAAGATTGCCTGTGGCCTAGGCAACTTTTCGTGTGGCAACGGAAAGGACCTACGGCTTAATTGATAATACTTCGTGATCTCGTTGAAGGTGGTCGAAATGTTCCTAAAATGAAGGCTGGGGGCGGACTCCTCTGTCTGAGAAGTACAAGTCCCGGCGCGGTAAGTGAAGCCTCGCGCCTTGGAGTGGGCTAGCTCGTTCACATTAAGAAGGCCTCCGACCCTCAAGCCAAGGTGAGCAGGGAACCAAATAATTGTGTGGGGGTGAGTTCCTTGTGAGCGAGAATTCTCAAGACTTCCTTGCACACGGAACCAGAAGCAAAGGCCCTAGCAGTGGATTTAGAGTCCGTATAAATATCAGTCCTTTGTAGATCAAGGAGTGCTAGTGCAATGGCCATCTGTTCTGCTTTGTAAGAAGAAGTGGTTCGAACCGACGCCGAGGATAAAATCGACCCTTGGTATCTACGAATACTACCGCAAAGTGAGCGGAAACGCCATACTGGGCGGCATCAACAAAGCATGAAACAGACGAGTGTTTGTGAGCTTGATCTAAAAGAGAGGAGGCTCGAACGACACACCTGCCTGCGTTGTACTGTGGATGCATAATTCGTGGAAGGGGCCATACTTTGATGCGAGAGCGTATATAATCATCGAGTGGCGTATTTTGCACTTCGAGCGTCAGGGGGTTGACTCTAGTGTCAACTAGAATCTTTCTCCCCGCTGGTGTGATCGAAAGCCTGGCAACCTGTGCCGTTTGTTGAGCCTCGATAACTTCTTCAAGCGTGTTGTGGACTCCAAGTTTCATAAGGTTCTCAGTGCTTGTGCGCATAGGAATGCCAAGAACTTTCTCGATGCTTTTCCTTATGAGGATGTTCATCTTATTTCTTTCATGGAGTTGCCCCCTGTGCATAGATGCGACATAGCTTATGTGGCTCATGAAGAATGCATGGAATAGTCTGAGGAGGTTGTGCTCTCGAAGACCACCCCGACTATTGGAAATGCGTGAGATTAGTCGGATGACCCCTTCCGCCTTAGAAGTCAGACGGTCGATCGTGCGGCCGTTCTGTCTATTAGCCTCGATAATCATGCCCAGACGCGTATGAAGTCCACCCTTGGAATACGCTGCCCCGATGTCGTGTACAGCCTAATGTCGATGTCAGCCAGTGGTTGCCAGTTTTTGGGTTTGGGTCCCCGTCTCGTGGGTCGATATAAGAGAAGTTCGGACTTTGCTGGCGAGAGCTTGAGGCCCATTTCATTTATGTAGACTTCAACACAGTCTACGGCCTCTTGAAGAGAGCTCTCCACAGAGCCCTCCGAGCCACCGACACTCCATATGGTGATGTCCGCGTAGATGGCGAACTTGATGCTTTCTTGGTTTGAGAGCTTTGCAGCAAGGCCGCACATTGCAATGTTAAAAAGCAGTGGGGAGACGACTGAGCCCTGCGGGGTGCCGAAAGAACCGAGATCATAGCGCTCAGACTTGAGATCCCTAAGCTGTATAGTGGCTTTTCTATTCCTGAGGAACGAGCTGGTGAACTTGTGAAAATTGGCTCCTAAGTTGAGAGAAGAGATGGAGGCAAGTATGTGGGAGTGCGAGACATTGTCAAAGGCCTTTTCAAGATCCAGACCGAGAATAGCTCTAACGTCTTCTGTCTCCTGATCTATGATGTGATGCTTCAGCATTTTCATGACGTCCTGAGTAGATAGGTGTGGTCTAAAACCTACCATGTTGTACGGAAACAGGTTAGTTTTCTCTATGTGCTTTGATATTCGATCGTTGATAACATGCTCGGCGACCTTGCCTATACAGGACGTCAGTGAAATGGGTCATAGGTTGCTAAAACTGGGACTCTGGCCAGGCTTAGGTATGAGAATAACCGACGCCCTTTTCCATTGCTCAGGGAAAGTCCCCGTCTACCAAATACGATTGATTTCTTTGGTGAGGTA
This sequence comes from Rhipicephalus annulatus, assembly GCA_013436015.1. Classification (NCBI taxonomy): domain Eukaryota; kingdom Metazoa; phylum Arthropoda; class Arachnida; order Ixodida; family Ixodidae; genus Rhipicephalus; species Rhipicephalus annulatus. The sequence continues at coordinate 255,406 of WOVY01010284.1, read as the reverse complement.
GGTGACAGAGTCATTGTCTAAATTGCGTAGTGTCTTGTTTGTAATGCCATCCGGGCCCGGGCTGGAGTTCCCATTAAGATTGTTTAAGTGGGTGCGGACCTCTGCTTCCTGGAAGGGCTTGTCCAATTCGAAGGCTGGTGATCCCGTGTACTGCGCGTAGCCTTAAGGAGGCCAGGTTGTGTCCAAAGGGAGGTATCTCTGTGCCAGACACTTCGTTATTTCTGTGTCCCATTTAACCTTCCTTTCTGAGTGCAGTATTTGGTCTACCAAGCGCGTCTGGTTGGATTTAGATATGATCTCCTGCAGCAGGTGTTTTAGGAGGTTCCATTTTCCCCCAACTTTCATCTGACCATCCACTTTGTTGCAAATCTCGTCCCAATGCTGTTTTTCCAGCGTCTGACAGTAAGTCGTTATTTCTTGGTTAAGACTTGCGATGCGTTTTCGCAGTCTTCGATTCATACGGTGTGCTTTCCACCTGGCTAGGAGGGCGCTTTTAGTCTCAAGAAGATGAGCAAGCCTACTATGCATTTTATAGACCGGAAGATCAGTCTCTATCGTTTTGGTGGCCGACTTTACGTCTTCGACCAGCTCAGACAGCCACTTGAGAGGCTCAGAGAATTAGAAAAAAATGGGGAGAGTAAATTAGGTCACCCTAAAAAATATAGCTTTTCTTTCTCATTTTGTTGCCATATCTAAGTGTGCACTTTACCGACGTCACATCCGGGACAGGAATTGTCAGTTAAGTCTTGGTACATACTGGCTCAAGAGTGGTAACAAGGAGAGCAATGATTTTACATGCCTTAGTTCGGGGGTTCACTCTTCTTACAGTCACAGAATAAACCAGCTCGTCACATTTTTTCCACGCCCAGGTTATGCTTATTTGCCCGTGTCTGCGCGTACGAACTTCTTTCGTGACTCACCACTGTTTCTTGCGATTTATCATTGCAATAAGCTGCCGAACAATGTTGTAACTGTGTGCGATCACGACACATTTGTTAGTAAATAGATGAGGTGGGGAATGTAGAAGTGTAATATTTTATACCTTTCTTTTGTTTAGTCCCGCGCCGATATTACCTATATTATTGCATACCTTGTTTCATGCCTCACCGAGTACTGCATGGTACTGCCATGTTTTCTTTCGTGTGAACGTTTGCTTTTCACATTTGCATTTTTATTTTTCATGTTCTGTGTTGGTATTTAGGAAAATTATAACAGCGCTAAAAACGAGAACGAAGTGGACAGGACGATCGCAGGTCTGTCCACTTCGCTGTCGTGTCTCGTTTTAGCCCCCATCATACGCATTTGTGTTAGTGTTGTATTTGTGAACATAACGCTGCCGTATTGCATCTATTCCCCCCCCCTCTATGTAATGCCCACTGGGGCCGTTAGGGAGTAATAATAAACAAATGTCTCCAAGTGTCGCCGGAATGAAAGTCGATTCTTTAACTTCTGCTTACGTCAGCGAAGTTCGTGTCTTAGAATTTCAAGATGTAAGCGCATGCTAGGTTGGAGCTGAAGTTGGTAAAAAAACGCGGGGTATGTTTTGCAGAACCAGAATGCTGGAAGCGAAATATCTTGTCACCCAAAGAAGCAATGGATGGTGTGTATATAGTGATGGCTCCGTGGGAGCCAGGAATGGCTGGGCTGCCTAGCGTATTTCCTCGCTGGCAGTCAGATCATTCAAATAGCTGCTACTCTAGAGTATACATGATGGCGCGCAAAAAAGCTAATCATGTCTCTATCCATCATTATTTTTGGAAGTGCGCGTTGTGCCTATGAATATAGTATGGGCTGTTTGTAAAACTCATCTGCCATTCAAAAAGTGCCTGCCCTTTTACAGAGCCCTTAAGACATCTCCGATATTTTTGCTTCTTCATGTAAACGCGTGCATCCAGTTGACGCTCACAACCAACGTTGCTGACAGCCACATCGCCTCCAAAATTAATGCGAAACGAGCTCTTTAACGCTCTCGCGTTAAAAAACTGATCATCTGCCTAAAGTAAACGTGTGCTCCTTCCTTTTTCCTTCACCAGGTACGTGCGTTTCCTGAACACTCGTTCAGGAGGAGATACGAGCCAAGTAACAAAGCGCAACGAGGGAAAGAGTACAACGAGTGAGAGGATCATTTCGAGCGTGTGTAACTTCGCTATTACGACCCCATAGTGAGAAGTACTCACAGCCATGCACATTGCCATTGTAGACTCGTGCGCAAGAGCAAGACCAGAACGCGGATTTGACCTCCCTGTAGTATTAGGGCTTTAAGGGGAATTCGCCGTGGCAAGCTGGACAAACCAGAATGTCTGAACACCCAAGTTGCTTGATTGTGACGTTCTAGACCGTTACTTCTGGTGGAGGGATTTGTGCACAATGGAAGTGCTACAATTGGTGCGAATATATGGAGGTCACTGCAAACGCCATGCTAAGGCCCGTGTACATGGACGCGACGGGGGCGGGCTGAGTTGAGTGGCGGGTTCAGCTTACCTCGACGCGCCCGAGTTTATATGAACTCGCACGGACGAGTTGAGGTGAGCGGTGATCGCAGCGACGCTTTGCGTCGAAGCGAGCCGAAAGCCCGTCTTTACTTTATATTGCCAATACCCTTACTTTTAACATTTATGAAGTTTTTTGCTATGTAAATTTACTGTCATTGTAGCCATCCTTTCCTTTGTGAATTGTAAACCGCAGTCCCTGAGTGTGTATTATGTTATTTGTTGCTCAAACTTGTAATGTCATTTTTTCCCCTGTGGTGCTGTATATTCCCTGGTCCCTTCAAGCTGACGCTATATTTCTATGGCTCCTGTTGTTAGCACTAAAAGTTGACGCTTTTTTCTTTTCCAATGTTGTCTTCTGTGTGTCAAAGTTGTGATTTCAATTTTGTATGCAAATAAAAAATTTGAAATATAGTTTCGTCTGAATGGTGCAATAAATTTACGCTTTAGGCTATTTCAAGCAAAAAAAAACTTTGAGGAATTTTTGCCTTCTACGGTTGAGGCTCCATTTTGTGAAACCTTATTTGAATTTCTCAATTTAAGTTTTTTTTTTGGCTCTCCCCCGCTGTTGCCTTTAGGCTTATATAAAGGTTTCTTGATTTTGGGAAGCTTCTGATTTAAACAATTTATTTCATGAGTCCAGGGCGACTTTTCAATCGCGGTTTTACGGTAGTCGTGTCCCACTGACATTGTGTGTACGCATCGTACTTGTGTTAAGCAGTAGAAACCAAGTGGAATTCCAGACAACGGAATGGGTGTGATGTGACCATCTTCCACTCAGGTCCTAGAGTTTCCTCAGATGCACAGCACTAGTCTCTCACTACTGTGCCTTGTTTGTTATCCAAAGAGGCATCGAGGCGAGACATTGCACTGTGGCATATCTGAAAAATCAGAAGAAAGTGCAAACGCGTAAGCCTGGAGGTGAAATACTGGGCTGAACTCAGTGGTAGTAGGCGACAGATGGGTAGATGTTGAGGGGTTTTTATTTTGTTAACCACACACAACTGCACACATACATTGCACACACAAAGAAAAGTTGGCCTATTACCTCGGAGCGCGACTGTGCCATGGCAGGTGCCATGTATTCGTGCCTAGCGCGCGCGTACCGGCCGACAGAGAAAGAGCAACGTCGGAGTGATGGGGACAGAGGAAGCGGAGACCGCGACGGGCGGTCACGAGCCGTCAACTCAGCGCGACCGGTTATACATGCCCTTTCTGAACGCGGCGAGTTCGGTGAACCTACCCCCTGTCTCCGGGTCGACGGGACTCGCCGCGACGACTCTCCGCCCCGACGCGTCCGCTTATACATGAAGAGGAGTCCAGAAAACCTGTTCATTTCGACTCAACGCGCCATCGTCGTGTCAATGTAAACGGGCCTCTAGATAGTGAACAAATGATATACATGAGGAGAGGGAAAATACGAAAAAACAGGGAGGTTAGTTCTCAGACTGGTTGGCTACCCTGTGCTGGGAAAATGACTAAGGGGAATAAAAGATGAGGGAAGAGAGAAATAGAAAAAGAAATGAAAAGAGAAAAGAAAAAATTGGCAGATCCCACGTACAGTGGGAATCGATAATATGTGAAGCACGAGTGAGAAAGGTTGCTATGTCACCTTAAAATCAGCACAATGGTATGAGGTAAACGTAAATGATGCCGTACATGACTTCTGGGTCATGATTATCATGTTTGGATGTGTCGTTTACCTTCGCCATTTATTCACGTCACGTGCTACCAACTTTCGTATGTCTGGAGTTAGAGAAACAGCCGCGAGCGTGCTATCAGCGTGGTATGTTGTCATGTTCTCACATATCACGCCTGTCAGAATCATCATGTTTGCATCAGTCATATATTTCGTCATTCATTGACGTCACGTAACACCAAATTTCGTTTATTTGGAGCTAGTAAAATGGCCGCGAGCACATCATGAAGGGCCCAACATACTCCAATGTGGCATTGACGTGCGCGCATGCTGCGCACAGCAACGCTACGTTAGCAAAACGCAAGCACTCTATTGTCTGAAGCCAGGCGCGACCAGTGCGATCAGTGTCCGTCAGCGCTGCTCGACGGCAACCTGCACGAAATGCGACATGCTGCAGTTCGCGACAATGCGGTACCCAGACAACACTGCGTCTCCCTCTTTTCGTGACAGAGGGACGCCGAACGCGCTGAAATACGCATGCGTCAAAGAAACGCAGAGCGGCGCGCGCCGGAGAGAATATGGCGAGACCGGCGCCCGGCGTGGCAACGCCGGCGCCGGTCCTGTGGTGTAACGAAATGAACGCCAGGGAGCACGCGCACCACGTCACGTCAGAATGTATTGGCGCCTTGACTGTGGCCTGTAGTCATGTTCTCACATGACACGCATCTCATAATTATCACGTTTGCACCAGTCACATACCTCCGTCATTCATTGACATCACGTTACACCAAATTTGGCCGAAACGGCCGCGAGCGCATCATAAGTGTGGTATATAGTCATGTTGTTACGTAACACGCATGTCGTGATTATCATGTTTGGATGTGTCATTTACCTATGTCGTCCATTCGCATTGCGTAATACGGAGCTTGGTACACTTGAAGCTAGCGAAACGGTCGCGAGCGTATCATGAGCGTAGCATGTAGTAATGTCGCTACAGTACACGCATCTCATGTTTATCATGTTTGCACCAGTCACATACCTTCATCATCCATTCACGTACCGTAATACCAAATTTGGTATATGTGACGCAAGCGAAATGGCCGCGAGCGCATCAGGAACGTGTCATGTAGTCATGTTGTTAAATAACACGCATGTCATAATTTCCATGTTTGCGCCTTTCGCTTGTGTTCGCCATGCAATCATGTCACACCATACCAGTTCTGCAACATGCCATGTGGACGAACCCACCGCAAGAGCTGCAAGACCATGAAATGTAGATCATGACATTCATGACATACATGTCATGATTTTTATGTTATGACTAGTCAAATATGTTCTTCATACAGTCATGTTATGCCATACCAAGTTTGGTATTGATACCATCATCGAAACGGCCGGGAGAGCTACAAGTCGTAGGCAGATAGATAGATAGATAGATAGATAGATAGATAGATAGATAGATAGATAGATAGATAGATAGATAGATAGATAGATAGATAGATAGATAGATAGATAGATAGATAGATAGATAGATAGATAGATAGATAGATAGATATGGTCAAAGTCGCCAAAGTTTGCTAAGAAATGCTTCGGATATAAAAATGTGCCTCATTCCTCTTTCTAAGAATCGTTAAAGCAAAAAAGTGAAACGCCTCTTCACAGAGCTAGTTCAGCGTTTATTGCTTCCCCACGATGCCGAAGGAATGAAGGCTACACCAACAAACTGCGAAGTCATGCAAACAACGACAAGCATGGCAAGCAGCTGCGGTTCGAAACTTCCAGCACTCACCTAAAGTAGAAAGCACCAACGAAATGAACATAAACAGGATGAGCGTGGACTAACGGCGGTCACAGGCCGACACTTAAAGCGTACTGTATAAACAGAAAGGAAGCCGCACAAAACGAACGCACAAGTATACACAGGGGAAAGCGAACAGTTGTCACTCTTCTTACTTCGTGTGTGAGCAGCGTGCTCCTTTTGTAAACGTGGCCGCGGCAGCAAGCGAAGTGACCTTCGTGCTTTCTACGTATGGGGTTAGTAGCTTGCCCGTGCACGCAACCAGGGCGCCTTTCTCAGAAGACAGCTCGGTTCCCCGTTCTTGGAGGTATCTTGACGCCAATGTATACCACTCTTTCAAGTCTGGCTCGTACGTGTAGACGCGTCACCACTGTTGCCCAGATACAGTTGCCGCCTGCGTAGATTGACAGATCCACCGACCGCGGAAGAACGTCAATGAGCGCCAGGTTAAAGAGTTAGGGGCTCAGTAACCCACCTTGTGGTACACCGTGACAAGTACAATGGAGTGTTGTTGTACCACATTTTGTCTCAATGGAGAAGGCTCTGTCCTTTAAATAGCTTTACATTGATTAATAGATACTACCACCCAATCCAATGTTTCCCAAGGCGGGCAGGATGGCTTCATCTAATAAATTGTCACAGGCATATGCGCCCTTAAGGTATAAAAAATTCGAAACTGATAATCTCTTTAGACTTTTTTGCTGTTGCACAGATTGACAAGTTCGATAACACTATAATTAGCAGACTGTTCACGCCAAAAGACCGACATAGAATCAGGGTATATCTCATTGTGTTCCATGTACCACTCTAGGTGAGTTAGCACTATCCACTCCATCACCTTTCAAAAACAGCTGGCGAGCTGGGAACCCAAGTCCAGAGGAGATGTAGTAGGTTTAAGCAGGGCTACGAAGCGGCTGTACTTCCACGAAGAAGGAACCAAACCGTTGCACCGCGAGTCGTTGTATACAGCTAAGAGGGCCAGTTGAGCTGCTTTTTTTTTGTTTCTTGGCGGGATTGATCATGAGTATATATGCACTAAAATTCTGGTACCCGATGCAAGTTTACTATAGCAAGTTCATTGAGAACCAGTGAAGAAATATATAATCATCATTGCCTGTTTCTTAAACATATGTATAAAGTATACAAATGCTTAACATGACAGTTCCAACACTTACAGTTTATGTGAACTTCCATCTGTCTTTTCTCACGTGTTATCTGTAGTTCTTTCTTCTTAGCACCACGAAGTTGCAACGTGGTTTCAGCTCCGAGTATAAGCTGCATCAACATTAGCTATGTTGTCTTTTTCCATAACAGTGATCTTTCCGTCTGTACTAAATGCTCAATTGAATAGCTTTGGTTGACCAGGCCCAGTGAGCCACTGGTGCCAGCGGTGCTCTGGACTGAGGCCCGACCACAACTGCCTGCATTCACCTTCATTTTTTTTCCCTGAATGAAGTTTCTTACTCCTCCTCCTTCTTTTTTGTTATGGCAAGTGTTTACATTTACTTTACCTGGAATGTCCAGAATGTTTTCCAACTACTGCCTATAATGACTTCATCTGTATAGAAGTGCATTCAAACGTCCCCCTCTTCAGGCAAGAAAACACGGATCAAGAAAAAAGCTACATACACCCTGGAATAACGTGCTCCATGATAAGTCGAGGACATCAGAACTCTCGTCAAAATACTGAGGACTGTATTTATTTGTAATTGTCAAAGCTTCTATAGAGCTCCCATACAGACTGAAAAGGGATGTCTTACGCATATATTAAGCCGTCAACCATCCTCTTCAAGCTGAATGCACTCATTTCTTCTTCTCTTCAGGTAAGTTGCAGCAGCTTTCAAGGCACCACTAGCAAAATACATCTTTCTTTTTTCTCGACATAACAAATACAACAGACAGCGTTTCGCGAAGAAATCATTAAGGATCCTGTTTTGGTGCATGGCGCCCTGATTGGAATGCGCCGGCAGGGTGGCCAGGGCAGATGGGCTGCCCCTGCGACCCTCTGGTATTACAACGGTTGTCATCTCCGGAAATACGTGCAGTGTTGCTGCTACGCTGCTGGGCAGGAACATGTGTGACCTCTGATTTGCTGAGTGCCCATCTTTGCTGCGTGCTGGGCAGCCATCTTTGCGTAGTGAATAGAACACTGTTCTCTCACACGTTTACACTTACGATTTTGACGGAGAATGAACTTGACATGTATTGTGAGACGTATAGGCCTCGATTTCACCGCGGTATTTGAAGGCGCTTGGCAATATGTCTTGGCCTGCACGCAACAGGAGCAACAAATCTTCAGAGTCTTCGCAAGAGGCTCTTCTGGGAGGGGTGAGCACTCCCTGTGAGCTCCCCAGGCGACGTTCCATATTCTGTGACCGTGTTGTTTCGCTTCTATTTTTTTAAGTTGTACTTCCTGCTTTCTCCTTTAGCTTCCATTCGTTTTTCTTCTGCGCTGTCGGCCGCCCCTCGGGCGGGATCCTCGGTCTCCCAAAAGAAGTCATCTCGCCGAAAGGCATTATTCTCCCAGCGCCTGCGCATACACATTGCGTGTCCAGTTCCACGCCCCACGCTTTCGGAACGACCTTTTCTCTCAGTTTGCTTGTATCCGCTTCATTTCTTCGTCTCTCCGCGTAACTTTGGCGACGTGTTTTTTTTATTTTTTAGTTGTCCGCATCGTGTGGTTCGCGTTCCGCTCGTCTCCTCGCTCATCTATTTCATGGCCAAACAGTCACGACCCACGATGCACCAAGCGTGTCCCCACGTGGCAATTTGCAAGGCCCGGCACCATTTTCGTCGAAATCCATGCACGTGCGACCGACAGGAAGTCATAGGTTGTGGATGAAACGAAATTCCAACGCTTATCCCTGTGGTGACCGGAAAAAGCAGCTCGCTGAATCATTGACTTCGCTTGGGTTTCCCTCCATAGCACAACGTGGGCTAAATAACGATAATTATGCAACCGTAAATCTAGAATCTATTCATCATGTTACAGCGCGAATAGAACTATGTGTATCGTATGTGTGCCTTAATAACTTTTGTCATTTTATTCGCACTGTAACAAAATAATTCAATACAGGATTGCTCAGTTCACCACCCTTCTAAGTAAATTCTGTAGTGAAAGCTTGAAGCTCAACTGGATTTTCTGGGCAAATAAATTGATGATTACATGGCTTAGGTGAACTTGACTGTGACACAAGATACATTTCGCGAAAAACAAGGTGGAGAGATCAAAAAGAACGGAAACACTCCACCTATCTATTTCCTCAGTCAACCGCACCTAAGCAATTGCAAGTGAATGTTTTCGCATCCTGACAGCAAATCAGATGCACAAAACTTTCTAATAGAGTCGTACGATTTATCGGGAAAACGGCTTCCCGTGTTCAAAAGCATTCCGCATCTCGAAGCCACTCGTCATCTCCACCATGATGCTGATATTCCTTGGTGTCTCATGCAGAATTTCACTCATAACTATGCGCGTACAACGGGCCTGCAATGTGGCTGATATGTTAGGCCTATGTGTACCAACGTGAGAGCGGCCCTCTACTCCCTAATTCACACCTGAAAAGACCTAAATAAAGGGATTAGATGCGAAGCAACCTATAGGGGTTGAGCTCGATCCAGTGTGTGGCGTGACCACCGTAACTGTGCATGCGCGTCTGCTCCCCTGTCTCGCCTCGCAACGCTGACGCAGGGAGCGTCTGCTAGCGCGCTTGTGTGTGTTTAGAAAAAGTAGGTAACGATTTAGAGTAGTAGTTACTCTACCATGGGAGAGCTTAAAGCCGTCCAGTGTCTATACACTTGATTGAAAAAACCGACTGCTCGCACTGCACAGCTATTCACTCACCACCCCATATACATATAGGCACTGTGTCTTGACCTCCAATGTAGCGCTGGTGGGAGACTCCTGCTGTGCGTTGTTGAACAATAAAACTTCGCAGCGCGCGTGTTAACTAAAAGCGGGCTGTGGGTCTTCGTGTCCAAGTGAAGTCTTCTGTCTTTCATCGCTCATTAGCAGCGATTGACATGTTCCTGTAGGAGCCACCAGTTCATGACTGTGTGCTTCGCACGTCCCCAGGTTTCTCTGCTGCGCGACGCCGCATGTGCTCGTGGCTTGGTCAATGAATCATTTTTCTTTTACAATAAATAATCTCACTAAAGTGATTGCTCTTCAGAATATAATTTTAACAGCTACCCTTATTGTGTGTAAAGTTCGGTGGGCTTGTATAGTTGCACCGTTTCTTCTAGGAGTAACGCCATCGACACTGTCGCCATGCTCTGCTGTTAATCAACCAGCTCCTGGTACAACAAATTGGCAGTGGTCCACCAGTTCAAGACTTAGGCTGCCAACCGAAAGACGCTCGATCTCGGATTGCCGTGATCACGTTTTGATGAATGCGAAATGTTTGATGTCCGTGCATATTGCGATGTTTGTGCGCATCGAAAAAAAGAGACATTCAAGAATTATTCGATGCCAAATTCACTGTGCTGTCCCTTATGACTTATGTCGCTTCATCAAGTTAAACCTCGTTCGCCAATCAACTCGTGGTATATCCTTTATTGTCGTATTCAAAATATCATGAGCATGATTGCATTATGCGCCTCGCATGCGATAATGAGGCAGTGATGTTTCGTGCAGAGAATTCTCCCTTTTTTCTGGGAATTTTCACTCGTCATTTTGAGCCAAAATGAAAAAGGGAATCTTTGTGACAATGCAGAGAATTTCAGGAATAGTTAAATTCCCCTAAGAAGACCGATAATTAGCGGTCACAGCACACGTTTATCTCCTGTATTATGTTCTGGTGCATGCACCACGCATGCACAGTCCTTGAGTTTTGTTTCTGATACTTACGCAGGGCAATTTCTAGTCCACTACTGGTATTAGACTTGAAGCCTACAGTGTACAGTGTACTAACAACATATGAATTAATAAAGTCATGCTTTTGTTGTGCGGCAGTGGAGGGGCTAGTAAAGATTTGAAATGTCGCCGTACGTGAGACATGCATGTGAAATTATAGTATATGTGTGCATAGAGGGGGGTGGAAATTAGCTACTGTCGTGCAGGAAATTTCGCTGGGAGTTTCGTCAACGTTTGTAGGGAAAAATCCCCAAAATAGGAAACTTTCATTCTATGAGTGGGAATTCTTCGGCATAGTATGGAACATCACTGGTATGAAGTAGCTTTCTGAACAGTGACTACCGAATACACACTGCATCTATCCATGAAGAAACCACGGTGTATCAAGAGCTAAAAAGTAGCCGTGCTCTCGATGGGGATCATTTAAAAATGCAGCCTGTCCAATACGTTATAGATTATAGGCCCTGTACTCTCATATTGCTATGACATCTCCCTCTTGTCTGGCGTTTTTTCCAAATTAAATGCAAGTTACAAGAGTCACTGTAACTTATAAAAGCGAAAATAAAAATAGTTTACGCAATTACTGGTTTTGTAAGAGGGATTTGAAAAGGTGAATAGCTATATAATTGAAATATTTAGGAGAAAATATACCTTCTTGCCAGATTACCAGTGTGGTTTTAGAAAATAACGCACTACTGAGACAGCCCTCTTGCAAAAAAAATGTATTTAAAAAAACTGAGAATGAAATAGCGACATTAGGCATATTCTTATATTTCAGCAAAAATTTCGGTACATTTAATCATCCAATATTACTCGAAAAGTTGAACCAGAATGCTACCGCGGAACAACAGTGCAGACTAATAAGTCCTATTTAGGAGCACGTTATGAGCATGTTAAACAAAACAAGCGTAAACTCAAGGTTAGGTCGACTGAACTTGGTTTTACTCTGGGCAACATATATACTGGGGCTGATTATCTTTCTTTTTTGCAATATTCACATTGTAAAAAGTTTAGGATAGTTGAAAATGTACTATATACGCTGACAATTTCTCGGTTCTCATTGAGGGAAGTGATATGGTCACATCAACACGTCCCAGAAGTTCGGTTTATTTTAACTTGCAGATGTGGTGCCAGCACAATAAGCTTCTTTTCAATGCGTGCAAAACAAAATAAAACAACATGCACATATATATATATATATGTATATATATATATATATATATATATATATATATATATATATATATATATATATATATATATATATATATATATATATATATATATATATATATATATATATATATATATATATATATATATATATATATATATATATATATATATATATATATATATGTGAACAATAAAAATAGTGATAATGTATATGACAATGGCAGCTAATGGAGAATGAGAGACAGGAGCATTCGGCTTTTAGTTAACGCGCACGCTGCGATCCCCATTAGCAGTCATTGGCGTGCACGTTGAGCACTATCTGACAAGAAAGGGTTGCTACGCTATACTCGCTGGGTGTAACCTCCTTGGTTTTAGAAAGGTTTAGCGAGCGTTGAGCCGCAGTGCCATCAATACAATGAACTAGTATATACCATGAACTCGAGGTGGTTAAATGTGTAAAGTAGACCCGAAGCGTAAGCCATAAGAAAGTGTGCGTGTGCCACCTCTCGTTTAGTCCTTGGAATGTCCGCTGGATAGCGGTGCTTCTATATGGGAAATATATGATGAAAAGATGCGAGATGGTGGTACTTGGAGTGTTAACTAGATGGACGAACGGACACACAGACAGATGCATGGATAGACGCATGAATGGACGCAGGGGTCGATGCATGGACGAACGCAGGGACAGACGCATGAAGCACGCACGGACGGGCGGACGAACGCATGGAAGGTCACACAGACGGACGCATGGACGGATGGAAGCAAGAACGAATGAACGGACGAATGCTTCGCCCCACTCTCCGTCATTCACTCCGTGGCTATGCTGCCAATTTTTTTTTACCTTCAATCTGAGTATTTTCTGTGCTTTTATGAATACCTTACAATTGATTAGTCATTGTAGTCGTGTAGTTCTCGTACCCGTGTGTCGTCATGTCACCTTTTCTTGCGGTGTGAATAAGGAAAGTGGGCTGAAAGACGGCCGCCATTTGGTACATGATGTAGGCTGGTGAAACAGCGCAAAACAAATAGAAAGGCACATCCTCGTTTCATCGTCTTCTATTTTGCGTCTGCACTGTCTTTTTCGTTTTTGTTAGCAGTTGACTTTTTTTTAACCTCGCCTCATCATATATTTCCTTGTGTGGGTTTTCGCATATCCGCGGCGTTTACCAAACTGTAGAACCCTCTGCGTGTATACATGTCCACTGACGGGTGCCTTGTATTGTTGCAAGAATTGGGTGAATACTTCTTGTGAAATCAACGTTTTGCAGATAATAGAAAGTTATAATAAGGAATTTCAGTTTCAGCTTTATTCGGAGATTAAAGATTCTTTTTCACCTAAAATTCAAGTATAACGAAAACCTTTACCGTTTTTGGTTCCTACATTTTTTTTTCAATTTTTGAACACCAGGTGCTTACATTAATGCGTTGGCGCAATAGTACCTTGAATGCTGTCTCATGTGGTATATGTAGGGACGTATGCATATATCTATATAGTTGTGAATGCGCATATAGTTATTCTTATACAGGCCAATATTTAAGGACGCAAAGCTTTCTTTTTTTTTTGAACATGCTAGAAGACCTCTAAATTTGTTCTAATTAACGAAATCAAAGTTTAGGCTCAACATCAGCGTATGTCGACTATATATTTTACATTAAGTAAATGACATGCATCATCCATACCGTACGATGGAAATAGTATAGCGCAAAACTATACATACATTCGTTTTGTGACACCCGTAGCATGCACAAGCTTCATGGAAAGTTTTTCTCTACAAAATCAGAGGCTTGTCATCGTTCTGGAGCATGCGACCAGTCGTTTAGTCTGCTTCGTCTCACCGCTACCACGATTAAAAGAAAGCGTAACGCAAAGAATCAGCTGTACGATAGTGGGAGACAAAGTGCCACCTTTTGCTCGGGAGCATTTTGTCTGCCAGCTACGGTGCGTTATCGCCGTAACCTGGCTTTTGTTTCTCGCATCGTCAGGGCGTAGCGTCGTAAGAGTATACATGAACATCTATTACACGTAGGCAAGAGAAAAAGTATGGCGTGGGGGCCCGCGCACTAAACGCTGTACAGTGCAGCTGATATTGAGGCATCCTTCATTTTCTGACCTTGGCGAAAACGGCATGGGAGCATAGAAGAAGAAAATGAACGAAACAAGTTGGGAGCCTAAAGAGAGTAAGATACTCCCTGTCGGTGAGTGATTTGCGCGCGTCGGGTCGAGGCGACTGTGGTGCCCCCTCGCTGCACCTCCCTCCGGGCTTTCCCTGTTCTCAGGTCGCTGGGCGTCGTCTACCGCCCCAGCAAGTTATTACCGGCTTCCTCCGAGCGGCGGCTGTGCGCGTGGTGCTCCGCTGTGAAATGGTTCTCGCCGGCGGTCGTTACGGGGAGTGGCCGAGAAGAAATGATGTCGTGTCCCTAAGTGCCGGCCGAACGGTCGCCGCGTCGCCTGTCTCCTCCGAGCGCTTCCTTCCACTCACCTCCCCGGCTTCGCTCGCCTGTCCTCACCGAGAGCCGTGAAGCTGGGGGGCTCCTAAGACAAACGAGACTTCATCAATGCCTTGCGGCCGCAGTGGGCTCTAATAAGTTGGAACCGTGGGGAACGCGCTCGCCTGCCAACACCAAGCAGTGCTGACGTGTTAACAAAGCATGCCCTGCATATGTAGTGTGTAAGAATGTGGCGCCTGTTTATTTAACAGCGTGAAGGCTCGAGTCAGTTTGCATTCCATACTCAGCAATACTAGAGACGTCCACAAACAGGCATGCTGCTCTTCAGTCCATGATCTATCTATCTATCTATCTATCTATCTATCTATCTATCTATCTATCATTCTGCCTTTGTAGGGCGCCTATAAACGTTCTCATAATACATGCAACAAACGCGAATGACCCTGTTTGTCACGATGTTCGCCTCAGCCGTCTCTGAACATTACAGCCGATTTCGGGATGGTAGCAGGGTGATTCATGTGATGTCACTAACGTAGAAGCTCTGGTATGGTTCGTGTACGAGGAATATCAGTTGCGATTTGTTTCCTGCCATGATTTAGCATGCAAACACACTTCAGTTCGGTCTTGTCTCGCTCGACAATCGACGCCATCATGTGCGCGATCGTACTGGGAGGCATTGAAGCATGCGTAAACTGGCAAGCCATGACCAACCCTCGTGTTTATGTTTATATAATTTTGTGTGAATTATAGCTCTGTGTATCGCTGACAAGGACCAATTATTCCTTATTTTATCTATCTGTAGCCCTCGGTTCCGAGGACGCAGCCAGGCACCTCACGCTGGTGCTGCATTCCCAGTAAGCAAATACACGAAATTGCGTGACCACAACTGTGACACATTCCACGTTTGACGGAAGCAATCACGCTGAATGATTGCGAGCTCCCATCATCGAAGTATGCTTTAGGTGTGCCACCGTGCTTCTTGCACGCGGGACGCACGAGTCACACAAGCTAGACAGTCACATTTCCAACCATTCTTGGAGGTTCCTTTACGTTCTACATGTAACCACTGTTTCTGTCACCCCACTACTTTTTATACGTTTCTTGCACAAAACGGTATCGCATGGCTTCTCGATATTTTCTTCTCTTTCTTTCTCTTTTTCATGGCATGAACTGGAACTAGCTATATCTAATACTTATGCGCCTATGAACTGCCGGCTGGCCTAAAAGTCGCACTAAATTATATAGTGATGTACTGAACGGAAAATTTTCTTTCTATATGGGCACTTTCCCGATTTTACTTATTTATTCATTGATTTGTTTGCCTACTTAATTATACACTTTTTATTTCAATAAATTACCCATAACGGCGCCAAGGATTGGGCTCTCACGTTGAATGTGTTCAGTACAGATAGAACGTGTGTACCAAGATTGACATACACATTTGTAAAACAATTAGAAAGGTGTCAAATAGATACACCTACAAACACGTACATAAATATCTACGAACAAGTCAATCAAGTGACAGCTTGGTTGCGGATATAGAGAAGAAAGGGGAAATGAACTGCACAAAAAAGTATAAGTATATCGCATAACGTGCAGATGTGCCGATGGCAAAATACCGTTGCGCAGAGTGATACCATTATAATAATAATCACACAAGGTTGGTCGAAAGTTATTAATTAAAATTTGAAATGTGCTCATGTTCGTCTCTGTAGCAATATGAGACGGCTACTGGTTCCGCTCCTAGATGGACATGGTACGAACGATTCAGCATAGGGTTTATAATGCCACATTAGCTGCTTCACTTTGTTTGGATGGGCCCGGGAAGAAAGTTCACGGTCGGTTGGAAGGAGTCGTCATGGAGTAGTGTACAATCATGCATTTGCTGAAAAAGAGATAAATGATTGATTGATTGATTGATTGATTTGTGAGGTTTAACGTCCCAAAACCACTATTTGATTATGAGAGACGCCGTAGTGGAGGGCTCCGGAAATTTTGACCACAAAAGAGAGATAAATGGGCAGGTGCAGGACGATTTGAAAGTTCATGCCTTTCAGTGCGACTTATTTTATACTTTGACACTGGTGAAAGGTGAGCATTGCGAGTATATGACCCGAATAGCACACTAGTTTAAGCCTACAATATCATTAATTGTACTATTTAGAAGGTTCTTTATAAATACTATTAGTTGTACATCTTTTTTTGTTTTTTTAAGTGCCTTCAAGAATTTCTCACAATAATCGCCGTGTGAAACGTGGCAAAACAATGTGATTAGGTGTTTGATTTATAAAGCATTCTCGAATCTGGTTCAATAAAATGGATCTTCGAGGTTTATGTCGCACCTTGCCAGAAATAGTCATGGCCGTTTTGAGTGCTTCCAGTACGGCACGTGCAACAATCAAATACGCTTTGACTGCTTCTACTGCGAATATCGGCAGTCTACTGCATAAGTGAAAAACTATACTGCTGTGGCCTTGGGCAATCGAAAAGAGCTGCGATTCACATCTTTTTCTCCATATTGCGCAGTATCCAACCACCACATTTTCTTTTCTGTTGCTTTTCCTAAATCACGAGACACAGAAGTACAATATCAGAGTTAAGCTCAAGCACATTTCTTCTGGCATTCTCTTAACTAAACACTGTCACTGAATTCAGTTATGATCGCTATGTAGAACGTCTTTACAAAATAGGAGCTCTTTCACGATCAGATATTCTCAAATTTTCATTTTGTTCATTAGAGATCTAAGCCTTCAGGCACTGGCCACACAAGAGGAATCATGAAAGGTGCCACCAAATGGGCAATAACTATCAAAATAAAATTCTGATTTGGTTCATACTTTCAAGTGCGGAACAGCAACCAGTATATATTTCGTTTGAATAGTTAGTACAAGTTGATCATTTGAAGCAACCATTGGGTCGATCTTTCTTATTTACTTGAACGAGATACGCCACCCTCTTCAATAATACAACACTTGAAAAATGAAACCAGCACTTAGGGTGTAAAAGACGCATATCGCTTTGCATGTAGGCGCCTTATAAGGTCTCTATCTTTCGACAATGTTGATAACGTGTAAGAGGATGCATGAGTGCTCTTTAAGTCTTCACACTTTACGCGGCCCGAAAGGTGTCGAAGCTCATTCTTTGAGACGAGCACAAAAGGACGCTGGGCTCTTCTGCCTGTCCGTATAAGCAGTAACAAAGCATACCCGCGTGTCACCGCTTAACATTTTCCTGTTTTGAATCGCTTAGATACGCGCTTTCCTTTCAACTGCTGATGTAGATGGCTAGCAGTATACACTGTAATGCACTCCCGTTTGTCCCATACAAAAAAAGGCAACCGGAAATGGTCGCGAACGTCACGTGTACATACATATACCCATGACGCGGCACCGCTGTCGAGAAGTGAATCTTGTCGCCGATTCACCGGGCGAGTGATGCCCCCATTATCCTGCACCCTGAGCTGCGTTGTTTTCAGGCGGCGCGTCGATGACCCATTTCGTGCACCGTTTCGATCGCGGTGGCAGCACGGGGTGCGCGCGTGGGACAAAACCGTTTTGCGCGCCTTGTTCGCGGCCATCCCGCGATGAAGCGACGGCGAATCGTTTTTAACTGACCCACTAAGCGGTCATGCCGTGCACGGGAAGAACGGAACGCCACTCGCGTGCTCTCGGTGTCGGATCAGGACTCCTGGAAACTCGATGCGTGCTACACGACGCGGTCCGTTTCTTTTCACTCGGGTGCGCTACCCACAATGGCCGCCTAAAACGGTCTTTGTGAGAAATCCACGCGACTCCGCTCACTTTGCGTGCTCGAATGAATTCCTCGGATGAAAAGAAATAAACGATGCGCTCACGATTTCCCCGCGGAGCGCGCGCGCCGCAGCTCTTTGTCCCTCGGGTAATTATGCGTGCGAAGGCCTCGTATCGTCGTGTGCCGACTCTCAGTACAATCTCTGTGGAGGTGTTTGGCAGCATGACAATTTGTTTCCTCTACGCGAACTTGTGAAAAACTTCGCACAGTGGTCTTCCTGAAGCTAGCCTTGCAGAACGTGCAGCAATCTACGCAACGAATGACATGTGCCCGAACAAGAGCGCAGAAAAGGTCACTGACTCTGCAGTAAGTCTCACGCTCGTTTTCATTTGTCAGGCATGTGCCGCATATATTTCCGAATAGCATGGAATACACAAGTTCAGTAACATGGGACGGGCTAATCGTTGATGAGACCTTCTTATTTTTGTTTTCTGCGAAGTATGTAGCGTACTATTCCGGAATGGAGGAAAAGAACACACGCGCATTTAGAAATGAATAGTCAACAGACTCCTTTAACGTAACTTCAAATAATGTTATCGGCTCCAATTCTCTACTGTGCCCTATTGTTACTACAGAAACAAGGGCGTTGGCAGGAATATTTACCAGAGGAGGAGGGCAGGCTTCTCGATCTGCATACCTCCTTTGTATTCTTGTCAAAAGAAGCTATAAATTTTTTTCATCACCACGCGAACTTGGTGGCCTGCAGGTTGAACTACGCCTGTATTCAGACAGATGTAAATTTTGGAAGGAACGGCTCGTCCTGTCACATACTGAGAGCCTTTTCTAAGTCTACCCGTCAACAACCACACAGTAGCTATTATTTGGGCAGTCAGATTCAGTACTACTTTGCCCGGACTTCTAGAAATAGCCCCATAGGAGATCATGGACATCGTCAGGGACGAAGAGCTACTGGCCGATCACCTATAGGCGTGGGACCCCCGCAGGTGAGAATTCTATATGATTGGAATACCATTTTCTCCTCACGATTATTTGCAAATCAAACAAAGAATGAATGTGCGCTGATTGAGCGATACACCTGTCCTAGAATATCTGTACTCCACCGCATGTCATATTTCTGAATTTGGCATGGCACTGCAGCAAATTAGTTGTATGCCATGAAGAAGCGTAGATGCTTTCATAGCTGAACATTGTTTTTCACTCATGTACGTAAATCCACCAAAAGAAATACGTTTGACGCTTCAGCATCGTTTCAGAGTAATGGTTTCACAACGCAGTTCATGGTGGTGATTCGCCTTTGGCAACATGAAATACAACCTTAATGACGTAGCCTAAATCATGCTCTATACGTATGCTACATCTTTATTTAACCTTTCAAGTGTTCGGGAAACATGACTGCACTCAATCGCTTGTGATTTCATTTACCTTCACTGTTTACATTCAAATGCCTAAAGTTTAACATATAAAATATCTGGATATTTTATACCGACTATACTTTAATATTAGAACTCTAACTTAGTCGACAAAGACGAGGACGAGAATAGAAAAAAAAAACTACTAACAAAAATGGGGCTGCGCACAATATCTGTGGCTTTGAAATATCACCACCCGGTTTTACCGTAGTTCGGAGCTCCTGTATAAGTATAGGAGATGCCACTTTGAGTAGCTCTTTTTCTGAGATCGCACCTGCATTTATCGGCGCTCGAAAGCCAGACAGAGACTGCTTGGTGTACAGGTAGCTGTAGTTTTGCGATTCCCTGATGCAGCTAAAGTATTTGTTCATTCGCCATGAGAAACCTCCCTGCATTGTCCTTTATCATGCTTCTAGGTCATCTACTACGTATCGCTGTCGAGTCCTTATTCAATTTTATGCACAAAGAAAACGCATAGTTTGTAAAATTTATTAGCGAGTGACTTCATTCATAGTAGCGAGTGACTTCAAGAGCAGTACTTTTAAAATGAAATTTTCCACAAACAACACCTAATCGGCATTCCACGAAGTCAGAAGGCACCCACGTGACCAAATTTTTTCCTCTCCTAAATATTTTAGACCTTCACTCTTTTCAATGCAGCACGATTTTTCGAATATATTTGAAATGTTCGCCAAAATGGCTTGGACATATGGCATGAAATGACCTACTGTGTCAGCCATAATTATGCATTACCTATTTATTTTCTTTTTTGTGTGTCCTAACTCAGTTTCCTATTAGTTTAATGCTTATTCTGTTTCTCATCATTGCATTGATATTTAAGTATTCGCTGAAGCTATACGTGCAAAAACCCGTATATGTTGGCGTGTACATCATTTCTCGTAACCAATGGTTATACATTCAGGAATACAAAACTGAAACCACTGTGATTGTATGCATGTAAAAACATTATCGGTATATATTTTCGTGTACATGTTTTCTCTAGACTGGTTTGTACATGAAGGCGTATAATGTAACATCGCGGGGATTGTACATATTTGAATGAAGTATCAGTATATATTTGCGTGTATTTCATTTCTAGTCAGTGAATGTGTACATGAAGGAGCATACTAAATTGAAACCCTTGTATTTGTAAGCTTCAAAGCATAGTCAATAGAGTGAAACTGAAAAAGTATGAATAAACATTTGAGGTGTCGGATCTGTGGTGTACGTGTGCGTGAACATGTTACACGTCTGGTGACAAAGTTGTATGGCTGAAAAAAAGTAAACAGGAATGGCACCAACTACAAAATGAGTTTTATTTGTTTAATAAATGAATACAATATGCAAGGGCAGCAAGGCTTAGTTTTCTGTGGCGCGAATTATGCCTATACTGTGAAGTATAAATATATTCGGCAGAAGTTCATGCACAATTGCACGTGTTTATATTTTTGCCTACTCGCATTGAATGGAGCTCGACAGGTGGCACACCAGAGCCAATCAGGACCGCCTACTTTAAGTTCTGCGTAATCAGTGCATGCTGATATTTATTAGTGCACTCTAAAAGAATACTGGCACCCCAGCCATGGGCTATCAACACCCTTGTGCACCCTTCTCGCACCCTCCTCAGTGGGTGTTAAAAAGTGAAGGACTGTCAAGGCACCCTTTTAAGGCTGTTTTTGTAACACCCTACAGTTTTTTTTTTTACATGTACACCCTATTCTAATGGTACATGGGAAAGCACCCTTTTAGGAAGGTGCTGAGTTAACACCTTTAGGGTGTCGTTCATAGGAAAATCCCATTTAAACCTTTTTGGGTGTAAATATTCTTACGGTGCATTAGTGCTTCGCATATCATTGATTCCCACTGCACGTCGAATCGGCCAATTTTGTTTAGGCTTCATACTGACACTTTGCACGTTAAGGTATTTCTAGAAGAGCGGGGTGTCTTCCTACCTTAGAATTAGTTTGTCTCATTTGTAATAATCCAGAAACTATTAACCACATTATGTTTTTGCATTGCTTGGAGGGAGTGTATCTTTGGCAAGTATTTCAGAGTACAATCAAAAATAAATGCCCGCTAGACCCATACAGTATCAGATTTCTCTCGATACATTGTGAGGATGGTTTGCCATTTCCCTTAATAATGTTGACAGGCCTCCACTGTTTATGGCGTGTCAGTATGACAAGATATCACGGTGATTCAGATGCACGACCCGCAAGAATGTACTTCCGAGAGTGCATGTCTAAATTTGTGGAACTTCAGAAAACACAGGAGTCAGTTCCTGATAGGTTGTCGAGGGTAAAATCCTAGGCAGCTCTCAGAAAATTTTAAATTTAGAATATAATGAGTAGAACTGCAACTACTTGTTTTTTCAACTTTACATCATTGTTCATGTACATTATTGTCTGGTAACAGACCACAAAAAAAGAAGAGGCGAGGCCTTGTGGAAGAACATCCGCTTGCCACACGAACGACCCGGGTTCTATCCCCACTTGGATCCAAACAACCCTTGCTTCGTCCCCACTCTGCTCCAGTTATTTTATTTCATTTATTTCATCATTTATTCATTTTATATGCATCGTTCTTAATTTTTCGGTCACGCATGAGATGATGATTTTTCGCTCGCAACGAACGACGCCGACATCGACGACGAAATTTCGGCGAAACGAGCTCTTCAACGCTGTCACGTTAAAGAATCGTGTTGATAAACATAACCCGCGTGTGGCAGGGCTCCTCCCTGTTGCCATCAGTGCTTTTGATCTGTAATAATTATATGCGTCTTCAAACAAGTGTCGGTGTCATGGGCTGGAAACTAATATCGGCCCTTATACGTGCGTGACTCCGCTTTTCATGAAACTACAAATTTTATGGAGATGTTGCATTCTCATGAATGATTATTTTACTGATAAGTGGCCTAAACGTAATGAAGGTATACATAATTTCAGGAAAACCATCTACATGCCATTTTGTCGACGTTTCTTTCCACGTGCGCGTCCGGAAAGATGTGATGCTTCCGCACTATTATAGCGTCTGAATGAGGGACGATGGTACTACCGGCATATTTTGTATTTATTCGTATGTTAGTTCACTATAATAGTGTTAATATATCAATCAACCCGCAACAAAGCATTTCAAAAGATTTGCTGCTTGCGGCATACATCACTCAGAGCTATTTTAAACACAAATTTGTTTAGTTGGTGGGCTTTTTTTTCAGCGCCATGTTTACTTTGGCAAATGTTGCTTGCTATCTGGCGCTATAACGTCCTAGCGGTAAATTTTCTTGATTGCACATAGATGGTGCTGTGTAATTAGTGTGGCATTAGGCTCTGTAGATTTGAAGAGATCTCGTATAGGCCATGTTCAAACACCCGAACTCGACTTGGTTCCAAGCTTAAACTTCACCTCAACTACACGCGCGAGGCATACTGTATCAGCATACGTAAGTGCTTTTACCATCCGAGAGAGCCAATGAAGTAAAGCAACGATTTGTTTGTTCTGGCGAAATTGCGCCTCGCATACCTCTTATTCGCATATGCGATAGCAATGTGATGCCTTCCAAAAGATGATGAACACCAGCTATTATCTCCTGTATGTATTAACCTGTAGTCCTCAGCTGTTACCGCCTAGTGGTTGCCGTGTCTATACCTATGACAAGGATAGTGTTCCTAGGCTCGCCATAGCCCGCCAAGAATCAGTTCTCCTCGAAGGCTCGAGCCACACGTGCATGCCTTCTTTGCATTGTGTTTTTCTTCCATACTCCTTGTTTCCGTTTTATTTTTATTTTTCCTAGATAGCGCGTCACGTTTTGTCGCGGCCGTGTATGTGTTTGTGTGCAGGAAACACGTGCACGCACTCCCGGGGCTGGCGGCGCGGCAGGCGACAACGCTTGCGGCCGCCGCCGCGGCAGATCCGGTTCATAAATCGCCAAGGGCGGGGAAGCACGCGGCGCGCGGTGCCTCCGCTGAAGACAATGAACGGGCTTCGCATACATGCATGTCTGGGCTCCACGAGGGTTCCAGACTGCGAGCGCCGCTTACTTCGCGCGGCGGCTCGCCGCATGGATGTGCGTTCACTACACAGCTCCCGCACACTTGCCGCACCGTTGTTCCCCTCCCGTACGCCGTACGCCGCATAAACTCTACGTGTGACGTACGCGGGGGTGGTGGCAGTGCTACAGACACACTGCCTCATAGGCTGCACGCAGATGTGGCCTGGGAAGATGGCAGATGTCGGAAAGGGAGCTCCGACGTGGAACCACCGTGGCACTCGCGACTTAGTCTTTGTACCGCGCAGTTCCATTCATTTATCCGAATGGCCCGAAAATAGGCATCTCTGTAGGAAATCAACGATTCTCGAGATAATTTTTGTTCTGTTTTGAAAGGCCGTGAAAAAATGGACGCACTGCTCTTTGCACATAATTCTGTATGAGTACATGATGCTTCCAGCGTCTCTGATAATCACATCTCCGTTTTAAGACGTGAAACGCCAGATAATTTTATTAATGATGCCTCTTGCTGTGAGAATAGTAGCTTTTCGGTAAATGCAGGATTGTTCATAATTGAACCTTAGGATGTCTGAACTATTCATAAGGAGTAAAATCAACCAGATAAAAGTTTGTCCTCTCTGATTTAATGTCTGTCACCATAATATCGAAGAGAATTGGAGTTACGCAGTTCTTTTAAAGACGATAGTCTTTCTTGGGGACCTTCGATGCAAAAACTTTGGCCAGTCTGTCTGTCTGTCTGTCTGTCTGTCTGTCTGTCTGTCTGTCTGTCTGTCTGTAAATTTGTCTGTTTGTCCACCGTTACGGCAAACCGGGTACTCTAACAGCACCAGCCGATACCCTAAACGGCTGACCCCATGCGCAGCAACCACCAATGTTGCTCATAGATCAGCAATCATACGTGTGCGATTTGTGATTGTCAATTAAAAATCAATTATTGCGCATATCTGAGGCACCATAACAACACGTATATATTCAGCATGTTCGTCTTTTACTAGAAAAGGCATACATAACTAATTCTAAGGACTGTAGTGCTTGTCACGCTGCGCTGACCATGCAACGCTTGCATGACGAAGCGAGTGTTTCCGACGCTTTGCTAAGACGACGCGGTGGTGGCACCTACCCATCGCCTTGCGTTCTACACCTTATCACCTCTGAGACAGGCGCACACGCCCGTCTCAGGGCCACGCGCTTCGTTTTTCAAAAAAAAACTGCCAGATGGCGCTCATGTCTCACGTGTGACTGTCTCACGTGTGATTGTCTCAAACATGTCTCATGTTTGATCTTGTTTTTATAATTATAAGGCAGCAGTTAAAATCCCTGTAGCACTTATTTTATGGTACGGCTTTTTCGGGGGTCAGTCACCAAGTATTTATTAGTTTGTGCGTGTGGAATGTTTGATTTTTTGTTTTTTGTTTTTTTGGCTACCCCGTCGGGGAGGTGCACGTACATTGAACACGCAAAATTTTGTAGTAGAGCTTAGACTTTCTCTTTTTCGTAGGGCAGGGCTCAAGTTTTGTAATTTTCGAGTGAGACAAGTCATAGGGACAATTGGTGTCAGAAAAACATGGTTAAAAAGACTTTAAAGTGTTCAGGATGTGGGGTGGCTTTGAAAGTAGACCCAAGTGTAGAAGCGGATGGAGAAGAGGCTGACGCGAAGTATAGGCAATGTGAGGTCGAGGAAAAAATGGAGAAAATGATGGTTGCCCAGAGTGACCTCCTGATAAGAATCAGCGAGCTCGATACTGCGTTGGCGACAGAGCAAGAGAAAACAAAGGCTATGGGAGAAAGGCTGAAGTCCGCCGAGGAAGCACTAGCCAATGGGAACAGAGGGGCGGACTACGGAGAGAACAGTAGGGAACCGGCAACCAGAAAGGCGGAGAAGAAAGAGCAAGCAAGTTTGGAAAAAAAACTGGTTCAGCCGGTACAATTGTCGCAAGGCCCAGCTTCAGCGAAGTAGTGGTGAGGCTGGGAGGGGACAAAGCAGCCGGCGTCACAGGTGCAAGTAACCCCCCGGTGCAGGACGCTCCAGCTGAAAAGTTACAGCATGTGATTATCGCCGGGGACTTGAATTTATATCGATGCACAGAAGCCATCAAAGAGAGGGTAAAATGTGACAAGAGGGTTGCAGTAGGGGCGTTCCCAGGACGCAAGCTGGAATCAGTCATGAGGCAAGCGAGCGCAAAACTCAAAACTACCGCTGATAGACGAAACCTCGGGATGATTTCAGGCACTTTAAACGATGTGTTAAATGAAGATACAACAGGACTAGCAACCACTCCGAAGAAAGGCGTCGATGACATGCGCGCCACTTCTCCTCACATACAGGTAGTGATATGCACGATACCGGAGGTACCGGTGCGTGATGGCAACCTGCAAAGATTGGTTGTCAACGCAAACCAAAAGATATGGCGGGTGAGTCGAGAGAAAGGCTTTGACGTGGTGGCAATAAACAGGCAGGTGCATAGGTGGGATAGTTTTCAACGAGAGAGAATTCACTTCGATGGGCGGCTAGGTCATGAGGTGGGTTGGCGACTTACAGGACGCGAAATAGCTTTTTTGGGGGGCAAGCGGGCCCTCCGGAATGCAGGATAGCTAGAAACGAGGAAAACAACCAGGGAGACTCTTTGACAGGTGGTATAAACAGATACGATTTCAAAGTGGCACCAGTATCTAACATAGGTAGAGTCCGGGGCAGAAGTTAAGAGACGTAGCCACGAGCGCCGAGTCAATTCAGACATAGGGTATATTAACATGCAGGGTGGTAGGAACAGGCTGAAGTGGGAAGAGATAGAAGAGCAGCTAAGGTAGGAGAAGCCGATGGTATACGGTTTTGTAGAAACACATCTCAGGGACATGGAACAACCTCATAACAATCCGGACAACGCTTGGCGACATTGTAATAGAAAAGAAGGCAGCAGAAAGGGGGTGGTATTGGGGTATTCATTCATAAAAGTACAGACTGGCAAAGGTTCAAGCAGCAGTGCAAGGAACATTTATGGCTAAATAAAAAGTGGCAGGGCAAATGACACTCTTTGGTTTCATGTACTTGTGGACGGGAGCAAAGGCAAGAGAGGAAAACCAGGCAATGGTAGAGTGTATATCAAATGACATTCTGGAGTTAGAAGGAGAGTGCGAGATAATTATACTAGGAGATATGAATGCGCACATAGAAGATATAGATGGGTATACTGACCCGACAGGCAAAATGATCATGGGTATGTGTGAAAGGCTTTATTTGATCATTTGTAAAAGTACCGAGATGTGTGAAGGGCAGATAACATGGGAGGTAGGAAGGCTGCAGTCCATGATAGATTACGCAATGATGTCACATAGGATGTATGAAAAGCTCAGGGGAATGCACATAGATGAAGGTGGCTCCAGAAGTCTGGGTAGTGATCATAAACGTATCAAGTTAAGTTTTTAAGAGCAGTGAAAGTAGGAAGGAGATAAGATGAGCAACTACAGGAACATTTTTATTCAGAAAGGCAAATTGAAATAGCCACTAAACATATTGAGAAAGTAATCACTGAGGATAATAAAACAGTGTGGACATCATCATCATCATCAGCCTGTCTACGTCCACTGCAGGACAAAGGCCTCTCCCATGTTCCGCCAGTTAACCCGGTCCTGTGCTTGCTGTTGCCAATTTATACCCGCAAACTTCTTAATCTCATCTGCCCATCTAACCTTCTGTCTCCCCCTACCCCGCTTCCCTTCTCTGGGAATCCAGTTGGTGACCCTTAATGACCAGCGGTTATCCTGTCTACGTGCTACATGTCCGGCCCATGTCCATTTCCTCTTCTTTATTGCAGCTATGATATCCTTAACTCCCGTTTGTCCCCTAATCCACTCTGCTCTCTTCTTGTCTCTTAAGGTTACACCTACCATTATTCTTTCCATTGCTCGCTGCGTCGTCCTCAATTTAAGTTGAACCCTCTTTGTGAGTCTCCAGGTTTCTGCTCCGTAGCTAAGTACCGGCAAGATACAGCTGTTATATACCTTCCTCTTGAGGGACAGTGGCAATCTACTTGTCATAATTTGAGAGTGCCTGCCGAATGTGCTCCACCCCATTCTTATTCTTCTAGTTACTTCAATCTCGTGGTTAGGCTCTGCAGTTATTACCTGCCCTAAGTAGACATAGTCTTTCACAACTTCAAGTGCACTATTACCTATCGCAAAGCGCTGCTCCTTTCCGAGGTTGTTGTACATTACTTTCGTTTTCTGCAGATTAATTTTAAGACCCACCCTTCTGCTCTCCTTGTCTAACTCCGTAATCATGAGTTGCAATTCGTCCCCTGAGTTACTCAGCAATGCAATGTCATCGGCGAAGCGCAGGTTATTGAGGTACTCTCCATGAACTCTTATCCCTAACTGTTCCCATTCTAGGCTTCTGAAAACCTCCTGTAAGCACGCGGTAAATACCATTGGGGAAATTGTGTCCCCCTGCCTTACACCCTTCTTGATTGGTATTCTGTTTCTTTCTTTATGAAGCACTATCGTAGCAGTTGATCCTCTGTATATTTCTTCCAGAATGTTTATATATATTTCATCTACGCCCTGATTCCGCAGTGTCTGCATGACGGCTGATATTTCTACTGAATCAAACGCCTTCTCGTAATCTATGAAGGCTATGTATAGTGGTTGGTTATACTCTGAGCATTTCTCTATTACCTGATT
Organism: Rhipicephalus annulatus; assembly: GCA_013436015.1. Taxonomy (NCBI): domain Eukaryota; kingdom Metazoa; phylum Arthropoda; class Arachnida; order Ixodida; family Ixodidae; genus Rhipicephalus; species Rhipicephalus annulatus. The sequence continues at coordinate 227,138 of WOVY01010284.1, read as the reverse complement.
GATAGTATGAATGTGGTCAATTGTTGAGTAGCCTGTTCTAAATCCTGCTTGTTCCTTTGGTTGATTGAATTCTAATGTTTTCTTTACTCTACTAGCAATTACCTTTGTAAATAGCTTGAATACTACAGAGAGCAAGCTGACCGGCCTGTAATTCTTCAAGTCCTTGTCATCTCCTTTCTTATGTATTAAGATGATGTTAGCGTTCTTCCAAGACTCTGGTACTTTTCCCGTCAGGAGACACCTCGTAAATAGAGTGGCTAGTTTTTCTAACACAATCTGTCCTCCATCTTTCAGCAGATCTGATGTTACTTGATCCTCACCAGCAGCTTTGCCTCTGTGCATGCTCTCCAAAGCTTTTCTGACTTCTTCTATCATTACCGGTGGGGTGTCGTCTGGGTTACTGCTAGTTCTTATAGTATTAAGGTCGTGGTTGTCTCGGCTACTGTACAGATCTCTGTAAAACTCCTCCGCTATTTTAACTATCCTATCCATATTGGTAGTTAATTTGCCTTCTTTGTCCCTTAGTGCATACATCCGCCTTTTGCCTATCCCAAGTTTCCTCTTCACTGCTTTGACGCTTCCTCCGTTTTTCAGAGCGTGCTCAATTCTCTCCATGTTATACCTTCTTACATCGCATACTTTACGTCTATTAATCAGCTTCGAAAGCTCTGCCAGTTCTATTTTGTCTGTTGTACTTGACACTTTCATGATTTGACGCTTCCTAATTAGGTTCTTCGTTTCCTGGGAAAGCTTGCCGGTGTCCTGTCTAGCTACCCTGCCTCCAACTTCCACTGCACACTCCGTGATGATACTCGTCAGATTATCATTCATTGTATCTACGCTAAGGTTGGTTTCCTCGCTAAGAGCAGAGTACCTGTTCTGCAGTGACACTCTGAATTCCTGTACTTTCCCTCTCAGTGCTAGCTCATTGATTGGCTTCTTGCGTATCAGTTTCCGTCGTTCCTTCTTCAAGTCTAGGCGGATTCGAGCCCGTACCATTCTATGGTCACTGCATCTTACCTTGCCAACCACTTCCACATCCTGCACAACTCCTGGGTGTGCAGTCATTATAAAGTCTATTTCGTTCTTATTTACGCCATTAGGGCTCCTCCATGTCCACTTGCGGTTTTCTCGTTTTCGGTAGAAGGTATTCAAAATACGCAGATTATTCCGTTCTGCGAATTCTACTAGTATCTCTCCTCTGGCGTTTCTAGTGCCGATGCCATAATCTCCTACTGCCTGGTCTCCAGCCTGCTTCTTCCCTACCTTTGCATTAAAGTCGCCCATTACTATAGTATACTGTGTTTTCACCTTACTCATTGCCGATTCCACGTCTTCATAGAAGCTTTCAACTGAAGCGTCATCATGGCTGGATGTAGGCGCGTAAGCCTGTACTACCTTCATTTTGTATCTTTTATTCAGTTTAATTACAATGCCTACCACCCTTTCATTAATGCTATAGTAATCCTCTATGTTGCCACCTATGTTTCTGTGAATTAGGAACCCTACTCCCAGTTCTCTTCTGTCTGCCAAGCCCCGATAGCAAATGACGTGCCCATTCTGTAGCACAGTATAGGCCTCATCTGTCCTCCTAACCTCACTCAGCCCTATTATATCCCATTTAATGCCTTCTAGCTCCTCGAATAATACAGCTAGACTTCCCTCACTAGATAACGTTCTAACGTTAAACGTTGCTAAGTTCAAGTTCCAATGGTGGCCTGTCCGTATCCAGAGATTCCTAGCACCCTCTGCTGCTTTGCAGATCTGACCGCCGCCGTGGTCAGTTGCTCCGCAGCTGGTGGGGACTGAGGGCCGTGAGTTAATTGACGAATGCCTACGGGAGGGGGTGGCCAGATACTGCACCAGGGTGGCCAATCCTTCTCTGGTGAGATCATCGGTGCGTACCGGCTTTAAGCCGGTACGATCAGACAGTTGTGGGGATGCTCCATGCATGTCTTCCTTATTGTTGTTCAGCAACGTTGGCGGCCACCCACCACGGAGCCCAACGAGGGGACGCTACAAGGTTACAAATGCTGAAACCTGCAGACGCCAGCCGTACAACGCCACTATAACCCAATGCGCCTAGACCAAGGTAGGCTATTTGCACAGGGTTAACCCTAGCCGCCAGGAAGTTTGGAAGTAAACGGAAGAGAGTAGAAGACAGGACAGATAAATAGTAAGAGATAAAGACGAAGATGTAGGGAGAGAGAGATAGGAAAAGGCGACTGCCGATTCCCCTGGGTGGGTCAGCTCAGGGGTGCCGTCTACGTGAAGCCGGGGCCAAAGGGGTGTGTTGCCTCTGCCGGGGGTCCTTAACGGTCCAATCACCCAGCGTCGGCTCAACCCCCAGGATCCCCTTTTCCTCGGACACGGCAAAGCCACGCACGGCTAGGCGTGGGAGGGAGTCGAAACTCCCCCGTTAGCTCGGGTTCGTGGTGTCGCTACACACCAAACGCCTACTTGCGCAGGCGCCCCTGCGGTAAGTGTGGACATACACGAATTTAATTAGACTGGTTGAGCTAGAGCTTGCTAAGGCACGTGACAAGTCACCCCGGAAAAGAAGACACAAACCCAAAATTTGGTGGAATTAGGAAGTTAGGAGAGCCATAGCAAAACGTCAGGAAGCCTCTGGGGAACACAGACATGCTGAGCAACGGGGTGAACCGACAGATGATGTTGAAAGAAAATGGAAAAGTCTTTCTAAACTGTAGAAGGGATGCATCATTTCTGATCAATCAAAACAGTGGAAGAAAGAAAGCTCAGTGGCTGGTAGAAGTGCTTAAAGAGATAAAAAGGCAGCTGCGAAATTTTTGAACCATCTAAGCTCCCTAAGAAATGAGACGAGCCTAGAGAAGAGGTTTATAAATACAGCTCAAAGTTCTAGGCTAGAAGGGGATGAAGCTATTGAATATATAAGAACAAGGGTGACAGAAAAATTTCAACAAAGAAGAGCTTTATGCACCACAATAGACAAGAATAAATCAAGTGGCGCAAGGGCTCCATTTTCACAACAAGAGTGGGGAAGGGCTGAGAAAAGGGTTCCTAGTAGTACGTCAACAGGCCCAGATGGCATTCCAATTATGCTGATAAAGACATTAGGTCCGAAGTCTAAGCAGGATTCGAGAGAGGCAGTGAGTGAAATAACAATCGATTGTGAAGTTCCCGATGGATGTAAATTTACCAGGATGAGCATGATCTATAAAGGAAAAGGGGAGAAATCTGACATAAACAACTACCGTCCTATAACAGTGACATCAGAGCTCTACAGGCTGGCGATGCAGATTATAAAGGAAAGACTGCAGGCATTGATAGAGGATGAGGGGGTGCTGGGGGAACTCTAGAATGTGTTTCGGAAACACAGGAGGTTGGAAGACAATCTGTTCTCACTGACGCAGTGCATCGAAATAGCAGAAAAGGAACACGGGGCCCTGTGGCTAGCATTTTTGGATATCAAGGGAGCGCACGATAGCGTGGTTCAAGAGAGATTGTGGGGAATACTGGACACCCTAGGCGTAGAAGACGTCACTGATCTTTTAAAGGATATCTATAAAGGTACCAAGGTAGTTATAAAGCGTGAAAAACAGGTATCCAAGCCAGTAGAGGTAAAACGGGGCCTTAGGCAGGGGTGTCCCCTGTCACCCTTATTATTCATAATGTACCTCCAAGGATAAGAGGCCAAATTAGAGGGAAGTGGACTTGGCTTCAACCTCTCTTTCGTCAAACAAGGAAAACTCATTGAACAGGCACTATCAGCATTGATGTACGCAGATGATATAGTGCTAATGGCCGACAACAAGGAATATTTGCAGGTATTAGTGGAAATCTGTGGTAATGAGGGAGATAGGTTAAATTTCAGATTCAGTAAAGAAAAATCAGCAGTCATGATTTTAATGACAATGGAGGTAGTGAGCTTAGAATAAGGGAGGTCACGCTAGAGATAACCGATAAATACAAATATCTGGGCGTATGGAAAAGCAATAGGGCCGAGTACCTAAGGGAACACGAAATATACGTGACGACTAAAGGTAACAGGAATGCAGTGGTAATGAAAAGCAGGACACTGTGGAATTACAATGGGTATGATGTTGTGAGAGGAATATGGAAAGGGGTGATGGTTCCTGGTCTGACGTTCGGCAATGCGGTATTGTGCATGAGATCAGAAGTTCAAGCAAGATTAGGAATTAAGCAACGTGGAACAGGTAGGCTTGCCTCAGGAGCTCACGGTAATACACCAAATCAGGGAGTACAATGTGATATGGGATGGACATCATTTGAGGGCAGGGAAGCTAGCAGCAAGATAAAATTTGAGAAGCGATTGAGAGAAATGGGGGAGTAGCGTTGGGCTACGAAGGTATTCAGCTACTTGTACATGAACAAAGTCAACACAAAATGGAGGAAGCGAACCAGAAAATTGACTGGCAAATACTTAGAAAACAGCAGGGGGCCAAACCAAAAATAATTATCGGTTAAGAAGAAGGTGAAGGAAGCTGAGACGGATATGTGGAGAATTGGCATGATTAAGAAGTCCGCACTAGAGATCCATCAAACTTTTAAGCAGGAAATCGCCAAGGAAAGAATCTATGATAATACTCAGGGTAGTTCTCTACTGTTTGAGGCCATGACGCGAGTATTACGAACCAAGACATATCGGGCCAAATACGAAGGGTTAGGCACGGTATGCAGTTCGTGTGGAGAGGAAGAAGAAACTGCTGAACACTTGATAATGTTCTGTAAAGGGCTTCACCCTATAGTACAGAATGATGACGCAGAGTTTTTCAAAGCACTGGAGTTTAGGTACAGGGAGGGCAAAATAGACTTTGAGCGGGTAGAATTAACTAGAAGGAGGTTATCTGATTGGTGGTTAAAGTCAAGGCACGAGTGAAAATTAAACCCTTCACTGCAAAGTACGAATCCTCAACCTCATTATTTAAAGAATAAAAATATATGTAGTTTTTGGTTTATTAAATATTACGGCTTGGTTTCGCTAGCCACCGCCCGATCTAAAGGGTACAGCCATATCCATCCATCCATCCATCCATCCATCCATCCATCCATCCATTCATCCATCCATCCATCCATCAATCCATCGGTCCATCTATCCATCCATCCATCCATCCATTGATGACGTGCCTTGATGTTCTCGTTCGCCTCCACTGCACGCTCGAGGCTCTCTAACGCAGCGCCTCCGGAATACCATACACCAATTTTCTTGCGCACGACATCGAAGAAATGTTTTGTTCACTCTCTCCTCACGCAAGACTATCGTCTGTCGACGACATTTGCAGATTACATGCAGATACGGGGCCAATTTTTTTTAATATTTGTTTAGTGGGGCCTTAACTGCATTGCTGTAAGTAATTATAATGAATACAGGGCGTTACAGTTGCTTCGCGAAGTCTGTCACTTTCAACCATGAAATCATTGAAATCTCTTAAATTTCACCCCTTAAGGAGAGAAAATGGTAAATCTCTGAGTCGCATGAAAAGAGCTGTGCCCCTAAAGAAATTTATTGTCTTGACGAGATTGAGAAGAGTCCCGCGAATAGGGCCGCCAAATTATCCAAAAACGGCTTGGCCCGGCCTCTAGGCAGTCAATAGAAAAGAAAGAAAGTAAGGGAAAGGGAGGAGCGGAGGAGTTCAGAGTTTGTGCAAAGCCGCACAATCAATTACACGCCCGTCTTCCTTTTTCACCGCAAGTTGTCTTTTAAGTTTAAGTTGGCTGTGCTGGAGAAATACTGTGGCGCTTTTTGTTTTCAGCATTGCAGATCAAAGGCGTCTGTTCACATGGTCCCTCTATATTTGGTCTTCCTTTAAATGTCTGTCGTATGTTATCCGCTAAGTATGTGTCACATCCCTGCTAGACTGTCACAAAAGATGTCATTCATAAGCAAGCGTTCATGGAATGCTGCTTGGTAAGGCACGGAGTGCAATCAAATACCATCACAGACCGAAGCTGAAATAAAGTCATGTTCCGAAACCATGCGTCCGGATTTTTTAAAACTTGGTCCCAGGACCATGTTTCATTCAATATGTGTTTCGCAGCTTCCTATAATGCCACGTGTACTGCGAACTAATGAAGTCACAGGTTTCTCCACGGAGCAAGCCACGTTTCCCTTCATTGCTCATCCAACTGGTCCAGCATAGGAAAGACGTCGCGTCGCACTGATTGTAGAAATGAAAATGAAGCGACGATATGCTTCTCGTACCAGCCCGGCTGCCTTTGGTAACCGGCTATTCAAAGAGACGGGAAGTAAAGAAGTGCACAACTCATGGAATGTAACGCAAGGGGTCCTCGGTCGCCGTTATTCCAAGAACTGTATTGTACTGTAGTCGTCAGAGCCAGGACATACCGATGAAATGAAAGGGGCATGCAACGCCTGCAACAAGCATAGTTTGCCGGACGAATAGGTGCGACTGTCAAACCAACGGCCATGGTGCATGGGCAGGTTAGCCTATGCTTCGTTTCACACATCGGGTGCACCGCTGCTCAGGGTATGCAAGAGGTTCTATCAGCAAATTTTATAACTTCAAAAGGAAGAGACCTCTTAGCTTCTCAAGCCGACGTTCTCTTTTTCTTTGTCGGGGATGTTCCTGCATTGCATCGGCGTAGACTTTCGTTAGCTGCTTCTAGCTACGACGAGCACTTTTCTTCGCTTCAGAGGGGATGCCATAGTGAATGAAACTCTAGGTTCAAGAGCCATGCCAATTTTTTGCCTATTTGGCTTACGTGTTTCCAATTACGATGAAGTCAGTTGTTTGAAACGTTTCAAGGCAAGTGATGGTTGCGCAGAGGTTTTGGAGATTGTGATTTGCAACCGGCTGGCGCACCACGCACGCACACACAAAACAGGCACACGTACGGATCCCACCACCACTGCGGCTTCTATTCCGAAACATTTTTGTAAGATCAAAACTTATGAAAAGCCCACTGTCTGGGGCTGTACACATCAAATGGGCCTGTAGAACGTGATCACGACAATCCGGTAAAACGATGAAACAATATGGCGTTACGCCGAGGGCTATAGGAGTCTCATAACAATCAAGGCATGACACGACGGCGCCGTCTATGAACGGCCACCGTGGAAGCGCTGTACCGGCTGCACGGGTTGAGGAATCAAATTCTGCTACTGTTGACCTTTGCACGCTTTAGTCGTATATCTTGCTGCATTTTTACCTCTTTCTCTCTTTGCCTCTTTCTTAACTTCCTGTACCCCCTTACCTCATCCTTGGTGCAAGGTAGCAAGCTGTATAATGTTCTTCGGGTTAACCTTTCAGTATTTTACTCACCATTTTTCTTTGTCTCTCTTCTCGTAGCAAGTACAGAAATTGTTGTATGGTGGACAGCAGTTATTTAAATGATGACCACCATAGAACACGTATTGCTCATGCAGGCTGCTGATGAATTTTGTATAGTATAGGTGGCGTCTCTGCGGTGTGTAAGAATGATTTTAAAGACCCGAGATTATTCCACACGCCCTCTGAATGCCGCGTTTCATGAAATACAGAGTAAAAAACGAAAATTCGTTTGCTTCACCACTTGTCTTTCATTTTTGTGTTCCCTACCCTCTTTGGATCAGCTGGAACGGCTCCTGCAGCTCTGGCTTCGGCGTCGCAGTCCGCCAAAAAGTTGGTAATTGTAACAACTTGCACATGGTTTCCAGTTCCACATACCGGCTCAGTGTATTTAATAGCAGGGACATAGACACTGGCTATCATTCTCTGCTTTTTTACTTTTTTCACTCCATTATCGTTATGGTGATGAATGCAGGCATTGATGCCTTCTTTTAATCCAGGCAAGATAATCATAGCATCTGTGGCATGGACCTCTTGCTGAGTAGCCCCATTTCAACGCTTTACAATATGTGGGATAACGTCCCCAAACCTCACCTCACTGCGACATTACAGTTGATATAGAAACTTGGGCAAGCTGGTTCAACGCGCCTGTAGACTCAGCAACGCGGGGAGAAAAACTAGGCTTCATTGGAAAACATCGACAAAACTTGTTCTCTCTGTCTCATCCATTATCTCAGATTTTTCTCCCGTTTACTCGTGAACATCACTGCCCTTTCAGGGTTACCAACGGTAAATATTTCGTTTTTCTATATTTTACGCCATCACACATTCCGGCATGACCCCGTGCGTTCGGCGAAAGCCCACTCAATGGGCCCAGCGCGAGCTGCTCGCTCCGCCTCGACCGTTACACGCGGCGTACATATTTTGTGGCGCTCTTAAAAAGAACTTGTTTGCCCATTTCCCGCCACCCGTCTTTCACGCCTGCGTTTTCTCTTTCATCTCCCGCTCTGAACTGACGGAGCGACGCGTAGAAAACGTCTAAATAGCGGCGGCGCCTCGGGCCCTCATGCTGGCAGCGTGGCCGCTCCCACGCGGAGTTCGGAGGACCAGGAAAGAAGCAAAACGTGCCTATCCGGCGCGCGACCGTGGCCGTGACCACGTCTACAGCAAACACAGTTGGCCCCTGAGAGCCGCAGGAAGCCGATTTTTAGAGCTTTCCGCACCTCACGCTGGCTGGGCCGATGCGTTACCAGTACTCGGAACCAGAAGCTTCCAGGTAAAGCCCGTAGGAGGCGCGAAGCGAAGAGAAAAAGGAAGCGTCAGCTTATCTCTTTTTTTTTCAATTTCGGCTCTTTGGTTCAAGCTGACTGACGTTTGGGACCACTCGCCGACTCTTCGGGCACTTTACGAAGTGTTCGGCGGCACCTCATAGAGCACGAGCAACTTTGACGGGCCTTGTGCTTGAAACAATTTGGCATTCCTGAGTTGTTTTCTCCCTGCGTTTTGTTATTGCTGTCTCTTCCTAACTTCCTTCATTTTGTTTGCGACCTAGTTAAGCACATAAAAATGGGCCGATCCCACGCATTGCGGGAGTCGATGCAATGCGAAACAGCCAGCAAGGTGCGAATCGTGCTGTACATGATATGCATGTCATGATATGCATGTCGCTCGCCCACCGACAGCTAGCCCTGACGAGTGTCTTCTTTGCTCTAACGTGGCGCGTGCTTGCTCGTGCGCCCCGTAGCCACCCTGTCTCGCTAAGCAATGGAGTACCAAGTGACAGGGGAAGACATTGATCCTGTGGAAATCACACCAGACCAAGGCTGGCAGACCACCTCGTGTCACCGAGCAAAAAGTGAAGGCTCCAAATGTGTGCCGTCATATAGCGCTTTGAAACGCAACGAGCACAAGCCCCGTAACAGAGAAAATGTGAAGAACAAGATTATTCGAGCAAGCCAAATGCCTCACCTACCAAAGAACGACATCCGCATTATCATTAGGCCCAGAGGGGGTCTTAACATCGCTAGAGTTGGCCCAACGACAATCGCTGAAGCCATTTCGACTTCGGCAGGTATCAGCCCATTGGAACAGCAAGCAGACACGCTCTGCCCCAACATTAAACAGAATATCTTAGTAGCAAGCACGCCGAAGAGAGAAAATGCTAATCGCTACGTGCGCGTTAAAGAAATCCGCATCGCTGACAAGACCTATGAAGTTAGTGCCTACGAAGCGGCACCACATTCTACATGCAAAGGTGTCATTCGAGGGATTCCCGTGCAAGACGGTTCGGCGGACATTGATGCGAAGATTGTCAACGACCGCAATCCACTAGCTTTGGCTGCCAAGCGCATCGAAAGTACCACTGCAGTGATCGTGGCCTTCGATGGACATCGTGTGCCCAATTTTGTGCGATACGGATCGGTGCTACTTCAATGTACACTATACCGTAGACAGATAGATATTTGCTGCGCTTGTGGTTGGTTCGGCCATCGAGCGGACGTGTGCCCGAACCCTGGAGACGTTATCTGCAGAGGCTGCAGCATGCCGAACCCCGAAAAAGACCACCGCTGCACACCAACATGCAAGCTTTGCGGAGGAGCCCACCTCACTGCCGACAGGGAATGTAAAGAACGCTACCACATTCCATACGTAGTGCGCCGACGACGATGGGAGCGAGCACACTCGACGCGACACAACAGTTACGAAGCAATGAACGAGTTCTACGCAACCGCTGACGACGACCAGGCCTCGAAGCTTTCTACAGATGGTCTATCCGATGGCAGCCTATCCCGGTCCCGATCCCGGAGTCGTCCCAGGAACCGCACCGTGCGTGTATCGAGGTCCCGGAGCCACCCTCGGACCCACTCACGCAGCGCGCGAAGTGGGACCCCAACCAGATCTATATCGCGAGGCTACTCCAGGTCTCGTTCTGGTTCACGTCACGGTTCCCGTTCAGGTTCCCGGCCCGGGTCACGCTCCGGCTCCCACTCTGGCTCCGGGCCTCATGCCGGCTCCAGGCCTCACCCCAGTCTCACCGGGGTCTCGCATCAACGATCGCCTAGTCCATCGGTACCACCATCGCCAGGCAACGCCAGCAAGAATAAGCGGGGACCTCTCACTTGGGCGGACGCCGTCCGGAGAAAAGGAAACACTACATCACAGGTAGGGTCGGGTTCACTCCCACAGCATGATACACACATCTGAGATAGTAATCTTAAAGCACGAAAACGCGATGTTGAAAGAAACAATACGCAAACTCACAGTCACAATTGCCGAACTAAAAACTGACAGAAACGCACGCGCTGCTATGCCCACAACCGACAACGACGACAATGCAGTCACTCCGTTGCAGCCGCAACCCGTAGGCGCCGGTAACGACGACGGCGAGAGCGCACCCAAGAAACGCGTGGTCGCCCGCGACCAGCCAGCTTTAAAGGCAGAGTTAGACGACATTAAGAGCACGCTATCGGCGATTAAGAAAAGCCTTCGCTTTCTTGGCGAAAGCATGGCTCTCGTGCAGTCTACTCTCGCGGTACATGGTAATCGTTTGGGTCAAGTGGAGCAATATCTTGATCACGTCGTCGCCCCGGCCGTTGCCGCGGATAAGCCGTTGTCGCAACGTACAGCCGTGCCCAGTCCACCGCATCACGCGGCCCTTAAGCACCCGCCAAGTGCTCAGGCCAACTCCTAAATGCTTCAAGATGGCCAGGCCAATTGACGAGTTGCGAATATGGCAATGGAACTGCAGGAGCTTCACCCACAAGAAAGCTTTCCTGCAGCAATACCTCCTTAGCCACGAAGCCAAACCTCACATCATGCTATTACAAGAGACTGTAGTACCAACCGCCACGTTTTCCGGATACCAGTGGTTGCCCGGCCCCTCGGGAAGACGCGGTATCGCCACCCTGGTCGCTAACAAGATTACCTGCACAGTGCACAGTCTCAATGTGCCCGAAATTGAGCACGTTATGGTCAAAATTCTCCCTGGCAACATATCACAACAAAGCGTATACATGCTCAATGTATACAGTAGTCCCAGCCACCATAGACAAAGATTCACACGCTTGTTCCAGAAAGCTGTCCGTCTCGTGGGGCCTCACCCGCTGCGCGTAGCGCCTGGGGCTACACGTACGACACACCCAAAGGTAACGAGCTTTGGAAAATTGCGAATGACATGGGCGTTATTACGGACAAGGCCTTCCCCACTCGCACTGGTACGTCCACGCAAAGAGATACTACGCCGCATCTATGCTTCGTCAAGAGTATCTCCGACGCCCGCTGGTCCAACCTCGCGGTAGATCTCGGTAGCGACCACTTCTTATTGGCTGTACACCTCCCCACAGTAAGAGGAAGACCAAGTCGTACACGTGGGTCGACTGGGACCTCCTTCGTAAGACCCGCGCAGAACGACCTCCTCCTGATACCCCACTGAGCCTCGAGACGTGGACGGCCCAGCTCAAAGCTGATGTAAACAAGGCAACGAAAACTATCAGCACAGACTTTCCAACCGAAAAGATGGACAGTCGTCTCGCCCACCTACTAGAGGCCAAACAGTCTCTATTGACCCGGTGGAAGGGCCAGCGCCTTAATCGGAGGTTACGCAAACGCATATCTCAGATGAACAAGACCATGATGAATCACTGCCGCATCCTTTAAAAACAGCAGTGGGATGAAATTTGTAATTCGATTGATGGTCAGGTTTGAAATGGCAAAACGTGGAACTTACTCAAACACCTCCTCAATGAAACCAACACCCGCACAAATCAGCGTCATTCGATCGTGCAGATACTTCATCAGGCTAAACGGAGAGTGTCACCGGAAGATGTTGTCAAGGACCTCGTGGAAAAATATCTCCCGCTTCCCACGGGCCCTGTGACCACTTACCCTGATTACTCTGGCAGCGACAACACTAATTTAGACGCCGACTTCTCTAGTGAAGATGTGCGCCGAGCTCTCCATGAGCTCAATGGCCGCTCAGCCCCTGGCCCCGATGGCATCACCAACAAGCTGCTACGCAACCTGGACGATTCCTCCGTCACTTACCTCCCTGACACTATCAACGAGATATGGAAAAAGGGTGAGATACCCGATGCTTGGAAACTAGCTCACACGGCTCTCATACCCCAACCGGGAAAGGCGCCAAGCCTAGATAACCTACGCCCCATATCTCTCACGTCATGCGTGGGCAAAGTGGCTGAGCACGTCGTCCTCAACAGGGTTGGTCGATACCTCGAAGATAACGACTGCATCCCGCACCACATGATTGGCTTCCGACCAGGGTTATCCACTCAAGACGCCATGTTACTCCTAAAGCATCAAATTCTAGATGGCGGAAACACTCGGGACACTCGTGCAATACTTGGTCTCAATTTAGAAAAGGCCTTCGATACAATAACGCACTCGTCAATCTTGAAAGCGATCGCAGCCCTCGGTCTCGGTCACCGATTTTACCACTTCATCCGCTCTTTTCTCACTCGACGCAGAGCCGTCCTCCGCGTAGGAGACCTAGTGTCGGAAGAAGTGGAGCTCGGACAGCAGGGCACTCCTCAGGAATCCGTCCTTTCACCCACGCTCTTCAACCTCGTGATGATCGGCCTTTCTGAACGACTTTCAAAAATAGACGGGCTAAATCACACATTCTATGCGGATGATGTAACCTTATGGTGCTCCACAGGGTCGGATGGCTTCATTGAGTCCGCCCTGCAAGAGGCTATCGACACCATCGAGTATTACCTCGACCACACCGGTCTTAGGTGCTCACCTGCGAAGTCGGAGCTGTTGATATATTTGCCCAAACACCGGTGTGCCAAGCCCAAAGGGTGGAAACCTCCGCGGAACGCAATATCACCCTCCACACCAGAGATGGTCGTACTATACCCAGGGTAGACACCATCAAGGTCCTCGGCATGATCATCGAGTCCCGCGGAACCAACACCCAAACAGTACACAAGCTCAGGACTAAGACTGAGAAGGCCATACGATTCATACGTAGAGTAGCCAACAGGCACCATGGCCTCAAAGAAGACAACCTGCTGCGTCTCGTACACGCGTTTGTTTTGTGCCATTTTACCTACGTTGCCGCTATACACAAGTGGCTACGTGCTGAGTGCGATCAACTCAATGCGCTTATTCGCAAGGTGGTCAAACGAGCCCTTGGCCTCCCTATCACCACTCCAACGTACAAACTCCTCGAGCTTGGCGTACATAACACGCTAGAAGAGATTGCCGAAGCTCAGGAACGTGTGCAATTGACCCGACTCACTACCACCAAGGCGGGCCGCCATATTCTGCGCGAGCTCGGCTTCTTCTCCTCGAGGGCCAGGGACCCCCCAGAGTTGACTCTAATTCCCCGTGAAATCCGTGACCTTATCACGATCGCTCCCAAAGTACGAAATGTACACCCCGAATACAACAGAGGCAGGCGCCTTGCGCGGGCGACCGCCATTCTCAAGCGCATAGACATGGAAGCGGACAACGTCTCGTTCGTGGACGCCGATGCCTATCGCAACGACCAAGCCTTCGCCGCGGTCGTGGTATCATCCGCGCAGCAGACTCTTAACTCAGCCACAACCCTCACCCGAAAACCAGAAGTAGCGGAGCAAGTAGCTATAGCTACAGCTATGCTCGACAGCAAACAGGAATTCATCTACAGCGACTCCAGGCCGGCCATCAAAGCCTTCGAACGCGGAGTCATCTCCGACCAGGCGTTACGTATCCTGCGCAAAGTGGACCCGAGTGCCTTGAAGCACCACACTGTCATCTGGTTTCCCGCCCATCTCGGCCAGGTGCCGGGTGCTCTATCCAACCTCAACGAGATCGCCCATGATGCAGCGTGCGCACTTACCGACCGCACTGCCAGAGGGCAACCTCATCTTGCTGGGTTAGATACCAATCGGGATGCACCAATTACGTACAATGAAATTACAAAGCACTTTTACTTGGAACGCCGCATTTTTCCACCCCAACATCCGAAACTTAACCGACTACAGGCATTAACCCTACGCCTATTACAGACACACACGTACCCAAACCTTGCCACGCTTCACGTTTAATATCCCGATGCATACCCCAGCGACACATGCCCATCATGTGGACACACAGCGACACTCGCACACATGCTCTGGGAGTGTAGAACAACTCCTCTCGACTCTACCTCAAGCAAGTGGGAGAGGTCCCTCAGGAACTCACTTCTCGCTGACCAGCAATGGGCCGTCCAGCAGGCCCACGAAGCGGCCGCCAGGTACTCCTTTTCGGTCCCTACGTGGGAGACGCCCGCTACGCGCTAAGAGCGTCCTGAAGGACTGAAATAAAGTTTTTTCATTCCATTCGGATATACTTCTTTTCAATCAGGTACAGTTTTTACCAGATCATGTATTTGTATTCTACATACCCAAAACAGAAGTTTTGACGCAAATAAAAAAGTGGTTTATTAGGAACCTTACCCTGTATGGTAGCACCGTTTTGTTAGTGTGCACCATACTCACTACTCGTGGTAGTTGACCCAACACACTCTCAATATGTTTGTTCCAAAGCATGTTGTTTGAAAATGTGAATCCAAGAATTTTTATCTGGTTAACTAGCTCAATATTAGTATCGCACTACCTGCAATTTTTCGTTCGCAGGCTCATTTTCGGGCAAAAAAGCACCGCCTTTATTTTTTTAAATTTATGTTTAAACTATTACATTGTGACCAGAGCTTTAGCTTCCCAAGAACTGGTTTATCTTTTCCTCGAGTGTAACACTGTCTTCCGCCGAAACAAACATGCTGACATCATCGGGACATAAAATGTATTTATGTAGGATACAAAACAAAGAGGTCCAAGGATGCTTCCTTGTGGCACATTCAATGCAATATGTTTCAGCTCCGAGAGCTTTCTGTCTTCCTGTTTACGATATTTAAGTAACTTTTAGTTAATTCTAGTGGTTGACCATGAATTTCATTGCACTGTAACCTTCCAAAAAACGTATAATGCTGATGCTAACAAAAAACTTCCTAAAATCAAGAAACACACCGATTGTGACATGTATGTTTTCAAATTCAGATATTATGAACTCCTTTTGCTGTATTCATGTCGTTTCCGTAGATCGCTGTTTTCTGTAATTGAACTGGGAAGTGAAAACGCGTAATGTTTTTCTAAAGATTGGTAGAATTGACTATGCATAGTGTTTTTATTTATTTCGGAAATATACTGGCACAATAGGTGTCGGTCTATAGTTTAATATATGATTTTCACCGCCTTTTTTAAACAGAACACTGTCTCTTTCTGCCTGCAATCTTTCGCGAAACATTCTACTTGACAAACATATATTGAATATAAGAGCGATATGAAAGAAATGAATAATTTTTGTTTAAAAATACCTTACAGGCTTCTGTTGAGACATGTTGTAAGGGGGAGTAGAAATGATGCAATTTCAGTATCGTGCCAAAAATACAAATACGTAAACAGCGTTCATGAAGCAAATGACAAAGAGTGGTGCAATAAAAAGTATTTACGGCAGTAGTGGTAAAAAAAAGCGACAACAGTAGCAAATATAAAACATATAACATGGAAACAATCAGAGTAGGCATTATCTATAAAGTGAGGTAGTCAAGCAAACTTCAGATTTTATAAAATGAACTGGTTAGCATATGAAGACAAAAAAAGGCAAAAAGCTACGCTACGGTGTTTGAAAGTGAGGAATGAAAAAAACAAAAAAGAAAGATTACATTGACAAAAAGTGCGTTCTGCTATAATGGCGTTCTTCTTTGCACTTCCTTGGCCAGATAACGTCTCAATGCGTCACGGGTTGTGTCAGTGCTTTCTGCACATTCGATGCTATCTGGCAGGGAGTTCCAATACCGGACAGCACGTGAAAGTGCTGATCTATCGAATGCACATGCTGATTCATAAATACACGTAATGCTAAAAGAATTACGAAGCCTGTTTTACGTGGAGTGACGTCATGTCAAGCAAGCCAGTGTTCGAAAGAAGTGAATGAATTTGTAAAACAGTGTCAGCAAGGCCCTGTCACGGCCAATACTCGAAGGTGGCAATGAAAGGTTAAGTTTGGTTTGTGTGACACTATACTGATAGTTGCAATTGTTACAAATGAAGCAGCTTTCTCTGTACTGAACTCGTTCTAATATGTCGATCACGTATTTCTGGTGAAGAGACAAAATAGGGGAGGCGTACTCGAGTTTAGGGTGAACAAGAGTGAAGTATATGCTAGCTAACAAACATTCGGAGCAGCATTTATTGGATTTCGACGCTGGTATCTCAAGGATCGGGAAGCTTTGGCTGAAACAAAGGTCATGTGCACGGTCTGACCAAAAAGATTAGAAGTAAATGTAATTCCTATATATTTATAATGGGTTGCGATTGCAAGACTGTCTTTATTGATATGGCATGAATGCAGTGAAGGTGTAGCTTTCCAGGTAAATGACATTACTTCGCTTTTTGCCGTGTTCATTGTAAATATCCATTTACAGCAGCACTTACTAGTTTTTTCTAGGCCATGTGTAAGAACCAGATGATCGTCCGTATTTTCTATTGGGCGATAGTTTATGCAGTCTTCTCCAAATATTTTATAGTTGAGGACACGCTACGTTGGAAATCTTTAATGAATATGAGAAAAAGTAAAAGACTGAGGACGCTTTGTTGTGGCACAGCAGACGATACCTCCATTGAGGAGGACGAAAATTGTGTGACGAAAGTGTGCGATGCGGTCGAGCGCCTTCAAAAAATCACACAAAAAACAGTCAGTTTGTAGGTTCTTGTTTAGGTTAGTGTGTAAGCCTGTCGTGAATTCAAGCAACTGTGTTTCGCATGATAGGCCCTTTATAAAAACATGCTGATTATGGAAAAAGAAGTTGTTAGTCTCAAGGTGTCTGTAAATCTATGAGGCGATAATGTGTTCGAGTAGATTACAGGAAATTCATGTCAAGATGATTGGACGGTAATTTTTGCAAGAGGATGTATTGCTATTTTTGAATACTGGTGTATATTTCTGCAATTTTTTACTCTGAAGAGAGGACGCCAGTTGCGAGTGACTGCTTAAAGATGTGAAGAAAGATTTCGCTTGACACTGTGGCTGCTTTTCACAACATTTTTGAGTTTATACTATCTACGCCACATGAACTGGCATGTTAAGGTTATTTATGAGTAATGGTATTTGTTTCATTGAAATTTCAATGGGTTTCATGTATTAGTATCTGAGACCAGGAACATCAGGTACGCTAGAAGTGTATTCTTTTGTGAATACTGAACTAAAAAATTGATTAGGAGCATATTAACATTCACAACCTGGGAGGGGAGCATTACCCTTGTCTTGTAAGGAGATATCATTAGATTTGTGGGTAGAGCTTGTTACTTTTCAAGACTTAGCTGGATTGTTTCTAAGTACTTCAGGAAGGTCGTCAGAGAAATATTTGTCTTTGACCTGCCCGAAAACTGAGCAATACGATAATTTTTGTAAATCTGTCATGACGATGATGTTCGAAGGCTCTTAGCATTATTAGAAAGCCGTGTCTTCCCGCTCCTGGTGGGCTTCATCGATTATGTAAACCGTGGATTTATTTATCGTTCGTTATTGCAAATAGTAGAACATATTTATCTATAAATGCAGAAAGGCTATTTATTTAGAACAACCAGTTCTGATCCACGGATATTTTGTAAAATTGTGGCCACATTGTGTGTTAAAAAAATCTTCTTTGCTGAGTGCCTATTGCAATAAACTTACCTTTATTGTAGTCACTAATTTGCGTGGTTATTAAACCCGTCGTTGGTGGTGTTGTGTTTATCGTCACCCGAAGCACATCGTGATCACTAAAATCATCAAGGTGTTTCATATGATCAAGGGGTTCAGGAGCGTTCGTGAGAAGAAGATCGAGAACATGGGTGCCATGTGTAGGTTTTGCAACGTTTTGGAATAGATTGAGAAATAACACAAGTGTTTGAATTCGGTTGATGCTTGACTACAGGCAATGGTAATGACGCAGATGTCTCCTGGTTTCCAAGGCAATCTAAAAAGCCAAGAAATTTATTCAAAGCCGCCTACATGAACCTACAGGACGTCATTGTACATGGTAACGTAAGTGTGGCGGAAATGGGTAATGACTTATCAGCGTCCTCGCCTAGAGAACAATCAGCTAGACTATAATATACACACTGCAAAGATTATGAGCGCTAATACACGAAGGCATTGAGAAAATAGTAAAAAACACAAGATACAGTAATATACAGTCAACGAGTAAGAGTAAGCAAATATTTATATAGAGAAAAAAAGTGCAAATAGAATTGAAGTGCAAATAAAATTGAAGGTACTTATTCGGAAAATGAGAGCGTTTCAAGTACACCTATTAAACAACTATATATTTCATGCGCATATTTTTACCCACAGCTACGCTATAGACCAGCGGCCACAGTCCTTAAAGATGTACTTATATGATTTTGAGCCATTGAAAAAGAAACATTTTCCTTTTCGATAGTATGCAATACCAACCCTCTCCGCACACCGGAGTCAGCCAACCCGTATGAAAAGTTGAAGGACACTTTGTAAAGTCTGGAATCTGTTCGGCGAAAGCGCATGACCATTCGGCTATTTATTTCATGCCTTTCTTTTTGATAACTTGTTTTGTTTTCTTTTTATGCGTCATGTTTTCCTTTTTTTGTTATATTATTTCATCAATCTCGTAATTGATGAGAGCATGTAAGGGGGAAAGGCCACAGCTCGAGCCAACCTAGAGCATGGATGAAGGGACGAAAAGACGTGGCTAGGATAGTATAAACGCTTTCACTTTGAAATATTTTCTTTTATTTGAAGTTTTTGTCACTGAGCAGAAGTAAAGTTCATGATGCTTGTGCGGAAGATACGGACGCCCAACAACAGAAGGACTAAAATTGTGTATTAAAGTTCGTGTTCTACGGTGACATTTCAAGTGATATTGACCGCATGCGTTGCCTCTCAAGAAAGAAAAATTCAACCAATCACGAGCAAAGCGTTATTATTCACATTCTTCGAGAAAATATTGCGAATACAATTCAGTAAAAAAACAAAAGTTTATTCATAGGGAAACCACTGAATGTTAGCAAAATGGTTGCGGCCGCATATACGGCCCACGGGCCAGGGGCCGGATTCGCAAAACTTACTTACGAAAACATTTTTGCGCGAGAGGATTTTTGTTGCGTAAGTCAATTCACGAAACGAAAAAAACGTCATAAGAGGCCATCGTTTTCACATCGGCCGCTGCAATAAAGCGCGCTGCGACTGCCCGGGAACATGTCAGTGATGGGGATGCAGTTACTATATGTGCTTACGTCACCGAAAAGTGCTCAGAAGTGGATTCAGAAAGCAAAAGTTTGCGTAAAAACAGCATGGCTAAGAGAAAATCATAAGAGTGGTCCGGACCACCCTTAGGAACAATGTGGCTACATAGAACCTGCCGCCGCGGCAGTATAGTTTGGTGCCCTTGCTGGTTTTGAGTTAATTCACGCGCATGAAGGGCTGCCTGATGACTGCTGGAGTGTTTTTATTTCTTTCGGCACTTTGAGTTTCATGTGTTGTTTCTCTTGCACGCAGTGGATAATATTGACAACCACCGTCGTCCAATAAGATTGAAGTCACAGTAATTGAAGAATCCCATTGGGCGTCAATGGCGTAAAATTACGCATGTAAAGATTTGTGGTTGGATGAAAAGCAATGTGCTACGTGAATGGTCGGTGCATTCGAACGCGGCACGGCATAGGATCAACCATATTTGTTATGTTGTTGTGTTGGGCCCTGTCTCATCCAAATTAAAGTACGACTCGAGATCCTTGCCTCATTGGTGAAAATTACCACCAAAGAGGTCAGTGGGAGCACATTCCTTGCACGCTATCGGAAATAAAAATGAGAGGAACTTTTTAGTGAGTGGTTCATAAAGCTTGTGCTCTAGTGTACTTTCAATGGCTCTAACTGTCCAATGGTTGCGATCTCTGAAATACAGCTGTCGATACACTTTGGGACGATCTGGAACGGCGCGTACTTTGTTAACCAAAGTGTAATAGGGGTGTGCGTGATTACGCATGGAACTACAAAGGAATCAAGCATTTTCACCTTTACTGATCAGAAACCGATAAGGACGATGATAATATGGCAAGCAGTCGGGATAGAACGACCCTAGTAACTTTAATTGACACTGGAAATATGCAAACCCTCATGATTCTGGAGCAAACCTTGGCTGAATTCGTCCCTGCGACAATTCCCAGCCGTTTAACTTGGCGCACGAGCATCATTCAAAGGTAGATCGAGCTACTGACATGTATTTTGTGCGACACAGCGACCACTTTACCTTGGAATAATTGCGTTGCGAAGGTGAATCTCCCGTCGCATGCTCTTGTGAATCCCCCGTCGAAGCAAACGCTTCTCGCATGAGTTACTTCAGCGTTCAACTGGAAGCTTTGTGATTACGGCAGCTCTTTCAGTGCGTGTAACCATTGTGGAAAGCTGCGGCAGTGCAATGGTGTACGGTGAAGCACAGCGAAGTCTGTGCATCGATGTGTCTATCAAGCGGGGATCGGCGCCGGTGTATAGACGGCAACTAGCACTCGAGAAGCCTTCAATGTGTGTTGGCTTGCCGGTAACAGTTCGTTCGCTTGACTTTCCAGTCTCTCAGTTGGGTGCTGGGTGACATTTCGCATTGACAGCGTTTTGACACGTTACTTGAGTGACCCAAAGTACGTACGAAAACGTGTGAACTGCGCGCTGTGTTCGGTTCTTGCTTCGCCGCTAGTTAGCCCGTACGCTTCTATTTACTTGAGAGCAATCTAGTGTTCGAGAGTGAAACGATGTTCGTTGTGAACAGTGGTGCTGTGTTGACGTTTCCAAGACTTGTGAAGAAGCTGTGCTCGTGTGACCGAAAATTAAAAGACAGCGTTGCTAACTAGTTTGCCCTGCGAAGTTGCGGTGGTGGAGCTTGGCACTTTTGTTTGTTAACTCGTCACTTCTCCTTTTTGTGATAACCATAGTCCTAGCGCTGTGATGTAATGAACCGAAGCTGCGAGACGCTACATTTTGTTGTGAATTGTGTTACTTTGCCAGCGCGTCTAGACTGTTCTTCGATAAGATCTTGAAAGTTCTATGTGGCAGCGACAGCCCGTGAACATCGAGCTTCCCTCCGGCCCCCAGAAAGAGCGAATATTTCACCGGTGCCTTGCTTTGGATGAAGTTGTAGGCCAGTACCGGCGGCTAACTACAGGTTTCCGAGTTCGTCTGACCATCGTTTTGCACGGCACTAGAGCCTTGATAACAGCTGGTCATGGCTACTTCTAACGCTATATCAATGGACGTGCACGCCTGGCCAGCCCCTTCATTGCTGTCATTGGCAGCTTCCAGTCTGCAGATGTCTTTTGCCTGTTGGCCCTAGAGCACACTTGGTTCCTCATGACACTGATGGCTACTAAATGCTGCCATCGATGTGTTGTCCTTGCAGAACTAAATTTGTTGCTATTCACGCAGAACTAAATTTGTTGCTATAACGTGTGCAAGTTTTTAAGCCCATCGGATGTAATGCTTCCTTCTGTTAAGTTCAAGCATGAAAAATTTACTACTACTGTTACATACATACATATATTATGGAGAGGCAGGCAAATACATCAGAAGGTTTTTGTGATTTGATATAAGTGAGCTCTTGTTTGATTATTGGGACGGGATTGTCAATTTACCATGTTTGATAGCTAAAAGGTAATGTTAATTCATTTTCCATGAGCCAGGTTGCACTTGAGGAATTTATGTTATTTTGAAAAATTACTTCTATAAACGAATACCGCTGTGGAAGCACTATACTTCACTAGGACATATATACTGCGGTATGCAAATTTCACATGAGGATTCAGTTTCTTGCAAAGTGATTATAGCAGATTTGGTCACTTTTACAAAGTTGTAGTTTCGTCAAATAAGTATTAGAAGTGAGTGCTTTTAATGATTGTTTTTAAATATGTTGTTTTTAGCTTTTCACAGATCTCAGAGATTAGTTTGTTAAGGTCCTGTGATGCATCGGTTGCACACACTGGCACATCAAGCCTCATCATGACTTGGAGCATCTGTACAAAAATAGGAAAAACACGTGCTCCCTAACTGTGCAAGTCTATGTCACCGCGGGGACTGTTATCATTCAACGGACCTGGATGTGGCCTGGAAGTCTGCATGGCAGCCTCATCTGGAAGGACTGCGATCTGCTTGGGAGCTCCGAGGGCACAAAACTGCCTAACGGCTGGCTGCAAAGTTAGTTTTTTAATACATACGAATAAGTGAACACCACTTACTGTGCACAAATTGAAAACCGAAGCATGGTTGCTTGCAGTGAATACGTGTATTATTCTCACACGTCATGCTTAGTGAACATTAATAGAACTAAATTGCGAGATAATTGAGAATGTTGAAAGCTGAAAGCCTGCAGCTTATGAATGAAACTGCAATCATGTGAGGCTCAAAAGCTCGTGCTTTTGAACGAGCACAAATACTTTTATTCCTTATTGAGCTCTCGAGCTTGTGACTCATTCTGTAGATCGAGTGCTCTGGAAAGAGATAGCAAGTGGGTGAAAATCACCTGGCTGTTCTCAACTAGCAAGAAGAAAGACCCATTGAACAAGCATCAGATGATTTAGGGCCAGTAACTGCATCTTTTACTTGATGTAGCTTTTTCTTTCTCCGTGCTGTTGCATGTTGTGTTTCAGCCGAACGTGTTCTCCGCGATTGCATGGTGATATATTTTTTTCTACAAATTGTACCTGACCTAAGTATGCATTGTTGATCTCTAAAGGTGACGTTCAGTGTGTTTCAAAGTCATGACTCCTCATCTCTCTGTCTGCGGCTAGCCTACTTCAGCAGCAGTGCGATTCAGCCAGCAGACATACAAGCCAAGTCATGGAGCGCTCCTTAGGCGCTCTGTGCAGGACACAGCATATCCATTCGGCAAGACCCTGGTATCAACAATCATGGTGCGTGTTGGTGGCACCTGTAGGAGCCCGTTGGGCGTATGATTATTTCCCCTGATGAAGTGCATTTTTGAAAGGTTTTCTTAGTTTGGAATAATACATGTCAGCAACAAGAACACCCATAATTCACAAGTGCTTTCTGTCTACTAGACTGCCCATTTGCTCCTATGCGTGATATGGTGAGCTGGCTGTGTTATACAGCCTTAATGTTATGATCATTAGCTGTTGTGTTGTAATTCAATCTAACTTGTGTTTCATATTGAACTTATTTGTAGTCTGCTTCTCGTACCTAGTGTACAATCGAAATAGAAGAAACTTTATTGGCTTATTATGCCTGGCAGAAGTTTCATACCTTCCTCTATAACATTGTAGTTTTGCTCTTGTATCATAATAAAATATTGCTACGTGCCAGTGCATGGAGCTGAAAAAGACAAAGCAGATAGACTGGCACGAGCTAATCTGTGTGGCTGGCGCTGCTCGCCTAACCAGCTGTAAATACATCGGTGACTACCCCTCTGAGTCGGTCTCCTTCCCATAACATATTTGGTGGAGTTGTGCGATCCCCGTCCTCACCACGGAACTCCGAAGCGGACGCTCCCTCGCGGCTTTCAACATGACTACTCAAGACTCGGCTACATCCTCTCCGGTTGCACGCCATTCTGCCCGGCTTGTCAACCCCGTCAACCCAGCACCCGCAACAACTTTTGTGACGCTCCCCGCGCTCAAAGACGCCGGCGTGTTTCGGGCAGCGAGGGTTCCGACGTCGACCAGTGGCTACGCCTCTACGAACGCGTCAGCGCCACTTACAGGTGTGATCTCACTCCTATGCTCGCAAACGTCATCTTTTTTATCGACGGAGTCCATCGTGTTTGGTTTGATAACCACGAGCATTACATAACAAGGTGGGACAGCTTCAAGGCAAAGATCCGTGAGCTTTTTGGCAACATCTCTGGTCGTCGTGAAGCTGTGAAAAATGAGTTGTCGACTCGCGCGCAATCTTCCACGGAGCCCTACATCAGTTATATTCAGGCTGGCCTTTCACTATGCCGCCAAGCTGACGAAAATATGTCTGAACCTGAAAAAGTTGCGCATATCCTAAAGGGTATCGCCGCCGATGCATTCAACTTGTTGGTATTCAACAATGTGTCATCTGTTGATGCGATCATTCAAGAATGCCGCCGGTTCCAACAAGCTAAAAGCAGACGCATCTCCCATCAGTTCCAGCGCCTGCCGAACACCACTGCGACGTCCTCGTGTCTCGACACATATCAACCACCAGACACCCGTGTCAACTTGGCGCGACTCGTCAGGCGGGAACTTGAAGAGGCTGCTCCAGCTAAGGTGGGACCAACGTCCCCTGACCCCTCTCCGCCAATTACGTGTCCTCTCATTCAAGCAGTCGTCCGGCAGGAAATCGCCAGCTTGAGAATTCATTCTATCTCACCGCCTCCCCACACCGACTACCAGCCCCGATACACGCCTGCACGTCCCTTGCCGACCGGCTCTCCCTCAAAGTTCCGTAATCCGTCCGCATGGCGAACACACGATAACAAGCCGATATGCTTCTCGTGTCAGAGAATCAGGCACATTTCTCGCCATTGCAGAAGTCGCTGGGATCCTCCTGCACAACCGTCCTCTCGTCCCTTCTATGCACGTCCTGCATATCGCCATGAGACCAGCCGCGACTATTTTGCCCAGGAACCTGCTTCTGAACACCGCTACTCCCGCTCTCCATCCCCCCAACGTCGCCAGTCTCGTTCTGCACAGCCCCGCCGACCATCTTCCCCGTTGCAGCCCCCGGAGGTGGCGCTGCATCGCTCGGACTGACCGAAAATCCTCTTTTGATGATACCGACAAAACGGAACCTCATAGACGTGCAAGTAGATGGCGTACATGTCACTGCTCTTGTCGACACCAGCGCCCAACTTTCCGTGATGACGAGTGATTTTCGCCGCAAGCTCAGGAAGGTTCTCACACCTGCGACCACTCAGTTCGTCCGTTTTGCGGATGGTGGAATAGCATCTATCGTTGGAATGTGCTCCGCTCGTGTGAGCATTGCGGATCGACACACAGTTGTTCTCTTCACCGTCCTTGATAACTGCCCCCACGACGTACTCTTAGGCCTCGACTTCCTGTCCACGCATTCTGCCCTCATAGACTGTTCGACCAATACGCTCCGTCTACACTTGCCGCAACAGAACCTCTTACACAACGGCCGAGTCACCTCTGCACAACGGGACACGCGCGCCTCCCTCCACAGACTCTGACCTACGTAGAGCTCGTCTGAATACCACCAGTTCTCGACAGTGACTATGTTCTGACCCCTATCACCGATGTTCTCATAAGCCGTGGCATTACATTACCGCACACCATTCTGTCCGTCGCAGGAAATTCTACGTGCCTTCCATTTGTCAACTTTAGCTTGACACCTCAAGTTTCGCCACAAGGGATCTCTTTGGCGTTGCTCTGCACCTTAGAAGACAATGCGGTAGATGTTTTCGCGATGGCCGCCCCTTCTGACCCCCACGCTCAACATCAATCTGCCACTTGCTCCGACAGCGCTATTAGTTCGATGATCGCTTCCAACTTAACGCCGCAGCAGACTGATGAGCTCCACTGGGTTCTGCTGTCCTACATCGACGTTTTTTTACATCAGCGGCCGTCCGTTGGGAAAGCTACCGGTATGAGCCACCGCATAAACACTGGTAACGAGTATCCTATTCATAGGCGTCCATATCGGGTGTCGGCGGCCAAGCGTCACATCATCCAAAGTGAGGTCGACAAAATGCTCGCCAAGGACATCATTGAGCCATCCTGCAGTCCTTGGGCTTCTCGTGTAGTGCTAGTCCGCAAGAAAGACGGTGCATGGCGTTTCTGTGTGGATTACCGACACCTAAACAAAGTTACCAAAAAATACGTCTACGAATAGATGATGCGCTTGATGGCCTCTATGGGTCCCACTATTTTTCCTCCATAGACCTTCGTTCCGGCTACTGGCAGATAGAGGTAGATAAATGGACCGTGAAAAGACAGCATTCATTACCCCCGATGGCCTATATCAGTTCAAGGTCATGCCCTTCGGCCTTTGTAATGCCCCAGCCACCTTCGAACGAATGATGGACTCCCTGCTCAGAGGATCTAAATAGTCCACCTGTTTGTGCTACTTGGACGACGTCATCGTCTTTTCACCAACATTTGAAACTCACATAGAGCACCTCTCAGCCATCCTGGGAATCTTCCGTCGCGCTGGCCTGCAGCTCAACTCGTCGAAATGTCACTTTGGACGCCATCATATCACAGTACTTCGCCATTTAGTAGGCGCCAACGGTGTACAACCAGACCCGGCAAAAATCAGCGCCGTCAAAAACTTTCCTGTACCACGACCTGCGAAGGACGTACGCAGCTTTATCGGACTATGCTCCTACTTCCGACGCTTCGTGAAAAATTTTGCGCACATAGCGAGGCCGCTTACGCAGCTCCTTAAGAAAGAAGCCCCATTTTCATGGGGCTCCGAAGAGGCTTCTGCGTTCTCGACTCTCGTCGCTCTTCTCACTACCCCTCCGATTCTGGCACACTACAACCCTGCTGCCCCTACGGAAATCCGTACAGATGCAAGTGGGCATAGCATTGGTGCAGTGCTGGCTCAGAAACAACATGGCCATGATTGCGTTATTGCATATGCCAGCCGCCTCCTATCCGCCCCTGAACGTATTATTCGATAACAGAGCTTGAGTGCTTGGCTCTTGTATGGGCGGTGGCGAAATTTCGACCTCATCAATACGGACGCCCATTTTCGGTAGTTGCCGACCACCACGCACTCTGCTGGCTTAACTCTCTGAAAGATCCATCAGGCCGCCTTGGTCGCTGGGCTTTGCGCCTGCAAGAGTTTTCCTACTCGGTGGTCTACAAATCTTGCCACCTACACCGTGATGCCGATTGCCTCTCCCGGTACCCTGTCGACGATCCTGAGGACAGTGACGAGCCCATGGAGAACTCCATCTTGTCAGTGTCCGACTTCCTTAATATTGGGAAAGAACAGAAGCGTGATCCAGAGCTGCTTGACATCATCAGCCGTATAGAATCCTCCACAAATGATGCTTCCGTCCGCTACTTTGTCATTCAAAAGCGTGTGCTATACCGTCACAATTTCTGACTAGACGGGCCCGACCTTCTCATTGTTGTGCCTAAGCATTTGCGCCGCTGTGTTCTCACCGAACTTCACGACGCTCCCACGGCTGGACACCTTGGCGTATTCCGCACGTACGAGCACGTCCGGCGCCGTTTTTTCTGGCCAGGCCTTCCTCGTTCGGTACGCCGATACGTTGCCACGTGTGACCTATGCCAACGTCGTAAAACACCGTCGCTGCTATACCCGCTGGCCATCTTCAACCAATTGACATACCCACGGAACCATTTTACCGTGTTGGGTTAGACCTGCTTGGTCCTTTTCCCACATCAACATTGAGAAACAAATGGATAGCCGTTATTACAGACTACGCTACACGCTACGCTATTACACGAGCTCTACTGACCAGCTGTGCAACCGACGTCGCTGACTTCTTGTTACGGGACGTTATATTGATTCACGGTGCTCCGAGACAGCTTCTCACAGACCGTGGCCGTACATTTCTATCCCAAGTCATCGCCGACATTCTGCGTTCTTGTTCCACGCAACACACATTGACAACCGCTTACCACCCTCAAACAAACGGCCTCACGGAACGATTCAACCGCACTTTAACAAGTATGCTCGCTATGTACGTATCGCCCGACCACCGAGACTGGGACCTTGCCTTACCCTACGCAACTTTCGCGTATAATTCATCCCGTCATGACGCAGTGGGCTTTTCGCCGTTCTACTTATTGTGCGGAAGAGAGCCGACTTTACCACTGGACACAGTCATCTCAGCTCACACCTCGTCCACCAGCGAGTATGCCCGCGACGCGATTGCGCGAGCCGATCATGCCCGTCAGCTCACTCGCGCTCGGCTGATGGCGTCGCAAACCAACCAATGCCGTCGGTACGATGCGGAACATAGATACGCACATGTCGCTCCCGGTACCCTCGTTTTACTCTGGTCCCCTCATCGTCGGCTGGGCCTATTCGAAAAACTTCTGCCTCATTACACGGGACCCTACCGTATATTGCGTCAAGTAACACCTGTCACCTACGAGATCAGCCCCATCTGTCCATCATCATCTACTATGCGGCCCAGTGATATCGTACACGTCTCGCGGATCAAGCCCTACAATAATGCGTCAGATAACGACCTTTAAAGCACCGGGACGGTGCCTCCGCTGCCGGGGGTGTTGCTAGGTGCCAGTGCATGGAGCTGAAGGAGACAAAGCAGATAGACTGGCACGAGCTAATCTGTGTGGCTGGCGCTGCTCGCCTAACCGGCTGTAAATACATCGGTGACTACCCGTCTGAGTCAGTCTCCTTCCCGTAACAATACGTTTTGAGTCTTCACTGTTTGTGCGTGTGTTGCGTGTGTGTTGTGCGTGTGTTGAGGCTTGTCATCGGCTTCTGAAAATATTACATTTGTAAATGTGAGCACATATTTAACAACTGTACACTTTTGCCTGTAGCATGGTTGTAACAATGATCTGTATTTTTAAAAGTTTTAGCTGTAACAAGGGATCCGGTACTCAATGGTCATGTACAGTGCATCAAAAATAGAGCATAGATGACCAACAAGTAGAAAGGGCCTGCCAGTGACTGTTCTCCTGCTCAAAGTTTACGGCAGCAGAAAGAGCGCATTGTGATGTCAGGAGCAGTTTGAATTGTATACGTAGTAACATTCTGTGCAGCTGCAGTTTAACTTCTTAGCAGTGCATTATTCAGCAGTTCCTTTGCTTTTATTCGAAGTTATCTAAACTTTGCATGGAAAATACCAAACTATGACACCAATTTAAAGGATGTCGTAGTGTTAGTGGGCAAATAGTTTTAAGCTGAAGTTTTTAATATGCATGTTAATCAAAGTGCCTGCATGTCTCTGCATTTAACTACCATAAATCACAGCATTCATGATCGGCATTGATAACTGTGTTTACATTCTTTGTACTACAAGAAGTAAAGCCATGGATGCGGAAATCTTGTACTTTGTCGATATATAACTTCAGTATACACTCATTTGTATAGCACCAATGAAGCCATGTGTATAAGCTCTGGGAAGTGAATCTATGTGGATTATTTTATTTGGAAGAAAGAGGATCATCACTACTCCTAGTATATCCAACAGTAGATTTTAGTGCTTGTGTATTGTTATCCCACTGCCTGTCACACTTCTACAGACTACTTCTATGTTTCTACTGTGCAAGAGTAACTTTTTTAATGTATACTTTGCTCGGATAGGTTTGTTCATCATGCAATTGTGTACTATGCAAGTGGCTTATCATCTATGCAGCTTTACTCAGACTAGAAATAAAAGGAATTATTTTAATAAATATGCAGATATGGCATGCATTTATTTACCTTTTTCTAGGTGCCTGTACAATTGTTTAGCCCTACAAAGGTACTGGTATACTCTAATATTGAAGCTGGAATCTTAAAATAGTTTGTTAGTGGAAGTAACAATGTGTTTATAGGCATTATTACTATTCTCAGATGAGCTGTGAAAACTCTATGAAAGTGCATTTACATTTTTTGAACTGTGCGAAGCTAAATGTTCTTATGTTTTTTTTATAGCGCTCCATGTTTTATGCAAATGACATTTAATTATTTTGCAGTGGCATAGTATTAGTTGTAATTTTACACATATGGGCTCAGCAACGTTGCAGTTGAGGCCAGCAGCAAGACATACATGCACTGCACTGGAGCATCACTTTACATAATTAGTGAACAGTCCTTGCCAACCAGTGAACTGAATTTTTTTCAAGCAGACTAATAGGCAGCTGTATGTAAACTGTGTTGATGTGCAAGCTTTGAAGTCTTTTCGAGGAGTGCTTTCAAGAAACTAAATGGGGTCTATAGCTGTCAATATAAACACTGTTTGCACCAAAAGCTTAGCAGCTTAGAATTGTATTCTTCATGTAATGTCGATAATTTCTTTGCGCTGTGCCGACTTTCAGCCTAAGTGTCCTAACATGCTTTGTTAGTGTGTTGTGAACGAGCCAAGCTATGTAAATAAACAGAGTAATATTGCAGACATGTATGAAATATTGATGCACAGCCCTTTTCTTTAGCATGACAATGTCAATGGCTTTATTCTTGTGTTTCTTATAATAACTGCTTGTCACTGGGCAGCAGCAGGAACTATGCGTCATGCTTTTCCGAGGGTTCGAGAAACACCGAGTTCAGACATAACAGTACTGGTGGATTTCTATCCTAGGTTAGTTTCTGTATATTCAAAAAGAGTTTACTAGAATTGTTGTTTTATAGCCATTCATCTTAATATTTACATCTCAGTGTATGTATGTATGTATGTATGTACGTCTGTATGTATGTATGTATGTATGTATGTATGTATGTATGTGTGTATGTGTGTGTATGTATGTATGTATGTATGTATGCATGTGTGTGTAGTATGTATGTATGTCTTTTAAATAAGAATCCGTTTATCACTGATAAGTAAGTTTGGTAATGATTTGGCTGAATTTGTTTCAACTTCTTTTTCTTCCGAGCCATTGTACATTTCAATTTGTTTTTTACTGCATAAAAATAAATGGAACCTTATACATAATATGTGCATTCGAAAAAGTTGTTTCATTTGCCAACGTACAGTCGTGAGCGAGAAATTGGGTAAAATGGAACTTACCAGCGAAGATTAGTTCAGAGCATAGCTACTCTACATGGTATATCTTGTACACATTGCGTTCGTCGAATATGTAGATTTCAACATATCACATTTAATCAGAATTAACAAGCTATAACCCGTGGTTGTATATGTGTGTTATATTCATGCATATTGTGATGCCGGTTGGCAATTACTATTAAGGTCACAAACCTAGTGAAGCTGAATGCACGAATTTTGTCAATGCACATTTCATCTGTACTGAAACTGTTATTAATAAAAAACAAAATACGGTTAAAAATTTATTGTAGTAACCAAAACCAGAGTATCTTTCCTATAATACAAATCCAATTGCCAATGTTCCGCTCTGGAGAATAGGGGACCCTCTCAGCAGAACTCGATTAACTGCTATAGTTCTTTTTAACCATTGGCAGCGACATTACACTGAAGCGCGCAGCATGGCAGATAGCGGGAGAGAAGACACAAACTAATCACTCTGTTTGTGTCTTCTCTAATTGTCAATGCTCTTTGACCTTGCTGCATGTAATGATGCCCACCGAATCAGCACGAAAACGTGTCTCGACAAAGGCAATCAACGTGGCCGCAAGCAATTGGCTTACTGCATGTCTAGATTTTCTTCAAAACACCATGATGACTGATCGCTGGTCGAGTATCCAAACACGTGAAAAGTAATATACCAGGTATGATATTGGTATTTCAGCACTGGGCACTTTTGCGATAAGAGAGAATGGAGGGGAAATACGAACATTGAATTACGTAATTTATGAAGAAGCACGGCACAGTGCTTTTGGGTGAAAAGGGGAGTGAAAGAAGAGAGCACAGAAGCCACCTTCCCAAAAAATTAGTAACCGCTGCCACGCATATTCTCAGGTCGGGCAACCTCTTAAGAAAAGTGGTCGGTGACACTGCGGATCAAACCCAGAACCTCCTAGAGTGTAGCTGAGCGCTGTAACCGCTCGTCCATTGCGGCACTGCGTACATCCATATTGCTGATATATCTTCAATGCTTCGAATGACACGAAAAGCGTAATCTTCCGGTGAAACTTGGTCGAAAATAGAAAAAATAGTCACAATGCGTTTGCCCAAAGTTACTAGAAGATAGAAACTGCCACGTGTGGCTGCACAATGGTGCACTATTCATCTTGTACATTAATGTCATGATGTTGGGATAGCCGGCTCTAACGTAGGCTGCCTTCCTATAGTTCGCCAAATATAAGTAAAAAATAAATATAAACATCGCCCTGTGACAACGCTAATCAACTATTAGAAATTCACTGTCACTAGGGTCACTTTCAATAGATGAATACTCAGTTTTTTTTCATTATTGTTATTTAAAAAAAGATTTGGCTCATTAACTTACAACTCTCCTAATTAGCATCGATTCTCACATATAAAGACAGTCGCACTTTATCTCGCTTTCTGTGTGGCTTTCGCTCCCATATAATGCGTACTCCACTTTTTTATGCTCTCCAAGCATCCGACGCTGCTTTGCGGAAACTTTCCCTGACGTCTGCTGGACCAGAAACTTGTCTCCATTATCTATCGATTTCAAGTCTTCGTGGAGACGAAACGAGAGTCGTTCTCTCTATCTTTTTTCGTCCTTTTAGCACATGTGATAACGTCTATCAATTTTAAGGTTCTTATACACGTCCCTGGGTCTGTTTGCTCCCTCAAAAAACGCTGGACAAAATATTTTCACCGTGTTTTGTGAAAAGCATTTGCATTGAAACACCTCCCGACGAGTCTCTCTCGTTTTACGTAGACACATATCTAAGAGTAAGCGTATGCCCGTTCTCGCATTCCGGCTTTATAAAAATGCTGCGGTGCTTGAAACGAGCGAAATTCCGCTCACAGTTTCATTTGATTACTGCTGTTTTATATTTCTGCACAATTCGTCTGCAGGCACAAAAGTCGCTCCTGTGTATCGTAAAAAGAATATTGTAAAAAGGGAACCTTTTACGTCTATGTACAAAACAACCTTACGTTCACCACTATACCGTGCTCGATTACATCGGATTAGTTCAGTAGCAGCGCAGCTTCATTAAAATGTAAGGTAACTGGTCACGTTAAACAGAGAAAGACATTTGAGGCACATATTCAAACATTGCATGCATCGATGTAAGCGTGGTTTCATTGATGTGGTGCACCTGGAGTGTTGTTTACTTGTACTTGGCGATATACTGGATAGATGATTGCTTAAGGCCATCGAGCGATTTCTTTTTTTAGCTACAGTCGTTGATGAAAGGCGAGTGCTTGGCTTTGCACAGCACACCAAAACATCTATTACAACGTACGTGGCATCCCGTAAGCGGAGTAGCAGACGATCGCGGAACTGAAACCTAGATGCAGCAAATCATTGGCTACCATCGGATACTCTTGATGGTAGACGCTTTGCGTGCTATCTTGATATTATCGGCACACACTTCTTTCTCTCCATGTCATTGCATCAGCTATCGTGTGTCCTTCTTGCCCTCTTCAGTGCCGAATAAGTTAACTTCGTACCCGCGCTATAGTAATCCCTCCAGATACGAGAGTTCTTGGCTATTAGAAAATGCGTAGCCAAGGGAAAGCTTTGTTGATTGATTGATTTGATTGATTGATTTGTGGGGTTTAACGTCCCAAAACCACCATTTGATTATGAGAGACGCCGTAGTGGAGGGCTCCGGAAATTTTGACCACCTGGGGTTCTTTAACGTGCACCCAAATCTGAGTACACGGGCCTACAACATTTCCGCCTCCATCGGAAATGCAGCCGCCGCAGCCGGGAATCGAACCCGCGACCTGCGGGTCAGCAGCCGAGTACCTTAGCCACTAGACCACCGCGGCGGGGCAAGGGAAAGCTTTGTGAATTCGGCCCCAGATGTATTGGACTCCTGCGATAGGTGGTTTTGTTCATCTATAACAGGAGGCAAAAATGAAATATATCAACAAATTTATTTAAAATGAGACCTTCTCATACCGAGATAACTCAAATTGAACAAATTTAATAAGTGAGTTATAAACATCACTGCAAAGTTTACATCCAGACTCTTCTTACCAGGAATAAAACGCGAATATTGTCTTTCTTCTAATGCAGGATCGCCAACTCTCGCATTGAGCAGCACATACCGTGGATGCACACCACGGAGTGCGTGATACACATGTTCGCCCAAGAGCGTATCGAGCCAATGGCACTTTGTCGGCTGCAGCAGCGGAAGCGTTGCTTTTATCGACAGCGACCTTCACTGCACCACCCCAAAGATACCCTATTTTTATATCTTTTCCGACCACGAGAGCCTCATAATGGGCGTCGCGCTTTAGCTTCCGCAAATGTCAAGTGCGTGCCGGAAGTTATACAGTAGGGCACGAGCAAGTGACCTGCCGACCGCACGCATCGCGATAAAGGCGCACCATCACATAAGTTAGGCAGGGGTGGAGCTGGGTAGTGACTCCGGAACGAGCCTCGATGGCACCAACTGCCACATAAAGCGTGGAGGCGCGGCCGACGTACACTGCTTCGTGTCGACGACACACATGTCGCGGCCGATGCGTCTCCTCCGAAGAAGAGAGCGCGACAAAAGGAAGCCGCCGAGGGAGTTTTTTTCGTGTGCTATACAGGCGGCGCTCTCACTTGTGACGCGTATACACGTAAGATGCTATCTCGTATACTTGGTTTGTGTAACAGCGCGTGCACCAGTTTCACACGCCACCGCGCCCTGCCAACTGTCCCTGGGTGTAGGCGCCCGCGGCGCGCGTCATTCTCCCTTTGGAAATTGTAAACATGCCGCAAGTCTTCTGAATAAAAGTGTGTAGTAGGGCGGTAGAACATAGTGCTCGCGGTACCTAGGTAACGCGCTTAACAAGCCCACGTGCTCACTTTTTCAATCGTCCGGCATCACAGTCAACTCGGTGGTAGTATATACTTCTTGCAGAAAACTGTGGTATGAAGAGCTGCTGGAGTGAGATTCCCAGAAAAATACCGACCCCGTATATCAGTACGAAAGCATGCAACTACGAAGTTGACGTAGAGACCTTCATAGATCAACAAAAAACGAAACAGATTTCGCAAATGGTGGTCGAGGGGCCCACAAACGAAATATAGTGCTAATAGGCAATATAAAACGCTCTAGTGATCACATGTTTATCAGGACAAGATAGCCCTAAACATGAGCAAAGTCAACTACCTCAAAACCGGCCAGCCTACTAAATCTGGCTGGTTAAAAACAGAGAGGTAAATTAGGGCGTTCAGACTAAACTAAATGTAATACGAAGAAAATAGTGACATCGCGGCAATCAGACAAACAGTTGCTCATGTCTCAAGAAGCAATTTAAGTTCGTTGAAAAGGACCTAGGCATAAAATAAGCATACTCTCCTATCCTTCACAAGACTTAAAGAAACTACAGTGCATGAGAGTGACCCAGATTACCTAAAGAAGAAATTCACAGGACTAACGAAGTTGATCAACAAGAATAACGTCAGTAGCATAAGGAACTGTTACGGGAAGGCGATATACACAGCAGTAAGGAAACAGGGCAGCACCTAACCACCTAAAATTAAAGTCTGCTTACGAATCAGTAGAATGCGCGCACTAAAATATGAGGAGGGCAAGCCTATAATAAATTTAAGCGAGATAGTGAAGGGGGCAAAGTATTCTACTCTGAACTATAGAGTTTGCAATAAGTGCACGATCCATCGTTACTTGAAAACACGTTATCACTGCACACTGAAACACCATGTGTATCTAACAATTAAACTACAAACGTGAAACGCGAGATCACTCTCGAAAAAGTGGCTGGAGAAGGTGGTAATACACTCGATTTTATGAAATATGGAGGAAGTTTTATATTTCAGAAATTCGGACATCCCATGCTCGAAGACATGGTGCCAGTGTAATAGGAAAATGCCAGGTTTATATTATTATACTACACGGTAGACGAACATTTTTTCGAGAAGCATGCATGTTAGAAACAAGCAGTGGCGGATACAGAGGGTGAAGGAGAATGAAAAATCACCACGCCCCCCCCCCCCACCCTCCAAAAAAAGAACAACATGTCACAACCCCCTCCCCTTCCTTTCCGAGGTTGTCGAGCACCTATCACCGAATCGGACAAATTAGCGGGGCCACTGCAAGCACAAATGAGCAATGTTAATGCTATGACCAGCTGAGACGGGGTTCTCGTGATGATACCACGGTAGTAACTACAAAAAACAAAACAGCATGGACCCCCTACTCCCTGGTTTACATCAAGCGAAACCCCCCTACCCCTTTAATGTCAGGGGCTGGCTCCTTCCTGGAGATGTAACCACGAACAAACTGTTAATAACAGCAGCTGTTTCTACTTTTCGTGGGCCGTTACTGATTTCTTGCTGCCTTTAATACCTATGTAAGCCGAAACTGAAAAGTGCGGACGTAGGTACTCGGTACTACTGGCTACTACCTGTAGTTACCGTTCATACTGACATGTTACTAATAAATAACAAGGAGGGCAGTAACCGCTACCTGCTGCGTTTGTAACGGCGAGGGTAGTAACGTCTACAACACTTGCTGGCACTGATGCTTTACTAACACGGTAACATACGGCACGAAAAGTTAGTAAACCGATGTTTGCAAGTACAACTTTTTTTAAGACTGTGCTGTAAATGCTGCTGAATGACTGTAAAGGCTGCTGAACGATCTTGCAACCTGTTCAGCTGTGTCTCGAGATGATCAACTTTATCAGAATTAAGCTACAATGGAAATGCAGTGACTTGCAGGTTTTATCTTACCTCTGTAGACGTTATTTTACAGGTAGGATACTCCACGATACTAACTGTGCGAACGGGATCGCGTGAAAAAGCTCGTTTCGCAGAAATTGTCACAACTCCGTGAATGTCAGCATTGACGCCGTTGGTTGTAAGCAAAAAAAAATCAAATTGTCCCAAGCTAGAAGTCGAGATGAAGGCAAATAAAATAAGTGCTACATATTCCCAAGTCCAAGTGAGGGTCGAATCCAGGAAGTGTGGCAAACAGGTGCCCTACCGAAAAGCCGAGATCTGTCTTAAAGATTCCTTGGAAAAAAACACTATTTGAATGTCAAATAGGGAAAAAAATGTCTCCTTAACGAATCACAAAGTGCGTGGCAGAAGCGTAGAGTCGCACCAGGCGTCATAAGGTGTGAATGTAACATAGAGTCGGTGTTTCAAGGGCCTACTGATTGCAAAGCGCCTAGACATATTTACCAATCGTCCGCAACAAAACCATCAACCAAGTGAACAGCTTCGTAATTGAGCGTGTTGCCCAACGGGCACGCATGTAGTGGGCCAGTTGCTGATTTGCAAAATGAAAAGGGCGCACTTAGGTGTAGTGGGCACTTAAGTCAACTCTGGCGAATTTTAGGGTCACTTAATCTCAATACAATTCACTGGGTACGTCAATTTACACATTTTAGTCCGCTTGAGAAGTTCCCAGATTGTTCTCAAATGAATTTTGTAAATTGCCTACCAACGCCCTACTGGCATGCCAAGATCATTGGCAACATTGTGTATGTGTGACACCAATTTTCGCCAGGCGACGGAAGTGATGAAGCTGAAGGGCCACTGCAGCGTCTCCTTGTATGCCGTTGATAATGTGGTTGTTTGGCTGGCACTGCCTTGGTTTTGTGTGCGATTCTCTTTTCCATGTATGCAGAAGCGTGTTGGGTGGCAAGTGGTATTGCGTGGTGGGCAGAACACAATGCGCCGTATATTCAATATAACAGCCAACAAACAGTCACAGCTCCTTATTACACTTAGTCTCGATGGTAGAGTATTTTAGCTATAACACTGCCGGCTTATCGCACGGAAAATGTGGTAGTAGCGCGCCTGTTTAAGAGCACTCATGTGGGAACTTTAACGCACAGAAACATTTTCGGTAACTAATACTGGGTCCGCTGTTACCACGTCTATCAGTAAACCGTGAGCTGCGCATCGTGAGAAAAGTATGTACTTGGCTGATTGTAATATTCTACCTTTTTGGCGTCATGCGTAACTCCACAAAGTTATGCTCTCTTTTTCAGCAAATATCAAAGAAAATTCTTGCTTTGACGACAAACTCTTTTGTGTAAGCACTTTAGCTCATCGGCGCTGCCACACACTTGGACGATTTGTACAAGTGGTGTCATTTGGCGACGTTATGCGCAACCAGGCAAGCACATACGAAAGTCTGTGCGCATACCGCACATACCGAAGCTGTGATAAACGCATTGAGACTTCCTCGAAACCGGAAGGCATTCGCATTTAAAAGCCGTCAATTATGCTCTGTTTCATGGAAGAGCGGCGCGCGGCGATGCTCGTTGACCTCCAAAAGCGTTCGAAACGTAGCTGTCTTTGCCCGACAGCCCCGAGGGGCTTGTGGCGGGGTCACTGTCAGTCACACATATGTTGCGGCATGGTCAGTGCGATCACCTGTCCGCTGAGGCTCTATTCATCGCAGCTTTCGCAGTTTTTGTACTACTCTCTGACGGGACCAGCATGATTTGCAGCATTTCCGGTTCTTACAAAGCAGTACGTCATATGTATACAGTACACTCGGTGGGGTTTCAGTTTCGGTATTGCATCATTTTGCTTGGTAAAAATAATTTTCCAATTTGCTGAGCATTTAGGTGGTCGGGTGCCTCACGAAAGTGTCTCATGAACATTAAAGCATCATTACACTGACACGTTCAAGACAGTGATAACTTATTTACCGAATGGTAGAGAGGTCGGCCTGAGCTACAGTTTGCTCTGGCCTGCTACTCTACACTGGGGAAGAGTGATTGGGCAGTGAAAGAGTGATAAATGACGATGGTAAGGCAGAGAGATGGGAACGTGGTCTTGTTAGGCTGAGGTAATTCTAAAGACGTGCGTCCAGTCCATCGGCTTCCAAGGATCCGAGACATCGTTAACACATGTCAATGATGCTTCGGAGCAGCGAATCTTTCGGTCACAGTCTTTCACTTCGTTACGGCATGGCTGAGGCATTCACGGAGAACCGAAGCTATTCATAACACGATCCGCATGAGGTACTATTGCTGCATCGCTATCAGCTCTTGTAGGCGAAGCCATTTTTCGATGCTGGTGATGTTAATTATGTATCTCGCCTGTCTTGCAACGGATGATGAAACGGGTGAGAATCCGAATCCAGCAAAATTTTCGCGTGCTTTTGACTCACAATGAATGAGGGGTTTCGCGGTACACGTTTATTACTCTTACGATTAATTACACGCCGCAACTGTTGCAACCTTCATTAGGTTTTACCAAAACCTAGAGGAATAACACTCCTGAGTAAATAATCGAAAGGGGCCTAAAGAAGAGACAATGTGGTCAAGCCCAGAAACGAGATGCAAATTCTACCCATAAATTTTAACACATACCATGCTGTCGAGCTTGCGGCATACCGATACGACTGCTCGCCGCAATAACCAGTCACCATACTTGCGATACACTCGCGTAACCAAAAGTTATGGTTAAGACGTTATACGGTGCTTGATAAAAAAATAAAAAGCCTGTGCCAAAGTAATATTAGTTATAGTTCCGACTTAGTAAAGCCATAGGGTAGTAAGCTCATTCACTGTAATATATACCTAAATATACAATCGTAAAGCAGATGGAAAGGGAGAGAAGTGTATGCAGTGTTCAGAAAAATGGGTCTCGGCAAGGCGGTTCTGAATCTTAAACATATGATATAGGCTACGGGGCCCTGGTGGTGAGAACAGTTTGAAATTATTTCGACGTTTATCTGACGTTCTTGCGTATGTCTCGCGCCCTCTAGGCTTCTTTTTTTTCCCTCAGGCTGCTATGTTCTATGTCACCGAGCATTGCGGTGAAACCCCTATCGCATCCTTCGCACGCAGCGACACAGCGGCGTGTGTGCGTCACCCGTACTTCACGTCGAGAAAGACGAGGCTCGTCGCCATTTCCTCATCAGCGGACGGGTGTCGTGTCTCAAGAATCTTCGTCGTAAACTCTCGCTGCAGAGAGGCGCAGCGGCGCTGCTCGCCTTTCATCTGCCCGACCGACATCGTCACTTCTCGAGGGTCCCCAGAGAAGCGGACATGGGACCGCTGCCACTACGCGTTTACTTCTTCCGTTTCTTTATTATTTTTTTGCGATGAGGACATGAGCAGCTACTTTCTTCGGCGTCGTATGCTGCGTGTTATGAGCGCGTCTCTCCCTCAAAGCAGTGAAGCCGCGGCAGGCGCGCGCACGAGTGTGCACAGCTGTTGTGTTTTTAGTGGTGGTGCCTGTGCAGTTGCGGTCATACGAAGACTCTTTGTGGCACCGAATAAAGAGTGAGGGAGTGTCTGTCTGGAGGAAATCGCAAGAGTGTTATCTTGTTCTGGTAACCCGTCTGTCGTGTCCTCGCATCTATAGGGAAAAAAATACAGTAAAGGCTCGTTTAAATCGAACTTGGTAATTTCGACCTTAACGTTTATTCGAACTGGCGCCGGGCACTGTCCCGTGTATTTCTATGCACGAAAACTTCCGATGAATCCAGTACGTTGTTGTCCATGGTGATTCAGTTGAACTGGGAACCCCCGTTTATCATCGCTCCACGCAGAGGTTGACCCAGAGTCACCCCAATGTGAAAAAAAACGAACCCAAATAATATTTACTAAGCAAAACAATAAAACAGCCGACTTTCTGACCAGATGAGATTTTGGATGCCCGGTGAAGCTCGTCGGCAAGCTACAAACAATGTTCATGGGGTCATGACTGAAGCAAAAAAAAACAAATGAAAATTATTCATAGTTGTTGTCGAATTAACTTTATTTTAGTCCAGAGAACATGCCGAAAAGCCAAGAATAATGTTCATTTGGATAGCGTTGTCTCTACTATGCAAAAAAAAACGAGCTTTGCATCATAAATAGCGTCATACATTTCGAAATTAAGGCTTACTGCTTACATGAATGCATGCTGGTATTTGTTTCTGGCATATTATTATATAATTCGACTGGTGTATTAATTGAGTTCCCTGTTAAAAGCTCCATGAGTTCTACCAACAAAATCACCTGACACAAAAGTGTAGTAGCACCTAGTTCGCGTTAAGTAGTCCGGAAGTGGCTTCTTTTCATTCTGCCCGTACAGTGTGGCACAATTTTTGAATCTCGCGCCAACTAGTTCGAACAGCATTCATTTAAAAAAAAATTTATAGTTCCCCTCCAGCTCTCACTAACGGGCTTTTACTGTATTGCCTACTACACTGTCTTTTTCATGTCAGCAAAACGCTTCATATAGAACTCTTTACAGCGAAATGATTTCGCAGGAAGACATTGCAGCTCCCATGAACAAATATAAATGATTGTATTGATATTCGGTGAGAGAAAAGAGTATGATTATGCATTGGTAAAACTTTGAAACTTTGAATAATGTAAGTCTTCAAAGACATGTGGCAATAGATCAGTACGTTTATTGATTCTGAAAAGTTTACTCCAGCCAAGGCTTTCTTATGAAAACCGGAACCGAACTTGTGTATCATTGCCCCCTGTAATCGTTGGTGAGAACACTCTAGCTTTTGTTTTTGAGCCATTATTACCAACAAATTTCGCCTATTCCACTTGCTTAAAGGGACCCTGAAACACTTTTTTAAGTAAGCATGGAATGAATTCACTGGAAGAGCTTAATGTCTCACGAATTCAACGCCGCAAAAATTTTTGGAATGCGTCCAGTATGATCGAGAGGAGTTAGAATGGTTTGTCGCATGCTGCAATTGCATTTTCTCTTCTCTCGTCCCGCCGAAAGCGCTGGAAGCTAAGCGTGGAGGGATGGCAGGGTCACAAAAAAGCGTCACGCGCGCTTCGCGACCTTGAGCACTTTTTTTCTTTTTTTCTTCGGGTGGGCGCTTTTTTCAATGTGATCGCGTGCGCACGCGTGGACATGTAGCGGCCTCCCATGGCGATCTTTGTAACGAGCGAGCGCGAGATGTTCGATTCAGCCAATGGCTGATTGATGAGCCGTTGACGTGTGATTTTTGGGCATACAACGTGTTTGTCAAGAGAACAGAAAGCTATTTTAGCTGACTTTGATATTGTTATTGTGAATTCCTGGCCGCCTGCTGTGCTATAATATTCGGCTCGCGTGTTGTCGGGAGCCTTTACTATCAACCAGCAGCGTTTTGTGACCATGCTCAAAAAGTGTTGCAGGACCCCTTAAGGAAGGACGTAGATTTCCAGTCACGATAAATGACAAAAAAAAGTTGACAATCATATTTTGAGTTTATGGAACCATCTTTCTATCTGGTTTTAAAATATATACCCTGAAAACTGTACACAAGTACAGTAAATTTTGTTTTGCCCTACTAAGAGACAAAAATATCGTTCTCCTACTAAGAGACAAAATTCCTCGCTTCAGCTGACTCCGCCATTCAGAAAGGAGCGCACAAGAAGCAAATACGTGAAGGTTTTTTTTTTCAAGCCTCCGATTGGCGGCGTCCGCCATGTTGCCTCAGCTCGCCTAGCCATTGGTCCGATACTTGCTCCGGGAGACCATGGGCTGCTTGTACGTCGCGAGATCACAGCTGTCTTAAATCACTATCCCTGGCGAGTTCATGGCTTGACAATTGCTTATAACAATGTCAGCAACTTTTTCATATGGAGGCCCACTTTGCATGAAACTGACTCAGCGAGGGGCTGACGACAAATCGGGTGGAGGAAGATATTTTGCACCCAAATAGTGTTTACTTTAGGCCCGAATGTTACACGGTTGCAACATACAAACCTAGGTTGCAACTGGAAATGACATTCGAGGTCAAAAATGTCATGTCGGCCTACATACACGAATTGACAAAAGAAGTGTTCTGATGTGTTGGTGGCCGCATATTAGTGATTCGTGGGCAGCAGGTTCCCACCCCGTGACCTAGAATATAATTACGCTTTTCAGGGCGCTATAGCCGTGCTGCAGGACTGAAATAAATTTTTTTTCATTGCAATTTTCATGGGCATTTTACGCATGGACAATCAAGCTCGTCAGACCCCACGGCCACGGG
Organism: Rhipicephalus annulatus; assembly: GCA_013436015.1. Classification (NCBI taxonomy): domain Eukaryota; kingdom Metazoa; phylum Arthropoda; class Arachnida; order Ixodida; family Ixodidae; genus Rhipicephalus; species Rhipicephalus annulatus. Next base: position 184,179 of record WOVY01010284.1, on the reverse strand, counting down.
CTGCCGGAGCAGCGGTTAGCAAGTTAGCGCGTCGGCACTAGAAAACGCGAGACTAAGCATATTGGGCGCCAATTTTTTGTCATCGTAGCTACGTATTTTGGTCATCGTCATCGAAGGTCGCCACCAAGCACATCATGCATTGATCGGCTTCACGAACCCTGCGGCAGAGTCCTTCGTGGTCATATAGAGTGCTGTCATTATAAGCAATGCTGGTGCAATTTAGACATGCTTGCAACTTTCCTTCGTGTCACCGCAAGCGTTTATGAATGTTCTGAAGCAATTAAAACCTTCTGGATCAAAGTTTGCGTGACCGGCTCTATGATAATACGCGTTACAGGCTATAGTAACAAAAGCACATATATATGAAGCACGGGAACAAATTTTCTATGGCCTGACTGGCGTCGTTCAATTAACTGCCCAAATTTCTTGTGCCACCCGGGCTTTGGCCTCAAAAGCTTGTTATTTGGAGAGAAGGCAGGCACACACTGTCATGGTGTGAGACATTTTTTGTATCAATAAACATACATTTATGCATAACAATTGCGAATTGGTTCTTTTTAATCAATTGCGAATTGGTTCTTTTTAATCAAGTATGTTACCGTGAGCAAAAACTCAAGAGAGTTGTGTAATTATTTTCGCATACGACCTTATCACATTACCGTATTAGATTAAAGTCGAAGAATTCCAATATCACCAAATAAACTAAAGACCACAATTCTTAAGTATTCTGTAGAAGTATACAGAAGCGGAAACTTTAACCGCCCCTTTCTCAATTATGAAATATGAAAAAACGTATTAAAAGTGCACAAAAGCGAGTAACAAATACACAAGAGACCCCGTATCACAAAGGACACCAAGAAGTATGATCCTGGTGTATTTTAGTAAAGTGGAGGCAAGGTTAAAATTTTTCGGCCGTTTACTCAAATGTTGATCTTGCGCTACCATTTTATTTGTAACCGTTTTGTTTATCCTAAACTTTTTGGTAATGTTCCACAGACCAAAATGCATGTCATGACATTCTTTCTTTCTTATTTGGGCTCCTTATAAATTTATGTTGTGACTAGATGTCCATGCATCTTTGGAGGGTGGCTGATGTGAAGGTAGCAAAAAAATGCAATAGAAGAATTTCGTATCGCAAGAGAATAAAACAGGCATGTCACCATACTGAGCGTGCATTCAGCTGTACAGCAAATATTCTCCTAGCCTTATGGCACACTTTTAAAATTTTTCAAAACTGGCGCAAAGTGCTAACAACTGAAAAGTGAATCATTATTTTAATAAGAGCTTCTTCCAATATCTCTGTAAAACTTTGATAGAAACAAAAGGGTATCACGCTAGATATTTGTGTCAATTTTTATTGACGCCTTTGAAGCACAGTTTGGCAAAACATTTGGAGCTGACTCAGACTGACTGATACGTCGCCCTTAGTGCTCACTCGGCCTCCAGCTCACCAGTGTTGTCCTCATCCCGACTCACTCGGACTCCGACTCACTAAAATGTTTCTCAACGACGGACTCGCTCGGACTCACACGCGCCAAACTATTACTCACGTGGACTCACTCAGACTCAGGGATCTGAGTGTGAATCTGAATCGCCTCATGAGTCCGTTAGCGTAGTAATGGCGGTTTAGTTCAATGTTTCAGTACTCTTTAACACCAATATCTCGCAGAAACGTTGTTCTTCTTGGAGCTTTTGATCTCAAATCTTTTAAAACAAGATATCAATGCTCGAAATCCACTAAACGCAATTTTTGGGGGAAAGTGGTGACTCGCATGAAATGTTTTTAACAAGACCTTCCGTTTAAAGTGAACTGGGGGAAGGTCAAGCAGCCTCCTCCACTCCATAACTCAGGCACGTGCTCAATTCATATTAAGCTAGCGTGTGAACATCATGCATTGACATGAGTGCAGACAGAATTATTTTAAATGTGAGACGACGTAGAAATTTTAGTAAAGCTGTAGTTGCATAGATGCTATGACAGGTTGGCGGAACAGTGTGGGAATTTCTCAGACGCCCTCAGGAAATAAACCTCAGCTTTAGGGCTCACTCGGACTCACACCCCTCGGGCTCACTCGGCCTCACTTGGACCCAGGCTTACCAAAATTTGAACCCAAAAGTGTTTTATGCCGACTTCTACCAAAACTATCACGACGTATCAATAGCGAAGCATTTCCTGGCGTATACTATACATGTACTTTGAGCGGCTCTATCTATCTATTTATCTATCTATCTATCTATTTATCTATCTATCTATATATCTAGCCCCCTACGCCTGGGTGCTCTCGGGGTCACCCCTTAACTTGGGGCAACCCAAAATTTGTATTGGAGGGCAAGATGGCTTGGTGAATAGGACTCACTGGTCATGACGTGAATATTGTCACAATCCCGTCGTGTACGTCGTCAAACACTTTGCACATACCCGCCGGGGGTTATGTGCCACTGGTAAGGCGGTTATCTGCCCCCTGTGATTGATATATCTACTCAAAAACGGCGAGAATACATGTGGGCAAGAACACATGTGGCAAGTTAAGAAAAAAACTGACATCGGCAGCATTGACCCGACATATGCAAAAAATAAATGCCCAAGAACCCAGCAGGAATCGAACCTCTGTATTCTCGTGGCAATCAGGTATTCCACCGCAGTGCCACGCCAGGTCTTGCAACTTGTTTTCTAATAGACCGTAATGTTCATTAAACATGATTTGTGGTTGCATTGCTGGCTATACCATTTTATAAACATTACACATGTACTCATATAACACCGCCGTCATGTCGTGTTAACGTCAATTGCAGTTAGGTGCCATCTGTTGAAGTCGATTTATATAGCAGTAGGGCTACAATCCTCGCGAGCACCAGCGTGTCATATCAGCTTACCGCTTCTGGTGTTGCTGTTGGTATCGTTATGCAACTGTTAAGAACTGGGTATATAAAACATGTGTGCCTCTTTAAAATATCCCTATGAGTGGATTTGTACATATTTTAGCGCTTCTTGGTAACGTTTCTCAATTGAAAAATTAGAAGACAGTCACCTTCTATGCGCATCCTTGGCATAACGTTGATTTTCAAGCTGCTCGGGGTCTGCTGAGTTTTTAAACACAGAAATAAGTCAACAAATTGAAACACAATCAGACAAGATGAAAAGGGGAGAGAAATGTTTCGTATCGGGGTGTTCAACTCGCGACCCCTTGGTCTATGACCATGGTAGGCGGGCCATGGTTGTGGACCAAGAGGTCGTGAGTTGTACTCCCAGATACGAAACAGTGTTCACGTTTTTTCACAATGGTCGTAGGGCATGTTCCACGGTGTACTGGGCTAAGCCATGAGCCATGGTTTAGCTCACTACACCATCGTCAACTCCGTGAAGGCGGCTTCGCGAATGCCCCTTTTATCTCTCTCAATGTGATCTTGTTGCAGGATGGTGTCGGTGGGTATAGAATCGGAAGAGAGCAGTTGTGCGTGAAATCTACCATTAAAACAGGCAACACGCCGTTGCTACACCCGTACCATTCGTCATGTTTTCAGCACAAGTGTACTTTTGTCAACGTTTTGGCCCACCGCGTGGAGGCGCCTGTGACACAACCCTGGCTCATAACATTCATCCTTGTGTTGGATATATTCCTCCGACGCTCGCCTGGTAGTGGCACCACGTTGCGCGCTCGCCTTGTTAGAAATCACAACCGGGCTGAAGACAATTATTCTTAACCAAGAGACAATATTCAGGGAAATTATAGGGGATAATAACGGGAGTAATTGTTATACAAAAGTGAAGAAAGGAAAATTGAACAAAAAGATAACTTGCCACCGGCAGGATCCAAACCTAAGACTTCCGAATAACGCGTCCGATGCTCAACCACTGAGCTATGATCGCAACCATCCCCAGGTCCAATTTATAGAACATATGTGAGCATTTAAAGGTATGTGTCCGCCAGCGCCTCCTGCTGTCATTTCGTTGAGAGTGAAAACAGGTAATCAGCTCATCAAACATGTTTAGTAGTGATACAAAACAGCCGAAGCAAGTCATATATAATAATAATAACGAATTGGGCGATTGTAAATAATTGTCAATGCTTAAACTATTCCTTATAAAGAGTACTTCTCGTAGAAGCATGTGTAGAGAAGATGATGTTTTAACCAAACTCCAAAACGAAAAACCAGAAAGGAGAATAGTAAATTATTTGTGCTTTGCCTGAATGAGGGAAAAAAGTATATTATCAATTGATGGTTATCGCCTAGGTAATGTTAGTGTAAGAAATCAGCAGAAGATCTTTCGGGCGATTTGGGATGAGGTGCCACAGAGCTTAAGCATAAATATAGAGATGACTTCTGTTTTAGTATAGCTCTGTTAGTAACAGGATAGTTAGTCTTCTCCATAGCGACTTAATTGGCGTAAAACTAAGGACGATTGTTCTTAAAGGTAAGCGATGCACTGAATTGACGAAAACGGAACAGAGAGGACGCACACATCTCTCTGCCCCATCCTGGTCATCTCAGTGCCGCGCTTACCTTTATGAACATGCTACGCCAACAAGACCACCAATGCGTCCTTGTTAATTTCAATTATTATTGAAAGTGCTTAGTCCCACTTATTCTTTACTTAAGATAAGTGAAGCAAGAAAAAGTATACTTTTATAACTATACAGTAACATTGCCGAAATTAAAACGTCGCACTGGTGCAATGCACCGAATTGCTATAAAGGACCACCCTAGGACTCCACACGACCGTAAATATACAGAAGATCAATGAAGACTCTGACCATCGTCAGCTGACAGAGATGCATGCGATCAGCCTAGTGTCTATGAGAAGGGTTACAACTGTACTGAACTCCAAAGCTCCTTGGTCTATTAGAAGGAAACTGCGCGCAAAACAAGAAGCAACATAAAGAAAGTTACATACAGAGTGCTCTATGGCGCTCTGTATGTGTCCTTTTTTGTTTTGCTTTTTGTCTCGCGCGCTGTTTTCTTTCAATATGTCGTACCAACACGCCCAAGCAACCCCTTTAGCTGCATTCACCGCTTTTCTGGTGTCTATTTTCATGTTAAAACTAATGCGCAAGGACTTCAGCCCTTTGTGTTACAAGAACAAGTGGTAGGCACGAACTAACTCATAGGGAGTCGGACACATATCACCAGCGTTGGGGAAATTACAGGTAGAGTGTAGTGGTCTGCATCACTAGCATTCGACAAAAAAAAGGAATAAAAAGACGAGCCAAGAAAATAACGTTCAAAAAAAGAAGAAGAAAACCGTGTACAGTTGCTGTGCCTGCACAAAAACATTACTATATACGGCAACTTTTGCTAAATGAATCGGCAATTTTACATCGAAGCGCCTAAATATACATGAATACTGATTGGACTTACGAAGACGAAATGACAGCTTCGGTGCAGCGTGCAAGTTCTGTGTGTATAACTAGGCTTCTCCACGTGATCTCAATTTACGGGAATTGCCGTCTCATTTTCGGAGATTACGAGGTATCGGCCGACGCCCCTCGCATCGTATACGTCGATTGTGCATTCCTTTCCCCTCTGTAACCAAGGCATAACATTCGAGGGGCTACTTACGCAGCGTTTATCGCTAGGCATTTCTGGTCAATGGTGAGTGTCGAATATCAAGTATGGGCCTTGCAAGCGAGGCGCGCAGGACCATGCATCTACTTAGATAGGCATCGAAAGTCGAGTCCATTGCCTCCTCGTCGGGCATCCGCTTCGGCTGCGCCATGCAAGGCAGGCCCTGAGCAGAGAAGCCTGGCCCGGTTGGCTGCAAGGGTACATCCTCGCCGCTCTGGCGGCTGCGGAGGCCGAACGCGAGTCGTTGGCAAATTATACGGCACCTTAGCGGGTGGTAAATAGACCGCCTGGATCCGAGGAGCCCACTGTAGGGTCGCCGATCTTTGAAATTACAGACACCCAGAGCTGGGTGGCCCCGGGAACAAAGGCGGCGCAGAGAGCTAAGCTTCCCTCGTTTCTTATGGTGAGCTCCTGGAAAGGTTCTCCTCCTTCTACTCTCTCTCTCCCACTCCAGCGTGGCAAGTGCTTCCAACAACTGCACCAGTGCCGACACCTTTAATCATGACGCTGAAGCGAAAGCCCCAGCCGGCCGCGCCAAACAGTGTTCCCCTCCTTCTCTTTCGTCGAGCTCTGTTAACGACCGACCAGACCAAGCCCTTGATTGAGACATCTTGAACGCTTATCATTTCGGAACGACTCAATCAGACTCGCTCATCTGACGCCGCGACGCTGGCTCCGGCAAGGAGCCCCTAGGGAGCCTGGCTGAGGATAAACGCGAGAGTGGGCGGGAAAATCGCCCAAACAGTGCGTGCTAAAGTTCGCGTTCGTTGGAAATGACCGCGTGCTTTTTTGCCCTCTCTTTACGTTTCCGCATGCCCTGCACTTTGGCACCATTACGTACCGCGAGGCGGCGGTGTGCTGCCCGTTGCAGCGCCGTTGTGTAATGGACGCGACCACCGTGGTGTCTCCGGTTGGCAAAACTTTTTTTGATTGCGTTGGAGAAGCACAATTTAACTGTGCAGCTTTTTTTTTCCTTCCCAGATGCCCCTTTCTGTAGCATATAGAGAAGGCAGCGCTCGTAGACTTTACGGCTCACCGATGGCCAAAGCATGCTCGAAAGTGTGTCTTCGCATCCGAAGGCTTCACAAGCGTGTGCATACGGTACACACGCACGACATACAGCAGTTTCGGGAGCTAGCGTAAAACTTCGCCTTTTCGTTGCACCTTCATTAAAAGAGTGTCGTTCCAGTGCCCGCGTGCGTGTATAATCACAATGCAAAGAAAGCTGGGGTTTATAATTCCTTGGCGTTTCATCATGTTTGTAGAATATTCACGAGATTTTAGCTACAATACTAGCGATATATTGAATGGTTTATTGCCTAAACCATAAATCACAGTTTTCATTGTTTCGACAAGGGGCATCGCCAAGGACCAGTATTGAGGAAGGGAAGGTGTGAGGTCCTACACTAGAGCTGTAGGACCTTACATACAGTATAAACTACTCTGTAGTTCATACTGTATGCAATACACAGTCGAAACTAAATTTAGGAATCCAGCCACCCTATTTCCCGCATTTCCTCATCTCCTGGCTGCACTAGTTTCCGACGTTGCTTCTCCTGAAGTTCCTTCTGTGTGTGACAGAGCACAAACCGAAACCTTGTTAAGCAACTTGTCATGGTGGCCCAGTTCTTCTGTCAGCGTAACCTCCTCGATGTTTATCCTGCCATATTATACCGCTGACAATGTAGACGGGCGTAATTAGCCCAGATGATCGCACGTCGTTACAGCTCGTGAGCAGGACGTGTAGTACTCCTCGAAAAGATTTGTTATCACCCGTACGGAATGGCGTGACAGTGGCGCCACCCAGGCTGCTCGCCACACGGCCGATTGCGATTGACAACCTCCGCAGTGCAGACTGACAAGAAAGCAGCTGTACCAGCGCAGACGCGCCACTAGATGACGAGAACGATCGTCCCAAACGAGCAGCGACGCGTCAACAAGCGCAGTCGAGATGTCAGCGACAGCAGGTCATCACCGCCAAGCCTTGCGCAAGTGTCAACAGCCTACAATACGCTGCGAGCCGAGTGACAGGACGTGGAGCGCTGTGCCAGAAAGGGGCGTCCTCAAGAGTCACGACGGCGTCTCGCTCAACGAGCGCCAACGCAACACCACAGGAAATGGCAATTCCTGACGATCGCCTCGGTCGCCGCTGCATCCTCCGCGGGCGCTGGATCTCACACGAGGGACCCAACAGTGCGATCGCCGTTGGTGGCGGTGCCACCGAGAGGTTTGAAGCACGGCTCCCTTCTTGCTCGGCTTGGGGCTATCAGTGGGCTCGACGACGCGCGCATGGCCTTCGTAAAGAACACACACCGCCAGGAGAGCCGTGTGGCCGGTACGTGTTTGTACGGCCGGCTCTGGTAATTACACCGGTCAGTTGTAGAGTGAGGCATGAAGATGAGCGAAGGGGGCGGAAGGCGTGCGGAGGGGGTGCCACAAGCACCCCGCCAAAGCCCCGCACGCACGCCGGAGCACCAGGTGGGAGACCCCGCAGAGTAATCTTTTTAGATTGTTCCGTCATGCCCGGAGCAATGGCAGCGCCACAAACTTCGCGAGGAACAAAGATGCACCAGTGCTTTGGGCGGTCTGATATCGTGGGCAGTATCTCCGGGATGATGGCGCTTCCTTTTCTGCTCGGCAGGAGGAGGACGAGAAGGAGGAGCACGGCGCTGCTAACGATATGTGCCGCGCGGTTCCCCGGGCCTGGAACTGCCCCTGTAAACACAGGGTAGGTCGCCCTCTCCTCTGCTCGTGCTGCCGGCTAATGTCTCAATTCTGGCGGCACTGGCGGCTCCGATGAGCTTGCGGCAACATCGGCGCGTCTCGGCGCGTTGTACATGGCAGGCACCGAGCCCTGCTGCTGCTGCTGGCCATCCGCTGACCGTGAGCAGCTTCGCTCTCGTTCTAACCTGCCGCGCTTATCTCTCTTTCTACCTCGTCGTCTTTCTTTTACTTCTCATACCGAGCCCCGAGGCAGTATTTCATTTTCTCTCACTTTTCTCCATCTTTTATTTCCTTAGTGCTCAATCTCGAGCGGCTGCGCTTTTTGCTGTTGCTGCAGAGGCGGCGGTGAACCTGGCTGCGTCACGACGCGAGGATGACGCGATTGCGCCTTCCAGGAATTTCGTGGCGCGAGAAGAACGAAAGAAGAAATGCTGCTGGGGAGGGGGCCGAGAATTCGAGGGCACGAAAACGACCAGCACGCGAGAGAGAGTTGCGTGAGGTAAAAGAAGAGGCGTGCGATTCTGTTCTCTCCTTTGCAGGTTATGCGTTACCTCCGCTGACGCATGAACAAAGTGCGATGTGTCAGCGAAAAGTGATTCGCATTACCGTGGGCTGCTATTAGCGCCCGAAGAAGCGAGAATACCAACATCTCGCGTGTCGCGATCGTTAACATAGCTAGTCGGTCACCGCTGCACAGACTTCCTCGATATTCGCTTTGTCCGCAAACAAGCACAATGAGATTAACACGCTATTCTTTCTTTTTTAGTTCCTTTTTCCTATTTGTGTTGACCATTTTGTCTCTTGAAAAATGCACTACTGCTGCTAGCAGGGAGTTAATGTCACGTGGAAAATGTTCAATGACATGATGTTTCAAGACTCTTAGAAGGCACCACGAATGGCGTGTGTTGGAAGGGAGTGAGAACCCCAGCCCTGACACCGTCTATATTCCGCAACGACATTAGGTTTCCATTTGCGTTACGGCTGTTTGTCCGACTACCTGCTGGCAACGCAGGCACACGTAACAAGCACCTAGCCATTGTATCGTAATCGATAAGGCTTATATTTCTGTCAAGCTGTTATGAGGGGCTTGGCTGCACGATGAACGCAGTAGTGGTACAGGTCCGCGAAATATAATGACCAGTTTTACTTATGACTTTCCTAGAAAATTCTCCGCAAGGTAACTCTTTTTCATGAGTGAATGAATGAATGAATGAATGAATACACAAATTTTCTTTCTGAAAAGACACAGAAAAACGAAGCGAAGCTAAAGGCCTTCCGGCTGCGCGAAATGTTGAAACAGCCAGCAAACAGTGCGACAATCTATATTATATATCAAATATAAGGAGCAGCAAAAAATAACAGTGCACAGTAGCATAAATATTTGCAACAGCTGCATAGACAAACAAAATCAGACATCGTGGCTATTTCCAATATGTAAAAATAAATACCAGGAATGCAATTACAGTATTGCATTACATATTCATACACTAATATATTCATGCATATATTCTCTGGTGGGGCACGGCACCGCACCAGAGATGCATGTGTTTCAACCGCTCAATTTGCAGGCCACGATTACCTGGGCTGTCTGCTCCTACCTTGCTGGCACGTGCGCACTGGTCCCCGATGGCACTTCACCGGCTTGGCCTGCGTCTGCATTTTTCATGCCGACGCTGAACAAGCAAATCTGGACGCACATCTGGCCGCTAGGGGCATCGACGACTACGCCTGACGGAACCGGCTCAGCATATTTAAGGGAATCACCAGCAGATCACCTCGGGCACGGCACCGCACCAGAGATGCATGTGTTTCAACCGCTCAATTTGCAGGCCACGATTACCTGGGCTGTCTGCTCCTACCTTGCTGGCACGTGCGCACTGGTCCCCGATGGCACTTCACCGGCTTGGCCTGCGTCTGCATTTTTCATGCCGACGCTGAACAAGCAAATCTGGACGCACATCTGGCCGCTAGGGGCATCGACGACTACGCCTGACGGAACCGGCTCAGCATATTTAAGGGAATCACCAGCAGATCACCTCGGGCACGGCACCGCACCAGAGATGCATGTGTTTCAACCGCTCAATTTGCAGGTCAGTGACTACAAATACGCCGTCTGTGTTAGGAGTAGCAATTACTGTTTGATTGCGGTGTCGTGCCCAGCCGAATGGTGTGATGCTTTGAAACGATCTTTGTCACGAATATCTCGTTTCTGTCTGGTAATCTTTGATATGCTGCTCATGCTGTCGGGTGATATTGAATCGAACCCAGGGCCTATGAGCAAGATCGAGTCTGAGGCTTTCGCCGCAGCTATGTTAACCATACAGAAATTAGAGGAAGGGCATGCAGCCTTGTCAGCGCAATTAAGCGAGACCATTGAAAAACTGACGGCTTCTACGAACGAAGTGGCTCGTTTGACTGAACGCATTTTAGCGCTTGAATCATCTGTCGCGTCACGTTCGGCAACTGGTACCGGTACGCCTAATAACTCCCTGCACCAAATTTCGGATCATTTGACCGAGATTACGTCCAGGTGTAACGATACCGAAAACAGACAGAGGCGGTCTAACTTGCTTTTTTTGGAATAGAAGATGACCCTAAGGAGGGATGGGCAGCATCTGAAAAAAGAATAATCGAATTCTGCTCCGAAAAATTCAACATTTCTTTGACTGGCGCACAATTCGAGCGTGTGCACAGGCTGGGGAAATTCAGAGACAGCAAACAGAGACCTATAATAGCCAAACTGACTTTCTTTAAAGATAAGCAGCAAATTCTTGCGTCAGCTCCAAAACTAAAAGGGTCCAAATATTCTATCGGAGAAGATTTTTCTCTAGCTACGCGACAGGCACGAAAAAGCCTAATTGAATTCGCTAAAACGCAAAGAAAACCGTTTAAGCTCTCAGTTGACAGGCTACGCATGGATGGCAAAACCTACATACTTGATCATGCCAGCAAAACCGTTATTCTATCGGAAAGATAGCTCGCAACCAAAACATGTCCACCTAAACACCACCAGAAACCTAAATCACATTTGGCGACCCCTTCTTTTCTGATATCATTTACTAACATTAGAAGCATAATACCCAAGCGCGATACAATCTGCTCTTTTCTGGAAGACAACAATTCAGATATACTCGTGCTCACGGAAACTTGGCTATACCCTGCAATCACAAATAACGAAGTTCTTGCTGGCAGTGAAAGATATAACATATACCGCAAAGATCGCGTCGACAGGAGAGGTGGTGGTGTACTTTTTGGTGTAAAAAATACAATCTCTTCGTATGTACTGAATCTTGACTCACCCATTGAAATAATTTGGATAATGTGTGTGACTAAACACGCTAAAATTCTGGTTGGCAATTGTTACCGTCCGCCTGATTATAATAACACATTTGTACGTGATCTTCGTCATAGCATCAAAAATGCCAAAGATCTTTGCCCTACTGGTGTAGTTTACCTATTCGGTGACTTCAACCTCCCGCTGATTGATTGGACAAACTTCTCATCACCATGCTGCCTTTCCACAGAATTCATTAACTTAGTCTTGGACTTTAACCTCTCGCAAGTCATTGATCAACCAACCCGTGGTTTAAATACGTTAGACCTATTACTAACTAATGCTCCTGATTCAGTGAGGACAGTCTCTTGCCTAAAGGGCTTCAGTGATCACAATTTAATCGAGGTAACGTTGGACTTACCTGTACCATTTGCAGGAATATCCAAAAAGAAAATTCGGGACTACAGCAAAGCAGAGTTTGACAAAATAAGTGCACAGCTCGAAGAATTTTTTAGCAATGTCCTCTTTCCGTCATTCTACAACAGGTCTGTAAATGAAAACTGGGTGCTTTTTAGAGACAAGATGTCTTCATTGATAAACCAATATATCCCTGTTATCACTGTTTCTAATGATCTATCTAATCCCTGGTTCACTAAATCCCTCCGTAAGCAAAGAAACAAGAAAAAACGCCTGTACTGCAATGCCAAACGCAGTGCTACGCCATCCGCTTGGGAAAAATACAAGCAGTACTTGACTGACTACTGTAAAGCAATATGCAACGCCAAAGAAAAATATTTTCACAACGACCTACCTTCTCTTCTGCAAAATAATCCAAAGAAATTCTGGCGCCTCATATCCCCTGACCACGGTTCCAACCAGTTGTCATTACTTAATGAAAACAACATTCCGCTTTCAGACTACGAGTGCTCCACTACTTTTAATACCTTTTTTTCATCTGTATTTAGCCAAGAAGATTCTTCTGACGTACCACATATCCCTGATTACAACTTCCAATACATGCAGCCTATTGAAATCACGGTGGAGGGTATCGCGTGTCGAATTAAACAGATTAAGGCATCCTCATCAGCTGGTATAGATGATATCAACTCTAAGGTAATTAAAAATACTGTTTCCATATCTAGCATTACATTATACCACATTTTTCGACAGTCGCTATCGTCTGGAAAACTTCCAGACGACTGGAAAATAGCCAAAGTAGTACCCATTTTTAAATCCGGAGATAAGAACTCACCTAAAAATTATCGCCCAATCTCGCTCACATGCATATGTTGCAAACTCCTCGAACACATAATCGCCTCCCACGTATACAGTCACCTCGAGACTAACAAATTCTTCTTTTCAAACCAGCACGGATTCAGAAAGGGCATGTCATGCGAAACACAGTTACTAGAATTCACTACAGACATTCATTACAACATAAATAATGGCCTACAGACTGATTGCATATTTCTTGATTTCGCCAAAGCATTCGATCGTGTCGCCCATTGTCGCCTTATTTCAAAATTATCTGCCCTCCGATTAGACTCCCTCACTTTATCTTGGCTACGCAATTTTCTGTCACTTCGCAAGCAGTTCACAATCGTTAATAATTCTTCCTCTCCCTCTTCGTATGTCTCTTCTGGCGTCCCACAGGGGAGCGTTCTTGGCCCATTACTTTTTCTTATCTACATCAACGACCTCCCAACTAACATATCATCGCATATCAGAATCTTCGCTGATGACTGCATGCTCTACAGACCTATAAACTGTCCTAACGATCACTCCATCCTTCAAGATGATCTGAACACTATTTCTAACTGGTGCAGCACTTGGCTTATGAGGCTGAATACTAATAAGTGTAAAGTTGTTTCTTTTGGACGTAAACAGGTCATATCTAACTTCACTTACCATATGCAATGTGACAGGCTCTCCACGGCGACTTCTTACAAGTATCTTGGCATCCACCTTACACCAGGGCTTTCCTGGTTTGATCACATCACTAACGTTTGTGCAAAAGCCTCCAAAACATTGGGGTATTTACGCCGAAACCTTCGTCGTTGTCCCACTAACATTCGCAAAATGTCATACCTAACTTTCGTCCGCCCGCAACTTGAATATGCCTCATCTGTTTGGTCCCCTTCCGCTCAGTATCAAATTAACATGCTGGAAACAATCCAGAACAGAGCCACCCGTTACATTTCTAGAAACTATGACATCAATTCCAGTGTGACTCAGCTTAAACTCCATCATTCCCTCCAAGCATTAAATGTTCGTCGTCACGTGTCCTTGTTATGCCTATTTCATAAGTACGTCTACAGTAACAAAACATCGTCGTTGCACCTTCAACGCCCGCTCTACACGTCACGCAGATTACATAACCATCTCAGCTTCACTCGCATTTTTGGAAACACGAACGCGTTCAACACATCCGCACTACCACAAGCCATCCGCATGTGGAATGATCTTCCCGACGATATCGCCTCTGATAGCAACCCCAACACGTTTCGGCAAAAAGTTCAGACGCATTTCCTTAATATTTCATCTTGACGTTCTTTTACTTCTTTTCCGAGCGTTTTTATGTTACGGAGTGTTCTTATATACTTCATCGCCATGTTTACGTATTGCTGACTTATTGCTTTGTTAATTTTTTTTTGTTATTACTAACCGACATTGTACCGTTTTTATTTTGAAATTTACATGCGATTTTTCACTGTAACCCCCCTTACTCAATGCCTTCTGGCCTGTAAGGTATTTTCAATAAATAAATAAATAAATACATATATACGCACATACTCCTGTATACAGATGGGTTTTGTTTGTAAAGGTAAGACCTCATATGATGTACAAGTAACATTTAAAGCTCTCAGGGACCTCGTTACAAAATAGCATCGATATTTAGGATGCGCTTATTTATTTATTTATTTTTATTCAATTATTTATTTGTTTATTTACGTTTACTCCTACCCTCAGATAGAGTTTTATCACAGGTGAAATACATTTGCTAAATTTAGAAATTGCAAACAAGTCAGAATAAAAAAGGTAGGGTATGCACACACGTTCGTAAAAAAGAGAGAATGGTTCACAATACTGAAATGAGCACTACGTGCAAAATACTCACTACTCAAGAATAACCACTACAGTCTCTGAAATAAAGAAGCTCAAGCATACTTACTGGAATCGGCACTCTCACTTCTGGAGGTCTATAGCAAAAAAATTACAGCATCTGTCTGTCTGTCTGTCTGTCTGTCTGTCTGTCTGTCTGTCCGTCCATCCGTCTGTCCGTCCGTCCGTCCGTACATCTGTCTGTCTGTCCGTTCATTCATCCATCTGTCCGGCCATCTGCCTGTCCATCTATCCGTCCATCCGTGCGTGTGCCTGTCTTTCTGTCCTTCCGTCTTTCCGTCTGTGTCTCTTTGTCCGCCGTCCCATAAGCTCATCGCCCCACTCATCATTATTCACTCCATGGATATGCTGTGTGGGTGGCTACGACAACTCAGGACGGAGGAGAGCTTAGCCCCTAAAAGTTTTAAGGATGATTATGAAAGAACATGGTTAGCAAGATTATTCCGTTGGCTGATTGTCTTAAAGAAGAGTAAAATTTAAATGTGTTGTTGCAAAAGAGGTTAGTGTAAAGTCGTGCCTCTTCATTAAGACATATCCTATAGCACAGGGGTTCTCAAGCATGTTGTGCCATGAAGCCTTGATAAGCTACATAACCTACAGAACCCTGCTAAGTGCCAAGGAACCCTCCCCATTCCTTTCTGCGAGATTTTGTACTTTTTATTTTCAATTAATTAAAACTCAAGGGTATAGATATAAAGTTATTTTTATACCTTCTGACTCTCCACGTACGCTAGCGTCACCTGTCACCAATTAGCTGAAATGCGCATGTTCGTAATACAAAGCCCCCAGAAATTTATGCCACCATGCATCCCTTTTTCGTTGTCTCGCTGGCAACAAACTCCTGGCGGGATTTATTATGCAGCTCGCAAGTTTTTTAGCGTCTCTCATAATCATATAGTGGTTTTGGGACGTTAAACCCGACATATCAATCAATCAGCTCGCAAGTTTCTGCTACGCACTAAGGTGTGTTTACTGATGCTCGGGAGGGGATAATGGAGGTTCCCTAGATCAATCATACCTCGTGGTCGCCATCTAAGCAAGTTGAGCAGGCGAAAGCAGAACGAAAGAAAATTCATAAGAGACTCACAGAACCCCAAGCAGGGGCCCGCAGAACTCTTGGGTACCTCGGAACCCATTTTGAGAACCCCTGTACCCAGGTCAACTTAAAATAACCTTTATTCATCTAAAACAAGAACTTCCATCTAAATATTTCACTTTTTTGTGTTGGGGTTGGGAGTATGGCTTTACCTATAATAAACATGGTAATGAAGAACGGATAAAACTGACATAACTTTTGCGGCTCTCCTTCGAATTTCTTCCATTTCATTACTATATTTTTGTTCGAGCGTGCAAAATTATGAATGCATTATTTAAAGTAGGTGAAACAATTTCCTTTGAACGCATTAGGCGAATGGAGGGGGATGAAAGATGGTTTTAAATAAAGGATTTCCTAATTGCCTGAGCTTAAAAGTGTTTATAAGGCTCGTCCAGCGAAGCTTATGCGAAATCCAAAGACCATTATGCTTGAAGTGTCGCACATTCTGCAAACAAATTACCGGCTAAATATTCTAAATGAAGAGGGTTATGTTTGCAAGAAATTTTCAATATATGCGGTCTTTTCAAAGTAAATAACAACCGCTAAATATCGCACACAACTATTGACCTTTTGAAATGCATCGTTCAAATGAATTTGATCTATGGGGCTTTCTACTTTCGAGTATAGCATGCAGCCATCCGGATATAAGTTGACTTTAACAGGTATACTATGTGTCATTAT
Organism: Rhipicephalus annulatus; assembly: GCA_013436015.1. Taxonomy (NCBI): domain Eukaryota; kingdom Metazoa; phylum Arthropoda; class Arachnida; order Ixodida; family Ixodidae; genus Rhipicephalus; species Rhipicephalus annulatus. The sequence goes on along the minus strand of WOVY01010284.1, from coordinate 167,716 downwards.
CATTTATAAGTAACATAAAAAGGCGGGTCCGCAGCATTGAGCCTTGAGGGACACCCGAGTCAACGAGTACTATGAGAGCCCTGATTATAGAAGAAAACGTGCTTCATGCTTATGCTATATGAAGTACGAAGAATGTATAGAAGCACCAAACTTTATCTGAAGCGTCTTCGTCACTTTTGTGCGGGCTTAATAATGTGTTTATTTGAGTGCGTTATTTATGCGGAATGTACGTTCATCATGCCGCTAGGGACAACACTAATAAAAACAGGACGACGAGGGAATGCGGGGAACTTCTAACCCAAAGTCGCAGGCAGACAACGAGGGATGATCCGGCACACACAGAAGCAAGACAGTTGCTGTCTTTTTTAAATGGAAGTGGTATATATGCCATTTTTTTCTTTACATTATTGTGTGTTGCCTGCCATTATGCTTTTACGTGCTGTTTTTCATAATTTGCTTATCTTACTTGTCTCTGCCTCTGTGCTCTTTACGGCAAAACGCCGCTGATTGGCCCGTAACTATGATAAATGTGTCTCATTTCGCACTCTGTTTTCGTCTATGTGAAGTGTTGTGGGACGTAGTATTCGTGGCGGGAAACATTGCAATAAAGCAGTCCTCAATAACAGCTTAATTACACATTTATTTTTGAAACACAGCTCAAGTCATGCAACTAGGCCGGTGGCAGCAGTCCGCCCCGCAAATATGACCTTCATTACCCACAAGTGAGGGAAGCTTCGTTTCTCCCATTCATGTCTGACCAAGTGCACATAGCGCCATTGCACATTGCAATGATTCTGTAGATCCACATGCAAAGGCGAATGACTGAAAACACGAACGCACACATAGCTTCCTCAGATTTCTCTCCGCGTTACTTCGTGGCATCAAACGTTTGACAGAAACCATTGTCCGGTAAAACTCCACCGAAGCCGATGCTTCAGCCGTCACAAGGGCGCTCACCGAACACAAGAATAGCGCTCGCATTCGGTTTCAGAAACATGACTCGCTAGCAGCGCCCCGGGCGGCCGCATCCACTGAAGCGAAGCCACCTGCGAGTCGAACCGTGGCGACGGCAGCGCCCCTTTCTCTGCTGGCGGTGCCTTTGTTCCCGCTTCTCCCCGCATGTTGTCGCGGTTTACGGGAAAAGCCAGATCTCTATTCTTCTCTCGATGCACGATATTTCCAACGTTGCTATGGCCCTCGCTGTATCTCTGTTCCGCTTTTTTCTTGCTTTTACTGCAGCATGCACCCGTGAGCTTAGGAGTCCGACTATGCTGGTTACGGTGCGGCCGACAAGAAGGAACTAGCTCAGCCGCTCTTGAATATACAGGGTGGGCCGACGCATGCTGCGGTCTCGAATGCCGAATGGCCCCCATGCATCTCTCCCTTTGGACCCGTGCGGTGGCAAAGGCTCGCGTGACGACTGCGCGAGGCGAAACCACGTCCCCTCGTCCAACGAGACCAATTGTACTCACCTATGCGGGGAAGCCGACAAAAGTCTGGAATGTCGACGTCTCAATTGTGCCTAATCGTGTTCGTTTCCACGAGAGCGGTGGCGTGGAAATTTACGCGCGGGTATGCATACGCAGCCAAAGAAGCCGGCAGAGCAGAAGAACAGCCGCTTGCTTGGATAAAGCCTGGAGCCCACTCGACCGTCATGCCCTCATGCGGTGCGGCCAAGCATGAGCGTGGTGCTAAAGCGTTTACAGTATGCAGTCCCGCTGCGGGTAGTGAGGATAACGAGGCATGGCGTAGTTTGGCTGCGGGTTCAGTGTAATGTCTGGGGCGTATATGTGAAGTATTGATGCACTCTCGTGCCAATAGGCTGATAGAAATGCTCGCTGTCATCTACAACGGCAGTTGGGCTACGCGCCAATTCCAGTATGCGGATTTCTTCTTTCTCACTGCAATCTGGATAATAACGACTTTTTTCGCGATAACTAAATAAACCGGGTGGAAATGCAAAAAAAAACAAAAGTCCATTTCAAGCGGCGCCGCGTACTTTCATTCTTGCCCTTCAAGATTATCTACAAAAACATCCACCAGGATCTGCGGCTATAAATCTCGCTATGTCTACATTTAGAGTTTCTTTTCCCTGGTTTCTGGCTTAAAATTCATTCTCCCTCCTCTATTAACATTGCATTCCTACAGCGAATGGTTTTGAATGGCAGACAGGTCTAATAAACACGAAGATAGTGGCCTATCTGGTTCTACTTCTCTGACAACACCCACTAATTAGAGCACGCTCTCCACTACCCACTTGAAGACAAGGAACAAAGGGTGGACAAAACGAGACCTGAATCTTCCTTGTAATGAACAATCTTCATTAGCGAATGCGTGCTACATACAAAAAGACCTACTTTTTATTTATTGCACGTTGCGGCTGTTGACAATCAACTTGCACGCGATAAACTTAAACGTTCTACAGTGGCGCGGTTACGAACACCACCTTGGCCAGCAACTCCTGCGGTGTGTTGACGCATGTGCAATATTCCTGGCATTCTGAAACCATTCAGCATGCTTCAGTATACACCTGGATAATGCTGTGTAACGGGCACAGCCTCGCTCACAAAGCGTCGCAGATGCTGGCGCTTTTTTTATTATTATGCTTACCGGAAGGACAATGTAAATTAACCACTGGATAAAAAAAGCAAGAAAATGACGTGGTTGCTACCTTCTACTCTTCATTAACAACAAAATTTAGGACCACGACGTATATCGCAACTTCACCAAAAATGAGTATTTAGATTATAAGCTAATCCGTAAAATGAAGTGTAATAACTCTTCATTTATGTGTGGTTAAATACATAAATATAGGACACGAGAATTTGTCAGTGCCTAAACATCTATATATTCCTAATTCATATTTTGTCCTGTCGCCTTTGTTCATCAATAATGTTCTTGATTTTGTCGCACTTCATTTAAATATCAACATAAAAGAACTCTACCAAATGTCCGTGTTTCTTCTGTACTGCTATTTACTCAAGCCGATATCAAAGTCATTCATGATGTAACCCTGTTTAGTACCGCCAAAATAGCGTTAGCCACCCAAAAAGTGAACTAACTGGCATTAACATTCATATGTGTTATATAAGAACCAAACCACATGGGCTTTTGTAGCAAACAAATCGGCGTGTGTGTGGAGGGGGAGGGGAAGGTAAGGCAAACGATTGCTATGGATCTGTATACCGACAACAGTATCTGTATACCGACAACACGGTTGTACAGTCAACATAATGTTGAAACTGTTATCGCACTAGCTATTACCTAGACAGTTATTGGCAACATATTTATTCACAATTACCTTTATTTGTGGCAGCGAAAGAATGCTTTAACCATAAAACTCAAAGTGGTAGTTGTTTACGCACCATACGTTTCATATGAATGAACACCTCTCTTCAAACAGGCAACAAAAAGCCTTGAGCATTAAAAATAATAATCAAGCCATGCATGCGGTCACCAAAACAAGGTGTACCTATTAGGTCATTTTAACGAGTAAAGCTGCAGGCAACTGTTGAATATTGCGTGACGGCCAAAAGAAGCAATCTAGTTGAGAAGAAGTTTTTCGTCGTAAGCACCCGGGTTTGTACATTATCACCATTAGAACGTGCGCACTGCTACACAGTGCTCCTCGATTGTGCTCTAATGCCACCCAAAGCTATATAACGAGAACACTTCAATTTGTGTAGCGCTGTAAGCACGGACGCATTCTTTTAGCTTCCTGCTTAACGAATCCGGCGGAACACGTCTTAATCTGCTTCTCTTAATAAGTTCCCATGCGTCTTCACCGCCTTGGTACCCAGGAGGGGGACCGAAGCTTTCATATTGATGAATAATGACTGCTCCGCACATGCGCGCCCCGCAGCAGGCGTTTGATTAATGCTCCCACGTGTTGCCGTGGCGTTCCCGGGGAAGTGGATGAGCAACGAGGCAAGGTCATTGCATCGGTGCCACGGCCTGGTTACCTGTTCAAAGCTTCTGTGGTGAAGCAGCTCGGGCAGGAAGCCGATGAGATACAGTCCTCACTATAGGCATACCAGTACTTTTTCCACCTTCCTTTACGCCACAACCATACATAGTATTTCATTACGCCTGACCTCTTTTTGCAGCACGTTTTGCATCGAGTAGTTCTTGTCATAGAGTCTCTTATAAATACACAAGATGGAACTCTGGCGCTAGTGTCTATGGGAGCAGCAACGCATGGCGCTTCAGAGAGCATGGGAATCATGGGTATAGTATTCATGCATTTGACTACTCCACATACTTTCCACTCAGTTTGCTTCGCGTGGCTTAGAGCTTGTTTGTCAGGAAACGACAATCAGCAAAGGTTTAGCAGTTACGCATCACTGCCTTAACCTTTTAGGCTTACCCATACCAACCGGGTCACGAAGTTCAAAACAGTTTGTTCTTTTTTCCAAAACAAATTAAAAACGCTGCATCAAACACCACCACAAGTGGGTTCAAAGCCAGAAAGCATGAAGGCTAGGCAAATTCATGTTCTACTCATCGTCCCCAAAGTAGCTGAACGATCGCAGCGCCAGAGTCCCATCTGGTAAGTTTAGAAGAGTCCGTGGTTGTTCTCACCACATTTCGCCTAAGAGCTCACCAGTCATGTCACATGAATTCTCGCTACTCTGCATGCGCCACACATACATCACGCCTCATCACATATATGCCCTGGGGAAAAAACAAGCGAGTTTTTCTTCAATGTCTTTCTTTTCTAGTTTTTATGCCTCTAGGCGCTCCCCGATAAGATTGGTCCCCGATAAATAATGCATCCTCCAAATTTCGACTCTAGGCTTAACTGTGGCACTAAGTGTAAACGATTGATATAAGCATTGGTGGTACACGGGACATCTCTCGCGAATCGCGGTAAGGTGCACGAGGGTCTTGATTTTCCAGCGAAGTCCTCCTATGCAGGAAACCGCGAAAAATATAAGCATCACGGTTGTGTGGGGTTTAACATCCCAAAACAACCTTATGAATATGCCAGACGCCGTAGCGGAGGGCTTCGAAAATTTTGACCTCATGAGGTTCGTTAACCTGCACCTGAATTTGAGCACACGGGTACACAGCATTTTCACCTCCATCGAAAACGCAACTGCTCCAGCCGGGATATGATCCCGCGACCTGCGGGTGAGCAGCCGAGTACCACTCGACCACAGCGGCGGGTCAAACATCACGGTTGTCGCTCAGGAAGATGAAGGTTTCTAGCAACGGACCATCAGTATTGCTATCCTAGCGTGTCAACACCATTATATACGTACAAAACATAGGCGTATTGCCTTACTTTGTTAGCTGTCAAATAAGAGCTAATAAAATATGTTTAATCAACATGCAGGCCACATTAAACCAAGCACCATAATTCCCTATGTATTCTGTACTTTTCCTAATATAAAAACTTCATCATATGAGAACTTCATACTATTTCATAAAACCACCTCAATTTTTGGCCAATCACCCACAGTAGCTATGCGCCAGAGTCAATAGGTGAACAAGAACAATGACCTTCCCCGTAAGACACACAGCGTGGTTACCTTATTATATATTTGTCTTATGAAAATTTTTTAGCAGCACGTGGAGAAAAAAGCCTCCATACGCTAGGGAGGCTTAGGCCCAGGGAGTTTTTTGGGCTTGATGCTTTCGCTCTTGTAATACTCTACTACCATATCCTGAGATGTGGATTTCAGGAGTATTTCGCATAGCATTGAAGCGTAAGATTAAGCACTCATTCCAAGGTTGGTGAGTCCTCTTTGGTTAAAATTTAATGTCGCCGAATAACATCCGTAAAGCTGCAACGTTGTTAGATGATGTCACAGGCCCATGCATACGTATAGGTTTTCCAAGAGTTTCTGCTCGATCGGATAGCAACTGTCATTACACTGCTTTATTATTCCAAAGGCGTCGTTGCAACTTCATTCTGTCACTTGGATCCCTGTGACGGCCTTATAGCAGCAGCTCCGTCAAGCCCAAAAGTCAGGTAATGAAAACGGTACGTGTCAGACAGCCTCGGGTTCTCATGAAAATAATGAAGAAACATATCCGCGAACGGCTGACATCGGGTGATTGTTCCGTCAAAACACACAAGTTCTAACTTGGGCAACCTGGCGCCAAATATGCGCTGCGAACACGTCGTGTTTGTTGAGGTTGCAGCCGGTCGGTTCCCGTCAGTTACAATCGGTGGCTTTGTTGTCGGGAGCGAAGAGGAAGTCTTAAGCATGTGAATGTTGGGCCCGAGAAAGGCCAACGCGCTGATGGCAGCTTCGTCGTGATCCATGACGGAATCTTCTATGCCTTGCCCATCAGTCATGACTGCTCTCGATTCGTCATTGAGCACGTTCAGCTCTAACTTCGTCGCCTTTAACCGGCCTTGCTCTGCCGCGGTGGTCTAGGGGCTAAGGTACTCGGCTGCTGACCCACAGGTCGTGGGTATGAATCCCGGCTGCGGCGGCTGCACTTCCGATGGAGGCGGAAATGTTGTAGGCCCGTGTGGTCAGATTTGAGTGCACGTTAAAGAACCCTATAGGTGGTCGAAATTTCCGGAACCCTGCACTACGGTGCCCCTCATAATCATAATGTGGTTTTGGGACGTTAAACCCCACATATCAATTAATCATCTTTAACCTGCCTTGCAAGACACGGAGCGCGAAAAGTTTTGTCCGAACTGAAGGACCTCGTTAACATCGTTAATGATCTTCGCGCTCGGCGAGCGTCCTGCTAGTTTTTTTATCCGCTCCTCAACAGCTGGATGCAGAGGTCGCTCCCTCAAGAAGCCGCAAGACACAAAGGCGCTAGCTGGCTTCCCGGGTTTCGGCAGCAAAACTATGTGGGTAAAAGACACTTCCGTCGGGTTTATTGGTGAACAGCGCTGAGCCCTCTCAACATGGTGGACAAATTGGTCACAAGCGAAGCTTTCACATTCCATTTCACGTGCACTACGTTTCTTTGTCGTCGTCTCTCATGTGCCGCGCGAGCACCACTATATACGATTTCCAACAAGGTCATAAAAAATAACTGAAGAAACAAAACCCGATGCTGACAATCGTTTGAGAATTATGAATAAATTTGCTTCTCTTGCTCCCGTTCATACTGCCTGGTCTAAAAACCTATTTTTATATACGCTTATTGTACAAGCACTGAAATTATAAGTTCAGAAAGTATTTCTTCTCGTTCGTAGGTCCATTCTGCTTTTCTCATTGTGCCTGCAGCATGCATCAGTGGTCGCCGATCATAGCGTTTGCCATCGAGACCTTGCTTCCTATTTTTTTGTCTGAGTTATTGTGTAGTTAAATAAACTTCAGCCTAAAGACGTGTTGATCCGAATACTTGGGCGTTTTATAATTGTGGTAAAGAAACTTTGGCATGCACCCAAGAAATTTGCGAGCCACCAAGGCCCATGCGTCCTAAAAATAAAAACTACTGTGGGTCACGAAGAGGTCACAGGTCACCAGCGAGATGACGCAGGCGCTGCGCGGCCACGCATAGGTGTGGCCCACCTCAAGCTTGCGTCAATATCAATTTCATTTCGTGAGGCACCCCGTGGTGGGACCCTACGGCACCTACGTTTGACAAAAGTCCAAGAAGTCTGCTCTTCCTATATGAAACACAAGAGCAGCCGACCCAACGCAGCTTTGGGACGTGTCTTTTTGGGTCTCCATGCTGATTCTAAAGCTCTCAAATTTGCCGTCTTCCGCTACGGAGTGCCTGACAAATGGATAAGTTGGTTTGTCTAGTGAAAACACAGGACGTATTATTTTCCTTCACAAGCTACTTGCTTTTGAAGTTTCCAGTATTTGTAGCGACTTAAGGTAACAAACTTCTTAGCTTTGGAGAAGAGGTAGCAGGAATCGATGGTAAGTCCGCACACGCGAAAACCGCATCACGCCCACGTATTTCCCATCTACACTTCCTCTTTTTTGTTTTCTTTTCATCTCTTCCTGCTCTCTCCTTCTTGTCCTCCTCCCGAGACACACCGCGCCTCCTCCTCTTCGATCGACGTTCGGGGCTTCGAGGCTGCGGTTGGGCGTGTAGCCGATTTTACGAGCATGGCTCATTTCGGGCTCATCGGCCATCTGGCTGGCGCTTGGCCTGCACGTCGCAGGATGTTTCCAGGGTATGTCGGTCGCCCATGTTAGGAGAACGAAAAAGATATATTCGCTTTCCCGGAATCGAAGCCGAGCATACTCGGTCATGGAGAGCAGGCATCTCCTTCGTCGAAGCGGCCCGGCTGAGGCCCCGCATCAGTCGCTGACGCCTCTCCTTGTATCCGTGCACGTGACCATGAGCCGGCTGCTTCGTGCGCGAAGTGAATAGTGTGACGGGGAAAACGTAAACCGAGGTAAACAACAACGCTACGCGTCCCTATGTTTGCAGAGTTTGTATTTGAAGCGTAAAGTTCACATGAGTAGTGTAAATGAAAGGGCAAACTGCACAGCTTATAGAAACGCCGACTGAAAGTAAAACGTTGCGTGTGCTTGTTGTCCATACTGAAGTTACTTGAGCGTTGAGTTACGCCATTCGAAAGGAAATATACAACCACCAGCCCATAGATCACATACCCGAGTCTAAAATGCAAGTCTCGGTATGGAGTCCCCCTTTCCGCTTTTTATTGCGTTTTTATTTTTCGTCTATTTTTGTTTCTCCTCTTGATGAATCGTTTAACGAGGATTCACTCGGGGCGAAAAATAATTCCCAGCTTTCCAAGCTAGCGTGAATTCGCTTGATTTAAAGCGCAACTACACTGCATTAAGATCAGCTCTCATGACGACAAAAAATGAGTGGCCTGAATGAAAAGTGATAGCACCTTTAAAGGTATCCTTTTTGTGTGTGCGTGCGTGATAAATTGGTGTCAAAGCACGTGAATAATAAAAGAAAGTCCAACGAAGTGACACGAATGACTGGGCGTTAGGCGTAAAGTTAGATAAGTGTCTTTGGCAAGTTTGTCTTACAAATCTACAAGTATAACCGCTTCGAAACGCTGCACAATCGTAAAGCGAACGCGCAGATCAGTGAGTGTTATACGCGTCCATGGCAATTATGGCTCTGGTGTATCGCAGAAGGGTGAATGGGAAGAAGCTTTGGGGGTTTCTGCGTTGCCTTGTTCTAAATTTTAGTCACGTCGGCTGCGTTCATACCTGCCCTGACCGCAACATGTTTCTTTACGGCTTTTTTTTGTGTGTTGTAATTTGTATTTTCGTGTGCCTTTTTTAACATGAATCGTAAAAGCTCTAACATATCGTACAATTGATGCCACCATTGGTGAATGTGTACAATGTTCACGTTAAGTTAAAAACCCTGCCTAAAGTTGTAAGAAACTATAGCACGTGTCAGCGGGATAGCGCCTCAGACCACTTGCGCTCAGTATTCAGCGACGCTGAACGCGCAATATTCAAATCGACAAACACGCACGTGATGAAGAAAGGAAGAATGTGCGCGCCTTGAGCATGTATCCTTCAGGGGAAAAAAGCATTTTTATGCATAAGCAGCCAAACCCACATTGAGAGAAGCCCGACAAGAAGGCAAAAAGTGGCGAGGAACAATAGTCCTTGTCGGGTGCCAATCGAGGTTTCGTGTGCACCCCGTGAATGTTCTGCGATGTCAGTAATACTCGCCTTTTCTGTAGAATGTCACGATGGGCATCTGTCTATGTCGCCCTGTGGCGATGCCACAGGAAGATGAAAACCCGAGCTCTTGCGCTTACTTTGAAACCAACTGAATATGGTATGAAGGCAACATTAGTTAGTCTTAATCAGCCAGAAGTGCCCACGCATGCAGGACAATCAAAACACACAAGCATCTCGAGTTTTCAAATTTCGCGTCAGGGGCCTCTTATTCTGTAACAAAGATGGCTGGAGTGTGCAAAGAAAACAAATAATAAGGCTATGTATTTGTTGAAGTAGTAACGGAGTGTCTCACACCTGGTGTACGGACAGCAAACAGCATTCCTTCATCGCAGATGTTACAGACACATACAAGTGATAGCCCTGACGTGGGTGTTATACACAATATCGATCCACGATATGAGTGTGTGCTACCGACAATTACCTCATGCATGGACAAGGAGGTAGGGGTCTTGCAATTCGATGCTTGCAATGCCCCTCCCTGCGCATGAGGCAATTGCCGCACACTTATTTACCATCACTTCGTGCTTGGTCAGCAGGTACACTATAGTATTCAAAAATTTACTTAAACTTCCTTACTCTCTCATCTTATGCTGGAAACAGCATGCTTCTTACGAGAATATACTGTTGTGAAATCTGGTTACTCATAATGAAAATATATATCGCAAAAAGAAAAAAAACGCGCTGCACAACAAAGAAAGCTACAAGACTAAAGGACCACATTTGGTCTCGCATTGCCATGAATGTGGGTATCCTCCTGTCCGATTATGCGAAAGTGCTGGCACGTCATGTGCACCCAACGGCACAGGAAGTCGTGGAAGCTTTCTCGATTTCTAAAGCTGGAGATAACTGTGCGGCAAAGCCTCCCCAGTGCGTTAAACAAGGCAGATATAATTCACGTACCTGACCGCGCAAGTCTGTGGTTTTAGGGGCAAAGCTTCTTAAAAGCGGCGCCCGTTCGTCCCGCGTCATAGTACGTAACATGTCTTACGCTTTGACCTGCAAGGTGGTGCCAGTGGTAGATTTCTCCTGTGCGTTGTGAACAATAAAAAATTCGCAGCGTGCGCGTTAACTAAAAGCCATATTCTCCTGTCTCTCATTCCCAATTAGCAATCATTGGCATGTACATTGAGCACTATCTGAAAAGAAAGGGTTGCTAAGTTACACTCGCTGGGCGTAACCTCCTTGGTTTTAGAAAGGTTTAGCGAGCGTTGGAACACTGTGCCATGAATACAGTGAACTAGTATATACCATGAACTCGAGGTGGTTAAAGGTGGGAAGTAGACACGAAGCGCAAGCCGTAAGAAAGTGTGCGTGTGCCACCTCTCGTTTAGTCCTTGGAATGTCCGCGGGATGGCGGTGCTTCTATAAGCGGAATATATGATGAAAAGGTGCGAGATTGTGGTACTTGGAGTGTTGACTAGATGGGCGAACGGACACACAGACAGATGCATGGACGGACGCACTGATGGCAGCACGGACGGATGGACGCATGCACGGACGCAGGGGCTGACGCACGCACGGAGTCATGGACGGACGGAAGCAAAAACGAATGGACGAACGGATGCTTCGCAACACTCTCCATGCATCATTCACCCCGTGGATATGCTGCCATTTTTTTTAGTTCTTTTTGTGGTGGACATGTGTCTTTCGTGTACTTTGTCTATGACATTTTTCCAATAAAATTTCAGTTGTGAGTCTACGCTTGTCTTGTATCTTCTCGTTGTCCGGTGTTTTACAGCGAAAGCTGTTATGAGATCACAACACGGGTCACGCGCGGTTGTCCACCACCGCCGCCGCCAGTGTCCGTAATCACATCGTTCCGAATTAGAAAAAAAGACCTAGCACCAATGACAAAGTGGGACTCGAACCCGGGTCCGCCGGGTGCCAGCCCAGTAGCCTACCACTGAGCTATACCGCTGCTTGTGACTTGTTGGCAACGTTGCCTCAAGCAGGCGTGATGTCGGGAAAGCGATCGTGTTAATACGATTTATAAAGAATAAAGAAATAAAGAAAACCTATAAAGACTTCATAAGACTTACAAAGAAAAACATTGAGGCGTGCGCCCACTCATGTTCTCCGGCGCGTGTGTATGGAGGGAAAAAATAAAAAACAGAGGCGAGAACCACGGAAGTTGAGAAGTTTAGTGCTCGTTGTGCCGCATGCTTGACAGCTTTTTGAAACACTGGCATATATGTATGTTGATGCTCGGGTTCTACAAAACAATTTAATTGATGATTTTAGGAAAGCATGGCAAAAAAGAAACAAACTGAAGGCAATGAGAGAGAAAAAGATCTAAATTGAAAATCAGTTGGTTGATGTTTAATTAGTGGTTGCGTAATTTGATGACGAACTTGAATATCAAGTACAGAAGCCAGAATTCAAATGCAGAAGTCAGCAGAGCGTATGCCATCGACATTTGCTCTATTTCTTGAACAATAAGCACACTTCTCATATTCTAGCATGGATTTGTAACAGTGAGCCAAGAAAAAGGCAGCCAGTTCACTGCTGTGGAGAAAATTTATCAGCTATAAAAATCCCCATTTTCTAAAGAGCAAATGCATGAAGCAACAAAAAATTTTCATGTTTGTTCTGCCACATTTCTTGACCCCAACTGCACACGGACGTTTGCGAAAAAGATGTGCAGAAGCATTATTTATTTGGAGGGAGACCTACCTGTCCGGCGCTAATTTGTGTACGTCATACTTGACCTTAGCACGCGTTTCGGCGTCTACTTGAACAGCAGTGTGATGTTGAATAAATGTAAAAGTAACCACTCCCCATGAACAAGATCAGTTAAAAACGTAAAATTAGTAAAAACTATTCTATATTACGAAATAAAGGCAATAAATTTTATTTGCATAGATAAGTAATCATCCAAATGCCAAAACGGGGCTGCTATTCCGACGCGCAGCTTGTGGCAGTTCGCGCGTACGAAATTCAAATGTTAGAGTAGGCACGCTAAAACACCCATGCAACGTTTACGTGCGAAAGTGCATTGTTTTCAAACAGCTGATAATAGGCTGCTGTCATTGACACGCATGTACCTCGCGACACAAATAAGCGAAATTGCTCACTGCACATACATGTGCGAGAAACATACGTAAGTTTCGACAGCTGAACACAGCCTCGTAGTGCTGGTATCCGCGAATTTCGGTGAGCAAAACACCCGCGGTTCACGGGAAGCCCTAACCAATGCACGAACACACGTTAATTGTTCTTGTGGAACGGCACACCACGAACCGATGTCGGAGCCGAAAGCGCTGAACGTGGTTGTCTCGAGTTCATGGAACCCTGCAAACCATTCACTGATCAAATGCATGCGCAAACAAATGCATATGGCACAATAAAAGTTCCAGATTCCGACGACGGTTTGCAAAAATCCCCTTGGTAGATATATACCTTGGTAATGAAACTCGTCTTCGTGCGGTGGCGCTGTGATGCAATGGGTAAGGCGTATGCTTCTCGTACATGCAGTCCCGAGTTCGATTCTGGTGCTGAGTGTAGTTTGCATGTTAATCTCGCAGATGTACATGATTGCGACACTAATGGTTTTCTAATTACCTAGAGTCATAACAGCCACCGCATTATCGGCATGAAATCGCTCTCGAATGCGTAAAATGATGCTTTTTACGCAACCGCATCAGGACCAGGCAGCTTACGGAAATGTCACGCATAACCGCAGGCTGTTCCCAGCCAGGAAATAATTGTCTTAAAATACCGACTAATCCTTGTCCCGTCTATTCTGAAGGCCACTTCGAATCGCGCCGCTTACTCTGGGACATGACCACGGTGCCGCGTAACTAACTTACTATAAGCGGCCATATTTCACTTGATTTCCTTCCTACTGATGTGTCTTCTAGCCAAGCTTTGACCACGAGTGTATTCAACTAAATTTAATAATAATGACCTTGTGGCCATCAAGCAAGTGTGTTTGCAATAGTTACCCAATGAGTGTTTAAAAAAGGCTCTGAAAGGTCGCTCTTCTACCTTTCGCTCTGACCGTTCCACACTTACTGAGAGCACACTTGCTCGATGCCCACTAGGGCAATAGTTATAAACTTTTGGATAGTAGGTCGGCATACGCTATGCTATTATTTGTTACTTTTCTGAGAATCAGGGTATCCACTAAACACTTTCAAGGAATTTCGTTTAATTGTTCATGCAGTGGCTGATGACGGTGAGGAGATATGGCGGAAGTGGGTATGCGGCACAGTTAATAGGGTAACCCTAGCATCAAACACACAGGTGGGCTCGAACCCGGGTCCACAGGGTCCCAGCCCAGTGTTCTACCACTAAGCTACGCTGGTGCTTGTGACTTGTTAACAAACTTGCCTTAGGCAGGCTTGATGTCGGGAAAGCGATCGCGTTATTGCGACCTATAAAGCGTTTTAAAACAGTGAAAGAACAACCAGTCATCGCAAAATGCGAATAGCCTAACGAGTGTGCTTTAAACCCGTTAACAAAGCTTTTTCTTGCCGTCGAATGCTCTACCACTGAGCTATACCCCCAAGCTTTTTCTTGTTCCCCTAATAACTGTGGCGTATACACACTTCCGCCATAATTTCTCATCGTCATCAATCACTGCATAAACAACTGGCCCGGAATTTTTTGCAAGTGTTTAGCGGATATCACGATTCTCGGAAGAATGACGAATAATAGCATAGCGAATGCCGGCCTACTACACAAACGTTTATAATTATTGCCCTGTAGTGGGTATCAAGCAAGTGTGCTCGCAGTAGTTACCCAATGAGTGTTTTTTGAAAGGCTCTGAAAGGCCGCTCTTCTAGCTTTCGCTGTGACTGTGCTGGGCCTTCCGCGCAGGCGTGGTGTTCTTTGGTTTTTTTTCACTGTTACTATAAACTCGGCTTCTCTGTGATATTTGACGAGTTCGTGTATAGCTAATCGATTTTGTTGAAAGTGAGCTCGAGTGCCGAAGAAAAAAAATTCTATAGCTTGAAAGTCGGGTTGTGGTCGTTGTTATATTACGAACAGACAATTTAATTTCACAGTCTGATTTGTCTCGCTGTAACCTTGTCTACGTTAATTGAAGCCAACGCTGATTATTACTATAAGAGCGAGTCGGTCGCACTTGCAACGTGTGACACCAATTTTAAAGTTGCGTTATGGTTGCAGTGTCCCATGAATTAATTGTTCATGCATTTGTAAAAGCGTGGGGTGTTAAATTACTCATATAGTTTTTAAACATTTGTACGTATTATTACTCTCCCGAGACGTACCAATATTGCTGCAACACAAGTATTACAGTACTTAAAAACTTGTTTGCTAAGGGGGGCGAAAACGGGGCAGGCCCGTGTGCTCAGATTTAGGTGTACGTTAAAGAGCCCCAGTGGTCTAAATTTCTGAAACCCGCCACCACGGCGTCTGCCATAATCATACGGTGGTTTTGTAACGTTAAGTCCCACATATCAATCAAATCAAAATTTTGTTTGCTTAGTTCTGTCTGTTAAGAAACTGTATTACGCTGTGTTATTCGTACTAAAATATATATAATTTCGTATAGTGTGCAGAACGTTTCATACATAAGTTGGATAGGACAGAACACACACTTACAACCACATTATTGCACAGATGGCTAGAATATATACGCACTCAAGAGGGCGTGGAGATAAAATACCGAAAAAGAAAAAAAATGAAGGTGCATGCACAAAACATCTTATTCGATTCTTTGAATTTTATACGCGACTACTTTTCTAAAACGTTCTGTGCATTAATAAGGTAAACTTCTTTTATAATGCAATACCAGCTAGCACTGTTTTGCAGCATTATTCACAGTTCTTTCCAGCCCCTGTGTAATGCTTTCGGGTCTTTAAAGTACTTGACTAAACAAACAAATAAATAAATAAATAAATGAATAAATGTAGTAAATTCTGTAAGACCCGTTTCATCGAAGTTTTTTTTTAAGGTCACTTAGACTTTTCCTTGTGTTCACTCGATTGCCGTCTAACCTTCGTTTGCATGGCCTTGTTACGTCTTGCTTTATCCAATGGGTAGCATTATTTTCACTCCACGGGACTTGTGGATCGAGTGGCACAACCAAAACAACAGAGTTCAGTTTTCCGTCATCTGTTTTTCGAAAGAGCATTCAAAAATTATCCCTTGCACGCGAGTCATATTTGGTCATTTGACAGTCTAATCGATTTTCCGAACTTTAGCCCAAAATACCAGCCCATAGAAATATCGTTTTTTCCAAGTATACTCTATTCAGGATGTCCATAGCTCGCGCTCGAATGGCCTATATAGGAGCATTCATCCCAACTTAAGGTTGACAAGTACTCCTACCGATTCCGTGTTGCAAGCAAAATTACTGCGGCCAGCGTACCATGCGGTACGAAAATCGGTAATCCTTCAAACGCACGTCAAGGGAAGGGCCACAGCTGCTAGCGTCAATCCTTGGCAATACACAGCTGCGGGACACGCCTGCGCGTCGATAGCTCAGTCGTTGCTGATGCTTCAAATTCGTGGTCTCCTTTGCTGTCATACGTCCAACTTTTGCTTGCCCCTTAGTTGTTGCACGTAGTACGCGCTTCACGGCGAACCTCAAACAAGCGGGCGCCCTTCACGCGCTCTGCAATCACTCCTTCATTCGACGCGCCCGCTGAGTGCGAAGAAGAACAGCGCCGCCGTACCGTCTGCAAACCCACAAGTCAGCGCGGGCGTCAGCGCAACGGAGCAGCGTCTCTAAATTGGGGTGGCGTGCAGAGCCGCTACCGGAGGTGTGGAACCGTGACGGCGTTGGGAGCGCGCAGAAGTGTGGTAGAACGCACGCGCGGTGTTGACAACCCGCTTATTAGCGGACCGGAGCGACACCATGCTGGGACCCAGCTGCGTCACGGCTGTTGCCTTTACCTACTTTCTTCCATCCTTTCTTCGAAGTACTCCCTTCCTTGCAGGGCACCAGCGAACTCGTTTCGAGTGATATTTAGCTGAAACTAGATGGTTCGTACTAGGCCGCAACCACGACCTCCGAGATGAGTGCGCGCGCCTCTCCCGATTCGGAAGTCATACATTAGTGGCGCCCTCTTTGTTGAGCGCTGACCGAAGAAGCTTGCACTGCATGTCAGCCAGAACGGTGGGCCAGATTGCGCTTGTGATACTTTATGCTTCGGTTTGGCAAAAATAATAAGCTCGCTCAACAGCCAAGCAGGCTATATGCATTCAACACCAACATCCTTTTGTTTCTTGGACAACAAAAAAATTTTTGAAATTAAAAAAAAGATCACGAATATGCCAGTCAGAGAGCATCTGGGAGAGCGCATCGCTCCCAGACACAGGTTACCAATGTTCTAGTTGGATAAAACTTGATTCTGCACCTATCGCATTCACAGGTATTAAGAGGAAGTTTGTTGAGGTATAATTAAGCTCACAATGCTCAAACACACATAAAAAAATTCCGCCATATCCACGAAGTCAATGATGATGAGTGGGCGAAGCTCATGATTTGATTGATATGTGGGGTTTAACGTCCCAAAACCACTCTATGATTATGAGAGACGCCGTAGTGGAGGGCTCCGGAAATTTAGACCACCTGGGGTTCTTTAACGTGCACCCAAATCTGAGCACACGGGCCTACAACATTTCCGCCTCCATCGGAAATGCAGCCGCCACAGCCGGGATTCGAACCCGCGCCCTGCGGGTCAGCAGCCGAGTGCCTTAGCCACTAGACCACCGCGGCGGGGCGTGGGCGAAGCTCCGGAGGTAAACCTGGTAAACCATGAATCCTCTGTACATTTTGCCCACTCGATTTCATTACATCGCTCCCCCTAGCGTACGTCGCCGCACTAAATCGAACGATTGCCTTCGACCAATGACACGCGCCATATGTGACATCATTCCTATTTTATAAGATCTCGCGTCTTTCATCAACTACAAGTACCGCTTTCTAGTTTATAACATCTTGCATCTTTTCATCATCAGCTACAAGTACCACCATCTAGTAAACACTACAAGAACTAAACGAGAGGTGGCTACATACAGGAGACGGTACCGCCATCTAGTGAACACTGCAAGAACTAAACTAGAGGTGGCTAGATACAGGGGACGGTACCGCCATCTAGTGAACACTGCAAGAACTAAACTAGAGGTGGCTACATACAGGCTACAGTGGACGCACAGCCCACGCCCTAAGGAGCTTCGCCCCTAAAAAACCCGTCATACTACGCCGTGATTAACTGCCACTTTGGGTGACTATTGTGTTCGAGCTGAGCTGGCCAATTCGATTCTGTTTAATTTTATTTTGCTTAGAGCCCTGCTTAAATGTGCTAAATAAGTGGAGCGTTACATGAATTTTAAGATCGTCACATACAATTACTGTTTGCTTTGGTTTGCGTTATTCAAGGCAGGCTTGTAACCAGGAATTTTTTAGGGCGGGGAAGGTGGAGGAGGGGGATGGAAGGCACACTAGTTGAAGACTGAATGTTTGAGAAAAAGACATATTTTTATTGTTTTCAGCAAAACACACCACTACCCACCACTGGCAATATTGTTAGGGAGAGGGGGGGAGGTGGTATAGGGTCCCATTCGGGCTACAGTCCTGATTCAAGGCAAAGTCGATACAAAATCGTCTTTGTGTTCACGAGTAAACTTGGATGATTTTGTGACTGAGTCATGCCACACTGGCGCCAATGCAGCTACAGGACGAGTGCTGGTAAGCGATGGCAACAGATTACACATAACACCACGTATTATTCTGTACAGCTTCAAATGTGAAGCATGAAAACAAGTACAGTGCACGCAGTAATAACCAAGGTCCGCGTTAGGGTGCCGATACTAATGAATGCGCATGTGTACTAACAATCAAATCTATACAAACAAAAGCATCTTGACTAGTACATGCTTATGTTACACATATCTAGGCAGAAAAACGTGTTCAGCAAATGAAATAGTGTCATCAAGGAATAATATGTACTAAGTAGGCAATACTACTTAACAACTCTAAAGTAATTGTTCGTACGATGTGATGTACAATAAAGAATTCAATGAAATAAAGATTTGAGACATTAAGAAAACCATCTTGTTCCTCAGCTAGCATTTCTCTCGTTATTTGTGTAAAAGTTATGCTCCCATTCTGTAGATTTAGAATACGGTCAGGTATTGGCATTGAGATATCATCATCATCATCATCATCATCATCAGCCTGATTACGTTCACTGCAGGACAAAGGCTTCTACCATGTTACGCCAGTAAACTCGGTCTTGTGCTTGCTGCTGCCAATTTACACCCGCAAAGTTTTTAATCTCATCTGCCCACCTAACCTTCTGTTTTCCCCTAACCCATTTGCCTTCTCTAGAAATCCAGTTAGTTACCCTTAATAACCAGCGGTTATTCTGTCTACGTGCTACATGCCCGGCCCATGTCCATTTCCTCTTCTTGATTTCAACTATCATATCCTTAACCCCGGTTTGTTCCCTAATCCACTCTGCTCTCTTCTTGTCTCTAAAGGTTACACTTTCCATTTTTCTTTCCATTGCTCGCTGCGTCGTCCTCAATTTAAGCTGAACCCTCTTTGTAAGTCTCCAGGTTTCTGCTCCGTAGCAAAGTACTGGCAAGATGCAGTTGTTATATACCTTCCTCTTCAGGGATAGTGGTAATCTACTTGTCATGATTTGAGTGCTTGCCAAATGTGCTCCACCCCATTCTTATTCTTCTAGTTACTTCAGTCTCGTGGTTCAGCTCTGCGGTTATTACCTGTCCTAAGTAGACAGTCTTTTACAACTTCAAGTACACTATTACCTATCTCGAGGCGCTGTTCTCTTCCGAGGTTGTTGTACATTACTTTCGTTTTGTACAGATTAATTTCAAGACTTACTTTCTGATTTCCTTGTCTAACTCCGTAATCATGAGTTGCAATTCGTCCCCTGAGTTACTCAGCAATGCAATATCATCGGTAAAGCGCAGGTTACTAAGGTACTCTCCATTAACTCTTATGCCTAACTTTTCCCATTCTAGGCATCTGAAAACCTCCTGTAAGCACGCGGTAAATAGCATTGGGGAGATTGTATCCGCCTGCCTTACACCCTTCCTGATTGATATTCTGTTCCTTTCTTTATGAAGCACTATGGTAGCAGTTGATCACCCTGTAGATTTCTTCCAGGATGTTTATATATGCTTTGTCGACGCCCTGATTCCGCAGTGTCTGCATGAATGCTGATATTTCTACTGAATCAAACGCCTTCTCGTAATCTATGAAGTGGTTGGCTATACTCTGAGCATTTCTCTATTACCTTATTATTATTATGAATGTGGTCGAGTGTTGAGTAGCCTGTTTGAAATCCTGCTTGTTCATTTGGTTGATTAAATTCTAATGTTGTCTTAATTCTGTTAGCTATTATCTTTGTAAATAGCTTGTATACTACGGAGAGCAAGCTAATCGGCCTGTATTTCTTCAAGTCCTTGTCATCTCCTTTCTTATGTATTCGAATTATGTTAGTATTCTTCCAAGATTCTGGTACTCTTCCGGTCAGGAGACACTTCGTAAATAGGGTCGCTAGTTTTTCGAACACAATCTGTCCTCTATCTGTCAGCAAATCTGATGTTACCTAATCCTCACCAGCAGCTTTGCCTCTTTGCAGGCTCCCCAAGGCTTTTCTGACTTCTTCTATCGTTACTGAAGGCGTGTCATCTGGGTTACTGCTAGTTCATATATTATGGTCGTGGTTGTGCTGGCTACTGCACAGATCTCTGTAAAACTCATCCACTAATTTTACTATCCTATCCATATTGGTAGTTACTTTGCCTTCTTTGTGCCTTAGTGCATACATCAGGTTTTTGCCTATCTCAAGTTTTCTCTTCAGCGCTTCAACGCTTCCCCCGTTCTTCAAAGCGTGTTCAGTTCTCTCCATGTTATACGTTCTTACAACGAATAACTTACGCTTATTGATCAACTTCAAAAGCTCTACCAAACCTACTTTGTCTGTTGTACTTGAGGCTTTCATGCTTTGGCGTTTCCTAATGAGATTCTTCGTTTCATGGGACTGCTTTCCAGTGTCTTTTCTAACTTCAGTGCCTCTTCCACTGCACACTCCGTAGTGATACTCGTCAGATTATCATTCATTGCGTCAACACTAAAGCTGTTTTTTTCGATAAGAGCCGAGTACCTGTTCTGAAGGGAGACTCTGAATTCCTGTACTTTTCCTCTCAGTGCTAGCTCATTGACTGGCTTCTTGCGTATGAGTTTCTGTCGTTCCGTCTTCAAGTCTAGGTGAATTCGGGACCATACCATTCGATGGTCACTGCATCGTACCTTGCAAGGCACTTTCACATCCTGCACTATGTCTGGGTGTGCACTCAGTAGAAAGTCCATTTCGTTCTCATTTTCGCCACTAGGGCTCCTCCATGTCCACTTACGGTTCCCTCGCTTTCGGTAGAATGTATTAAATACACTACGATAAAGATTTATTTTCTGCAGATACACAAGCGTTGCGGAAAATGCCATTGGCTTAGTACTGTCAGGAATTAAGCTTTAGAGAGCCTATTTGTCAAATCAAATTGGGTGTACTAAGTCGTATATGCAAAAGATGTTTACACAATAGTTAGATCAATAGCCTTCGTGGTTAGTAGCTGGTCCGATACAGAAAATACATAAACATTTGCAACGAACATGATTGGCCATGAAAATGACTGATTTCGCAAGCTTCGACGATGTACAATCTTCGTATGAAATGTGATTACGATCCATTGGACAATAAAAAGCGTTTGCTAGAAAGGTGGAAGTTATGCATAGTTTTTATTTCTTGAAACACGGTGTTCCAGCATGGCATTGTTCATTGCAATGTGCACAATCCGCTCGTACAAAAGACAGCAAGAGTCTAGGGCACACAAACTTAATTCATGATTTGCATAAGTGTACAAAAAATTGCCGAGGTCGCAGGTTCGGTCCCTGCCCACGGCAAGTTATCTTTCACCCCTTTTTCTTTCCCAAAATTTACGTCACAATTAACTTATATAACGTTCACTGCACATTCTTTGGCATGATTGCCGGTTATCTCATTATTATTGTGCCTAACAAACAAAAACGAGCCCTTAAGTGTGCACTTCTTTCCTTCATTCTTAGGCTAGGGCAAGACACTCGGTATAATTGACCTGCCGACTACACATAATGCAGAAAAACACGCCTCCGCTCTTTGTTGCACTTACGCTGTGCTTATATCTATTTATATAAACTCACGGGTCAAAAGGGTTATACACCGCGGCGTTGATTTGTTGTCACTTGCAAAGCTGTCTGCCAGTGCCGTGTGAATAAACTCTACCCTATAGACACGATGGTCGCTGAAGAAAGTAATTTTCCATTCCAGTTCACCTGTTTATCTGTCATTTTATGTGAGTTCGTGCGTACGTACACTTGAGCAGCCATTTCAGGCCTCCGTGTTGCTGTCGGCGGTGCGCGGCCGTAAATCTGAAGGGCGTAATCTGAGCCGTTTGTAGGACGTCGTGCCGGCGTGTACAGAGGAACCTGATTTATGCGAATGCGCTGAAAAGGCCGTCTTATCGCCGCCGCTGCTGAGCGTCGTGCGTCCATGCCATCCTTCAAGACGTCTTTCCTCGTAGTGCTCCTCGAATACATACGTATGTTGTTTTTTTTGTGTGTATACATGTTCTGCCACCCATCACTGTTACAGTTGCCCATACCTTTAACATCCAAACACAGTCATTGCTCAGTACACATAGTTCAACGTAACATACGTTGAAACTATAAGAGTGTTCGTTGTCTTCGCTTCCTGGTGCTTAATTTCTCACTGTCACATATACCGCAAAAGATACGTAATCAGCCCAGTCTTCCGTATCAATTCGCTCTTTGCTGCGTTAAAACATGGATGTGCCCGCACGATATTGGACCGCTGTGTAATATATGCGTGACGCCAGGATGGGCGTGAGGTCATACGGCGTTCACTTTGATATTTCACTGGCTGGACATGCGCCTTGGGTTCGCGTACGCGTATCAGATGTGCCGGTGCATTAGAGCGTGGGTGGAAGAACATGTAGCGATTCACTTAGCGTATATGTTTGTCCATGCGCCATAGAGAGTGCGATGCTCTGAAGATCCTGTGCTCCATTCTGCAGGACTCAACAGCTGCACAGCAGTCGGTTTAGGTGACACGTGAGTTTAGATCTCCATGCATAACCCGTCTGATGCAGGTTTGCAGACATGATTGATTGATTGATATGTGGGGTTTAACGTCCCAAAACCACCATTTGATTATGAGAGACGCCGTAGTGGAGGGCTCCGAAAATTTTGACCACCTGGGGTTCTTTAACGTGCACCCAAATCTGAGTACACGGGCCTTTGCAGACATGATCAGGCTCGTTGCGTCCTTCCCTGTAAATTTGGCACTTTGCTCTTGTGCGTGTTTCTTCGAAGTTCACGGACGAAGGTCATCGAGTCCACAGTTTGGAGCCAAACAAGAACCAACGCACCTGGAGTGATGCTCATGTGCAGCAATAGCAACACGACAACTAGAACTGCATTCGTGACCACTGGGAAATGGTCCACGCTGCAATTTCGGAGTTCCATCGGTCGCACGCTCTCCTACTCTCCGTGACCGCACATTTCTGTCACGTCGAATAGAGTACACCCATGGCCACTGTGTCGCCTCCAGCGTCCGAGCAGAAACTGCATTTCGTCACGTACCTATTAGCACCGTCTTCCGGTGAGAGTGGAGCCAAGGGCCATTAATATTCTCTAAGCAGATGGCGGAGAAGGTGTACTGGTTTGTCGCCGCACCCTACCACAAATTGACTCTTGCCTCTTTCTCTGTGCAAGGGTTTTGTGTCAAAGGAAGGTTCGCTGATGCGGCCTAGCGAAGCTCAGTCGCGTAAGTCGTCCTCTTCGTGGCCCTCATGAGATAACTACGTGTCGACGCGATGCCACTGAGGGGGTAACGCGAAGCGGGCATCTGGGCTGTTTCCTCTGGCCGACCGCGCGCATTGCATGTCACCACGCACTTGACCCGAGCCGACAGCGAAGGCAGGCGCCTCCGCGGCCGCCTTGTGCTCATTTGGCCGTGTCTTGCAGCGTCGAGGCAGCCATCTCGAATAGTGCTCAAATTGCCGCCTCTCGTGAGCGCGGGTCGGCCGCACCACGCATGGGACATGCGCCTAGAACGGTCGTCGACCCTCACTTCTTGAGTGAATGCGCCTCCATCACGTGTGCACCAAAGGTTTCACAGAGAGCAGAACTGCGATTGGTGGGGCACTCGAAGAGCTCTCGTAGCACTATTCGCGCTGCCAGCCTTCCATTTGCTTGCAGCAACAATAATGAAATAAGGCGTCGTTGAACTTCCGGAACCATAACATATTTGGACTTAGCAGCCGTTTTGTGGCATCCACATGCCTATAAGGCTGTCAGGCCACTTGAAAAATTTTTATGATGTCCTACGATCTTGAAATATGGCTGCGTTTGCTTTTAAACGCGAAGCATTTCTTATCGAACTTCAGCGACATTAAAGCGTACCTGTCCATTTAGCCGCCTCTAACTTAGTGCTCTCTAGAACAAAATCGTTAAGAAGATTTATACAAAACTTGTATGGGTGGAACATGACTGTATGTGACCATGAATTACTTGCCATATCATGAATATCATGACTGACTTGTCACGAACGCTATTTTTTAGGCCTTGGCCGTGGTGCTCGTCGGCCGTTTCCATATAACTTGATTACCACCGTGGGACGATTACCACCGCGAGTGGCACTGCGAGACAACCAGAATGATGAGTACTTATTGGGAATCATAAGTGCCGATGGCTTCGCCGAATGACAACGAGCCAACCCTGAACTAAGAGGGCTAGGGCAATACCTCGAAGGCCAAACCAGTGTCGTCCCAAAAGTCTTCAGGCGAGAACTGGCGGCAGTTTTCTTGAAGAACAACGTCCACGTCAAGACGAACTTCTCTCCTTCTCGAGGCAGCTACCTTATCGTCGAGCCTTTGGCAATGTGACCGGAAAATATTCAGGCCCTGCACGACAGCCCAACGGCAGGACACCTTGGTTTTTCCCGCACACTCGCGAGAATACAAAAAATACTATATATACTCGCCCCGCCTTGCCGTCAACGTGGCTCATTACGTGAGGACATGCCGAGGCTGCCAGTGACGCATGGCCAGCAGGACATTAGCAGCCCATGCACCTCGCCGTCCGTTGCAGCAAATCGGATATGAACTTGCTTGGGCCGTTCCCGACGTCAGCTGCCAGAAACAAATGGATTGTCGTAGCTACAGACTACCTTACACGCTACGCCGAGACAAAACCCCTGCCGAAAGGTAGTGCATCTGAGGTAACTCAATTTTTCGTCAAAAACATCATCTTGCGTCACGGCACCCCGGAGGTCCTCATCACCGACAGAGGTACGGCATTTACTGCTGAGCTAACCCAAGGGATTTAGGCATACAGTCAGACAAGTCAACGCCGTACAACGTACCACCCAAAGACTAATGGCCTCACTGAGTGCCTAAACAAGACCATCACTGACATGCTGGCCATGTACGTCAAAGTCGAACACATGACGTGGGATGCCATCCTTTCATACGTAACCTTCGCATACAATACCAGCGTACAAGAAACGACGCAGATGAAGTTGGCCTATACGGAAGAACCCCGGCAACGAAACTCAACGGCAAGTTACCCAACATCACCGCCGAAGAACACTTCGATGTGAGCTAGTACCTTCAACGCGCCGAACAAGCCCAACAACTCTCCCGCCTCCCTCTCTAAACAAACAGACGACCGGCAGCCGCTGTTACAATCTTCGACGACGCTTCGTGGAATACCAGCACGGTGATCGTGTTTGGGTGTGGACGCCAATACGCCGACGTGGACTCAGTTAAAATCTTCGGCGACGGTACTTCGGACCATACAGGGTGGTTCGACGTCTCGACCCACTCGATTGCAAGGTTGCCCCCGACGCCATTACGAACTCTCGACGACGCCGATCGCGACTTGAAGTCATCCATGTCGTGCACGTTAACGAACTTAAACAGTGTATTTCTTTGTTGTGCTATTGCTGTATAATAATTTATTGCTTGTACTTGCTTGCATTATTGTTGTACTTTCATCTTCTGTTAAACATCGGGACGATGCTTTTTTTCAGAGGGGTGCAATGTTACGTTCCTTTCCTTAAGTTTTGTGATTGCTCCGTTAGACTGTACGTAATTCTCAGCGCAAACCGCGCCTGCAGTGTTCCAGAAGCTTCGGGACTGTAGTAGATCATCCCGTTAAGATTACTCCCACTCCGCGAAAATCGCAGATTATTCTGGGTTGTATACGTCGCCGGTAGCGATAACGCTAGGACATTCGATGTCAAGTGTATAAATGCCGACGCGCTTCGTCGCTTGTTAGTTGTTGATCGATGGCCAACATTCTGTTCACCTCTATCGGTGCCAGTGTGTGTCGCCGTAATCTTACTTTTCGTTTGCTGGCCACAAGTTCAGGCTGAATAAACAGTTTCATCTCCCTTCTATAGCCTGCTCCATTCGACCACGTCACGATACCTTGACAATATCTAAAAATTAAAATGATGAGATATTTCTGCAGGAGAAACACTATTGAGCGATGGTAATATCAAAAATTATGACGTGCAAATCATCTACAACATGATTTACAAGCCGTGCTCATGGTGCGCTGACGGCCGTCACGCTATAGCTTTGTATACACCAAATGTGATGTTGCGTGACACCACCATATGACGAATATGAATGAGAAGTGGTCATACAGAAATCATGACATATCATGTGCAACATGACATGCATGCTACTCTCATGGCGCACTCGTGACCAGTTCGCTAGCTTGATATACACTAACTTGGTTACTGCGTGACGTGTTTGTATGACAAATATAAATGAGATATCGGAAAATAATAACATTAGAATCCATGTCTTGTACCACATTGTTTACATGCCACGCTCATGGTAACCTCAAGGCCATTTCACTCGCTCGATAGCCACCAATTTTGGTATTCCGTAGCGTGACTGTACGACAACGTAATTTAGCAGGTGATAATATAAAAACATTGAGATGTCATGCACAGTATATCACTACTTTGCCACGCTCATGGCGCGCTCGCTGTCATTTTACTAGTTTGATATTGACCAAAACTGGTGTTGTATGACGTGATTGTAAGAGGAACCTAAGTGACATGTGATCACATGAAAATCATTACATGCTTCCAATGTACCACTTTACTTACATGCCACACTCTTGGTGCACTTGCGTTCCGTTCGCTAGCTTGGCTTCCCCTTTTGTGTGAAAGGAAAACAAAGTTCACTTCCCCAAAACTGGTATTGCGTGAAGTGACTGAATGACGAACATAAACGACCGGTGATAACGTGAAGATCATGAGATGTTTCTCATTGTCAATTCAACGTGAAATGCATGTCATGCTCATGGTGCGCTCGCAGCCTACCTGAGATGCACCAAAATTGGTATTGCGTGCCGTGACCTTAAGACAAACACAAAAAGTATGGACCGTCGCTTGAAGGGAACCCCAATGGGATGTGAAGCAGCAGTGGTGCGCATGCCGTTGACTCGGCTGAAATGGACGTCGACCCGGGCTCTGGAAGAAAGGTTCGAACCGAAGCTTGATGTAGCCTTTACTAGAGTAAACGTTTCTTTGAGACGCAAAGACACGGGTGGTAAGTTAAATTTTGTGTGAGTTTCGTAGCACATAAGCAAGCCGAATGAGTGTTCGCACTCGATGTGCGCTCAAACGTTGCGAGCGGTTGAGAGGGTGAAGCGAGAATAATGACACGTGGTGAGCAGTGCCACACTAGGGAGAGAGGGACGTCAACGCGCGCACAATGCGAGAAAAAGCGTCACCTACTTGGCACCGCCCCAACACTTGCGGCCAGGGGAGTGGGGTGCGGACGGAAGGACAGCATTACACAGGCTAGCCAAAGAGCTGCTTCGCATCTAAAATGACAGGTCCTAACATGTGAATCGTGACCTGTATGCTATGTACAGGATGGTTAGTTCCTTGATTGCTGCTTAGCATCTTAGCATTACACCAATTCCCACAATCCTTGGGATCAGCCGGCTTTTTATATTGCCTGTTCGTGGAGTGAGTTACATAGCAGTGGATTGGGGTGTGAGCTTATTCCCATAATACGGGGGCTGCAACACGTTGTACCATCTCTCTGTGGCAGCCCTACCGAAACTGAACGTGACAATTTTGTCTAATGTAAAGAAATTGTTATCAAAATAGGCTCCCGTTCGTGTACAGGAGAGACTCTGAGGAGCATACTGGTGAAATCGCAGTATCACACTATGATGAGTGTATCTTGCCAATTGAAGACTTTCTATAGAACTGCTAAACGACTGCGTTGCAATTAATAACAAATATTCTAATAAGGTACGTGCCTTTTGACATAAAACTGGAGCTTTAGCGGGAGTTTCCAGGAGAAAGAGAGAGAGAATACAAGAAGAAGAAAGGCAGGGAGGCTAGCCAGATCAGTGTTCGGTTTGCTACCGTGCACTGGGGATAGGGGGATGAGGATGAAAAGGGAAAGAGAGGAGGAGAGCAGTGCACGTACAAATATGTACAGTCAGTCAGTCCCTGGGGCCGGAAACTTTTCTGATCAACATGACTTAACCATTCAGACAAACGACAGGGAAATCGCGGCCTTGGAGAGGGTCGTGCGCGATCCGTGGGGGCTAGTGAAGCGCTGACAACACTGGATTGAGAACCTTCAGCAGTGTCAAGGCCGTTTGAACTGCTGTAGTATTTAGCTTATTTAAAAGTATAAATATGGTGCCCACGAGAGACCGTAGCGTCGCAAGAATGTCCTGGCTTTTTCGGGCATGGCGGGGTTAACCAGCGTTGTCGTCAACTCGGTCAATGTTGGCTAGGTCTGCTGAGAGCGTGCGATTCGTTGTGGTTCGCTCAGTGGCTTTGACTGTGGTTGTGGTTCTAGCTATGGCTGTGGCTCTGGCAGCAGCTTCGGTAATGCGGGCCCGATATCAAAGTCCAGATGCTTTGGTGTAGTCTTGCCCTCAAAATTGGTGCGGACACGTATGATCTAGGAAGCGAAGGAGGTGTGTCACCTGTGAACTACGTGTCGCAGTGTCCTTTGAACCACTATGAGGTCGGGAGCACCGCATTTCGACGACAGCAACAGCGTCTCGACCAGACGACTGGTCTCGCACCATCTGCTTAAGAATGTCCTTTTCCTTCGGTATCTAGGGACAGTCATTTGACGAAGCATCGTGGGACCCGAGGCCATTGCGGCGCTTGGGTACCGTGGCAGTGCAGGAGTCTGCAGCATGTGGTTCGGCGCAGCACGAGCAAATTATTATGTCCTGACACATGGCGCTCACGCGTCGAAACCTCAAACATTTGTGGCATTGAAGTGGCCTTGAAATGAACCGTCGTACAGGATGCCGAAAGGGGCCCACCTCGACAGGCGAGGGCAGAGATTCACCCTTGAATGTTACTTTTGTATAGCGAAATGAGCCCACGTGAGACATATGTATGATATTGATGTCATCAACCACTGGTTTTACAATAACGGTGAAGTCTGTGTTTGAAACAGACATGTGGGCATCATAGATTACACCGGTAGTTGTACCACTGCTCAATTAGATGTACGACCGAACTTTTATGCCATCAAATCCCGTAATTTTACTCAGTCTGCTTAGTGCACTCTCGTGTGCAACGTCGATAGCAAGAACGTTTTTTCGTGAGTTCTGTCTCATGTTCCTTACTTCGTTTGGCCCCACCACCTCAAGAAGCACCTAGACTGATAGTCTGTTGAGTCGCCTCAAGTTATCGGTAGCAAGCTCTGGTACAAAAATAATCGTACTGCCTGTGGTCTTCTGAGGAGCTATCACGGTAGACTTGCCTGAACTTAGGAAGGACCCGGTGTTTCTGCGCGGCACCTTACGGCTTTGTACCAGTCGAAAGTTGTCCACAGACCATTCCTCACTGCTGACCGAGTAAACACTGCATGGTTGTCCGCGGCGCTACAAAGCCCATAGCGCATCCTGGAGACTTCCGCCACGGCCGCCACCGTTCCCGGCGAGGACACGGGAACGTTTTTATTTGCGTCGGTTCCAGAACGAGGCAGATATTTAGCGGTGCACGCAGAAATTGTAAAAAAACTAGTGGATTGGTAGTCACAGGCGCTTTGTCCAGCAGATTTTTTGTTTTCGTCCTCTATAGTTACACGGAGGTTTGTTGTGTAAAATCGGTAGGAGCCAATTGCAATGAGTAGTTTTTATCGCCAGAGATTATTTTTTTTTTGCGTATATACCGTTTTCTTCCGACCGGGCACTGCACTGCCAGTGAGAGGTAGCGCCGCGTGTGCGTATTCCTAAATTATGGCTTCACCGACAGCATACACTAGCACAGAGCACAGATACAGCTCAGATACAGCTCATTGCACCTTTGCAAATCTGGACAAATACATGCTACACGAAAATACGCATTACCGATTGCTTGAACTTCACACTGAATGATCGGCGCAGTTTTGCTTGCGCGTGCGTTCACGTGCAATCACAGCAATCATATCTTGCAATCATATGCAATCATATCTTGACGCGTCTTCACCGTCTGGACCCATACCTATGACTTTCCATTATATAGCTGCATTATCCAGATCTTAGACAATCATTCTCCGTCGTATATGTGGCTTGGGATGTCTTACACGAACGCCTTTGCTTGCTGCATCGGATGGGCAGACAGTGCTGCGTGTGACCATTGAGGTGCTGACGAAACTATCGAACATATTTTGTGTCAGTGCCCTCAGTACAACTGTCAGAGACCGCCCACGTCAGCAGTGTTTGCACACCTTGACGACCATGCGCTTTCCGAGAAATTAATTTTGGAATACTGAAACGATCGAGCTTCACGCCGAAAAGCGACGAATGCCCTCCTGAAGTTTCTGCGGTCGACCCGCCGCGTCGAACGGTTGTGACGTTATAGTGTATTTGTGTGTTTTCGCTTCCATCCCGCTCTCTTTCACTCATTCCTTTTTCCAGACTTTTCTGTCTCCTATTTCCCCTTCCTCAGTGCAGGGCAGCAAACCAGACACTTGCTTTCCGGTAACATCCCTGCCTTTTTTCATGCCATATATATATATATATATATATATATATATATATATATATATATATATATATATATTGGCCTGGTGGCCCTAGGAGCAGCTAATCGTCTCTTAGCTCGAATCTTACAAAGGGTACCTCCTACATCTATCACATCAGTGATAGATTTGGGAGGTGCAGACTGTAAGTTGATGTGATTAGAACTGATGCAGGTGAAAGAAACTTTGAAAGCCTCTACAGGGTGTTACCCAAAGCTTTGAATAAAATGTACAAAGTAAGCGGTCCTCTGCTTCTTTAAGATTGATTGATTGATTTGTGGGGTTTAACGTCCCAAAACCACTTCTGATTATGAGAGACGCCGTAGTGGAGGGCTCCGGAAATTTCGACCACCTGGGGTTCTTTAACGTGCACCCGCTTCTTTAAGAGCTGGACTCACATTTAATAAGGACGCAGTCGCTACTTCTATGAAGCATTCTTAGTTCTACACTCTTAATTTTGTTCCACGTATACGTTCCGCATAAAGCAGTAGTTAACCGTATACAGAAAGAGCTATTATGAGGATCAGAGTGGTTTGGCGAGGGTTATCGGGAACAGCAGCTGTTTTTTTCCTTTAGTTTTTCCTTACTTCAGCGGAACCCAATATATGCCATCAAGCCCAGCGATTTGTTTTGGTTACCAAATGGCGTGTTTTTTGTTGTTGTTGTTGTGGTTGTTCTATCAACGGTGGCAAAGCGACGCTATGTCTGCATCGCATGTACCAGATAGCACAACGAACCAGTTTGTATACAGCTTAGGTGCGTCGGGGAGTAAATTCTTCCCATGAATTCCTTCTTTAATTACGAATTGTGCAACCGACGAAACCGTGCTAAACGCGAGGCTGGCGTTCTCGAAATAACGACTGCAGAAACACCACGTCTCTCAGCAGCGGATCTTCCTGCAAACGGAAGAAAGCACGTCCGTACACTCCCACCAACAGTCTCTTCACTGGCGAGTGTTGTGGTGGTTATGGAGTTGACTTGTGCTGCAAGGGCTTAAAGGCAGCGTGTGCCATTTTCTCTGCTCGTGCACGTGCGTGGTTTTCTGAAGCTCTGTTCGTGTTCTGGAGGCTCTGGGATCATCGGTAAGACGTTTGCCTCTGAGGCCTCGGACTATCCTTTCTGCGGTCCCTTCCCAGAGGTGAGTGACGAGCATTTATATTGCTTGTGAATTAGCGGCATGGTGGAGGCAGTCTATGCGCCATCCTACTCACTTGCTTTGAGCTCTGTGTTTTGTATCTTGAATGTTTATGCAACCGCAGCCAAAAGAGGAGGGCTGGGGCGCGCATGAACTAGCAGGATGAATACGTAAGCATCTGTCAGCAGCATGGCTGGTGCGCCTGGTACAGCTGTTAGGTAAATTCTGCCAAGAAGTCATAGACATGACCAAATGATCCCAACGAAAATGTCACTGTGCCAGTTTGATGTGTTTAACTATAGGCTTGGTTCACTGAGGTTCGCTGTGTAAAATACTGACTTTTACGGGAATATAATAACATCGCTCGATTGCTCGAATATCCCGCGTGACTGTGTTAGAACAATTCAGTATGACCTTTGAAAAGCGTTGTTTTCACGACTGGCTTGCTTTGACAGCCTTTCCAGTGTATACGACGAGCTAGTTTGCAGTTTGCACCACGCAAAGTCACCTCATGATTCCGTATTTTAACGTCTGTGACAACAGGGCAATGTACGGAGTGCTGTTTGGTGCGTGTGGGGTATCTTTGCTGTGCGCAGTGCGGTGTGGTGTAAATTTTTCAAACATTTTTCGCACTAATTTATCCTAAAATCACTTCTATAGTGGCCCGCGCTTTTGACACATTTTGATTCTGTATGTCATGTTCTGTGCGTTCCTACATGTGTGTGTAGGTGGAGGTATAGAATGTTTTATTCTGCATTTGTATCTTAAACATATATCATGCGTTCTATCACGTTCCAGCCAAGTGAAGCCGCAAAGGCACCAAAACTGCCACAAAAGTAATTCGAATGTTTTAAACACTCCCTTAATAACTTGCATAAGTAAGCACATTTTAGAATGAAATTTCACTATATGAAGTTATGGTCAATATCGCTTTGCTGCTTTAACACTTAAATCTTGATTGTTTCTTTTTCCAATTTTCGAAGATATAGAATGCTGCCCAGAATCAGCAGATCTTGATGTCGCCCATGCAAACAAGTCTTCCGCCGTCAAAAACTGTGGCGAAGGCTCCTTCTTTAAACGGCCAAGTGAACCCCTTAAAAACACAGATCTCCACCTAAGCTCCGGCAACAGAACCAACTGATATAAAAACATATATGACAGTCAGTTATAACATGATGCTTAGCTTATTGTTGATCTAGGTAAACAATATTACCAAAAGGTAGTTTATTTTCATATATACTTTACAGCTCCCACTAGTGACTTAAAGTTAGACATGTGGAATTTCGACAATTTGCGCATGAAAAGCCTAAACTGTCCTGCATGTGAAAACTGTCCGTTTGCCAAGCTGTTTACACTGTTTATTGCATATAAAGCTAACTACATTTGCAAACATCTCATTTGTCTTGCCCAGACGTAGTGACCGAATATACTGTCACAAGACTGATTGTTAGCCTAGTTGGTACATGTTTGATGACATACTTTGGCTGCAAATATCACAAACACAGAGCAAAGTAACACACAACAACAAGCCCAAGCGTGTGCCTACATGTCGTTGTGTGTTCCTTTGCTCTGTGTTTGTGATGTTTGCGGCCCAAGTATCGCAATAAGTGTGACCGAATGCCTGCCCTTGCCTTTCCGCATTCTAAATCTAGGTTTCTCCGGTAAGTTTCACGACAGGCTCCATTCCGTTTGCCTCGATGGGGTTTGCGGCTTTCCACAGTGTCATCTCCTTCCACCGCCACAAGACTATGGCTAATTGTCTATACTGTAGATGTCACCTGCGTCGGTGGTTCGCAAAACTTGTGAAGCTCTCTCACTCAATCTTTGAATATATTTTGGACTTCGGTGTCACTCGGACCTAGACTCACCGAATCGTTCCTGAAACAGAACCACTCGGACTTATGCTCCAGCAAATTCTCTTCAACCGGACTCACTCAGAATAAAACTCAACAAAACACTACTCACCCGTTCTCACTCAGACTCAGACTCACGGCTAGATCCCAGTCTGAAAGAGTGCGAGTGAGTGAGTCGACCCATCTGTCATGGTGTCAATGCTCTTGAGCACGAATATGCTACGTAATCGGGGATCTTCCTAGCACCATTTGATAAAGTACCTTAGAATAAAGTTATGAGTGCTACCAAACTAGAACGGTATTTTTTTTTGAAGCAAATGATAATAACATAGGATATATCTATCAAGAACTTGAAGAGTTGGCGGGGGGGGTGAATTCAGCTCCGTATGTATACGTAAGTTGCACCTGTGACCAATAAATATGTAAAAGGCGTATGAACGACACTGCTTTCGAATGCGGGTGAGTACACGTGAGTATAAACGGGAATCCATGGCAAGTCATCGGAAGGTAAATTGACAGCAGTGCATTTGGTGGACTGTATGTGCTGCAGGTATAACATGGTTTGGTTCAAAATTGCTGGAGAGATTATGGTATTCATGATGCCATTGTAGTAGTGTCAGTAGCTGTGAAATTTCAACATTGATATCAGTTATGCATTTTCTGAAAATGAAGATGTAAAATCCCTGCGGAACACGGATTGTTTACGGCACATGCGACTGCATAGGTTTGACCCATCTCGACGATTGTTATAGCGCGAGAACAGACCGAAGACAAAGAGACAAGAAGGAAACGAGTCTCTTTGTCGTCATTCTGTACTCGCACTATAACAATCGTCATGTCATACCAACTAACCCAAACTGCCACACTTCTACGCTAACTTCCAACCGAGTTTATTGCACAAAGCGCGAAATCATATTAAGGAGACAGTAAACCATGTGACACAAACTCGTGACAAAAAGAGCGATGCAAGAGTAAGGGAAAAAAAAGGCAATGAAAAAACTACAAGGAAACGGTACACAAAACTAAAAAAACTATATCTAGTTGCACTTTCAACGAACCTTAGTTCCTTCTCGGACAGAGACACGGAAGGCTATAGCTAACACCTGTTCGTGTGCGATCTGCGTGGCCTCGACGATAACTCGGGTGCGCTCATCCTTGTACTTATACAGCGTCACTTGAAAAGGGGCACACAGTTGCACGCAGGGCACTGCTGTGCAAGAAAATCATCTTTTCTAGCTCTTTGTTAGCGTGTTCCCTCAG
Source organism: Rhipicephalus annulatus (assembly GCA_013436015.1). Taxonomy (NCBI): domain Eukaryota; kingdom Metazoa; phylum Arthropoda; class Arachnida; order Ixodida; family Ixodidae; genus Rhipicephalus; species Rhipicephalus annulatus. The sequence goes on along the minus strand of WOVY01010284.1, from coordinate 132,764 downwards.
TCGATCATTTAGACACCTTCCGGTCGTTTCGACATAACAAGCATCACAGGAAAGGAGGGTCCTATAAACAACTCCTCTGGAACATTTCACATACCCAGTCCTATAGGTTTAACTTTACATTCAGTTGATGACTGCTTTTTCAGGGGGTTTCTCGATTCAGTGTGACTGATTAGTTTAAACGTTGCAGAGAACAGCCCACGAACGCCTGCACGTTTTAGGGGCGAAGCTCCTTAGGGCGTGAGCTGTGCGTCCCCTGTAGCCTGTATGTAGCCACCTCTAGTTTAGTTCTTGCAGTGTTCACTAGATGGCGGTACCGTCCCCTGTATGTAGCCACCTCTAGTTTAGTTCTTGCAGTGTTCACTAGATGGCGGTACCGTCCCCTGTATGTAACCACCTCTAGTTTAGTTCTTGCAGTGTTCACTAGATGGCGGTACCGTCTCCTGTATGTAGCCACCTCTCGTTTAGTTCTTGTAGTGTTTACTAGATGGTGGTACTTGTAGCTGATGATGAAAAGATGCAAGATGTTATAAACTAGAAAGCGGTACTTGTAGTTGATGAAAGACGCGAGATCTTATAAAATAGGAATGATGTCACATATGGCGCGTGTCATTGGTTGAAGGCAATCGTTCGATTTAGGGCGGCGACGTACGCTAGGGGGAGCGATGTAATAAAATCGAGTGGGCAAAATGTACAGAGGATTCATGGTTTACCAGGTTTACCTCCGGAGCTTCGCCCACTCATCATCATTCACTTCGTGGATATGGCGGAATTTTTTCGATTTTCGTGAGCTTGTAAGATATCTGGTGTTTGTGCGGAACAACAGCTATCGTTTCACGCTCTGTGTCCATGTTGCTTGCATCGTGTCTCTTCCTCTGCTCTGCCTTACTGGTCCGCAGGATAGACTCAGCGACAGATGCGATAAAGGCCTCAGGAAAACCCGAAGCCATAAGCCGAGACACTTGAGCTTTGAAGCTCGCAGAATTGTTGTGAAAGCACGACCTGTTCATGGCATTCTCAAGAAATGTCCGTGCTATACCACGCTATACATAGCTTGCTGTGAGCGGAAGAAAAAAGGAAGCAATGGTTTCTACGCACGCGGCTCGTAACACCCAGAAATATTCTGTGTGCTAAAAAACGGTCTTAAATCCAAAACTCTCGCGCATTTAATGTGTCAGCACAAGCGGCTTCAAACAATCTTAAAACACGCCTATCATTTGGACTGATATCGAGTGGAACAAAGAAGAATTATACTTTAGAACAACTAAGAAATCTCGTCGACTTCAGCCTCCGTCCAAACTCTCTCGACTTGAGACAATGGTGCTTTGCGACTGCGGCTTGGTGTCGCTTTCACCAAAATTTTCGGCTTCCGAATCGGCATAGATGACAGTCCTACTTGCGATAATTGACAGTCCTACTTGCGAGAACGATAGAGCACGTTCTCTGTCACTGCCCTCGCTACAGCATGCACAGACAGCCGCTAGCTGCTGCGATAGCCTGCCTGCCTTGACGACAGACCCTTGTCACAACATCCAGCGCTCGAAAGCCGACACGATCTGTCTTCGCACAGAAAATCAATCAAGGCCTTATTGAAGTTTTTTTTTCTTTTTTTGTCATGGTAGAGGCATACTGAATAGCACCCCTCCTCTCCTTATCTTTGCTCTTCGCCTTCATTCTGTTCCCCCTTTTACGTACTTACTGGAGGGTAGCAAACCTTGTGCCCCAATTTCTGGATGACCTCCCTGCCTTTCTCTAATCTTATTCTCTCTCTCGCGCAGATCACTGACGCATTCCGCCTTGGAAAATTCGTCGGCGAAAGCGAGCCGGTGTGGATACTTATCATCGTCATCCTCATCTGCTCCCTGATCATCATCCTAATCATCGCCACCGGAGCACGAGAGGTCACGTGAGCAACTGCACACCTTGCTGATCATGTGTTTGTGAATGATATACGATGATTATAACAGAGAGAGAGAGAGAAGAAGAAGAAGAAGAAGAACGCAGCACGTTTTAGCGAGTTAGGCGCGTTGCGCTACACATGACATTAGTTATAGCGCGAGAACAGAACGACGACAAAGGGACAAGAAGGAGACGAGCCCACACTTCTCTGCTACACACTTTTGCATGTGACAGGGTGTGTGACGCCAGGTGCGATTCACGCTTCTGCCACACAGTGTCACACCTATTAACACAGGCGTTAATCAGGGCTTAAGTACTTAGAAAATACTTAAGTGTGATACCTTGCAGATGTATAATACTTCGCGTAAAACTCGTATGCCTTATGCATATAGCAGTCACTTTTTGCACTCTGCGGCTTGCGACTCAACCTTGCGGCGTAGCGACGATGAGACACCACGATGAAATTTGTTTCGGAGCATAGTGAATGAATTTTTTTCTGGTGAGAAAAATGCTAGTTTGTGGCAAAAGAAAGCCGAATTTGCTGCTTAGTGTAACTCATAATAAAATGCTAGTCCCTTTATGGGTGCCTTTAGCAAAAGATGGTTTAAGTTTTTCGGTTTCGAAGAACATCTCTTAGAAGTGAATCACAAGCAGCTCACCAAGATTTCTCCACTGTGAAGCAAGTATTGATTCATCACAAATATCCGACGCTGAGATCGGAGGGGGAGACGCCATTGGAATTAGTGCGTTCTTCCCTCCTATTATATATTCTCGCCCACGAATTCCGGACACATTTCCCGTTCTTCGCAGAGCCCGCAAACGGCGACATGCTCGCCAGGATGACCGGGCAGCGCGCAACAGCCATGGCTCGGACACCACCCACGATCTCACCACCCAAGGGCCAAAACCACCCGAGCAGCGCCCACCCACTTCCCTGTCCAGATCATCGGGGCCACCCTATAATGACCACCTGACTGGGCACGCCGACTCCGGCGCCTTAAATCAAACATAAGGAAAGCCGGAAGAGAGAGGATGTGAAATAAGGCTCAACCAAGCTGAAGGAGAGGCGGGCCAGACAATGAGAGAGAGAGAGAGCCAGCTGCTTCGGCGAGGAACGATGCAACGATGAGGGTGAAAAAAATGCGAATGCGCGCTCGCTCGCTCATTTCCGATGCAGCATCCGTCGATGGGAGCTCTCGAAAGCACTCGAGGTGCCGGTGCACTTTGGCGGCGGCTGCCCTTGCCTCTTTTTTCACCCCGCACGATAGGAAGGGAAAAGAAGAGAGGGAGTGATTGCACCGAAGGGAGTCGATAGAGACCCCTCGCAACACCACCGTCTCCAACGGCACCGCGCCCCCTCGGATGAAGACGTCAGGCGTTCGCCAGTCGCGGAGTGGTCGCTGCCGTCCAGGAAAGCCCGCCTCTCGCCGCCGCCCATGCGCGGGGCTCGATGATTGCTGCGAGGGCTGGGCTCACGCGCAGCTCCGACAGACTCGGTGCGTGTGCCAGAAGAGAAAGGAGGATAGAAGTCGCACATTCAAGGTCGTCCGGCAGGTCGCTTATGTAAGAGAGCAAAGAAGAAACATGCGCTCTCCGATCCCCGGCTTTCTTTCCTTTTCTCTTTTTTTCAATACGCTCTAGTGAACGGACTCACTGAACAGAGGCTAGGGATCGCGCCCCACCACGTCGGGCCTCGGCGAGACGCAAGTCATGTTGTCGAGGGTGAAGAGGCGCGGCGATATTGCATGACGGCGCGAGAGATGGGAACCCCTGGCGACGGGTGCAAGAGAAAACAACTACGTCCCGGATTCCTCTCTCTCTCCTCGGGCTGAAGGGCAAGCCTGCCTGCCTGCGCTTCGTCGGGCCGAACATGCCTCGCTTGGGACGGCCGTGGCGTGTGATGAGCCCGTGCCGCGGCGCCCGTGTTTGCCTCGCTCACGCGAATGCGCGAAATAAATAAGTGGATAACCGAAGAAGCCGGTGTTCTCGCAGCATGGGAGAGGGAAAAGGTGGCGCCGACGAAGCAGCCCCGCGCGAGCCCTCAAAGCCAGATATGACGAGAAAGAATTCGCAGACAGCGCCGAGGCCGACAAGTCCATAAGAGTTCGATGACGTGCGGCTAATATGGCGGCTTAAGTAAGCCCAAGCAAGTGAAGTTCTAGCTACACACTGCTCGTGTGGTATATACTCTCAGGAAATCTTGAGGGCTCCGATGAGCTCAAGTAGGACAGGTACTAAGATTTCCCACGATATCACCCTTAAATAAGCAGCTTTAGAACCGGGCATGCCTAGACTGCGTTCATGGGTATTGTTCCCTACCATACGCAAATTTCGTAACTCAACGTGTGGAACCCGACAGGTTAATCTAACGCATGTGCACAGGCAGAATGTAGAAACGATAGCGTGCACAAAGTTTGGAGTACCAAAACTACCCAATGTTTCCTCCATGCTCCTGATTTCGAGTTATATTAGACACATATCTGTTGATGCCAGGGCGATAGCATAGGTTTGTATTTGTTCCTTTTTCTCTAAGTTTGAGCTTTCCTACTTTACGCCGTCTGTGGTAAATAAGAATACCGCCTATACTAATATCCGCCGACTCGTTAGCGGTGAGCTACGAAACTTTACTTGCTTCTCATTTCCGAGCGGAGACACGCCAGCACTGTCACTTTAGAGAACGTATACGGCGCAGTCGGAAAGGGGGTAGATCAACCTTACCCGAGCGGATTTTTTTTTCAGTTTTTATGCGTATAAATGTAACCGCACACTAATACGCTCGTACGTTTAGAAAGATCAGACCTTCGTCAGATAAATCCTCATTATAGATACACAGCTTACTATAGTTCGGTACAGCCTTCCCACACTGTAAGTATGGCCCACTCCTGTCTCAGAAAGCGCTTTACAAACATCCGGGTAATACTTAGCAGGAAGCCGTACGATTTATCTAAAAAGCGTTTTTTGCGCACTTGAATAGATCCTTCGGTTCATTCAATGTAAATGACTGCATAAAAATGATTTCTCATAGAAAATTTTTCATTCCGACCAAATTCTGATATTATAACTTGCTTGGCTCTTGAACTCGTCACCCTATGCTGTTCCATTTTTAAGGCGAAAGCCTTAGGTGTCTCATCAAACGGGGAATTCAAAGCAGAAGTGGGTAGATACACAAGTCATTTATGTTACGCTTGAACAGTAAGTAGGCAACTCTAGACACGGAAGTCGAAATAAAACACACAAGAATGCAGCTCTGCTTTGAAATATTATTTGATTTTTACACGAAGCTGCAGATATATAGGTAAATAGCGAGTGGAAACAACACCGACTTTTGTATAACCAATGGGTCATATCACTGAATCGCACAGTCCACAAAGCAATATCATGAGTTCGTGGCATACCAATATATAGAAGACACAAGTTCGTCAATGCGCAACTGGAAGTGTAGATGACACCATCAAAACCTTTTGAAGCATATTCCTTGGTACATGTAAAGATATGGCCGCATATCAGCGCAGCCTTTTGAGGCTCTTGCTTATATTGAAATATCTAACGTACCTTGGGAATCGATGTTATGCGAAGCATGGCGAGGAAAGGTGACTGTGATTTAGTTTTTGTATTGAACGAAACGTTACTAAATGGCGGTAAACACATGTATATACGTATATACAAATGTACGCACAGACATATGTTGAACATTCACAAATGTTCTTTCAACCAGTTGTTAACAACTGCATAACAATGCCAACAGCAAAATGGGTATTACCAGAGTCCTTCAAAACATTCACTGGTCACGAAGCTTTAGCGAAAGTTTGATATGGAGAGGAGCAACCGCTAGGGGCGTCTTTGCCCACAGTTGGGCATCGGAGCGGCCGCGGCGTTGCATGCTGTAGTACACTCTTAGAAAAAATAAAGTTAGTAATCAGTTAGTAAATGTGTGTGTTTACAAATTTCCGGAATATTTTACTACCTTTGTGGCATGCTTTTACATGCCACCAGCTAGTACAACTAGTAACTTTAGCCGTTACTAACTAGAAAACATTTTTTAACGTTTTTAACTAAGCCAATAGTAAGCCACCTACATTGCTAGATCTTTCGTAGATGCCGCAGTACATTTCGCCGTAATGGTGACATCGTAAGCGAAATTTAGGCAAGCTTTATTTTTATTGACTACCTTGGAAAAGAAGTTTTGTGCTACGTACGTAATGGCATACACATAAGCAAATAGAAGGGGACACGATTATGAGGAAAAAACAACCATTATCTTATAAATTATGTGGCTGCTAACCAGTACGTGGTGTGTGTTCCCAAAGCAGGGGTATATATAGTTTTCAAACTGCTGCTACAGTAGAAATCAGCTATGTCCAAGTCTTGAAGATTTCCTTGTGCATGTGTTTGCATCCTTGTTTTCGTGATCCGTTCATATGAGTTCTCATACTCATATGAGCATATAATCATGTGAGTAATAGAACTAATATGAGCATATCACATGCTTATATGTGTCCATATGAGCACAAGATATTTTCATATGAGTCCATATGAGCATATGAGATTCACATATGAATGTGAATCCGATTTGATCCTATATGATCATATGATCAATTCTCTATAAGTATGTTGCTGTGATGCGCACTTACCACAGTATAGACTACAGTGTTGTTACCACAAAGTAGTTGCCACAGTGTACCAAAGTGTTGTTAGAAGCCATCAATTAATTTACGAGGGTCATGTCGATTCGCTTTTTTCATCCTACACTTTTGTAATAGAATCATTTCGATAATACAACGCACATTACATTTAACAATAGAGGTGTAAACCTCTATTTGCAGGGATTAATAACAATTTAATAATGAACAAACCACTCGAGTCAGCACTATTCACTTACTAACTAGGTAGTAATTTTCACTAACCTTCATTTTACTACCTTCCCTTACTAAAAGGCTAGTGCTTTATGTGACAAGTGAATGGTTAGTATTTAGTTAGTGAATACGCCGACCTTTATTTTAAAGAGTGTATGCACGCACGGAAGATGTGAAGCGTCATTAAATGTAGCCGTGAAGCTTGAATACGTCCTAAAAGTTACGTTAGCTTCAAGAAAATTCGGGTAAGCTTAATACAAAGAAACTGAACGTCGAATAAAGCGTTGAAACTAAAAATCCTACAGCATGCTAACTCCACTGTAATATATGCTACCACTATAAGGGCATGCTTTTTTTTCCTGAAGGGTCTGGTGAAAATATGTGGATAATCCAGAGTTATTCAATGATTCTGGCGGTTATTACCGCGTCGCGGAATAGCAGTGGTTGCAACTTTTGACAGCGCATATCCCACCTTTCGGGCTATATACACATTAGGTGTTTCTATATACAAAGTTATATGTCCTGAAATTGCCTCGTATACATTAAAATAACAGACAGTTTGAATGAATCAGTGATTTGAATTTAGCAAGTGGTGAGGATAGAGCAATACTTCGTACTACTTTTGCCTCATGCACGTGTTTTGTTTTGAGTTGATTTATCACTACAGTGCCGTAATCCGTAATAAGTTTGGTTGCACATGCAATGTAGGTTGTGATTCCTTTGCTCTGCTGCGTAGCTTACTCATGCTTTGTTTTCTTTGTACTTATTCATTATGTTCACTGTTAAGGCGAAAGCAGTGCCTCCTCATACGTGGAAATTGACTGCCTGCGTTCCACTCCGGCGCCCTTATAATGTGGCGCAAAAAAATATTTTTTTTTCGTGCCCATCACGCATTGATATCGATAGTTAACCTTTCACGCTTTTACAGCTTGTCCAAGTTTTGTATAGCATTGTGGTGTAACCTTCTTTGCGTCGTCATCTTAACAAGCTTCTATTCGTAGCGCTGAAGTCTCTGTTGCATGCAATAGATGTGTGCTTTGATTTTTTTCAAGCTGTGAGGAGCTGCATGTATACCTCCGCCTGTTCGGCGTTTCACCTCTACACTATTGGCCATCTCAGTGCCTGCATAAAAAAAAACGGCAAGCGTTTCACTGGTCGAGCTTCTTTATTACTGGCATATGAGGAACAGCGGCCAGTGGGCTCGCATTCATTAACAGTATATCATTGTTCATGGCAGCTGTCTCAAAGGAGCTCATACACAGTGCCGTGCATCCTCGACAGTATCGAGCTCAGCTGACGGTTCGCGGCGGTGCTTGTAGGCGGGCCAGTTCTAGACCTTTTTGCACTAAACAAATTCGCCGTGAGGTCATGAAAAAATTTTGACAAAGTGTCGGCAAAATTTTCAAAACGTCGCGCGGTGACTTCACAACAACACCTACGATTAGCCACTGTCCACGCGAATGATGTCACTCTGATCGAAGTGCTTTTCGCACACGTGCACATTCGGGGAATCAAATGCGAAACTGTCAGTTTCTTGCCATGACACCACGCGCTTCCCTCCCTTTCCGCCATTCGATGTATATATTGGCAGCGAGAACTATTAGAGACCTCTTCATCATTTCCCTTGCAACCGGATCGACAACCAGGTACACAGCAGGTATACAGCATCCTTCCCTATTTTTAGGCAGAGCACACTATAGGCATAATGGTAATCATACGACAAAAACTGCCTGATGACTAGCCATGATACTATGCAGTGACCCCATAGCGACATCACCAGCCAGCTGCACTCCGGGCCGCCCGATGCTCCGCGCTAAGCGGAGGCACTGCACATCGAGGCACCATACCCCGCGCGGGATGCAGCGCCGCCCCGCAGCCTCAACTCGCAGCACAGAAAGCTCTCCCATTGAGCTACGGTGACGATTCACGACCAGTAAAAGTATTGAAGGGCTCTGGTATTACCAAAATCAGAAGTCGTAAGTTCATGAGTAGCAGTCATGCTTGCAAGGATGGTAGCCCTGAACAGTACTATACGTACACCAACTTCAGTGGATGGTCTATAGCTACAATTTACGTTGACCCAATGTGATGCCTGTGATATAGGCGTATGTATGTAATGTTTATAAAGTTAGATAGCCAGGACTGCAACCACTGTTGACGTTCCACCAACATAACACCTGCATAGGGCCCTTTTTACACAGAAGTTTCAAGACCATGGCACTGCTAAGTGATACAACCCTTTATTGCCATGCAAAATGCTTGGGTTCCATTCCTGCTGGGTTCTTTATATATTAATCTTTGCATTCGTCAGGCCAACGCAACCGATATCAGTTTTTCTTTAGGCTCTCGCATTTAAATTAGCAATGCCTGTTCCGCCGTTCCTGAGTATAAACTGTCAATCACCTGTGGAGCATACCCGCATACCAGGGCCCTGGGTAACAGAAAAGGGTTTGATGACGTATACACGCGAGGGAATTTTCAAGTCATCAATGTAATGAACAGACAGATATATTCGCCAAACTCTCTTTTCCTCCCATATTAATTTCGGTCTTCCCCGAGTTTGGGAGGCGAACACCAGAGCACTCATATGTATGCCGGCAGACAGAAAAAGATAAAGACCTGTTTAGTTCAATTCTATTCTATTTTATTTCACCTCAAAGAATGGAGAAGGAGAGTTTGGCATAGAAAGCAGGTTTCTAGCATGTTACTCCTCACAGGGTCTAGGTACAAAGGGAAAACGAAAAGGGAGGCATGATTAGGGGTGACTGCTGTATAGCACAATGGGTTACTGCACACACTGTCCGGCAAATCGAGATACAAACGCTCAAAGTGCCTGCAGTACTCAAAGAAATTACTCGAATTCAATATAGTAATTGTACCTTCTGGCACCAATGTTTCATCGAAATGTGAAAGCCAACGCATTGCTGCATTCTTATCCCAATCTTCCAGCTTTTCTTCTGCATGGCTGCATTTACGGTGAGTTCAGTGAATGGGAGGCCGGCATTTTCTGAAGTCTGAACGCATTCCACATTCACGTAGAAATAAGATGGCTGCTCGCATCAGTAAAAACGGCAACATTGGTACGCATATCACTGTATAGCCCATCACGGTGGTCAAGTGGCTAAGGTACTCGGCTGCTGATTCGCAGGTCGCGGGATCAAATCCCGGCTGTGGCGGCTGCATTTCTGAAGGAGGCGGAAATGTTGTAGGCCCGTGTACTTAGATTTGGGTGCACGTTAAAGAACCCCAGGTGGTCGAAATTTCCGCAGCCCTTCCCTACAGCATCTCTCCCAATCAATGGTGGTTTGGGACGTAAACCCCACAAACTAATCAATATCACTGCAGTACTGATGCGTGACTGTGAGGAGCGCTCAGTCAGACTATATTATATTTTGGCACTTTTGCAGGGTCACATCAAAAGTTGGAGAGAAACGAGGAGGCTCATGCCGTGGACCGCGATCACGCCTACCGGGCTACCCCTTTCCGCTTTCAAGACGCCAGGGCTATGTACGCGGAGGCTGAGCCTGTATCTAAGACCTACTCTCCAATACTGCAACACCATAGGCTGGCATGCGGACAGTATACCCACCACCACAATCGAAGCTCAACAAAGAGGACAGCACCATAGTGAGAAGACTGCAGAGCAACACATACACACACGGCATACTAATGCACCGACTGTACCCAACATTACACAAATATGTTTGCCCGATTTGCGCCGTACCTGACACGTTGGCCCACCTGATCCTCCAGTGCCCATGCAATACAAATACAGATATATCGCATCCGCCCAACACCTGCGATGCTGGTAAAGAAAACGAACACCTTCTCGAAACGTGAGAGGCCAAGCTCGCCTTGGAGGACCTGGACCAACAACGACGTCTCGTCGCCAGGGCCAAGGAGGCAGCGAAGGCCAGAGGGTTCCTGCAATGAGGAGACCTCCCACCTAAGGTGAACGCGGAACCTACACTGCTACACCGTTTCGAAAATAAACGTTTATTCTCCTCCTCCATGAAAAGTGGGTGTTGAGAATCATCGTTCCCAGTGGCACGTTCGTTGACCTGCAGACATGCCATTCTCGAAACTTACGGGTCTTTATGTTACCGATAGGACTCCAGGTGTTAAAATTTCTGAGCAATCAACTATTGATGATCCCTCAGTATTCTCGCAGTTCAAGGCGATCTCTGTTCTGTTCTGTTCTGTTCTATCTGTTTTGCTTTGGAGAGTGTGAGGTCGAAATAACCTAGGCTACTACATGTCAATAAGATCTGCAGCGCAAAAAAATAATAGGAATCTTACCCAAAAGGAACAATCAACAAAAAATTGAAATTTAAGAGCACACTAAGACCACTTAAATACATGTTAACGTACAGTTTGCTTGCAGCAGTTCCGACTGTCATAAATCGTTCACACGAACACATTTCTATTTATACTCACAGTGTATGTACTAACACATCATTCCATATATCTCAACCCCTATAGTTCTATATCACAAGCGCTTATCCCGTCCTGTCTCCACTAAGAAATCTATCAGGAAGATGTTCACCTTTTCCTGAAGATGCATCTCAAGCCATGGTCTAAGTAAATTCCTTATTGTGAGGGGCCGTCTGTCCGAAACTGGTAATTTCTTTTTTTTAATTTTTCGATTTCATTTGACTACTTTACGTATTCTGAAAGAACGTGGCTAAAATTTTCATCTGCATAGCCACAGTGGCATTCCGGTGAGTTGGATCGATGTATTTTGTGCATAAAGCTGTTTGTGTATGCTATAGTTCTAGTCTAAGTCTGTGAATTGATGTCTCGGAGGGTCGTAGAAAATCTGTCGCTATGAAAAATTTACTCTGCTGATAAACTTGATAAAGTATTTATTTCCTTTACTTAGGATTATGAAACCACTTCTTCTATAGTACAGTGGTTACCTCCTTGTGTCATAAAATTTTAAATACCCGCCACAGAAATAGGCATTGCGTAATGCCGTCCTTCGTTCAATCCTTTCTTGGCGCGAGGCTGCCTGCATTCCCTTTCTTGAATTTCGTGTATACAGACCGCACAGGCTGAGGCTTCTTCAATGCAGGACCCATCTGAATATCTTTTCGTCCTTCCATTGTGCACTGTATTAAAATAATGAAGGACCATCTTTGCCGCCACTAGGGGCGGAAAAGATGGTGCTTCATGTCAGGCCATGTCTGCTTTCTGGCGTATGCCATCTAATTCGCAGATAGCATTCAGAACTGGGAGTGTCCAAGGTTGTTTTGATGGTTTTCATCGCTATATTGTGCTACCACTGCTTGTAATGATGACACACTATCCTGTAGGAAGACGAGGAAGAAGTGCGTTCGGGCATAATTCTGCCTGGAACAACTATCGTTTTTTCTTAAACTGTCAGAATTCCTGACTTTCTTGGAACAAGCGGAACGGAAGACGTCACCCCCCGGGATGGGGGACCATCCATCCAACAAAACAGCGGGCCCTAGCCGTTTGCAAAAGGATGGACCGAATGTGGGTGACCGCGTTGGCGCATCTGCTCCTTGTGATGATTCTACCGACAGCTCATCAGTGGAAGAGATGGAATCGGAAGCCGACTTCAGGACATTCCAAACCCGCCGGTTGAAAAGGAAGCTTCGCAGGAAAAGGAAGCCACAACCGTCGGAGCCACAACCGGCGGAGCCGGTTGTGGCTCCGAACTGATACATGGAATGATATTTGATACACAAATGTAAGCCCCTACACCGATCACGAATCAATGTAGCACGTCGCCATTCGGAATCGCTGAAAGCCATAGCATAGTTACGACAGCATTTAGAAATGAGAAAGGTTTAACCTTCAAATAGACATAACCGGTATAACATGGAATCGCTCCTAGACTACAAGTGTACTATTGATGTTCTCTCAAAATTTTTAAATTATGAATATAGTTATACATGTGTCTATATACACAACTACGAAGTTTTTATTTGCCAGAACCTTTCAACCACAGCTTTCTTTCTTCTTTTGTCGCTTCAAAAAACACTACTACCAAGCACCATTAAGTGATTGCCAAGCCACAAATTTCTCTGCGTCTCTTTTTTCCTTTCCTCGTCTGTCAACGCTAGCCTGTCATCTACCTCCAACCCGCCTTTTTTTAATTTTTTTTCCTTTCTTTTTTGCATTTCTCTGGTTGATGCTTATTTCCTTTGCATTCTGAATTTCTCTATTTCTCTGCCAACATGCCGCCAAATTCTTGAGGCAATTCTGTTGAGCGGGCCACCTACGGGGATAGTGAAAGCATATTTTAACCAATAACTTTCCCAATTAAACACATTCTCTTCCGAACACATCTGGTGTCGCTTACCTTTGAAATCTTAGCATTTAAAGGTAGCCGCCTGCTTCTCTCTCGCGCCTTTTCGTAACCGCTTTCTTACGAGTCCCATTCATAGATGTTCGAGAACAGCATAGGCCTTTATCGTCGGCAACCCTTTGTGATGGCCAAACGTGGGGACTGTCTGCTGGCTTCGAACTTTCAAGCTCTTTGCTTTTTTTTCGCGTCTGTAGCGGCAGCACACCGCTCCTAATTTGCGTGTTTCCTCTTTTTTGCTTCCATTTTTTTCTCTACCCTCTGAGAACATTGTGAATTGCTACCAGTCAACTTGAAATGAAGTGAGGACTGCACTTGTTTGCTTTCTAGTTTTTTTTTTCTTTTCCGGCGGCAACTGCCAACAAAGACACGCACCACCACCAGGAGATGACGTCTCTACTAACCCCCTTAAAGCTAATATGCCAAGGATGAGAAGAAAAGGCACTTTTGACGAACATAAGTCCTCCTATCGAAACATCAGCCAGCCTATCTGAGGAACTTCCACTGTTTACCCAGACTATCCCACTCTTCACAACAGTTTTTTCTGATCCTAAGGCAGTTTTCAAGGCATTCGGAACACTATGGGCTGTTTATATAAGCTCTGCACACACAATTTAGCCATCTGATGTACAATATGCAAAGTATATCAGAGTGACTTGTTGGGCTTTACACTCTTACAGAGCATAAAAGAAGGAAAATTCGTAACTTCATATCTACTCAGAATACATGAAACAATCATTACCTCTAGCAAAAAATTAGGAATGTAATAAGCACCAGCACACACTTCGCAGAGCTGCCCAGAAATGCATCTTGATAAAATAGTTAAATATTGCAGTAAATTATGAATGCAAAAACACAACACCAGTGCACTAGTAGAGATGCCTGGTTGGCACCAAACTGCTGTACTTAAGATGCATCATGGAAGCAATACCACAGCCCACAACTAATATACGCTTCAAGTAACCCTTGACTGCTAAACTGAAGGCCCCAAAATCAAACCACGGCTGTGGTGGCTGCAATTTCGATTAAGGAGGAAATGCTTGACAACTGTCTGCTTAAACGCGGATGCATTTAAAGAACCCCAGGTGGTCAAAATATCTGAAACTCTCTACTCCAGTGTCCCTGATAATTATCATCGTGGTTTTAACACGTTAACCTTGGTAAATATTATTCTCATTACACTTGACATGAAATAAAGCAAGCAGATATTACTATGTAGTTGAAAAAATTCACCATTCAACCCCCCGATCCAAGGACTCAAGTTACAATATTCTAGTATGCCTTCTATCAGTTATCATTAACAATGTTAAACATGAGTATGTATCACTGTAAAATATCTGACATGGTTTGGTATTGGCAAAGTTAGGTACGATGAAGTATGACAGTGGGAAAACACTTGATTGTACTTATGAATTGAACTTCCCAAAGGCAATGAAATAACTACAGTGACAAAAATATATTAAAATAGAATATTCAGTGAAGGTTACACTGAAGATAAAATCATCAATGTGCTACTTTTTATCACAACACAGAAAGTGTTTTTAAATGGCCAATTGCACATAAGGCATCAATTAACATGACATGCAAGTCTGGCGAGCATCACACTCAGTAGATCTTGGAAAAAAAAATTGCCCGCAGCTTCCCTCGGGGGAACACTGAGGAGGATGCGGACCATATAATTGGTTAACGGGGTGTTAAAGTGCGATTTACTTGGGTCGATGGATAAATTGGTTAACGTGGTTGTGAAATGGGGTGTTAAATTGCGACTTACTTGGGTCGATGGCTAAATTGGTTAACGTGGTTGTAGGAGGGGGTGTTAAATGAGTGAACACGTACACACGTATGCGAAAGGGCGGCGCTGGTCGAAGGGACGTCGATCATTGTGTTTGTGGATTCGTTGGAATTCATTTCACCGCGACCTTGGACGTCGACGCGCCGTACAAACCAACCGACGAGCGGCAACTGAGCGAGCGAGCGCCGACCTTGAGTATATATACAGCACGACGGCGCATGCACTGTCAGCTGTTGAATGTTCTCGAAGCGCGACGCCACATGCGCGTCCACTGGAGAATCAGGAGAATTGTAGATGTCGAACGCGGTGTGTAGAGGAGGAAGGGTGCACAGATGGTGGAGGAGTGAAGCGCGCGCGGTGTGTAGAGGAGGAAGGGATGCACAGATGGTGGAAGAGTGGGCGACGGCGCGACGGCGCATGCGCGCGCGTCAGCTGTCGAATGTTCGAGAAGCGGTGTGGACGGCGCGGACGGCGCGGACGACGCGGACGGCGCACTACAAGGCGCGAGTATAAGATGCTCCGCATCTAAAACAAAATATCCAATAAAGAGCTCAGTAAGCAGCACTGACACATTCTTAAATGCACTGCCTAGTTACATTGAATTTTAGCCTTAAGAACAGATAAACGCCTTGGCAGATTGTGTCCAGGGGGACACAAAGTAATAAAATGATGCTGTCATCTGGCCTATTAACTAAAAATATTGAAATTTTAGTAACGCAAATAAGCAGGTATGTTTGCATTAAAAAGTTGGAGGCAGTCGTGTTTCTACACAGTCCAACTTGGAAAACTTTTTTGATTATGTTTATGCTCCTAGATATCCCGTTTGAAAGTTTAATTTTGCTTTTCATGATTACGCATGCAAGGCAGTGAGGTTCAGCAAAATATCACTCCATAGTGGAACGAGCAGTCGGTTCTTGCTATCGCCAGCGAATAGCAAGAGTAACCATTTTAATGTTTGCCCATGCCTTCTACCGACGGTCAGATTAAATGCATGAAATCAGAGTCTGTGCTAGTGCTCACTGTCCTGCACACATAATAATGCAAGCCGCAACTAAATTTCTAGCAGGATATCTGAGCACAGGTATGCTGGAATTCTTACAAGTGATAAGATGCAGAAATGTGACTGGCTCAAATATTTAACACATACATGATCTCCTGCTGTGGTCACTATTAAGTTGATTATTAAAACTTAATGGCACCGCTGACAGTGATAATTATTGTTTCACATTGCATCCGCCTGAATACATAGCTATCAGCAGAGGTGGCTTTACATACATAACTTACAGCGCTGACTTCTCTTTTAAGGAAAAGCAAAAGGGTTAACTTTGAACACCCTGAACCTTTGTGCTCCTTGAATACAGCTACCAGGTGGCTCTCTGCAGCTCGCTTTTCAGAAGAAACAGAAGCCACGCGCCACTGATGTGCACCAGCAGTCAAATTCTCCACGAGCCAGCCTTGATGATGGGCTAGTCCAGACGTCTCCCACACTCTTTTCCTACGACGAGCATGTATAGACTGCGAGAGAAACAAAAAAAAACAATTTACTGATGTGTCTGTTAGCGAAGCAGAGTTTGGAACTCAATTTAGAATGATCTGGAACGTTGTGTTTTAAAAGAGTAAGATGTACGAAAACCAGGCATGCTACAACAAAAACATCCTCAATTTTTTTGGCGAACATAGCTGCAACCTTACGAAAGAACATGCATTTTTCACATAACAGATGTGTCACAAAGTATACTAAAATAGCGCTCTGGCATAGGGCGTATACATGCCAATTCATTAATATGGCAGCGCGTACATGACGGTATGCGCTTTGATCAAGTATCCATTGGAGGTAACACATAAAGTTATATTACGAATTTTAGTTTGAACACAACTAATGTAACTTTCTTTCGGCTGCCTACATTAGGACGATTATGCCGATAACATAGAAAATTGGTTTCACTAAATTACTATTGTCAACTGCTAAATTATGGCTGTTAATTCAATGATTCCACGTGGCTAAAAAGGCAGTGCCCCTCACTCATCCCTAACATACCCCTCATTACAGGCTGTCTAATAAATAATGAGAAAAAATGTGGAAATGCTAATACAACGCACCCATCTTGAGCTAAATACCATCCCAATAAAGCATGCAAGCTTCTGCACCGATCTCAGTAACAAGATTACTGGAAGGCATTGGTCACGATTTAGCAATACACAATAAACATTTGATGAGACTGATTTCTGAAGTTGTGTAATTGCGTCAATGCCAACAGCTTGGAAACATGCAGTCTATATTCATGATTGTCAGATGAACATACTGTCCAATTTTTCATTTTCACAGCAACACGTGCATGCCTTATGTATGCATGCTATGATGTTTAACATTATTGCAAGTTTTGAGCGTTAAATGACATATTCGTTTCTCCAAACACCACAGATCCCTTCTATAACTGTAGCGCATGCCTATAGAATTTACTGAAGCTTGTCATCTGATGTGAAGACAAAACAACATGCTGACCCTAATTGAAAGCATGACGTTTTGGCCCCCACACAAAAGCCCTATTCACAAGTGACAAAGACTGTGCTTTTATTTGTGGCCAGTGTGTGGTTTTTCAATGTTTTCATGTGTATTTCTGACCAGATCGGCATAAGCTTGTAATCTGTTAAGAAATGCCTTGGAGGTGATGGTCTAAACTGTTCTTACTGTTCGTACAAGTAAAATTGCTTAGCAAAGTTTGAACACAAAGTTTGGGCGAGGCACATACAATATTTAATAAACCACCACAAAATAATGAAATCAAAGCATAGCGAAAGCAAGCTGAATAAAATAAAATGTGCTCTACCGCATGAACTACTGATCGAATTAGGGCTCGCACAGTTAAGCTACAGTTATTCGGCCCCAATAAGCCATGAAAATTTTGTTCGGAAATACAGTTCATGTTTAACGAACGGCTCAAAATTCATGGGTTCCGAACGCATCAGACAACTTATGTTGCGGGTGTATAACGTAAGCTCAGATTTGAGTAAACGGGCTGCATAAACACGTAAGCGTACATACGTGCAAGCCTTGCGAGCCGTACCTAAGACGAGGCAGCATGCGGCACGCGAACTCGAATAACACGGTAGTTCAAAGATGCGTGCCGGCGTGGATGCATACACCGGCATACGTTCGGCTACCCGCAGCAATTTCTGATAGCAGTTTAAAAAAAGGGCATACAACATATAACACTTTTCAAACTGCTTTGGACGTACAACATATGAAACGTACAACATATGAACCCGTTGACTCCTGTAGCACACAATATGAACAGGCATGCAAGAAAAAAAATCCTCAAGTTAAGAGATCGAAACATACGCGCCCTAGGCGTAATCAACGCTTACAGCTAGCAAACGCCGTCTTCGCCCAACAATTATTTAACCAAAATATTGGTCCATCGTGAGCAGGGCTCCCTGGCAAAACCACTGCCGACAGAGGCGAGCGCCGTCACAACTCGCACAAATCCGCCACCGAATTCCCACTGCGCACGCACGCGCCATGTGCTTCACACACCGAAGTATGCTTGAATCGAAAGAAAAAGCTCGCCCACGCTTAAGCTCGCCCACGCTTGACTTCCTACAAAAAACGCCTTCATCCTGATGAAATGACACACACAAACAGGTTCGCTACGTTAAAAAACTTCACTTATCGCCCACATGTAACGAAAAACGTAGCATGGCGTCGTTATCACGCTCTCGCTGTTGACAAAGCGCCGACAGCAGGAATGTGGTACGTACCTGGCGAGTGTTCCAAAATGCGACGCCACACGTCCTCGCTTGAGTAGAGATCATCTTGGTAATAGGCAGCACCGGCAGAACACAAAACACGAACGCAGCGCGCAAGCACACCTCAAAAAACGAGAAAAAACGATGCAGAACCGACAAGCTGCAGCGCCCGACCAGCGAGCAAGCACGCCCAAACATGTATCGTGGTTACAGCTCCACAGACGTACAATGGCGCAATAAAATGCTTTAGTATTGCGTTTAAGTATAAAGAATAAACGGAAATATATATAACAAAAAACAAAGGGGGCAAAATAATTTTATCTTTACAAAAAAACGAAATTAACGTGACTTTAGCGCGCAAAGTTTGAAACGCTTGCAGGTACAATGCATTTTTAACAAATGAACAACAGCGGTAATAATCACCTAAAACACTCATGTTCTTGAATTCAAAATGTACTATTGTTGACGAACACATTTACAAACAAAATTTTATTGCAATGATTGATGGTGCCTATGCGTAGGCGTGCCAACCACGGGGGAAGGGGGGCGGGGCGGCCCTTGGTCACTTAGGGGGCAATGTAAATCCCTATAGGTACATAGAGAAATAGAGAGGGGGCACTGTAACTTGACGTAAGTTTTTTAACTCGACGGGGGTTGCAGTGCCCCCTGCTGATACACAGTCCCACATACACCCCCCCCCCCCCGAGGGGATGTCAAACAGGATAGATATCAAATACAAATTTTACGGCGTGTGTCGCAGTGTCCCACAATATATATATATATATATATATATATATAAGGGAAAGAAGTGTATACCTAAGGGCTCGTTTTTCCGTGTTTTAACACAATATTAATGAGATATAACAGACAGTAATGCCAAGGAATGTACAGGGGAAGTTATTAAAACCAATGGAATGTAAATAAGAAGAAAGAAAAGTGGATGAAAAAATTACCAACTGTGAGCAGGAATCGAACCTACGACGAAGGTCGTAGGTTCGATTCCTGCTCACAGTTGGTAATTTTTTCATCCACTTTTCTTTCTTCTTATTTACATTCCATTGGTTTTAATAACTTCCCCTGTACATTCCTTGGCATTACTGTCTGTTATATCTCATATATATATATATATATATATATATATATATATATATATATATATATGCACTGACCGTGCCATTCTCTGACCTTTATTTCTTCACCTAAAGAACCACTTCCCGTGCTCCCACATGGTTACAGAAGGTAGTGCATTGTTTTCTTTTTCGACCAAGCACGTCTCGTCTTCGACAATCTTGTGAAAACAATTTGCACTCGAACGGCTTTTGACGGAGCAAGGGTTTTTTGTAATAATTCAAGCTTTTTTTCTCAATTGCTTCTACACATGACTATGTGCTGTCCGTAGATCGTGACAGTAGCCCATTAATTTATTCACATATAATGTGGACAATATAAAGCGGCAAAGCATGTCGAATCATACAGTGCGAGGAGAAGTTCGTCTCTATTACATTTTCTCATTTATTCTTAGTTTTCTGTAAAATTTGTCAATGCCTCAATCATTTCCTTGATTTTTTTCATCCCTACGACATTGTTATCTTAGGAAAGGCATGCATTCCTTGCGCTATGCGTGGTATTTTATTTGCAAGCATGGATGCAGCTCGATTCTTGCACGTGCACTCCAGCGCCGGTGGTCTGGTGCTTATGGTGCTGAGCTGTTGACCCGCAAGTTGCAGGATCGAATCGCGGCAGTTCACGGTGGCCACATTTTTAATGGACGAGAAAGAGTGCGAGACCTGTGTAGTTAGACTTAGGTGCACCTTAAGTAACCCCAGGTGGTTTAAATTTTCGGAGCCCTTCGGTACAGCGTCTCTAATGATTATATGACAACTTTGGGACGTTAAACGGAACAATTTTTATTCCAACAATTATAGGTGTACACCTTTCTGTTCTTCAACACCCTCACGAACGGCATAATAACACCCTTTGGCCAGTTACACCCTTCTCTGAGGGTGTACCAGCAAAGAAAAGTATGTTACATTCATTCAAAAAGGGTGTAAATCTGCAAAAGACCCTTTTTACACCCATAAGGGTGTAAAAATTTTACTGTGCACATATTGTCAGCAATGAACGACCAAACAGTGTCAAAAACTGCTACAAAGGCTGTTCTAGACTTTATAAAAAGCATTGGTCTAGAAACTAGACTGTAGGGTACTATACTAAGTGGCTACTGTACATACGCACCACCTCTTCTTGTCCCCATCATCACCCTTCATCGCTCTTTCCTTCCCCCTTCCCTTATCACCTGTGTAGAGTAGCAGGCTAGAGCGAACTAGCTCAGGCCGACCTCTCTGCCTTCTAATAAATTCTCACTCACTCCACACTCACTATCCTGTAGTCGCGTTGCTATGATTTTTGTTAGTTCAACAGATAAAGGATTACTGTCATTTTGCGTAATTTTTTTAATATACTTCTTTATGCTTTAGGTTGGAAAGGTAGGCTAGTTAGTAATTGATGATGGTTCAGTGAACTGCGAGTGCGGGGGTAAACACAGAAACAAAGCAAAGAGGAGGCACACAGCACGAGTGCTCACAGCACAGCACACACCCAGCACACAGCACGAGTGCTTGAGCGCTCGTGTTGTGTGCCTCCTCTTTGCTTTGTGTCTGTGTTTACCCCCGCACTCCCTGTTCGCTGATTATTTATGCTTCTCTCAATTGGAGTACACTGTCAAATTCGTTGTCAAGCTTCTGCATACGCCAAACACTGAAAGTCGACCGTGGCAAGCGCAGACATACCCTGAAGCTCCTTGCCAATAACAAGTGAAGTCTTCGTTCGGTGGAGGCTGGAAGTTCGTGTAGCATAGGCAGGGAGAAACTCACCATGTGGTGTACCGACTCAACATGTAGAGCCAACAGCGACTCTGTAGTACCACCCCTCTTAGCGCCGCAGAGATGATGGAGAATATAAGTAGCTTGATTCACTTTTTGTTCAAGGGACTGGATATGAAGTGACCATGTGAGTATCCGGTCTGAAATCACACCTCATATTCTATGAATTCTAACAATTTTAATAGGCTGGTTAGGCAGGATATTTTGAAAATTTTCATTTCTTTTTATTGTAAATTAAACAATGGCTATTTTTGCAGACTCAGAGTCATTCCCCTTCTTGTAAGAAACTACTCTACATAATCGAATCCTTCTGGTAAACTTTATTAGATATCCAAAAACGATGGTCCAGCCGTCCATATACTTGTATCATCCTCATATACTGAGCATCTGATGTTATCGGCGAAAGGTTATACGAGGGATGCGCCATGACAGCATCAAACAGCATCGGGCTTCACACGCTGCCCTATGGTACTCCTTGGATGACGACATGTTCTGTCATTGTGGCCCTCTGCATAACCACAAAAGTTTGTCGATGCTTCAGGAAGTCAGCGATCGAACGCAGAATTTTTCCCTTAAATTTCCGCAACGCCAGGTCTTCCAGAGCATGAACATGGCTTACTGTGTCATATGTTCGTTGTGCATCGAAAAATAGTACGATGTCAGTAGTGATGTTTCCTCGCGTACTTTGGTTTTCCAAATCTGTGACCAAGTTCAAAATGCAGTTCATTGTGCATCTACCACTTCTGAAACCGGCTATGCTTTCTGGTAACAGCTTTTTTAATATTTTGCCACCATAAAACCGTTTATTGATCATTTCCTCTATTCCTTTAGAAATACAACTTGTCGAACACGCCAGCCTAAACGAATTCAACTGCATAGGGCTCTTTCCTGGCTTTAGCAATGGTACTACTTTAATTATGTTCAAACTTCCGGGACCTTTTATTTTTTTCAACAGGTGTACCTTTCATTTCTCACATAAATTAGCAAGTGCATCGTCCTGGTGAACTTGTTCGTTTCACTGAAGACTCCTCTGGTGCGAAGCCATTCTCTAGAACTGATGTACTGACCACAGAAAACTTCGCTACAACCAACGAAGCCGACTCTGTCGAGGATATATCTCAGCTCGTTTGGACGGCCTCTCCATTCATCAGTATTCGATTGCAAAATTCTTCGGCATTCACAAGTTCTCTCACTCTTTGAGACAGCGCAAAGCCTGTAGTGCTTATTTCTCAGTTGGACTGTTGGAGGGTGCGTAACATGCTCTGCAAGTGAGATGCCGAGGTAAATGGAGGAGGTGAAGCGCAGAGATCTTGCCACCTTTTCGTGCAAAGCTTCTGAAGTTAGTTCTGCATCGCAGAATATACTTTCTGTGCAACCTTGAAATCTACCCAACTTCCCGACCTGCGATATCCTCTTTCAGACCAGTGATGTATTGCGCCAAGCCAATCGTACTAAGCGTCAACAACCGCATAACCTTCTGGAATGGGCACTGCAAGAGTAGCTTTTATCATGAAAGCTTTTTTTCGCTCCCTGCAGACCAGCGATCAGTTTCCGAGCCACCATTGCGCAGTCTTTCGCTTCAACACTTTCCACTCCACGTTGAAGCGTGTTCTCAAAGCCACTGCGCAGGGTTAATGTCCCGCCGATGTCCTGAGACATTATTGATTTGCCTCTGAGAGGTGCAGAAGAGCTCACGCGGTAACACCGTAACCAGTGGAAGAAACAATTGCAGGTGACCACTTTGAGAGCACCAGGCGATGAGGTGCGCTGCAATGCTTCTGCGCACTATTATTCATTCACCACGTTGACTCTGGACAGTGTAAAGGGCGTGCGCTCTCTGTGAGAATGTGGCAGTACTGCTAAAATGAGGTCCCGAAAGTGGCAGCAGTCAGTATCATTCCAGCAACAACCCTTGAGATCTTGCTTCTTCTTGGCAGGAAGCTGCATGTTCCGGAACTCCTTCTGCACAAACTCGCTCTTGGTCCGATAAATACGCTTCCTTCCGCCTTACTGGACAATACTGCCTGTCACACACTGCTCGCACAGACATTGTGAACAGGGAAGCAGCAACGTCATACCGAGAATGACGATCTTTCTTGCTAGGAAGCGCAGCCACTATAACAACGAACACACAACACAAGCGCTTATGTTGTAAGCGCTTGTGTTGTGTGTTCGTTGTTATAGTGGCTGCGCTTCCTAGCAAGATGGACCCTTACCAACTGGCCCGATACAATTGTTTATTGAGAATGACGAGGTACACGCATGCAGCAGTAAGGACTCTATGCCACCTCATAATTGATCTGCGTCGGGCACCAGATGGCCCCGCTCACCATGTCGCACAGCCGGTGCAGAGTTCTAAGCCCTCCTGATGCCGCATGGCAGCGGCGACTGCCATGCCGAATCAACAATGTGAGTCACTTCAGGCGACCTTAAACCTTTAGCTACATAATGCGTGAGTAATTCAAATTTTGGGGGCCGAAGCTTCCTATTCCGTGGGTCAGGCGTCTGCGATGTATGTACTAGCAGTAGTAGTAGTAGGCAGCCACCTCCACGGCCGAATTAGAGGAGGGGCGCACGCGCACCCTTTTCAATTGAGGGGAAAAACAGCGCACGCTAATTATAAATAAAAAATAGTTGTTTCTGAATAAATAACCTAAAGAGACGAGTATTGGTGACTTAATCTTTGATAAACTTTGCGTTGAATTTGCTGCTTACTAAAAAAAATACTAGCGTCAGAAAGACGCATTTTGAGCACTATCTGACCAGAAATGGTTGCCACGTTAAATTTGCTGGGCTTAGCCTCCTTGGTTTTGGCAAGGTTTAGCGAGGGTTTGGCCGCAGTGCCGTGAATACAGTGAACTAGTATTAAGCCATGAACTAGAGGCGGTGAAAGGTGGGAAGTAGACACGCAGTGCAGGCCGTAATTGCACGTGTGCCCATTCTCGTTTAGTCCTTGGAATGTGCGCTGGATGGTGGTACTTATATATGCTGATTATATGATAAAAAGGTGCGAGATGGCGGCCCTTGGAGTGTTCACTGAATGGACGGACGGACGGATGGACGGATGCACTGACGGATGCATGAACGAACGCAGGGACAGACGCAGAGACGGATGCACGGATGGTCGCACAGACGAACGCACTGACGAATGGAAGCAAGAACGAACGAACGGATGGACGCTTCGCCCCACTCATCATCATGCACTTCATGGATATTCTGTGAATTTTATATTGTGTTTTCATGACACTGAAGCAAACGCTGAAATTCTCATTGACTGGGGGTTACACACCAAGATATTCGGATATTCTAGTTGTGTATGCAGTTCTACGCGCCAATTGTATTGCTATAGCGCCGGTTATTCACAATCAGTACACAATCATAAAGAAACGAGCGCTTTTTAATAGTTACGCCATTCTGGGCAATGTCGGTGAGAAACTTGTGTCAGGAACTTGTCTGATGGTCACCACATACCAGCAACGCAGATTCGACAGCAGGGTGCAATAAAAATAAGTTTCCTCAGATGGTGCTCTGTGATAGCCGCACGCTTTGCACCAGATCAGATTGGTGCTGAAGCATGGCCAACATCCCCGAAAGCTGCACCTGGAACCAGAACCACACCTACAGCCACAGATAAAGTCACAACCAAAGCAACAAACAAAACCAAAGCACAACTAACGTTGACTGCAATAATCGCAGTGAAGATTGGCCGAACCAATGACATCGCTGCGTTTCTTCGATCTTTTCTGGACGTCATATGCATGCTTTTAAATAGGCTAAATACACCGATAGCCGAAACAGCCCTGCAAATACTGGAGGTTGTTAATCAAGTGTATTCGCCGCTTTGGTGATAACAACGACCCGCCCACGGTCCTCTCAAAAACCGTGAATTCCCAATGGAATGTCGGAACGCTAAACTCATGTTGATCATCAAAGCTTCGGTTTCAGTGATTGTTTCTATCTTTTGTACATTCATAGTTCTCCAAGTCTTGCATCTTCAAGGGCAGTGCGTACCGATCGATGCAGAAGCCGTGAGCGCAAATAATTCCGGTGCGTATCATCGCCAGACCGTGTATACATAGCAAGAGTTCTTTGTTCTACGCCACCCGTAACCCGACGCTGACCTTCCAGCCCACGTTTACGCGTCTTTAGGCCACGAAAAATAAACTTCGCTCTCAGCTGATAAAGCGCAGGCAAGACACAAGGAACCTCCATGCGTTGGCCAGTATACCGAAGCAAGCAACAAAACTTGCACGACCGCCTCTGCAGGAGGCGATCTCGAGTCATGGCCGAGCTGACACGTTCGATTGAAGGCAGCACCAAGGGACATGAAGACGAGTAACCCCTTTACACAGTGCACGGCTTCCTAGAAGACGCCCCTAACGATGTGCCTCAAAGACTCTCCATAAAGGGCGATGTCTGTTTTCACGAGGCCAGTCTCATATTTCGAGGCAATTCACTGCTGGATTAGCTTGGTGAGGGAAGGGGTTATTAGCATGCGGTCATAACTGAGAAGGAAGCGCCACCGCAGAAGCACTGCAGATTATCGCAATATAGATAGACGTCGTTATTGGGATTGCTCGCGTGCGAAGGACGTTCGTGCGCTCGTAAATATCGCAGGGAGTTGGGTATCGAAGGGCGGTGATTTCTTTCGCATTGGCTACGCGCTTGAACAAATGTCTCTGTGATTTCGTGACCGGCGATGAGACATCGGTAGGCTTCTGGCTTGTTGAATCGGCAGGAGCAATGACACTTGGAAATACTTGCTGCTTTTCAGATAACTATTGTCGTCTCTTGTCATCATGTATGCTAAGAGGCCTGTCTGCAGGGTGCATTATTTGGATTAGTGTATTGGAATATCTGTGTTGGGCACTCAATTATCACTGCTGATCGCGCGGCTACAGTGTATACTCCAGGTTACAGTTATCGTGAATTAAATGTACGGCGCCTTGTTTTCTGCCATTCAGGCGCCCATTTGAGGGGGGATAATATCGAGCTAACCTCTTACATGCATGACATAGATGCATCTGACTGCGTATCAACTGAGCATTAGAGTTGTGCGCCGCTACCGCCCGTTTTGTTTTGTTTTGTTTTGCTCACGCTGTTCGCGCCACCATTCAAGTTTCGAGACAGACCACGCCGCCGCCGCTGGCCTGCAATATATGCGGCGCGCTTTCGTTTCCCATATTTTAACCTGAGCGAGGAAGCTGGGCAAAAAATACATCACTTGTCCTTCTTTTCTGCAGCTTTAAGATTTTTTAGAGCAGCGTTAGCGGTGTCTTGACTGCTCTCTCTTGTCTGTGCTTGCATGCCCTGCCTATATGAGGACCTTGAAACCGTTTCTGATGAGATACAATTACTGTGAATGCCTCTTGACTTTTCCCATTCTTTTGGTACTGCTAGTGACGCGAGAGCAGTGATTAGGGTGACATGATTAGGGTACATGCATAGTGTCGAATTGTTCACATACGAGAAATGTTACTTGTAAATTCTTTTCTACTCTGCTTCGCCATGCATTCGTCCCTCCCCCCCCCCACTCTATTTTTACTGATTTGGCATGATTATCACGAGCGATTAATTTGTGATTTGGCTGTATTTTGTGACTCTTCAATAGCGCAAGTGAAAAACACATAGTTTAACCCACAAGTTCGAAATCCTGATACGCTGAACGATTAGCGCTCACATATTTCACTCATGCTTTACGAAGACATAAGACATAGTTTGTAGGAATTGCAGGGAAGGGAGCGCAGTAGAATCACGAAACCAAAGGAAGAGGCTCCGAAATATTTCATTGACCCAACAGACGAATTCTTTACAGCGAAGACAACGCAGCTCGCCACAAAAAAGGCCAGCCGGCTTCGGTAGTTTTTGTATATGTTTTGACTGTGAGAAAGTATTATAGCGACAACCTCTACAGGCTTCCATCGTCACCGTCATGTTCCGTATAAAATTTAAATCAATAACTTTTGTACGTATATACACTGAATGCTGTTCTCGTGGGTAAAATTTGTAAAATTTCGCGAGCGCTAGCAAGAAACACTGCTGAGGCATAGATAAAACAAGCTGGGGTCATCTGCATCGCGCGGACGGTGCATGCAATTACATCACTCCGCGTGCGATGCCTGCCGTCGTTGGCTCGTCAACCGAAAAAAGAAGCCCTGTCAATCTTTTTTTTTTGGCGAAGTTAGCAGGCTGCATGGCTCGATGCACAGCTGTGAACTTTTATATTAATAGCATGGTCGTCAGTGCTGGCGTGCGCTATTTCAGCAGGCATCATCGAACGTCTTATGCGTCCTTCTACGCACTATGATATATTATTATTATTAACTTTATTTCCACCAATACAGTATTCATAGAGGGAGTTGGAAAAACCCAACATTTAAATTACTCACGCAATATGTAGCTAAAGGTTCAAGGTCGCCTGAAGTTACTCACATTGTTGATTCGGCATGGCAGTCATCGCTGCCATGCGGCATCAGGAGGGCTTAGAACTCTGCACCGGCTGCGCGACATGGTGAGCGGGGCCATCTGGTGCCCGACGCAGATCAATTATGAGGTGGCATGGAGTCCTTACTGCTGCGTGCGTGTACCTCGTCATTCAGGGCATGGCGTTGCTGCTTCCGTGTTCACAGTGTCTGTGCGGGCAGTGTGTGATGGACAGACCGCTAAATATCATTACACAAACCTTGATTTTGTCCCAGGAGTTGCCGCATTCCCATACACAAGCTTTTTGTAGGTTCGCGAGATCAGAGTAGAAAGTTAGCTGCATTTACTCATGGGGTTGCGTGCTCCTATCGCACGGTGTAAAGTGTGAAGTCATCGGAAGGCTTTCTGACCATGAAGCTGTTAAAGTCGCCTAAAACTCAGCGTTTTTTCATCAAATAACTGAGATCAAAATTCTTTTCAACTTTTTAAGGTTTATGACACTTCCGAATTGGGCACTATAGCCTCATCTTTTGAGAAATTTCTCAAAAGATGGGGCTAGAGTACAACACAGAAGTGTGAGAAAGCTCAAGGAGCAGCGCATTCGCAATGCCGAATTCGCTATGACATTCATTTTATTGTGAATGTTGTAACGAACTTCCCAATGAAAATGCACTGCTGCTCAAGTTTTGTGACATTATGTGTGAATGCCTATCAACGTATGTGCCTGAGAAATATATAAATGTAATCCAAGATACCCATGGTACAATAGAAAAATAATTCCTCTCAGTCATTGCATCAAGCATGTACATAATAATTATCGTTTCAAGTGTTGTAATAAAGCTTATTTATTGCATTGAAAAAAATATTTGAAGCTAAAGTCAAAGAGGCTAAGAACTACCACTTTAGCAGTGCCATGGCTACATTTATGAAAAAATGCATCCAGGTTCTAGAGGTCGATTAGTCCTACATTGTCTATGCCCTCATTATTTATTCTTGATGGGCTATCCTCCTCAAAACCTGAAGGTAAAGCAAATGCATCTAATATTTGCTTCAAATCTGTTTTTTCCGCCTATAACGGCATAACTCCTTGATTTTCCGCGTGCAGCAAACTGCCTGCACTTTGTAATTTTAAATTATGCTCTCCTAGAGTGCATAATCTCTACTTAATCTTCAAGTTTCAAAACATTCGAACCCGAACGGTATTCCACATATGTTTTCAAACTGGTATTCAATATGGTATACTGGCTTCTTTATTGTAATAATGAAAAAATATACAATCTCTGCAGCCGTCACCCCGCTGCGGATATTAGCAAACGCCGCGTCTGTCTTAAAGTCCGGAAAGAAGCAAAGAATACGAAATTATAAGACAATATTTTTGCTTTCTACTCACTCTAAATTTTTGCTGCATTTCATAAGGAAATGCATGGTAGAATACGTAAATGCACACAATACACCTAAACCTGCTGGTTTCTTATAATAAAGTGTTTTTCCTCCCCCTACTTTCACAATGATCACAGCACGGCTTTCGTGCTGGCTATTCTACTGTTACACAGTTGCTTTGACTTATGTACAACATTGCTTCTTCTCTTGATCTCTTAATGACCGCATGTCATATTCGAATATCAAACATGGTGTGTCATGCTAAACTTCTATCCTTTTCACAAATTTTTCACTGACAAGAAGCTGGTTGATTAGATCGAATAGCAGAGTATACTGGCTGCCGCGCTAGAAATTTCTAACTTTTTATCACGCAAAGTCATCTGACGCACATATCACATGGTGAAAGAGCCTCAAGGCTCGGTGCTTGGTCAGCTTTTGTTTAGTATTTATATAAACGACGGAGAATAAATTATCGGTCATCCTCAAAATAAACTTAGAACGTATCCAGACGACTGCGTTACCTGTAGAATCATCTCCAATACTCAAGATCAGATTTCACTGATTAATGTTTTTCAGTGGTTTTGTAACGGGAGTGAAACATAGTGAACTTCAGAAAGACTGTAGTCACGACCTTTTCAAATAAGAAAGAGCCTCTTCATTCTACATATACAGAAGTCGATGTAAGCCTACTGGTGTTATGTAGTTTAAATACATTGCTGTAACTCTCACAGCAACTTCACAATGGCACACGCACGTCGACACTGTCCGCAACAAGCTTTGTTGAAAACTTCGGTGTCTTTGGCGCACGTTAAGAACTCGACAAAAGAATGCCGACTGACAGTGCATAAGACTGGTGAGACTCGAATATGTGTTGGCTGTTTGGCCGCCTCACCACGAACATCAAATAACTATGCTAAAATCTGTTTGTTAAAAAGGAATACTGCTTACACTTCGTTGCATTGACCGGCGTTTCTCGCCTATGTCGCATGATGATGTTTTATCGCTGAAGCCTCTCTCGAACAACAATGCACTTGCAAACGTGTCATCCTCCTGCGTAAATAAGATCACGCGGTGGTTCGAATGTTCTAGCACCCGTATTCTTCGCTGCGTCTTCTGCACCCCGCACCCGATGATTTGATCCTCTCAATACTGTGCCTCTGAGATCGATCCACAATTGGTTTTGTTTTTTTGTTTCTTTTTTTGCTTTTCTGCAGCACGTGATACTTTGGAATGAGTTTGATGGGTATCTGCACAGACTCCGTCCTGAGTGAGCAATTGGAAAATATTGCGTAAACACGTGGTATGTTAAATTGTATTTTTTCAAACTGCTGAACATTACTAATGTGCTTGTAACACAGCAGTATTACCTGCTGTGTTTTGTACATTACCTGCTGTGTTTTGTAAACTGAGACATCAATATTTGTAAATAAATAACATTAAGACATGCTAAGTTAACTGCTTCACCCTTTCACAGAAACAAACATTTCTGTTATGTTTCTTTCAATAAAGGGACAAGTTTCTATACTCACCAGCTCTTGAAAATTTAGCGCTTCACCTGCTTGCCATCACATGACCCACTCGCTCAATGTATGACATTGTGGCCTTTTTAGTTTTTGTCGTAGTAAAGACAACGGAGACAATTTCGTATGAATGGAGACATGAGACTCTTACCCAGACTCGGTTGGAGCCTCATGAGTTGATTCCGAGTGAGTGAATCCACAAGTCCGCTAGCTTAGAATTGACTTTTTTTAGCATGGTGTCAGTGTTTTTTAGCACCAATGTCTCACATAATCGGGGCTCTTCTTGACGCGCCGTTTGACACTGTGTCTTCGAAAACGAGTTTTGAGTGCTCGCAAACCAACAAGACCATTTTTTTGGACGAGATGCCAGCATAAGATATAAGGAAGGAGGTAATGACACCCCCCTACATAATTCACGCCTTTGATCAACAAATATAGAGATGACAAATGAATGACATGGTTTTGCAATACCGATGAGTAGACGTCAGTATAAACGTGCATCCAGACAAGGCTGGTAGTAATGCTAAATATGACCAGATAGGACCTTAGGTCGGCAAAACAAAGTAGAACTTACTCAGATTCACTCCAGAAATACACATTGTGCTTTGGACTCACTCGGACTCACACTCCCTAAAATATTCTTCAACCTGACTCACTGTGACCCATGGACTCACAAAAATACTACTCACCCGGACTCACTCAAACTCAGACTCATGGCTCAATTTGAGTCTACATGAGTGAGTTCGCCGACTTATGTCGCTGACACTGCATGGCAGAGTAGCCAGATGCTGTGAAGCTAGCTAACAAACAAATATCATGCAAACATGCCCCCGAAAAGCAGTGCGAATATCGCAGCCTCCCCCCTTCCACCGCCACCCATCCCCCAAATAACGGCAATTAAACAAATTTTTCTATGCTTTCAAATATTTTTCACAATAATAGGTGTCACTTGAGCGCGAAGACAAGTTGAAAAAATCACTTGGACTCTGCCACTTCTCAACGTTATCCGTGAAATAGACGGCATAGAAAAGAAAGCAGACATGGCACCTCTAGTAGCGGCACAGTTGGTACTTCATCAACTTCATGTAATGCATAATGAGAAAACGAATATATACAGACGGATCAAGCACTGAAGGAGCGTCAGCCTGTGCGGTCTTTATACCCAAAATTCCGAAAAAGAAGATGTACAAATTATCGCACAAATCATCATCGACGACAGCAGAATTGGTGGCTATCTTTGAAGCAGTTTAGCTTATCTGCAAGAATCCTGAGCCACGAAAATGGGTGAAATGCACTGATAGCAAACCTGCTCTTCAGCTAATCAGAAATGTAAGATCACTTAACAAAAATGGTGAAATAGCACAATGTATTGCAGAAACTGTGAAATATGCCTCATCACAGGGTCACAACATCGTATTCCAATGGATACCCAGCCACATTGGAATAAAGGGAAATGAAGAGGCTGATAGCCTCGCGAATAAAGCATTGAAGGAAGGACGGTATTGCGCAATCCCTGTATCTGGGGCGGACATTCGACATTTTATATCGCAAGGAGCTAACCATTGTTCGATGGAGAAGTGGTTTGAGAGCCCTAATTTAAAGGAAACGGTACTTTATGAAATTGATCCATACGGAAAATTTCCATAGCTACAGACCTCCCCCGACACCTAGAGACATTAATCTACCGTCTTCGATTGGAAGTAGCATACACAAACAGCTTCCTGCACAAGATACATCGATCCAACTCACCGGAATGCCAATGTGGTCATGCAAAAGAAAATGTTCGCCATATTCTTTTGGAGTGCGTTAAATACGCGGATGAAAGAGAAAAATTAAAGAACAAATTATCAAGCTTGGACAGACGGCTCCTCACAATAAAGAAACTACTTGGACCATGGCCTGAGATGCATCTCCAGAAAAAGGCAATAATCTTCCTGACAGACTTTTTAGTGGAGACCGGACTGGACAAACGCCTATGACAGACAGCCAGAGATGGTTACATATAAAATGTGGTCATGTATATACTGACAGTAGAATAGTAAGGTGTGCGTGTAAACAGTTTATGACTGTGTGAACTGCGTGAAGAAAACTGTGTATTGGCATGATATTTGAACTGGTTTCAGTGTGTTATTATGTTTTTTTTTCTTTTCCGTATTGTGAATTTTTGGGTACCGTTCTGTATTATTATTTTATTTTTCGCTGCAGAACTTTGTGATATGGAGTAGCCGAGGCAATAGGCACCTCAATCTCTCCACAGCAAAACAGTTAGAACCGAACAGAACTGAACAGAACACTTTAGTTAATTTGCACATGCCCGGGATCGCATGCCGCCACGTTCTCGCGGGTTTGTGTGTCCCTCGTACTTCCGTAGCCCCACCATGAAGCCCGCTCGTCCCTATTTTAACCGAGGTGCCGGGTTAGGAGAGTACACGTAAAGAACCGAGCGACTGGTTATGGCACTCGATCCCTCCCACTTTAAAAACCGGTGCCCCGTACATCCCGCATTGGAAACAGAGAGTCAATCATTTCGATGCCGGTGGGGAACATCAATAATACGTGAAACTACGAACGAAAGCGCATGTCTTTTTTTTAAATTCTCTCCACTACATCATTATTCTTGCTTGCCGGTTCCCCTAACGCCCGTTTGACTTTAGTGCTCAGGTACTGAAAGTCGTCCACAAAAACGTGATGGTGACCGTGATGGTCACCAATGTAATTATATTGGCTGGTGAAATGCAGTTAACTGGTCAAAACTTGACAAGCTGCTGGGAAACTCTACAAGCGAAGCGGCAAGCGAACAAGCAAAAATCGGCTTTTTATAAGCAGAACTTACAATTGTGCTGCATGAGCACTTCTAGGGAATGTCCTCACTCTCATTTGCCCTCACCCTTACAGTTGCAAAAGACTTAGAGCTTAAATAGAGGTCAACGGCTTTTCAAAAAAGTGAAAGTCATTCCTTGCCCCTCGCTCTCCGGCGTGCCCTGTGAATGCTCGACCATTGAATCAGCCGCGGTCTCTACACAGTCACTTCTCAGCACAGGCGAAGTGCTTGGCGGCCAAGCGCCCACTGGTAGCGGTAAGGGGAGCCGAACGAATGTCCGCGCACTGGAGGAGGCAGTGCGGCCACTGTGGAGCCGGCGGGGAGAATGAAAGAAGACGTCGGCCCCGACAACTGCGTTGCCGATCGACGCGTCGGTTTTGCCTTTCTCATAGACTCGTTTCTATTGTGTCCATTTGACCGATCGCCTCCGGGAAAGGCACCACGCCGACACGGCTGTTTGTTGCCGAGGTGCACATGAGGTTGTTTTGTGTAGCGCTTGGAAAGTACATGCGCCGGCATTCCCGCGAACCATCTCGTTTTTTTTTATTTTGAGTTACTTCTTAGGGGTTTCCGAGCTTGTAATTTCCCACTGATCGGTGAGTTGACTTGCCGAAAGCAAGGTGCGTTGAGGACGTGCGAAAATGGCGGCGCCTGTAGAAAATTCAACTTGGGACTTGGCAACGCGTAATGTATAAAGGTAACGAAAAACGTTAATGGTAACACGAATGCAGGTGAGTGAACAGAATCAGAATGACATTGATATTAACGATGAATACAGAAACCATACCGGGAAGCATATATCGAAACACGACGGCGGACAACCACTTGTTCTTGAATGTAAAAACAAATACCGTAACTGAGAAGGTATTCAGCACAGGATAAGATACGCGTCTTTTTCCTGCCATGAAAAAAGTCCGGAAACACCCAAGCTGTAGTAGTCCAACATCAAGACCCAAGAGAACGCGAAGCTTACAGTGGCTCCGGGATTCGCGGCGAATGGGTGTGTTGACTTCAAAGCAGCCTAGACAAACAGGTGACGTTAAGAGAATAAGTAGGGAAGCAATAGGTAGAGCCGGAGACCCTTGCGGGCGTTTGAACCACTCCATCTTTCAAAGTAAAAGAGGCTTAGGTATATGAACAGAAAAACTAGTGAGGTATAGCCACCTGACTGTAGCAAATAAGGTACATGAGTTCTACGGCCACCCTGCTTTGAAGCAGGTGCCATGAGTATGCCATCAACGATGCTTGTTATCACAAAGCTAAGTCATAATAGTCAAAGAAAACATAGAGATAACAAAAAAAACTACCGTAAGCACTGATATAATACTGTGTCGCAAATAATGGAAGCTTAATACACAATAGATATTTGCGAAATAGGGAAGAAAGTAATGAGTATTGACAATTTATTAAATGACATGCAATGAGACCCCTGGTATACGAGGCCAGAGCTGCTTGCACGAAGACAAAAATGACACCAGTACGAACATCCGCAAAATGATTACGCAACTGTCCACTTACGAACAAACATTTAAGATCGCGACGGATGTGTTAATACCTTGTTTTGATAAAGTAAACTGTAAAGTCCCGACAAATATTTCGCAAAGTTTGCTTTCTCGTGGACACCAGCGAAAACTCTCGCCATCATCATCATGGTTACCTAATGTGACACATGGATGAACTTTCCTTCCATTTACCTGACTCATCTAAAGATCGCTAATGATTTTGAGGAGGAAAAGTGACAGCAAAAAAATGCGCAACTCACAACAAGGTGTGCAGACGTTTATGTCTTGTGATGAACTTACTGGTGCCCACGCGTATGACTCTTATCAGATGGGAATAATTCTACTGATCTGCTAGCAAATCATCATTGTCATTGTAACACTCTCGCACTTTTTCGTCCTCATTTAATTTTTACAGTGTGAAAGACACCGCGTTTTCCGCAGCCACGGCCCTGGCCGTAGGCTCAGGACAGCCGTGCCCACAAGGCCCAGCTGCATCTGGAAGATTCCAGCAGAGTACGGTCAATCAGCCCGCGCGCCTCGCACTATACACGCGTACTTTTTTTTTCCTTCCCGCCACTGTAGTCTAGTGGCTATATGGTACTAGGCTGCTGACCCGCAGGTCGCGGGATCAAATCCCGGCTTCGGTGGCTCTATTTCCGACGGAGGTGGAAATAGATTAAGCCCGTGTGCTCAGATTTGGGCGCACGTTAAAGAACCCCAAGTGGTCAAAATTTCTGAAGCCCTCCACTACGGCGTCTCTCATAATTTGCGGTGGTTTCGGCACGTTAAACCCCACAAATCAATCAATCTATTTTTCCTCCATGGCGTCCCTCTGACAGCCATTCCTGCAAAAAAAAGCGCAATTGCAAAAGAGATAAGGCACCCAAGATGTTTTTATGCAGTTTCATTTTTGGAGCGGGCACTTCAATGCCGTAAATATGGCAGTCGAATATACCTACAATTTTTCTTCTTCAAAATACTGAAAGTGCCTAGACAGTTGCCATCTGACAAAACTCCGTTAAGATAGTGGATTTGTTGAGCAAGAGAGTGAGAGCTCGGCATTCA
Source organism: Rhipicephalus annulatus (assembly GCA_013436015.1). NCBI lineage: Eukaryota > Metazoa > Arthropoda > Arachnida > Ixodida > Ixodidae > Rhipicephalus > Rhipicephalus annulatus. The sequence goes on along the minus strand of WOVY01010284.1, from coordinate 96,549 downwards.
CTTCTGTAGTTCGTCATATACTTTTGCTACATGGTTTAATTGATGGATCATTTATGCAATAACCGAAAGCGGAGTTAGTCGGCAAATATTTAATATATATGTCAAGGCTTGCAAACAGAAGAGAGACACTTCCTGTGTGGACTTTCTTGCTGCATTTGTTCCATCTTGGCTTCACACCTATGTTTGTGTTTGCACGCTCTGCCTATTAGAGATTCATCCCGTGCACCACAGCCCGACTCGATTAAACACCTGGCATGTGTCCGACTTCCTGTTTTATTTTCGTGCTTTTTAAAAAAAACAGCGAGTTAGTCAAGCTGTTCTAAATACGTTTTTTACGCTCATTTCTTTGTGTACGACAATATGAAAGAGATAAACTTCATTTCATTGATTCGTATAGTCGGACATAATCGATACGGCCAGGAAAAGAACACGAAAAACACTTTGACGCGAAGCGTATTTCTTGTAGATTACCTTCGGCATTTTGAATAAGTGCGCACTACTGCGAAATTTATTGCCCTACTTTTGCTCTATTTTCTATTTATTTAAGGTATTAGGTACTTGTTGACCTGCTAATCAAGAAGACTTACATGCTTCCGAGGTGTTTCGTGCAAGTTCCCACTTCTCAAGTCGGTTTACTTTAATGCGGTATGATGGCATGCATAACACGGTACACAAGATGACTATACGTAATCTTGTCTGGACTCGAAGCGGAATGGCTTCCGCCCAGCCACCCGCTGAACAACAAACATTTGTCACTTTCAGGCTACAAAGTGATACGTAAGCATAACTGAAACACTGTTTCTTTGATTCGAGCTACGTAAAAACCATGGAATCGCAGTCTAATAAACGTTAAGCTACACAAAGTACTAAAGCAGGTAGCCGCGACATGCACTAAAAACGCAACAACGAACGCAAGCACACCTACAGATCACCTGTCAATGTCGATGTTCACGGGTTATTGTTCCGCAACCTTTACAAAAAAAAAGATTATGCGGAAAGCCGAAAACCCGCTTGCTCGGGTCGCAGAAAAATGTTCCAAGAGGGAGACATAAAGATCGCGACCACGGCAGGACAAGAACGTGAGGAGAGCGTAGCAAATACCTCCCGTCAGCAGCCTTCTTAGCAGGCTGTCGGCACGCCATTAAAGCTTCCCGTCGCGTTCTCTTTCTGGGCCGACTTTTTTTCCCTCTCTTTCTCGGGCTACCACGAGAATCGGCCGTATCGAACATCTTCGGTTTCGTAAAGAAAGAAATGCAGCTAGAAGCACTCCCGCCGAGAAGTCATCGCAGCCTTCGCACCGTAGTACACGCGCCGTCCACCGAAGGAGCCCTGTAGCGCAAGAACTGATTGGATACAGCATGCCCTGTGGAGACCTGCACAAGCCAAGCTGGCTGCCTGGTCGACGAAGCCGGGCCCATTCCTCAAACTGTCGCAAGCCGTAGCGGGACGTCCCTTTTTTTCCAGCTGTCCTGTTAGCTTCGAGATTGACTCCGCGTCGGTATGGTGCTGTCACGGGGCTGGCTGCATGGCGAAACCGAGTCGTCAATTGTTCACCGTGTACCTCATGCTGACACTGCTGTTCATTTCCAGCGTATTCTGTTGTGTTTCCAAGTATTCATGCGGGTAGCACCAGAAGTTCGGTGTTTCTTTCTTCTAAGGTATGCGCCGCGGGAAAAGTTTGTTTCCAGCAGTATATATAGTTGGATGCGCTGTGAGGGCTGCCATAGCACAGGCAATGGAGCGGCGCGACTAGGACGTTCTGCTCACTTACTACACGTCAGCTTTTTCTCCTTCTAATTCTCATATTCAACCCATCAGCAGTAGCAAGATCTCATGAATGACATATAAGTAGCTTCGAGATTCACTACTTCACTTGATAGGCAACAGAAGGGGCGATTCACATCAACATTTACCAGTGCGAAACAAAACTCGGGGATGACAAGCATAGTCCCATGTGTAAGCTACTTCCCTGTACTACTCACGTCGCAGGAGTAACACCAAAGATCTGAGCGGACACCTTGATACTGTACATACGCTTCCTCAGAATAAGATGTCCGTCTTTGGTTGCATAAGTACTTGCGCGTTTTCGGTGACTTCTCTATGAATGGTACCTCAGAGAAACAATGACTCATCCGTGGTCTCAGTGACCGTAAGTTTACCTGTGATGAGCTCTGCCTGCACGGGCACAACTTTGCCTACCGTTGACCATGCGATGGCACTCAAGCGAAAGCATGAGAGAAAGATGGCATAGCGACCACGATCAATCTTTAAAAAAATTTTTAGCCAAGTCAATGTGTTCCCATTCGGACTGCTATTCATCAGTTATCAAGCTCATTACCCCAGTGTTCGACGAGCAATGAAGTCCTGAGAAGTCGAGCTGCTCTTAGACGCAGCTTTTCCTTCTCGTTCTCTTTAAAAGAAAATTTATTTAAACACTCAAACGACGTTTTTCCGCCAGCATAGGATGGAGTGCCAGACTAGTGTGTCCCGAACTAACACAAAACTGCTAGCAAGACGAGAAGAAATTGTTAGGTTATCCAAAAGCGCTTACGAAGTAGTGGTACTCGTGATGATGATGACACTGCAGCTTGAAGACAGCCTACGGTATACATGGCTGGCGCCTGTTCCGCCTGAGCCTTTCACGTAGTCGTGATAGTGGTGCGTCACCAAAGGTTTTAAGTAGCCCTGTTCCTCGAAGCAAGGTGAAGACCAGTCATTGCACACACCTCTTGGTTTTCATGGGCCCCTCAGAAAAGCTAAGTTTTCAAAAATCACGTGCCTTAGACCCCCCCCCCCCCCCTTTGGAGGCTACGGACCACTTCTTGACTTAACTAGGAAGCGACCTCAATGGAGCATTATCTGTTTTCCGAGCGTAGTTTTAAGAGAAGGCACACTGCCACTATTGGGAAGGCTTGCAGATACGAGCCCATTACAAGTCTGATTCGCGCGCCAGCGTAACGTGCGAGCATGGTATATTATACAGTCTTCAATTCAGCCAAGTGCTTTTCCTTTTTGATCTGTTCGCACATTACACACGCCACTGCAGAGCATGCGACGAGAGGACGGTTGCTACTAACAAGCGCGTCGTCGTGACGCAGGGTGTTTCCTTCGTCCTCGCCGATCTCCTGCCATCGGTTTTCTTGCTTTGTGCTCAGCAGCGGCTCCCCTGGTTCCTCTCAGCTGCCAACTGGCTCGCTGAAACGAGCTATAAGTCGGCATAGGCTGGGGCGTTCGTGTGCTCTCAGCATGGCACGGTAGACCTTGCGAAGCCCGGCAGTCAGTGGTCGACAGCATGGCGCAGACACGCTCATTCACCGCAGTAAACTAAGCGGGAAGCTGAGAAACGAATTGAGGGCGCATACCTCGTCGCAGCGTGAGACACATGCTAGCCGTGTGAAGACGGCGTACCGCGTGTTTCTCTGGAAAAAGCGCTGCCCTGCGGCGCAAATAGCGTTCCCGATTTTCGTTCCACAGTTTTAAGTGGCGTGCAAACGCGTGCGCGCGCGAAGTAAGCGCTTTGCACAGTTGCCTTACACCCCTCTCTCCACAGGGTCGGCTGCTTCTCAGGAAAAAGAGTCGTATACATATTGCACAGAATGGACGAAACAGCGGGAATGGAGGTGGTAATGGCTGTGCAGGGTGCGCCGTAAACTTCGCTTGCGTGCAGCAAGAAATGCGACTACCGTGTGCGCTGCGTTTGAGAGTTTACACGTTGTGAGCTGCTGCGTAGTGCGATGATTCTTGTCGCCGATGCGAACGCCATTGTAACGCGCCTGACAAAGAGAATGCGAATGCGTCGAATGACATAACAACTAAGGAAGGAAAAGCAACGGCAATCCAGCTGGGCAGTGTAAAGAAGAGAAAAGCAAGGAAGAGAAGCAAGATATCTGGAGGAAGGTGACTCCGAAGTTTGAAAGGAAAGAGAGGGTGACTGTCCGGGAGAAAGGCTTTCTCCGGGGCGAGGCAGTAGTCACTGAAAACGTATGGGGTGGAAGAAACGTGGCCATAAATCGTGCAGCTCGCTGGCCGCTCGCGCCACCGCAGAGGGAGAGGAATGCCGTGCTGCGGCGGCACGGGCAGCATCGCAACTGTCTATGGGGCCCCTGGTGTGCAGAGGCGGCGGCACCACAGCGCGAGGCGATCGTCGCGCGACGTGGTTCCGACCGCGCGCACTTGCGTCCAGCCGCCCCCTGCTCGCAAACTCCGAGACCGTAGCTCAAGGACGGGCTCCTATGTACGCAGTAGGCCCCATTGACTTCATTGGGTCTGCTGTATAGGTTTCTATGGTAAATGCGGAGAGTGGCAGGCAAAACAGTGGGTGCACGCGGCACTGCTCCGTAGGCCGCTTCACATTGATGCGGGTAGAAGAGTTGGTAAAGGCAAAAGGTGGTGTCACATTCATGTAAATCAGCTTGTTGTAGCGTACGGTATGCATTACAATGAACGCCCCTCGTTCAACACAAATTCATACTATGCTAAATACCGTCGTAGACATGGCAGTCAAGCACTACTCGACGCGGAGGCCTGGCGACGTTACAAGTTACGCTGATTTTCTGAATTAGGGGATTTCAGAAGACTCATTTTTTTTGTTTGACGCAATTTCAATGAAAACCAGCTTATGATTAAGATGAGGAAGGTATAGGGCACGTTAACTGTACTGCTTTAAGGGTGTTGATGTAAGGACGACATTTATGTAAAGAAAGTAACTGAAGACAACTTGCCGCTGGCAGGCACCGAGCAAGACGGGGACGATTCTTGAGTGTCGGAGCTGCACGATAAAGATGTAGTTACTGTTGATTCAACCTTCATGGTACCTGACGCTATCACATACAATATTTCTGGACGTTTCCAACTTGTCACCGGTGACTTAACCCTGTCTGTAAAGCAAGAAGAATGCACACCCATTGCATTACACCAGTGTCAAAACGGAGCACAGGAATTTGCAGAATAACAAGCAAACTGTAGAAAAATTAAAGAACGTGCGGCGTACGATGGAACAACAACACAAAAAAAACGCCAGGCCTGCGCGGTATACGGCGCAGGCAGTCACAGCGAAAGCTAGAAGAGTGGCCTTTTAGAGCCTTTTCAAAACACTCATTAGGTAACTACTGCAAGCACACTTGCTTGGTACCCTCTAGGGCATTAATAATAAACTTTTGGGTAGTAGGCCGGCATTCCCTATGCTATTTATCGTCATTTTTCTATTCTTCTGAGAAGCGTGGTATCCGCAAAGCACTTGCATGCAAGGAATTTTGTGTCAAGAGTTCATGCAGTAGTTGACGACGATGAGGAATTATGCCTAAAGTGGGTATGCGCCACTGTTAATAGGGGAACAAGAACCAGCTTTTGTAATGAGTTGAAGCATTGGACGACCCACTCGTTACGCTATTCGCATTGTGCGACAACTGGTTGTTATTTCGCTGTTGCAAAGCGCTTTATAAGTCGCATTAACGGGATTGCTTTCCCGACATCAAGCCTGCCAAAGGCAAGTTTGACAACAAGTCATAAGCACTGGTGTAGCTCTGCCAATAAATAAAAATACGGGTGTAGCTCAGTGGTAAAATACTGCGCTTGCACTCAGCGGACCCGGGTTCGAGCCCCACTGTACATTGGTATTAGGTCACGCCTGCCTAAGGCAGTTTTGACAACAAGTTATAAGCACCGGCGTAACTCAGTGGCAAAACATTAGGCTAGCACGCAGCGGACCCGGGTTCAAGCCTTACTTACTGTGTCATTGGTGCAAGTTTTTTTTTTCAATTTCACGCGATGTGGTTACGGACACCGGCAACGGCGGACAACAACTGCGTGCGACTCGAAAAGTTACCTCATAACAGCTTTCGCTGCAAAAGTAGTGCACAATGATATGAATATAAGGAAGTAGATCAATAAAGAAACATGTACCGTCGACATCTTCAAGCGTGGGTCTCGCCATGCGTAGGACAGAAATCCGATGGTGAGGGAGAGCGACGAAATGGTACCAAATACCAATGTATTGGAGACCAAGCCAAGGGCGGCAGAAGGTTAGGAAGAATCATAGAACTAAGAAATGTGCAAACATCAAACGGAACGAGCTCGAATAAGGTGGAGTGATTCGGAGATCATTGGGTGACAGAGATGTTCGGTATTTCGCCGTAGAATACCCATTCAAAAACATGAAAGCTCTCTACTTCGGGGATATTTCCCTGCAAACGTTGATAAAATTCCCAAGAAAATTGCCTGCACAATGGTACTAATTTCTATCCCCATCCACGCCCACAGGTACTATAATTGCCCGTGTCTCACGTACGGCGACATTCGAAATCATGACTAGCCCCTCCACTGCCGCACAGCAAAAGCATGACTTTATTATTTCATATACTGTTAGTACACTGCACATTGCGGGCTTCTAGTCTAACATCACCAGTGAACTAGGAATCACTCTGTCTAAATATCAGAAACAAAACTCAAAGGCCATGCTTGCGTGGTGCATGCGTCAGAACCGATGACATATAGATGAAGGCGCTCCGTGACCGCTAAATATCGGTCGTCGTAGGAGAGCTTTACCATTACTGAAATTCCGTGCAATATCCCGATTTCCTATTTTTTCCTTTAGCTCAAAATGAGAGGCGAAAATTTCCCGAAAAAGGGAAGTTTCTTCCACAGAACATCACTGTTGGGTTACTTCTCCAGCATGCAGCGTACGTCGAGTATAAGCTGAACCAAGCTCTTATCAAGGAATGCTTTTTTTTTCAGAGGAAGGAGGGGTGGCGGGCACTTCCTGAATGTATTGACTATTTAAGACAAAACACCCGTTTTCATTGTCTGTTTTCGGGTGAAACACCCCTCCATCGAAATCTCTGGTCGGAGGCCTGAGGTTGTGCTCCCCCTTTCGCCGGACTATGGGCCTGGGCTCCTCAATCGGATGAGGATGTTACTAGGCGGTAAACTTCCTCTTAAGTTTCCTTGCGAACATGCGGGCCTCATTGTGGAGTTTTATAGGTGGGCACACATACTTTCTCGGCCTTAAGGACATCATCACGTGGCGCCTGCGTCTTCTCAACGCACTTTTTTTATTGCGAAAGCATCACGGTCCCGCTGACAGAACTCTCCCCGTAGTTATAGAATCGCATTGTTTTTTTCGAACGATAGAAGTGGAGTTTATGAAAGGCTCGTTTGCTTTTGTTATAAGAAATGCGTCTCACGAAGTGCGTCTGAAATTCAACCAAAATAAGGACAATGCGATTTTGCATCCCTGCCTCGCCAGCTGCATTTTCTTAAGTGGCAGGCATCTTATGATGGAGGGTAAATGCATTATTTTGGCCAATAATTAAGGAGCTATAGTTATGACTTTTTATTTATCGAAGTAAGTAGTTACGCCAGTGAGAGAATTGAAGTTTTTCATGGGAAGGAGCCATCGTAGCTTTGAGATACAGAAAAAAAAGGGGAGAAGATTACACTAGCCATGTAAAGCTTTGGCCATGTTGTCAAAATCAGTAAAGCATGGTTAATCTTAAGGGGAGTCAACGTTCCCTTCTTGGTTTGTGCTTTTCGCGGTGTAGACACAGATGGTCGAACGACAGCCTGTCGAAGACCACGCAATAATGCCCAACCACCGGCGTCATAACTTTAACGTGTAAAACTGGCTCGTGCGTCGGGCAAACTCGATTGATTGATTGATTGATTGACTTAATGATTATTTGATTTATATGTGGTGTTTACCGTCCCAAAACCACCATATGGTTATCAGAGACGCCGTAGTGGAGGGCTCCGAAAATTTAGACCACCTGGGGTTTTTGAAAGTGCACCCGAATCTGAGCACACGGGCCTACAGCAGTTTCGCCTCTATCGAAAATACAGCCGCCGCAGCCGGGATTCGATCCTGTGACCTACGGGTCAGCAGCCGGGTATGTAAGCTACTATAGACCACCAGGGCGGGGCACGGCGGTCAAACTCGGCGCAGCTGCTGCGCCGGTCGTTAATGCGTGCTGATAAGCAACTGCGTGGAGGTTTTTCACGGATACAAGACAATTTACCTCGATCTTTAAAAGCTCCGGTCACCAAAAAGTTACTTTTAGTAATTATCGTGAGTAATTAGGCACCGTGTAGCACAACAAGCAGATGACCACAATGACAACACTGTTCCAGACAACGATTACAGAGGTGCAGTTTGCTGCGTTCGTTGATGTGTGTGTGTTATGCGTGATGTTCATGCAAGCGCAGCACGCACAACCACACACTGAACTCGGTCCACCGTCGGTATAATGAGGCTCACTCCTTCTGGACGTCTCAGAAGAATATGGCGGTTGCGCTCTTCCGCATTTCATGTTCAGTTTCGCCGCTGAATTTGGTCGAATATGATCATTTGGCAATCATTTCTAGACGCCACGTTAGTTTACTATAAATATTTTTCCTAATACCTGTCCCAAATGACGCGTTTAGGCATCTTCGCACGCCTGTGGCTACAGAAGCAAATAAGAAGACATCGAAAAACTATTGCGCATCTCTGATTTTAGGGCATTTTGGACAATTTTTTTGAAACGCTCTGTATGCAATCTAGTGACACAAACAGACAGTGAGGTCAACGAAAGTATAGGGGACATTCTATCTTCTCTTTTACTGCAATGTAGTGATATAAATGTAAGGAAAGTAAAGTGGACAGAAATGCAACTTTCCTCACGTAGGGATCAAACCTACAGCCTTCAGATAATGCACTCGAATCTGTACCAATTCACCTACAGGGTCGCTCGCTGGATTCCGTGCCGACCGGTTGTGCCCTCGCGATCTCTGACGCCAGCGTAGCTCTGGCCGACTGGGCTGGCCCTACATCATCTCCTGACGCCGATCTCCGATGACAGCGCAGCTCTGACCTACTGGACTTGCCCTACGCCATCTCCTGACGCCGACAAGAGCTCTCGCAAGTGGTGCCTCGTCCTCGGACTCATGTGACCCTGTTGTTTCCATCTTTTCTATCTCTCCTATACCCTCATATGTCCTCGCTCGCTGTCCCAGTGCATCTCTCTGTATATATATATATACCTTTATTCCTATAATTTTAATCCCTCCTCACCCCATTCCTTCTGAGCTGAATGTCGAGGTGTCGCACCCTGATGCAGACAGTTATACGCGGCTCACTTTTCTCTCCTTTTCCCTCTTATAACCACTCCCCCCCCCTACAGGGGCTGCCGTCTTCCCATTCATTTTATTTGGCATTCCTGTGCTTCGTAACCTCCATTGAAAATCCTGGGATGGTGGATGCTGGAATTGTTGGTGGATATGGTGGGAAGAATAGTGGATATGGTGGAAATATTAGTGGATATGGTGGAAACTGTAGTGGGCATAATGGCTGATGACGGCGAAAGGGGAAAAATGATGGCAGATGGTGGTGATGGTGGCGAGCCAATGGTGGTGACGGTGGAAAATGCCGGCTCATGGTGGCGAGGCAAAACGTGTTTGGTGGAAGGCTTGGTGAGCAAGGTGGATGACGGTGGCAAGGTGGAAGCTTGGTGGCATGATGAAGAGTGGGCACGGCGGCAACGCATGGGCGATGTGCTCAAACAACTTTCTTCTGTTTCAACAGGTGATTCTCATCTGCGCTTCCTTCCATGGGAACGCACGGAGCATGCGCCTAGGCGGCCCGGCTGCTGCGGTTGATTCTGCCAAATTGGAACTTTACCCGTTTATCATCGACAACCTCGACATCAGGAACCAAGGTGGAACAGCGCCGTGGCAAGACCGTATAAAGCAAGCACCCTCGCCGACAATATCCAGTGGGCACGGCGGCAACGCATGGGCGATGTGCTCAAACAACTTTCTTCTGTTTCAAGAGGTTAGTACATACCAGTCTTATAAGAGCGACAATCGCTTTCTCGTAGTGCTGCCGTGCCCACGGGTGGTGTATTCTGCTTTTTCATCACTGTGTTTGCTGTTGTCGGGTGACGTTGCGACGAACCCTGGACCCGATATAAAAGTACTTGTACCAGGGTTGTGTGATGGCCAAAAGGCAATTCAGGCCAACCTAAGCGGCCTTAGCGACAGGCTTAAGGCCCTGGAAGACATTGTACAGCTTTGTAGGGACCAGGCGGCAAGTCTTGCTGAACTAAAAGACACAACTGAGAGGTTGCATTCAGCTTTAGAAAAGCGACAGGAAAAACTTGTTGCTTTAGAGGACAGAATGCGGCGAAACAATCTCATGGTGTTTGGTATACCGCAGACTGAAAATGAAACTTTAGAAAAACATGAAAAAAGGTAGTTGTAGAAGTATTGAAGAAAAAGCTCGGTGTTAATGTGAAAACGATAGAGCGGATGTACAGAGTCGGAAGGCCACATCACAACAAATTCGCAGAAGAGCCCTTTAGGCCTCGGCCAGTAATACTGAAGCTTTATGATTATAAAGAAAAAGAAAAGGTTTTCAATAGCTGCGAAAAACTAAAAGGGAGTGGTATTTCGGTTAGCGACGACTATTCAAAACAGACACTGAAAAAGGGCAAGCTGCTCTGGAAGTCTGCGTTGAAAGAAAAAAAAGAAGGCTCGCGCGTGCGCTTGAACCGAGACATGCTTACTGTAGATAACAACGTCTACGTATGGGATTATTCTAAAAATAGCCGTGTCAGGATCCGGCAGTTGCGAAAACCCAAGGTGCGCCGCCAAAGGATACGCCAAGAGATAGCGGCCAGTGAAATACCGTCATCCAGGATACAGCTTTTTGACTGCTTTTCGATAAACCTTAATGCTCGAAGCCTCGTAAATAAAATCGGTGATTTAAAACATGTGCTCGCTAATTATGACCCTCACGTGGTTGTTGTTACCGAAACGTGGCTGCGACCAGAAATACAAGATTATGAGTTATTTCCTCCAGGTTTTAAGATAATACGTAATGATAGGGAAAATAGAGGAGGAGGAGTTGCAATCATAATACAGGAAAATATTAAATTCGTAGCCATGAATGGTATCCCTAATCACGAGAGCGCTTGGTGCCAAGTAAAATTAGGAACCAATTTAGTTGTAATAGGAGCAGTCTATAGATCCCCTAACATATCAATTGAATACTTCGAGGCGATTCAGCACTATGTAGAACAACAGAAGACTCGAAACCAGCGGTTAATAATTGCCGGTGATTTTAACTTGCCTGGGGTTGATTGGAAATCACTTACCATAGAGTCACGGGAACGAGCTGACTGTGAAGTACTGCTTGACATTGCTTTCGCTAACGATTTAACGCAGTTGGTACAGGAAGGCACTCGCAAAACGGGAACAGCGCAGGCTACATTGGATCTAGTATTTCTTGATGGACGGTTTGAAGATTATCAAGTAGCAGTAGAAAATGGCATATCGGACCATCAACTGGTATTTGTACAAATTAAAGCCGACATTCCTGCATCAAATGTTAAAGAATGTATTGCGCATGTCCCATATTTTGATAAAGCTGATGACACGAGCACCATTGACTACTTATCATTTCATCTAGACAATCTGAGCCCTGATTATGACGTCAATTCTTTATGGACAAGATTCAAAACCATTATCTTTCACTGTGTAAATTCATTCGTACTATTAAGAAAAAGAGAAAGAATAGGCGTAATCCCTGGATAACGCGAGAGATAGTTCGTCTGAAGCGAAAAATATGATGGCAAAGGAAAGTCAAAAACCATGAAAAGATATCAAACTTATCTTCACAGTTGCGTACAACGCTGAGGCAAGAAAAACAGAAATATTACGAGGAAACACTTACAAACTTCATGGTGTCTTCCCCGCAAAAGTTTTGGCGTCATTTATCAAAAACACTTCAAAGCCAATACATCATTGTTGTTGACGAAATCATAACCGACTGTTCGAAAATTGCGTCTTACCATAATAAGTTCTTCCAGTCTGTCTGTTCAAATGATTACGAATGTAGTGCTTCAACTACAGCAACATCATTCTCCCATATGTCTGCATGCCATAAGTACGCATTAGCTATGAAGGAATACTATCGCTTCTGCTAAACATTCAAGAACATAAATCTGTTGGTCCGGATAGGGTTCCAAATGCTTTCTTGCGTAGATACGCTGAATGGGTCGCACGATACTTGGAAATAATCTTTAATGCCTCCTTGCAACAAAAACGGGTCCCAGCCGACTGGCTTGTAGCAAAAGTGGTCCCGGTACACAAAACCGGAGACAAGGAGAATATCGAAAATTACCGGCCAATCTCCTTAACCTGCGTCTGCTGCAAACTCCTCGAACATGTTATATCCAAAGCTACATATCAGTACCTGGAAAATACAAAACTGCTACATCCTAACCAACACGGCTTCCGACAAAAGCTATCAACCGTAACGCAGCTTCTTGGGACCATCCAAGACTTTTCAAAAGCAATAGATAACGAAAGACAGGTTGATGCAATATGCCTTCATTTCGCAAAAGCCTTCGATAGGGTTCCTCATAACGAATAATTTAAGAAATTGAAGCAGATTGGCATAAATAACAATGCAGTAGAATGGGTCAGGTCATATCTGACATGTAGGACGCAGTATGTGGACATAAACGGCTACAAGTCTGATCGTTTACACGTAACATCTGGAGTCCCTCAAGGGTCCGTACTCGGACCGGTGTTATTTCTCGTTTATATTAACGATATTCGTTCCGACATTAATCAAAATATTACTGTTAGACTGTTCGCCGATGACTGTTTACTTTATCGAGAAATATGTAACCATAGTGATCAAAAAATACTCAGCGATGCCTTGGCATCTATCGAGAAATGGTGCGAAACATGGAAAATGCAAATAAATAAAAAAAACGGTTGTTTTGTGAGTTACAAACAAAGTAAAGCACGTCAAAAATTTCGAGTATCAACTAAGTTCCACTGCGTTAACTACCGTTAACAGATGTAAATACTTAGGAGGAACAATATCTGAAGACCTGAACTGGACCAAACATATCAGTAATGTTTGCTCTACGGCTGAAAAGAAGTTATGGTTCTTACGTCGCAAATTAAAACTGGCTCCAGCCCCCGTAAAGTTAACAGCGTACTTAACAATAGTAAGGCCTACACTGGAATACGCAAGCATCATATGGGACCCTTATCAAAAAGGATTAATTAAAAACATCGAGCGGGTACAAAGAAGGGCGGCTAGATTTATTCTTTCAAAATATTCTCGTAAAGATTCTGTAACACAGACGCTGCAAGAATTAAATTTACAGCCCCTCGTGTACCGCCGTCGCATAGCCAGACTTAAATTTTTGTTCCTGCTTTCCAAAAATACATTTAACTTTGATGCAGAGCAGTACCTAATTCCCCGTCAAGTGCGGAGCCTACGAATTGACCACCTCAGAAAATATCTAGTTCCTCAATGTCGTGTGAACACATATGCATACTCCTTTTTCCCTAGAACAATAAAAGACTGGAATGTATTACCCGATGCTATACGTGGTTCTCAAACTGCAGAACATTTTGAAAACAATGTTACGAAATATTTTCTAGGTGGATCTTCGTAAACGGTGATTGCTGTTTTTGGTGTGTGTGCCTGTCATCTTTTGACTATGAATCTATTTGCTGTAACTTGTCTCATGTACGTTGTAGGATGTAATATTGGGAAGTGTATTTTGTGATGTATGTGATGTTGCATGTAAGTCGTACAACGTAGTATAGTGATGTATTCCTTTTGTATCAGCTATGCATTTCTTTTTTACGCATGACATGACGGTTGTTATGTCAGTTTTCTACCCCACCCCTGTAACGGCCCAATCGGCCAACAGTACCTGGAAATAAACATAAAAAAAGCACATGACAGTATGCAAAATCACTTATTTGTAGTGTTTCTTTCTTGAATGCGCAGAGATATATGTTTATGGTCAAAAGAAACCAATGCTGCTCATTACGCTTCCCAGTACGTTCGTTTTTTTTATTCCTGTGCTGTCAACAACACTTCAATTTTTGTGGAACATAGAATATTCGGCCGGGAATATGTTTACATTTCGCGCACGTATACACTTACATCAGTTCGACATCCGCGATGTGTTTCTTTGTTATGATGTTTAGAAGACTAGAATTGTCACTGTGAACTTGACAGTAAATGTTTTACATCAGCACGCAGTTGTTGACCAATAAACAGGCAACAGTTCGCAATCACCTCTTTCAATCTTAGAGCAGAACACAGCGGTCACTCGATGTCACCATGCTAGAAACACAACTCTGGTAATTCTTGCACAGTCCATTGTTTGAGCCGTACCTTCAAGTAAACAAAGTGCGTGTGAATATGCATAAACTTTCACTTTCGACATGCATCGAGATGAGCCCCAGCGAATTTGATTTTTACCTCTCTGTTCTACCACCCTGATTTCCACCAAAGGTTAGTCATACCGACCGAGGCCGTACAAGTGTTATCGGCGCTTCTGGGTTTCAGATTACACAATTTTGACGAGTAAAAATGGCAATACATCACAGCTGCGACATCATTTAACCTAAATGAAGCCTTTTTTTTATTGTGGATGGTGTCCGCACAATAAGCGACCAACATCGATGCGACGCGCTTGCAGCACTTCCACCAAACGTACGCCTCTCATCACCCCAGCCGCCGGTCGCACTCGCCGGCACTTCACTGGCTCTTATGCGAGAACATAGACACGTCAATTTGTATGCTTACTGAACTAATATGATAGAATAATGTTTCTGGCGTACTGCATTCGTTTTGGCCAAGCCGTTAGGTAGTTGTTCCTAACGACCGAGCAACAGCAGTGCGCTGGCACGACTGCGCTCTGCGTTGCGTGAAAAACATCAGAATCAATTGTGTGGGCGTATCTATCGAATGAGCATAGAAGCGTCATAAAGCCTAAACTCATATCGCTCTTTGCAAGGGGCGAGAAACGGATAATAAACTTGGCAGTAACCGCCGATAAACTCTACCTGCTCCTTAGTCCACTGAGTTGTTTTTTTTTTCTTTGCGGTTGTAAATTGTAACAAAAACATAGCGCTGTTGCCATTATCGCAGTGCCAATCGTTACATGCAGCAGTTGTTCGTGTTTATCAAATGTGAAAATTTCAGCAGATACAGATCCCGTCCGTCCCGAATAAACAACAAACAGAACTGAAGTTAAACAGTGACTTCCTGAGTTAACTACCGCTTTAACACCCTCTTTGCCATCTGTCGGCGTGGCGCATTCATCAAAGAAAGAAAAAGTCGGCGTGGCGCAATGGTTAGTGTGCTCAGCACAGAGTTCAAATGTTGCAAGTTCGATTCCCCGCTGTCACATGTTTTTTTTTTTGCGGGTGCTTTTTACATTGTTTTTTATAGAATTGTTTTTTATATTTTTAGTGGCAGCTTGTCACAATGGTTCTGACGCTGCTTCGCGCTCCAGCATTGCCAGCTGGAGCGCGCCATTCACCATCTGCTCCACCATAGCCACCATACACCATGTGCCACAATCATTTCCATTGCCATAATCCACCAAAATGGTGGATGGTGGAATCCACCATTCCTATGGTGGACGTTTTTTCAATAGGGCTGGTACTTTTACAGTAATCATTCCGCCGTAAGATGTCCCGCCGTTGTGGTCTATAGTGGCTAAGGTACTCGGCTGCTGACCCGCAGGTTGCGGAATCAAATCCCGGTGGCGGCGGCTGCATTATCGATGGAGGCAAAAATGCTGTATGCCTGTGTGCTCAGATTTGGGTGCACGTTAAATAACCCAAGTTCAAATTTTCGTAGCACTCCACTACGGCGTCTCTCATTATCATTTGGGGGTTTTGGAACGTTACACCCCACATATCAATTGATTTCGCCGTGAAAGACCCGCAATAATATCCCCTATGCTATCCTTTGCATCGTCATAATTGGTTTTCAACATGTTGTCTATAGATGACTGTCTTGAGAAACAATACATTTATCCACTCGTTTGCGCAACCTTAATACTAGTAGCCCCTAGCAGTATTATGGTTTGAGCTATTTCTCGGTGAAGAATGTCCACGTGTTCCAGCAAAGGGGTAGTGGAACTTTCCTCTCAAGCGCTACACGAAGGCTAAATGTTGTCACCTTCATGGTTCATGGCGAAGTGCCACTGCCATTGATGGAAGGGCTCGCGGATTTGGTTAAACTTTTACGGCGACACTTGTGTTTCCATGGTTCAGAATTCTTCCCCACTTTCACCAGACATGCACCAATCACTTTAGGACGCTATGAGGAAGCATTAATTCAGAACGTGAATGCTATTGTAGCCAGGAGCCCTTGATAGTCAAGGCCAACATTGTTCTTATCCGCCGCTCCATAACACACGGAAGTATAAGGAGAATTGTCATTTTTATCGAAATGATAGCAGCAAATCAAGGTATGTATGATGACGTCCCTAATAAGAGCATACCACTTATCACGGTCTCCGTGCGTAACAACTGAAGAGATCGGGTAAACGACATAGCGTTTCATGAAGTCATGGCGGTCTTGATTACTGCAGGTGGTTTATAGAATCAAGCATGGCAGCGAGTCGTTTGATTAACTGTTCGAACCATTCGCTCATACTTTGCTGGGTTGAAATCGAGTGAACATTCAAATTTTAAGCGTAAAAACAAGTTATGCGTTGAAAATAGTGTTTTAACACATGTCCGGTAGAGCCATCTTCGTCCGTACGTATCAGCTTGTATTTAGGCTGAGGCCATGGATGTTGCTGACACTGACAAGACAGGAGGGGATCACGTTCGGTTCCTCAGCTTCTAAAAGTAAATGAAAAAGAAGTGTGTGGTGTCTTATCCAGCATACGGGAATATTATCTTTAGCACGCTTCTTTTGTTTTCCTCAGTTGGCTGTAGTTAATTTTGCCATATGCACCAACGATATGACATTGGCACATTCTGTATATTCTTACGATGTACTTCCACATTTCTTTGGTGTGAAATAAGGAATTCTGATTCTGATTCTAATGGAAGGAGCATACTGCACAATCTCTAGTTAGCCCTTTTTTTTATCAATATGAATCATTGCCTGCAACATGTGAGGGATAAGGTTCGGGTAATCACGGCAACTTAAATAATCGTTGTCGAGACTGACGAAGACATTTGCAACTTGAGTTATAAGGCTTTAATGCCACACAAAAAAAACGATAATGAAGCTTGGCGTGTTACATGGCAACAGCGAAGAACTGCCTTAGGTACGAGCACGACGTACGTTCTCGAAAGACAAGGTCTGACGCTTAGCGTAGTCCCCCACTGCACTACACAAGGTTTGAAACACTTCACCGTGTGACGTCGAAGGCAGATGAGTCGATGCGTTGCGTTGCGTCTTACGCCGACATCAGCGATGACTCAGGCATGGTCGGAGCGGAGCGTGAGGCAGAGTCGATGTGTGGCAAGCACGTCCCGGACAGCCAGTAGTAGGCCCAGGTGTGGAATACGCCCGGATCCGAGCACAACGGACCGGCGCCGGCTGCTGGATCACACGGTAGAAGGGAGCCAGGCTCGTGCGGACCACAGGCACAGGTAGGCTTCGGGACCACGACCCGACGAGCGCTTCAGCCTGCCACTGTTTCGTTCGGATTCTTCTTCTCGAACGCCCCGTCGTCGTCTTCCTCTTCTCTCTCCCCATGGCTTGGCATGACTTTGACGACACGATTCCGCCTTTTCCTTGTCTCATCGTCATCTTCGTCGGCGTACGGCACAGCATAAACTCACAAACATCGCGCACCAGATGAACCTACCGCGCATATCATGACAAAAGTCCCCCCTTTCAAAAAGTTTTTTTTTTCAAAAAAAACTGTCCAAAGTGCGCGGGAGACAAGACTTACGACAAACAAATGTACAGAACTGTTGCACCAAAAGAATAGTCTGTATGTGAGAGTCCCTAGGCATATGGTACATTATTACATTAATGTTGTATAGCTAGCACCTACACCTGTAACCTGCTCATATAATCAGCACCTACGTTCTCTGATCCTTTGATATGCTCAACGCGAAAGGTGTACTCTTGCAATGCGAGACTCCAGCGCAAGATCCGGCTGTTCAAATGCTTGGCTTGAGAGAGGTATCGTAGCGCTTGAGCATGTTTATGTGAAACATTTTCGTGGTGTGCCCAAGGTCCAACCAATAGTCGTGGTCATTCTTTTTTCCTGTAACCGGAAATGGCCCCTTCCAGTGCATAAGAAGCTTGTTTTCCCTGGTTGGGAGCAATATAAGAGCCCGGTCACCAACTTTGAGCTGTCGGGTTTTGGAGGTTCGGTCATAATACTTCTTTTGCGAGTGTTGAGCTCGGGAGAGATTCTCTTGAGCCAGCTTCAAGGTGCGTTCAAGACGTTCTCTCAGATCAAGCACGTATCCGTAAGTAGTCTTGATATCTTCCTCTAGGTCTTCCCCTGTCCAGAGTTCCTTCAGTATATCCAGGGGGCCTCGGACGTGCCGGCCGTAGATCAGTTCAAACGGCGAGAAGCCCATACTGGCCTGAGGTACTTCTCGATAGGCGAATAACAGAGGCGCAAGAAATCGGTCCCATGACTTCGGCTTCTCTTGGCACAACTTGCGCAACATCTGTTTCAAAGTGCCGTTGAACCTTTCGACCAAGCCATTGCATATCGGGTGGTAAGGCGTCGAGCTCAAATGTCGAATAGCAAGCAGAGCATTCACCTCTTCCATCAGGCCTGACGTGAAGCAGGATGCTTGATCACAGAGGATCTCCCGTGGAAATCCTATTCGAGAGAACATCTCCAGTAGTCCATCTGCTACTGTTGCCGAATCAATTGCGGGCAAAGCCACCGCGTCCGGGTACCGAGTGGCGAAATCCACAAGGGTAAGAATGTACCGATTACCCTTCTTTGAAATCGGCGTCAGAGGTCCAATGATATCAACGGCCACACGTTCTAATGGCGTGTCAATCAAAGGCATTCGTCCAAGAGGCGCCTTGCCTACTTTGCCTTTGGGATATGTCCTTTGGCATGCGTCGCATGATTTTACGAATCTTCGTACCTCCTCCTGTACACCGGGCCAATAAAACGACTCCAAAACTCGGTCCTTCGTCTTCTTGATACCCTGGTGACCAGATATCGGTGATTCATGTGCCAAGTGCAACACATGGACACGCAACGCCTTTGGAACCACCGCTTGTTGAACTGATTTACCCGGAGTCAAGTGGTAAACGCGGTACAAGATTCCTCTCTCGAACATAAATGAGTGGTATGTGGCTCCTTTGCCGCGGATGAGGGTGTCGACTCTCGCCCTACAAACATCCAGCGACCGGTCTTCCTCTTGTTTTTGGCGAAATGACTCCTGTGTCACCTCTAAGTTTCCAAATTTAGCAGTCGTGAGCTTCCCGCGATGTCCTTTGCTTGAAACACCAACCATGACTGTGCTATTCGTCCCGCATCCATCCTTGGATTTCTCTTCAGAATTCAATGCCTGATTAGTTTCCGACTTCAGGCTCGCTGACTCCTTCCACGTTGAGTCGGGGTCATTAGCGTCACGGGCGCCGGGAACATTTCCTACGATGACATCGTAAAGTGGCGACGTCATGCATTTGACTATCGCATTTCCGGTGAAATAGGGCGATAGAATCCGTACTTCTGCTTCCGGTACCTCGATGCAACTACCATCGGCCAATAAAATAGTGGCGGTAGTACCCGTCAGCGCATCATCGGGAACGAGGGAACGTCGCACGACCAGGGTGTTGCTTCCAGTATCCCTCAAGACTGATACAGTATGTCCAAACACTTCTCCCTGTAACACCGGCAAGTTTCGTGTAGCTGTTGCGGTGCGCGTTCGGAGTGCACTAGCAACATATTCATCTTGTGATGAATCATCGGCACATCGGGGCGTCTCGGACTTCTGGTCAGTAGACACGATGCAAGATGTCATTTTCTTTGACCCGCCGTTGCTTGGGCATGCTCTTGCATCGTGGCCGGGCTTCCGACAGTGCCCACAGAAGACTCGTTGGGGTTTCGTGCGGCAATCAGATGCTCTGTGGCCGTGTCGATCACAGACGAAACATCTAAGAGGAGGCTGGGTATAAGTAAATCCTTCTTGCTCCTTGGGAATGTTGTTTGCAGAATTGGTACGAAATACCAACAAGTTTGTTTGCCGCTGGGCTTCCAAGAAGGTATCAGCTGCTTCTGCCATTTCTTTTACCGTCCTGCATTTCTTCTCCCTTAGAAAAAGTGCCAGGCGATCGTGGCAGTTATTCAGAAACTGCTCAGCTACAATGAGGCTGCGCACGGATGCAAAGTCCTCGTCCGTTTCCGACATTTCCAGCCATCTATCGAAGTAACTCCGTAATCTCGTGGCGTACTGTTTACCAGTTTCGCCGTCTTCAGGCTTCCTTTGCCGAAACTTTTCGCGATAGCCTTCGGCTGTGAAACGAAACCTCTGGAGCAAGGCCATTTTCGTACTCTGGTAATCCATTGAGTCTTCTGGCGACAGACGACCGAAGACTTTCAATGCTTCCCCACTGAGGCATAAACTAAGCGCTGTCGCCCACTTCTCCTCAGGCCACTCTTGACCAACTGCTACGCGTTCGAACCTCTTGAGATACGCATCGAGATCGTCACGCCCCTCGTCAAACACTGGAATCAGGTTGTGAGGATTGATCAAGCACGGGCGGCTTTGACTCCTCTCAGGTTCGCGGTCCCGCGCTGTTGGCTCTCGGCTACCTTCAACCTCAGCTAGTCGAATTCACAGTTGAAGAGTTCTCTCTTCTATCTCCAAACGTTCCTTCGCCGCCTGCCTTTCCGCGGAACGCTCTTCACGCGCTTGCACAGATTCCTCATGAGCCCGCTCTAACCGCGCGTCTACCCACGTCTTTAGCTCGGCTCCTTGAAGCCACATGCGTTCCGCTAGCGTTATAAGCTCTTGCTCACTCATCTTCCCTACAGATTTCAACCCAGTGCAAACGGCTTCGTCCTGTCGCGGACGCCAATTGTGAGGGATAAGGTTCGGGTAATCACGGCAACTTAAATAATCGTTGTCGAGACTGACGAAGACATTTGCAACTTGAGTTATAAGGCTTTAATGCCACACAAAAAAAACGATAATGAAGCTTGGCGTGTTACATGGCAACAGCGAAGAACTGCCTTAGGTACGAGCACGACGTACGTTCTCGAAAGACAAGGTCTGACGCTTAGCGTAGTCCCCCACTGCACTACACAAGGTTTGAAACACTTCACCGTGTGACGTCGAAGGCAGATGAGTCGATGCGTTGCGTTGCGTCTTACGCCGACATCAGCGATGACTCAGGCATGGTCGGAGCGGAGCGTGAGGCAGAGTCGATGTGTGGCAAGCACGTCCC
Source organism: Rhipicephalus annulatus (assembly GCA_013436015.1). Classification (NCBI taxonomy): domain Eukaryota; kingdom Metazoa; phylum Arthropoda; class Arachnida; order Ixodida; family Ixodidae; genus Rhipicephalus; species Rhipicephalus annulatus. The sequence continues at coordinate 75,341 of WOVY01010284.1, read as the reverse complement.
GGACAGCCAGTAGTAGGCCCAGGTCTGGAATACGCCCGGATCCGAGTACAACGGACCGGCGCCGGCTGCTGGATCACACGGTAGAAGGGAGCCAGGCTCGTGCGGACCACAGGCACAGGTAGGCTTCGGGACCACGACCCGACGAGCGCTTCAGCCTGCCACTGTTTCGTTCGGATTCTTCTTCTCGAACGCCCCGTCGTCGTCTTCCTCTTCTCTCTCCCCATGGCTTGGCATGACTTTGACGACACGATTCCGCCTTTTCCTTGTCTCATCGTCATCTTCGTCGGCGTACGGCACAGCACAAACTCACAAACATCGCGCACCAGATGAACCTACCGCGCATATCATGACAAACATCAGTGCAGCTTGCTTACGGATGATCACAGAGTCTATTGCCTTGAAGTTGAATGCCCACTCAACCGTTTATGAGAATAGGCGCACAATACGACAGCCATTAAAATTTCCAAAACCGGGGAGAGCAGCTGTAGAATCGCGAGTATCTTAAATCTCATCTGTATACAACTTTTCGAAGCGGCATATAAAGGAGACATATAAGAAGCCGGGATTTCGACTTAAGACCATGCAGAAAGGATTTATGGACTATGAAGCCCGTTCTCGCAAAACATGGCAGGGCGCCGTCTTGTCAGTTTATTGAAACAAACGCACCGATTGTGCAGGGCGCCCGTTTTTTTATTGCCTCTTTGCGACGTCGTCCTTCGAAGCACCGCCAATACTTCTTGTTTGCCCCGTTCCGCCAGCGGCCTCTAAGTTCACCGTTCCCTTCATCTGACCAAGTTGGCTTTGACGTCTACATCGTTTCGGCCCTTTCTTATTTCCTCGCTTGCCTGCGAGCACTTACGCGCACAAGGCACGCCGCTGATTCCAGATACGCGTGCGGAAAACAAGAGCCGACCGCGAAAGGAGATGCGTCAGCCGAAGGGCGCCCCTAACGCTCAGTTTGCGCATCGTAAAAGCGAGACCGTCGCGCCGAGGTCAGGCAGTACAGGTCTTGCCGCCAGGACAGCAGCGGACGCCTAGCGCACCCTCAACACGCCTTCCCGCTCTCCTCCCTTAAACGAGCACTTCAACGTCAGCACAACGCTCCGTCACAGCCAACATCGCGCAGTGGGCGGCGTATAAAGGCTGCCTGATGAGATCGTCCAATCACGGTGGAGTTTCGACGCGATGTCGTTCCGGCCAGCCCACATAGCGACAGGTTTCGCGTATCGCCCTCTTCGATCTCGACACAATGGAGACCGCGGTGAGAAGCAGTGATGCATCACACGCTGCCCGAAGAGAGACGCGATCGCATCGCACGGTGTCTGTGACAACGTATATCGTTTATCAACTCGATCGATTTAGCGACTCACTGAGCGGCGATCGATTTATGGACACAGCGCAGGTTTTTCATGATTCCTTCTTTGGTCGACATTTTGCATCACATTTTACATACCGATTGGTAGTCTTTGACCGCCCGTACGCAGTGCTTGGCATACCAGCCATGCAGTCTCCGTAAATTTCGATCACCTTATGCCTCTTAGCGACTTTTATGAATCTTGGCACACAGTAGTACCTGTGCTGTCATGGGCCATAAGAACGTAACAGCTGTTAATGGGAATGGGGAACACGATACCTTGCTGGTAGCTAATGCAACGTCCCATCTGCTCGCGCAACGCAACCGGAGCATTATCGCGCCAGGTGGTTTTCACATGAGATCAGGTAACACTCTGCCTAATGGCTCAAAAAGAAAATGGTACCGTGACACACAGACGGATTTGGCAAACTTGTGATTAACAATTAGACATCGTCTTCTTTCTTTCTCCTCAGTCGATGTTTTTATTCGGGCCCTGCACACTGCGAAGTCTTTCTGAATCTAACACAGTTCTGTAGCATCTCCAGGATTATAAGCATTTCCGAGCTTTCTGTGCGTCCCATGTTTTCGCTCTGCCTTACAGCACCCGCACAGCATTCACCACACCGTGATGCCCTGGAATAACGTCATCAACGGACGTCGTGAGATGCGACGCCAGAGTGACATGATGATATTGTCGTAATGAAGTCACAAATTCTGACAATCTGTGACGTTGTGATGACGTCAGCATGACGTGACATTACGTGATTTCTTGCATCGTTCGTGTGGACGCCGACGGTTACGTTTCTCGTCTGATGAGGCATCTAATGGTTTCACGTTTCAAAAAATTGTTAGCTAACTCACTTAAGCACCACGGCACTATTTAGCCTTCTCCCACTGGCACGAGCTCAGTGCCGTTCATACACGCTGCAAGGAGAGCATTACGGGCTGCCTCCTTAAAGTTAACACAGCGTCGCACGCCATGGAAGAAAGGCTGCATAGATTTTATGAACTCGAGAAGCGTATGTTGGGAGGCTGGTTTGTAAGACATAATTGGAAAAAAATATATAACGGCGCTGAAGACATGACGCCAGAAACGAAGTGGACAGGATGATCACATATATTGGTCGCAGTCCTGTACACTTCGTTCCTGGTGTCTCATCTTCAGCGCAATTATATCTTTTTTTTTCAATAGATTTAGGGTTTATGAAATCGAGACGAACGTATGAAAGCCTAAATACGTTCTCGTTTCAACTTTTTAATAGGTCCAATGCTTTCTTTTTAGACAGGTTCTGCATTGGTTCATGTGGTTTCAAGCAGGTGCAGGTCTCCCGGTCGTATTTGTTCTTGAACGCCGCAAAGCGCTGATGCACTGTCTCGGACGGCAACTACAAGACGAAAGGGTTTCTATGGCGTTCCCCTATACTTTGGCATAACAGTCATTCCAGTACAAAGGCGGTGGCTATTGTCCTCATCCGTAGCTATCGCCCTCCTCTTTTTCCTCAAGTGAGTGCTAAAGCTCGCGATCATCATAAGCAGTATAGCCTTAAAAGGGCTAGGTATTATTTATCATATTTTGTGACGGAGCCACGGAGAAAGTACATACGAACGGATTTCTCCCGCCAAAGCTTCGCAATTGACGTAAAAGTTGGTCCCGACTCGGCATTAAAGCATCGAAAAAACGTCATTTGCCGGGGTCGTTCTACCATCTGCACAAAAAAAGAAGGAGACCAGTGGTGTGAATGTGAAATAACCGACGGCTCAGGGACACATTAACGAATGCCAACAGCTGTGCGCAAGTCCACGTAGTTGTGAACGGTTCTTGAAAGAGAAAATTGTTCAGCCGCGTAAATATTAAAACTTTTTTACACCCTGTGACCAATGGCACGCAGCTTCTTTGCCACTTTCGGTACAGTGTTAAGTCATGTCGCTGAGAGACAGTTTTCACCCGGCTTCCAGAAGTATGTACGTAGAATGAAAAGAAAGAAACATGCGGTGCGCGTCCAGAATGAAGGAGGGATGCTTTGGCCTCACCGAACTTTTGGGTTAGCCATCCCGGGTGACCTTGCCGCATGCCGCATGCGGGGGCAGCTTTTAGGCAGTGCCCTCACGTACGATGGCGGAACTTGAGAGGAGAGCGACTCGGCCTTCTTCTCTCGCCGTGTAAACTGTGTCCGGAAAGCGGCGTGTACACTGTGCTTCGCAACAACTGAGGTTTGCAGCGTGCAATACGACTACACCAGACGCTCCTGCCAAATGCTTCAGACATATATCCTCGACCGTGAGCACTGCAGCTATAGCCATGGACACGGATATGACCCGCACCAGGGCTATCGCAGCCACTTTCTTTTGCCTTCCTGCGGAGCGGGGAGAATGGAATAGGGCTGCTGGAATAGTCTCAAAGGGTGCACATGCGCGAGCAGAGACACGCAGGATGAAAAATGAAATGATTAGCAGGCACGCGCGCACGTACGCAACTTGCGGACTCATATATATTGGTAGTTCACTATGATAGAGCTTGGAATCCGGTCCTCTTATACTTGCATGGCACCCACTGCCGGCTGAGGCGCGCACGCGCCGCATCGGAACCGGATTGACGCGGTGCGACGTGAGCGCATGGCGCGGCTGTACGGAAAACAGAAAGTAGCTGGGGTTTTGCTGTACTTAACACCACCCACGCCTGTCTGGGTGTATCGCTTCAAGTGAATTGCGAGCCTCAAGTTCTATCTGTACATTGTGCGGCTGTTTTCATGAGCGTTTTCTTCTTTTTCATGAGCGTTTTCTTCTTCTTGATTGCGATGCAATGGCGATGCTTGCCGAAGGTACTTATTGCGTCTAGTGAAGAATAAAAAGCAAATGGGTGGTTATTGTAGTGTGTATATTTTGACTGTGATGTTTGAGAATTTCGACACGTACCCTCCGTTTGTTGAACCTGACCCAAGAATACATTAGCGAGCGCCTTGTTTTGTTACAGCACAATAATAATAATAATAATAATATTAATAATAATAATAATAATAATAACTGGGGTGTACGTCCTAAAACCCCTATATGATTATCAAACACACCATAATGGAGGGCTCCTTAAATTTTCACCGTCTGGTGTTCCTTATCGGGGACTGACATTGCACCGTACACGGGCCTCTATTATTTTGCCTCCACCGAAATTGGACGGCTGCGGCCGAGATCAAACCAGCGAATTTCGGGTCTGCCGCCGAGCAACATAGCCACTGATCTACCGTGGCGAACAAAACCCATGCTTGGAGAAAACACATCAAGCGCATCAAGCGACTTCGCACATAAATACTACACTACGAATCTGACGGTATAAACATTAATATTGCCGTACAACATACTCAAAGGCTCTGTCCTTGATTATTTGCAATATATTGCTGCCCAGCCGAAGTAATAAACTATTACCAATTAGTGGAACGACAATACAAACCAAGAAATACATTGTGCTTTCTTACAGGTGTATTTCAGACGACTCATTTCACAGCGTTCATTGCGTAAATCGCATAACTCCGCAGTCTTCAACCTAATTATCTTGATAAAACAACAAAGAAATAAAGTAATTCAAATAAATGCTGAAAAAATTTATACCCACGGATAGATTTTGACCCAATCATGAGCCTATACTAATCTGGCTCTCTATTTGAGAATGTTGACAATACATATCAATACCTCAATATCACAACTAAAGCTTCAGTTGTGATTGTCTGGTGAGGTTTACAGAACTGAGAAACAGACGTAAGACTTTTTAAAGACAATATTCTTTCTTAGTATACTTGAATGCCCCAATTTCGTACCCTTTCTGTTTTTCACACGTTTCAGCGACCCAGCCAAAGATTAAGCACTTGCTGAACGCCCAGCTATCTTGAACTGGTGGCTGCGATCATACGTATGAATATTTTAGAAAAAAAAAGCAAGTATTACGCATCAATACGTAAGTACAGTGTGTTGCTCTACAAGGAGGTACAAAAATACGTAATTCCAAAGACTCTAGTGTTTCTTAGTCGGAGCTAAAAATGCGACACCATGCATGAAAAAAAAACGGCAGAAGACCACCGTCTTTCGACGACATTTGCAGTGAAGAACCCAGATACGTGGCTTTTATTTTTCCAGAGAGGCTTCGTGTTTTAATAAACCACATGTGTAATTATAGTGATGACTTCTTAAGGTTCATGCAATATTCTCCAGAGTTTATTATTCGCAATATCAGTTGCGGAACATCATTTCGGAAACCCAATGAACACGGTCTATTTCCACATGCTTGCAACACAGGCATTAAGGAGATGGGATGAGCGTTATCTACTAGCACTGCTTATATGATGTTCCATGCATCTGCAGATATACCGCCAAATGCTAGCTAATGTCCTCAAATCGCGCGAGACAGAAGCGTTATCTCCTTGTAAGGGCATACGAGAAGGTATATACAGTTCAAAATCTCTGTAGTGGTCCCCAGATGAAACAACGACTTGCTTAGTGGCAACGAACTTTGATCTGTAGGTCGTCATATCGAAATCATTCGGTATCTGGGCAGTTGGTTTTCCCGCAGTGTATACCTTGCCCGACTGCTGGCTGGTTGAACTGTTGCTGGTTGGCTAAATCATTGACAGTTCTCCAATCAATTAAGGAATGTTTAAGCACTTGGTTAGCTCCGACTACATTACCGGAGGTCACTATAACAGTAACGCCTGATTAGCTGCGGTGGACCGGGTTATAAATGCTGCTGCTTACCTAAATCCACGAGTTTGGTCAGCGCTCATTACATTAAGGTAGAGGGGGGTAAGAACAGTCATACCAACGGCGTTGTCCGCACTTTGCTTTTGATTTCATTGTCAGCCTGACTACACCAACAGCAGGGCAAAAGCCTCTCCTGTGTTCCACCACTCAACCCGCTCATGTGCTCTTTCCTCCCACGTAATACCTGCAAACTTAATAATCACACCTTCTCACCTAATTTTTTGTCTCTGCCTGATGCGTTTCACTCGTAATGACCAACGTTTATTTTGCCTACGTGTTACGTTCGCGGCCCATTTCTTCTTGATTTCCATTATGATGTCCTTAATGCCCGTTTGTTCCCTGGCCCACTCTGCTTTCTTCTTGTATCTTATGGTTAAACCTATCGCGTTTATTTCCATTGCTCGCTGCGTCGTCCTCAATTTAAGTTAACTCCATTCTAAGCCTCCAGGATTCTCCTCCGCAGGTAAGTACCGGTAATATGCAGATGTTGCATAGTCTCCTCTTGAAGGATAGACTACCTTTCAGGATTTGAGAATGCTTGCCGAATGTGACCCACCCCATCCTTATTCTAGTGATTTAACTCTAATATTTCAGCTCTACGATTACAACCTGTCCTAAGTAGACGCATTCGTTTACAACTTCCATTGCCTCACCATATTGCAAAGAACGGTTCTCTACCTGAAACTGTCGTACATTAATTTAGTTTCGCGTATAATAGTTTTCACACTTACTCCCCTGCTTTCCTTGTGTAATTCAGTAATATTGAGTTTTAATTCGTATCCTGAGTCACTTATCAATGTATTATCCTCAGCGAATGGAAGGTTATAAGGTACTCTCCACTAACACGTATCCCTAACTCTTCCCAGTCTAGGGCCCTGAACACCTTCTGCAAACACGCGGCGAATAGCATTACGGAGATCGTATCTACCTGCTTTCTTTACAATGATTACGTCACATTTTTATGCAGGACAATGATGGCTGTAGAAGGATTGCAAATTCTTCCAGTAGATTCATATATGCTTCATCGACGCCCTGGTTCCGCACTGTCTGCATGACTGGTGATATCAGGACCCAATCAAACGCGTTCACGTATTCTATAAAGGCTATGAATAGATATGCGAGTATTATGCACGAGTGAACGAATCATTGCTGCTGCATCGGTTCATGATAATGGAATGGCTTCCTGCGCACCACTATTGTGATCGTCCCTAGCATAATCATCAGCAGGTTCGTTACCGTCGATGCCACAGTGGCCTGGAAGCCTATCTATGGTTATGCCATGTACTTTGAAGTGATGTGCATATTCCAAATAGCGGTCGCTGGCGGATCTGAGTAGCACACGATTATAGTTTGCGGAGTCTACGTTTGTCTGAAAGCACGTAACCAACTCTGCAACTATATATACAGTTGTTCCAGCTGCAAAATGGCGCTTGCACAGGGTATTTTTTCTATACAGTGTTGTGGAGTGGCATTGCCCTGTGGTAGAATAATTGACTGCCATGTACAATGCCTGGGTTCAATACCAGCACGAGCAGTTATTTTTATTAGTCACTTTCACTGGGGCTCCGCAACACGAGATTTTCTGCAATACAGGCTGCATAACGCTATAGCGTTGGCATATCCACACCTCATTCTCGCGGCACCTGATTTGGCATAGCCATTGAATGGTGCGTGGCATAACACGAGCTGTGGTTCTACGTGACACGCAATTCATGTTATTCAAATTATGGCCTGTGAATCATGTTCACGACAGACTATAGTCGGTTACAGCCTAAGAATAAATGTGAACTCCAACAACAGCTGTCACCGTCCCACTCAGGCAGAATTTGCATATATGTATTACTGAATTGCCACTGGTTATTCACATGGAATGAGACGAACTTCACAGATTTGAGGCGTATTACTTGCACATATAGGCTCATGTTCATTTCACTAGCTCTCAGTAAAAAAATCTTCCTTTGTAAATTTCATGAAAACTTTAGACTTCATTAGTGGCTCAGCGAAACGTAACGTTTTAATAAGAAACGACCAACATTTAATGTTTATAACAACCATTGCAGAAGATGTTATTATGGTTAGAACAGAAATCACTAATCACTGCTTTATAGCCCAGATGAATGACAGGCGTGCTGCAGTACTGGAAGCGGAGCAGTGTATTAATTCTTAGGTTGTAACCGACTACAGTATACTTGTGCGTAAAGTTTGGTATACAGTAAGCTAAGGAGACCACTGCGATAGCGGTGCCCAGGCATATAGGCAACTACGATAGATAGATAGATAGATAGATAGATAGATAGATAGATAGATAGATAGATAGATAGATAGATAGATAGATAGATAGATAGATAGATAGATAGATAGATAGATAGATAGATAGATAGATAGATAGATAGATAGATAGATAGATAGATAGATAGATAGATAGATAGATAGATAGATAGATAGATAGATAGATAGATAGATAGTGTTGTTCGGTGTTTATTGTTACTTCTGTTTAGTTCATTCCATGCTGACTAAGAATGTTTAACCGCAACGAAGCAGCTAGCCTGCCGGAACGCATTACTGAGGTTCGCTAAATATCCTTTGCACTTAAGAACGCAATCTACTGCTTGTGTGCGAATGCAGCCTAAGCTGTAGCGTGGCAAGCACTGCCAAGCGACTAGTCATCTTTTCACGTAATCATGCCAGTATACTTGAAATGTTGCCAAAAAACATAACAATGTCATGTGTAAAGAGTAACACCCCACTTTACGGGACTACGGGAGGGTTTCCGGGATTCTTTTTCTCGAGATGATCTGCTGCCAGTGATGCTCAATTTGTTATAATATATGAAGTTAGCTAAGGCGCCGTTAGATTGTCTACGGCAACGTTGGTCTAGCGGTAACCGGCGCAGCCGATGTTAGAGGAAGTGGTCCACCCCTTATCGCATTAGATGGTCTACGACAACGATGCCCCAGTGGTTATCAGCCGGCTTCAGAAGAAGTGTTCTTTACAAAACAATACCCACGCACCGAAACGGACGGTCAGGGCAAGGTAACGGTTGTAGACCGGCTGGCGACTTGTGTGTTGGAGATTTGCGGAGTTGGCAATCGAGGCAGGAGCGAACGAACTTCTGCACGTAGCGCTACATCCCTCAGCAGAAGTAGCGTTGTCGGCTGCGGTGGTAAGTTTTGGATACTCCAGAGTCCGTGCATTGTGGAGCCGAGTGGAAGGACCAACATATTTTGGACCGCAGACTACGGGGTATCACGACTACCGACTGCCGGCGGTCGGCGTTGTAATTGCGTCGGTGCAGGAGGCCGTCACGCACGGCCAAATGTTGAGTTTGACGACGCAAGGCGCGAGTGGATGGTGTTGCGGATGGATCAGAAAGCAAGTCGACCCTTGCGCTGTTCGATAGCGATGATGTCAATATCGATGACAGCAACAGCAATTGAACATACTGAGCAAGTGGCATCGTAGTCAGACAGATAGATGGGATAGATAGATAGTCAAAGAGATGGGAGCATGACCGGGCGTCGGCGTTAGCATGCTTGTGTCTGTTGCGATACAGCACGTGGATTTCGTACACTCTAAGAAAAAAAAGGACCAAAAGGGGTTGGGAGGTTAGTCCTTTTGCGGATCAACTAATGTGCTACAAATATTCGTGCTTTTGGGGACTAACTACAGGAGGATAAAGAGTTAGTCTTTGAAGGATTAACTGCAAGAGGACTAAGGATTGCTCCTGAGAGGACTAATGGTTACTCCTGTAAGGGCTAACAGCTGATTTTCGGAAATGGTCTCTAACAGAGCAAATATTACTCGCGTAAGGACTAACTGTTGATCCCGAAAAATCATTCCTAGGAGAGTGAGTGTTACTCTTTCGCGATGAGCTGTTACTCCATTTGAACAATTTTAAAAGGGCTAATGCTTAATCCACTATTCATTCACCTGGCCATATTCACCCAAGTGACATGACAGCTCAAGTAAGCTGCGCTTTACTCAGGGCTACATCCGTGACTATGTATATAGGAACAAAAATATTGCAGACACCAATTCAAAGCTAGAAACCTTTATTTTCTCTAGTAAGTCGTGCAGACCAGCGGTGTTGGCCGTCGGCTGCTGTCCGCCTCTTACCTGCGGGAATTACGAGAAAATGTAGTTATAAAAGAAAATGGCTAGAAGACCACGACCTAATCACCTAAGCCCCAATATTTACGCAGTCACATGCTCATAAAACATGCTAAAACATGCCACGCACAGGGCTTTCTCAGCTTTTCTCTTCGTTTAAGGGGCGAAGCTCCTTATAGCGGCACCCGTTCGTTTCTCGTAGCCATTGTAGTATGTAACAAGTATAACATTTTCACCTCCAAGATGGTGCCGGTGAGAGATTTCGTTTGTGCGTTGTTGAACAATAAAAAAGTGCTAAATGTACATGCCAATGGCTGCTAATAGGGAATGAGAGACAGGAGCATACGGCTTTTAGTTAACGCGCACACTGCAATACCCATTAGCAGTCATTGACATGTACATTGAGCACTATCTGACAAGAAAGGGTTGCTACGTTATACTCGCTGGGTGTAACCTCCTTAGTTTTAGAAAGGATTAGTGAGCGTTGAGCCTCAGCGCCATGAATACAATGAACTATTATATACTAGTTTATTGAATGAACTCGAGGTGGCTAAAGGTGGGAAGTAGATACGAAGCGCAAGCCGTAAGAAAGCAAAAGGCGAATTCTCCTGTCTCTCATTTTCCATTAGCAGCCATTGGCATGTACATTGACACTTTCTGACAGGAAAAGGTTGCTACGTTATACTCGCTTGGAGTAACCTCCTTGGTTTCAGAAATGTTTAGCGAGCGTTGGGCCACAGTGCCATGAATACAGTGAACTAGAATATACCATGAAAGGTGGGAAGTAGACCTGAAGCGCAAGCCGTAAGAAAGTGTGCGTGTGCCACCTCTGGTTTAGTCATTTGGAATGCCCGCTGGATGGCGGTGCTTCTATATGGGGAATATATGATGAAAAGATGTGAGATCGTGGTACTTGGAGTGTTGAATAGACGGACGAACGGACACACAGACAGATGCATGGATGGACGCATGAACAGACGCAGGGGCGGATGCATGGACGAACGCAGGGACGGACGCACGAACATACGCACGCACGGACGGGCTGATGGACGCATGGACGGTCACACAGATCAACGCATGGACGGACGGAAGCAAGAACGAATGGACAGACGAATGCTTCGCGCACTCTTCATCATACACGCCGTGGATATGCTGCCAATTTTTTTTCTACCTTTTTCTTCTTCTTTTTTCTCTTCTTTTTCTCTGCTTTTCTCTTCTTTTCATTTAACCCCCCCCCCCCAAAGGTAGCAAAGCATGGTGCAACAACGAACCACGTTTGGTCACCCGAGCATTGGGTGCTCACAGTTCGCTTATCACTTGCCAACCGTTCGCTGAACGTCTGCGTCCAATAACCAGCGGTATTGGTTGCCAATCAGGGCCCCACTTTTGTGCCACCATTGGTTGGCTGACAACTGTGCTTGCCGAGTCCTGACCACTTGTTTACCAACCATCGGCCGGCAGCCCATTTTTATTGGGGACGCCTTGAGTGGCGGCGCGCCGTCTAAGCAGTTCTGAGATAGCCGCAGAAAAGTACATGCCGCCGCCGGACAGGACGCGAGCTCGAGAAGCTTGCCAAACATGCTTTTAAAAAGAAATAAAGCAAACATAGCAATGTATAGTATGGTACAGCAAGAGATTGAAAAGAGAGAGAAAAGAAGGTATGGGCTAGCCAAACCAGGGTCAGTTAGGTGCCCACCAGCTGTGCGGTGACTCAGCCTTGCACGACTGAGTTCAAGCTGCGCTATTTTGTTAAGAATGAAATCGAAGTTGAAAGTAAGCGCTTGTCCTCAGTACGGCTGTCTTCGTCCGTCATCCGCTGTCGCTTTATTTTGTAAGTGCCAGTTATCAACTAGCCCTGTGTCACTCTGCCTAGTTCTCATCGCGAGCTTTATGAATAAAGGCTTCCCTTTCACAATCATTGGTAGTGGGCACATGATGACGAGATAAACGATGATAAGGTTCACAAAGAATAAGATAGCAGTATCTAATTTTAGCAAGCCTTTAGAGAACAAGGCATGTCTTGCCATCACCTTTGTTGGTACGATTAGTGTGGGAGGAACTGCCAAATTATTAGAAGTGAAGCATCATACGAGTGTGATTAATCCAGTGGCGCCCGCGAGTAGGTGCATGCACTCTATTGCGCATGCACCTACACTTCCTCCCGCTCTCTTCTTTTACGCAGTTGTTCGGTCTCTTCTCTCCTTTCATCCGCCCGTGCTGTGAGCCTGTAAACCCACTCCCTTTTCTCGCCTCCCCTTTTCAGCTAAGAGCTATCGCTCGGTCGGCTCCCGTCAGTCTTGCTTTCCTTCCTTTCAGTTGAGTTGGGACGTCAACGTCGTGCCAGTCGCAGCAGCACTCCAACCTCTGCCGAGATCGTCACGGAGCAACATCAGTGCAGGGCTCGCGATGCCGAAAGCAAACACCTGTGCAGGCAAGGTGATCCAAAACTCTAGGCGAGGGAACCGTCAGCAAAGCGTCGGCGTCGAGCTGCAAACCTCGAGGCCCGGAACGCTGACGTCGAAGCCAACCGCCAGCGTCAAGCTACTGCTTCCGCTACAGAGAGATACTGCAGCACGAGTCTGCGGTGAAGGTAGCGGTGCTTTCGAGGCCATTGCAGCGACCGGGAACCGACGGAGCGGCCACGCGATTAAAGCGAAACTTCTTCGACAATGCACAAACACAACGTATGGGTAATAAATAGACCAGATAAAAACCACTCATACTAACGGAAACACCTCGTGAATGTAAACGTGTGCCCGCCTCCCCCCAATGCTGCTTTGCATCCCGTCAGGGTTCCCTTTAGGTGGAGGCGGTGTCATTTTTTTTTGCCACGCCAACATTTTGTCATCTCTTCCCAGTGAAGTCAAAATAGGACAGACACAACATACCGAGTGTATCTGTACAAGCAACTTTTGTGCGACCGCATTGACTTAAAAGCGCTGATTCAAGTCTGCCGGTACCGTCGAAAACCACCAGCCTAACCAGTCCTACGTTCCCGCTATCAAACTTGTCTGAAAGTAATCTAAGCGTGCAGGTTCATGGCGAAAACTCATGCCCGTAGAGCCACATACTGTATGCGCAAACAACGGTAGTGTACTGCTTTGAGTAAACACGGAATCGGAAACTTCCGACAACAGGGTGGTACGTGTCTCGGTGGTATCATTATTTCGTTCATATTGAGACATCCGCGAGAAGAGAAGGAAGAAAAAAACATTTGAGCAGGAAAATAAGATATGCGGGAGTATCCTCGGAAACCGGCCTCTTCCAAGAAAGCGGCAGAAGGAAGATATGGGAGAACACACATTCCTATTTGCGAGGCGGTGTATAGGGGTCACTGGGGGAAGCACCCCAAGGTCGGACAGGCGTGGTCAAGCTTGGCCAAAGAGCACAAAAACACGCGACGGGGGAGCGTATAGCAGCCCCGAACGCGTTGTCGGGCGGTAGCCCGTAGCGCCAGGCTGCTTTGGGGTTGCACCGCTCGCCGCTCCGCTAGTCCAACCACAATAACACGCCGAGGCAACCGCATCGATCCATGTCAAGCGGCGTGTATACCTACCTGCACGCCTGTTGAGTCCGCACCCATACCGGTGATCGTAGACGCACGGTGGGGGGAATCGTGTTTTCCTTCGCAAATAAGCGTTTTTTGCCGCCTCGAGGAAGCCCACGGTACGTGGGGCACTCAGTGAACTGACGAGATGCAGAGGAGGAGGGTAGTGGAAGCTGAGGGAACGTTTGTCACTCTTTTGCTGAAGCTAGAACACCCCACTTTACCCTCTCCCCCCCCCCAATCTCGGGCGTACTGAGCGCGCAAGGTCCCACGATATGGTGACAGCGGATGCCGCACGCAAACGAGAGCGCCAACCACACGATAAGAACAGTAGCAGCAGTGACCCCGCGTGGCGGACCGCGAAGAACACGGGACGATAAATCGGCCTGAACGGGTGCCCCAGTCACCAGAAAGGGACAGTGCTGGATAGGAAGGAGGAATTCAATGCTGCCCGGCGGTGACCAGCATGCTCGGGGTACAAAGAAGCGGAATAAGCCGGTGCGCGCCACGCCTACACGCACGGCCCCTTGCGGAGCTCAGACGGCGGCACTGAGTCGGGACTCGTGTCCGAGGGGGCGAAGCGTCGGTCTTCATCCAGAGGCTGGTTTGGAGAATGGCTAAGGAATACTTTACCTTATTTCGGGGCCGCTTGAGCGATGGGCTGCCGCTGTCAGGAGGGGAGCGCGTGCAAAGAAAGACGAACTACGAACCCTGCCACTACGCACAGCAAACTCAGGTTTCGATGAAGGCACGCGGGTTGTGCTGCGCCCCTTTCTGTCTGGACCCCCGCCCCACGGAAGCATCGTGCCTTTGCGATGAAGCAAGAAATAGAAAAAAAAGATGTAGCAGTGCTTTCAGAAGTGCTTTCGCAGCTTTTGAGCTCCCCTTCAGTGGTTCCTTCTTAGGACTAGGAACGCATCGCCTAATCCCGGAGATTACCCAGAGATGGCGTTGTCCCCCAACGACTCAAGCCTCGAGCTTTCGCCTTTGTTCCGTCGCCTTTCGAGAGCCGCGGTGCAGGGGGCACTCTGGCAAAAGCCGGCCGCCCGCGAGCAAATGCCTAAATCGAGTCTCGGAAGCGGGGCGCTAATCTCGGATTGGTCGTGGAGGGAGGAACGCTCTTCTTTCGTTGAGGCGCTTAGCTGCCTTTGAGTTGTGCTGTAGAAAGCCGCTAATGGTTCGGATTACAAAACTAATCACCCAAATCCACTGAATCCCGCGTAAGCTCCTGCGTTCAGTCGGCGAATGGCGATTGAAGCCCATCTTTGAAGACGCACCTGCAACACACATGTTTGTATAAAGAGCTGTCTGTCCCTAGACCTTGTCAGATTCGAAGAAAAAATGCATGCAGATACAATGCAGGTGCTGAAATATGTTTAGTGAAGCTATAGTGAAGCAGTTAACTGCAATTACAGAAGTTGCTTTTTTATGATATGCAACGGGAGACCTGAAGCTATGCTTATGTTTATTGACCACAGTGCTCACAACTTGACGCTTTCCAAACAGACAATCCAGAAATACCGGCCCCAAGTGTAGCCATACCACACCGAATTTCAAAGCGCTTTCGAAATTTTTACGGGACAGTGACCAGTCGGATATATTGAGTTTGTAAATTTGTAACCTTTCTGTTTTCCGCCCCCTCTTCATCTTTTTTTTGGGGGGGAGGGGGCTTGCAGGCCAGCTTATCATAACAGCCATAGCTACGGTCCCTCCTCTCTCCTTCTTATCTCCTAAGAACGCAGGTTAGAACACCAGAACTGACTTTTCCAGTTATCCTTGGATTCGCTCGCAGGATTTCAAGCTGGACGGTTGTGCCCTCGCGATCTCCGTCTTCAGCGTAGCTCCCGCCGACGGTTCGCCCTCCGCGGTCTCCTGAAGCCGTGCAGCTCTCGCATTGTGGTGCCCCGCCCTTGGACTGCTTCGACCGGATCCCCACTTTTCTATCTCCTTCTTTTTCCTCTCGTTGGCTGTCTTCTTCTCCTTCTATTTTCCTTCTATTCTTTTTATCCCTCCTTCCCCCCACCCCTATAAGGCACTGCGCCGTGTCGCCTGAAGGCAGACAGAAATTAGGTGCCTTTTTCCTCTTTCTTTTGAACCACTAACAGTTATCCTTCAGGTTCTTTGCAATTGCTCTTTAATGTAATTATTGTGTTTTCATGCGCATTACGTGGGCCCCATAATATGCGGAACCAAGACAACAAATCAAGAGGATGCACAGCCATCATGAAAATGGCAGGGCAGCGGCTACACAGGAACGAGAGGCATGTGTGGTGCTGGTCGACGGATAAATTCTAGTGACAGGCATGCGTTCAGAAGTATTCCAAGATATGTTGCAAGCACATTTAAGCGTTAGTAAGTGCTAAGTTTTTGAAGAATGTTTTAGACGAACCAGGGTAGGGGCCAGTTGGTTGTATATAATAAAATTTAATATGCCCTTGCTCATTCTGTGAGGTCTAGTGCAGTAAAATCTAGTATCTTTCTTGTCCATTCTGAGCAGGAAATATACTAGACCTCCAGACACGGGGTCATTGGTATAGTATTGGATATCTCCTGGTGTGTATCTCCCATGTGTGGGAATGTTTGTTTTACCATTTTCTCACGTGTATATACGTTGAAATCAATTCCCAATGCAGAGTTAATAGTTCAGACTATAGCGTTGTCTTCTATATTTCTTTCTACGTAGTGTTTCGTATCTTGACCGCGCAGAAAATTTTGAAATGTCTTCATTTTCTCTTGAAGATGGAGCGAGCGGAAAGAGTGAACAGGAGGGTCATAGGGACCTAGCGATATTTTTACGGCTTTATAATTTCATTGACGATAAAGGTCATTGCAGATTGCAAACGTTTTTTTATCGTTGCAAATGGCACAGTTTGATGTATTGATTAACAGGATGCCAATTACATGAGAGAGAAAGAAAGAGAGAGAAAGCTTTACTTAAAAAATAGTCAATAACGTCAGACATGGCCCGTCACTTCTAGCCATCGGCCGCTATTCCTGAAGACACGGCATAGACCTCTAGTAAATCGGCATTGACCGTACCATGATACGATTCGAAAGTGAAGCGTAATACTTTAGCATATTGGTGATTGCACTGAAGTAAAGGCGTTTGAAAGTTTGCTTGATAGCTATATTTTTTTTGAAAATGGTTCTACAATATCCTGATATTTTGTCCTTCTTGTTATGCCACAAGTTAATCAACTTCATTATTTTGCATGTCTTGCTACCTTTAAGGGCGAACTCCTTATGGCATGGGTTGTGCGTCCCCCGTGGTCGTAGTGCGTAATCTGTGGAACATACGCACCCTCGGGCACATATCCGCATGTCCACATATTACGGTAAACGTAGCACGCCGTCCTTATCACGTTCTCGGTGTTAACAAAGCGCTGACAGCAGAAATGTAGTACTCGTTTAGTTCTTGGATTGTCCGCTGGATGGCGGTACTTGTATATGATGGATATATGATAAAAAGAAGCAAAAGTCCATCTAGCGAACACTTGAAGTGTTCGCTAGATGTACGAACGCAAGGACAGACAGACAGACAGACAGACAGACAGACAGACAGACAGACAGACAGACAGACAGACAGACAGACAGACAGACAGACAGACAGACAGACAGACAGACAGACAGAGACAGACAGACAGACAGACAGACAGACAGACAGACAGAATGACGGATAGACAGACAGACAGACAGACAGACAGACAGACAGACAGACAGACAGACAGACAGACAGACAGACAGACAGACAGACACGCTGATGGACGGATGGACGAACGCACGTACGCAGAGACGGACGCATGAGAGGGCGAACACACGGATGGACTGACGCACAGAAGGATGGACGCACGAAAGGGCGCATGTACAAACCGGGATGAAAGCACGGATGGATTGATGGACGCGTCGCCTCACTCATCAGTCATTCAGTGGGTATGCTGTGATTTTTTTACAGCGAAAGTTGTTATCAGATCACAACTCGGGTCACGCGCGGCGCCGTTGGTTCCGCCGTCGTCGCCGTAGGTGTCTGTAACCACTTCGCACGAAATTATAGAAAAAACCTAGTACCAAGGACACAGCAAGGCTCGAATCTGGAACCGCTGCTTGCCAGCACAGTATTCTTCCAATGAGCCACGCCGGTGCTTTGGATTTGTTCGCAAACTTGCCTTAGGCAGGCTTGATGTCGGGAAAGGAATCACGTTAATTTTATTTAATTATTTACAGATACTGCAACACCCATAGAAGATTTTAGCAGGGTGGAAACACATCGTCATGGTGAAAAGAAAATTATGCAGCAATACAACAAAGGGTAGCAAACATTGCTTCCAAAAAAATACAATACAGATAAATACAGAGCACGCATATAAAACATCAACTACATAAAAATGGCAAAAAACACATATTTGAAAGACATCATGTTGCACATTGGAAAGTAATTAACATATATTTACAGCAAACGAAGACAGTGAAGGTTGAGCAACTTCAGTGCTAGTCAGGTTATTCCATTCAGTCACAGTTCTTGGAGAAAAAGAATATTTGAAACAATTGTTTTTTACGCAAAATGGAGTTATTGTTTGGTGTTGCTTTTGTCTTCTCGCATACCCAGAAGAAAAAGTAATAATTTGAAGAATATTAATACTATAATGGTCATGTATAAGCTCACATAGGAATTTTATTCGGGAAACACGAGTGCGTTCTGAAAGTGCGGGCAAATTAGCTTGTTTTAGGAGTTCTGTTGGAGAGGTACGGGAGTAGTTATTGTAGATGAAACAGACTGCCTTCCGTTGCACCCGTTCAAGTTTTTTTTTTATGTTAGTTCGAGTAAATGGGTCCCAAATAATTGCGGCATAATCAAGTACTGGAAGTATAACTGTTTCGTATGCTAACAAGCGAACGGAAGATGTTGACAGCTTGAGTGCTATCCTAAGAAAAAGCAATCTACGGTAGTCATTAGCGGTGACTTTTTCAATGTGTCGATTCCAGGTTATAGTGTTTGTTATGTACAGGCGAAGGTAGTTATATTCTGTTACCTCATAGAGTAAATTAATGTTAGCCGAGTAATGGAAACTTAGCTTGTCTTATTTTGTAGTAATGAATATAGAAACAATTTTCTCGAAATTAACCGACATTTGCCAATGTTTACACCTGTCAACAACTTGCTGAAATGCATCATTTAGTAACATTTGATCGGAATGACTATCAAAATCGGAGTGTAGGACAGAGTCATTGGCATATAATTTATTTTAACAGGTAGGTCATTAGCCATATCATTTATATACAGCAATAAGAAAAGAAGGCCTATAGAACCGAACCTTGGGGAACACCAGAGTGAACTGAAAGTTTATCAGATTCATGGTTTATGGTTTTTAAAGGTAACGAATGAACTTTGCCCACTAAGGTAGTCGGAAATCCAACTATTCAGCTGCAGACTACTAAGAATTATGTTTAATTTATGCAGGAGTTTCTGATAAGACGCTTTATGAAAAGCTCTCGGAAAACCTATCAATATGACGTCTGTTTGTTTCCCGTTGTTTATAATGTTTGCGATGTGTGTTTGTTTCCCGTTGTTTATATTGTTTGCGAAGTCATAAGAGTAGAAAAGAGTTCTAGAACAGCAAACGAACAACCAGGCGTCACACAGTTCGAATAGCGTAACGACTGAGTCGTCAAATGCTCCAACCCGTTAAAAAAGCTTGTTCTTGTAGCCCTATTAGCTGCAGCGGTCACTTACTTCATGCATAATTCCTCATCGTCGTCAGTCACTGCATGCACATTTGGCACAAAATTCCTGGCAATTGTTTAGCGGATACCACACTTTTCAGAAGAATGACGAAAAATAGCGTAGCGAATTCCGGCTTGCTACCCATAAATTAATATTATTCTAGTGCGTACCCCGCAAGTGTGCCTGCCGCAGTTACCCAGTGAGTATTTAGAAAAGGCTCTGAAAGGCCGCTCTTCTATAGCTTTCGCTGTGACTGTGCTGCTCCGTCCGCGCAGGCCGGATTTTTTTTTTTGTCTGTGTGTGTTGACGTTTGAGGTTGCTCGACTGTTATTTACATATCAATTGTTATTTAACGTATTCGCTTTCTCTAATGAACCCCAAGTGATGTTTCACAGTATCATGCACTAAATATTTTCAAACTCTCACTCACTCCCTCAAAGCCTGTTATTTCGCTCCGGAAGTGACCTTGACTTTTTTTTAACGACTTAGGATAGTCTGGTCAGGGCCTACATGGTATAATGTTTCATAAAAAGGGACAGGAAGAACTGTTTCTACCAGATTTTTGTATACGAGATTTTTGTATACGTTTTGAAACTGCACTAAGATATTCCAATAAAAAACGTGTTTTAAGAAGAGACATAAATAAACTATTTAGTTCCAGGTGACCTCTAATCCTTGCTCTCATGTGACAAGATGCCACCACTAATTCTAGCAGCAGTCTTCCAAGCCTAAGCTGTATAACAGTTCGTATGAATGGCTCTCGATTATTTCGGAAAAACATGAACTGACTAACTAACTGACGAAGGTACAAATGACACAGACCAAGCCCACCAGAGCCAACCTGTCTGAATAGGTCAGTTCTAACTGTTCTCTCCCAAGAACTTCACAAAAATACCAAAAGCTCTGTGAAGCTTCTGTACATTCGCACGTGAACAATGCAATACTTGAAGGTCGTATGAGAGCTAACTGACCTAAAATATGTTAAAAAAAGCCGCTTTGGCAAAACTTGATAAATGGAAACCTTCAAGTTGTTCAGCGTTTTCTTGTAGCTCAATGGCCTGACGGCGCCATCATTATCACAAGCATATTATAATGACTTGCCTGCCTCTTGATGTCTACGCCATCATACTTCTCTCAATTACAAATAAAGAATGAATATTTTACGACATAGATATGTTACTGGGCCTGCACTATTTCTGAAAATCTAGAACGGTGGTGGGCCATGCTGAGAGTAATGCACATCCGGTTAGGCAATGCTTCTTTCAATCTATCCGTTCACTCGTGGAATCACAAGCGGTTCCACAAGACGTGCCTGAATGGCTTCATCATGTAGAAAGTCTTCTACAGATTAAGGAATTTAAAAAAAACTTGTGTAGTTGGACGTTTTAAACCTCTTTTGTTTTGTTGATTTTTGTCCTTTGTTTGATGTTTGTTTGTTTGTGAATGCTGTATGTACACTGGAAATAAAGAAAGGGAAAAAAGCGCACTGCGTTGTGGTTAGCGCCGCGTGCAGCTGTTCTAAAGGTCACTATAGTTCGACGCTCTGTGGCAGAGCTTTTCTATATCGTTTTTCTGTTCCTTTGGCATTTGTTCTTTATATTTTACAACGTCGCATCCGTGACGAAATTAAGTCAGTGGAGCAGTGATGGACCCCGGTATAAAACACTTTTGTGTCAAATAATGTATGGCAGGTCCCACGTACTTTAAGACTGTGCAGTGAAGCATGCGGATGGAGGTTGACTCGGTGTTGTAATTTTTTTATTATTGAGCGAAACGTTACGAAGTGGCGCAGAGGTATGTACACATGCTCCTTTTTCGTTTATGGTGGACCTAGGGACGGCTTACTGCTCTTCCATAGTTGAGTACAAAGTACTCAAAATCGTTAATCATTTTTCTAAAGACACATGCATGCGCAGACATACGTTAAACAGCCGTATACGTTTTACATCACCAGTTGTTTACAGTTGCGTGACGAAGTGGCCGAACAGTCACTGGTGAACAGGGACCGAATCCCTCCCAAAACGTCGGGTTAGTTTATAGTTTCTTTTTTTTAATTTTAACGTTAGAAACATTAAACAATTAGTGGCTGGAGAGCTTGTCTAATTCGTATGAATTTTCACACAACCAGACGAATATGTCGAATATATTCACCTTTAGATGCCACTAGCAACATTAGCATTATCAACTAGGCCCCTTAAACGAAAGAAGGCAAAAGCATTACTGACCCTTCGTTTGTATACATCGTAGGCAGTCCATGTGTCATCGCAAGAAGACACGAGTAATAGTATGCCACAGTCGCACTTAAGAACCAAGGACAGAAGTCTCATTTCTCCACGCTGTAAGTTTGGGTTAATTCTCTACGCATTTAATGCACCTCAGGACTTCAAATAAAGTTTCGCATCCATCCGTCTAGTGCAACAAAAGTTTCTGATACTGTGAGTGTGCTTTGGATTCGCTGTTATTAAGAAACACCACTATGATAATAAATATTGTTTCATTTTTGTTTGTTTCTCTGACATAGGCTTTCGGTCATACAAAGAAGCCACGGCGACGTATCAGCACCACGCAATGAAGTTTTCGAGATGCGAAAGCAGCGCAATAACCCACAGCCTGCATGAGAACGGAAACTGAGCAGGTTGGTACGTATTCTTCTTGATTTCAGCAGCGCACTGTCGAATGAGGAATAAGAAAGAAAAATTGTCCACAACACGGGCACACAACAGCTTCCGTGTTGTGCACCTTTTTATATGCATTTAGATGCCAACAACAATATGAGTATTAGAAACCAGGCCGCTTCATTTGAAAGAAGGCAAAAGCATTACTGACGCTTCGCTTGTACTCCGTAGGTACTCCGCATATCATGGCAAGAAGGTACGAGAAGCAGTATGCCGCAGTCGCACTTCAGAACAAAGGACAGAGGTCTTATTTCTCCACACTGTCCACACAGGCACACAACAGCGTCCTTGTTGTGCACATTCTCCTCATCCCCCAGTGCGCTGCTAAAATCAAGATGAACCTAGACGAGCCTAGCGAGCAGAAGCAGCGAAATTGTTCCCCGGCCTTAACACAGCCGAATGCCACTGGAACACCTACGTCTACACAGTGCATGCTAGATAGGTCCATCAACGCTGGACTGCTGTGCACTTGTCGATTGTGAATTGAATAAGATTCCAATAGCGACTGAACCAATTCAAATGTATGTTAGAGTATAGTCAGGGTTAGCGTGCAGACTTCTATATACACGGGCACGCGAACCAATTTCGGCGCACTGGCGTACTGAAAAGGCTGAACTCATCTGATTAGAGCACGCATTAGAAGCTCCGTGTTCAAAGCTCTCGTAAGAAGACAAGAACAAGTTGTACGTCCTTATGAAACACACAGCGCACCTAACGATAAAGAAAGAAGAAAAAAAGAGAACGCAAGACAGCGCTAAATTATTGTGCAGTTACAAGGGTGTGTTTTTCGCATATTTATACAGAGAATTACGCGCTTCATCGCGCGGGTCAAAAGCCGATCAGTCTTCTATTCAATACTGAGATTCCGATCACCACAATTGAAATTTTTAAATGCAAAGCATTTTTGGCATATATATATATATATATATATATATATATATATATATATATATATATATATATATATATATATATATATATATATATATATTGTAATGAATTTATGAATCTTAATAACGGACGCTCTGCTGGCAATGAAGAAGACGATGATGATGGGTGGTTGTTGTAGTAGCTCGCGCACGCCGCTCGCCATCAGCCAGACCTGCGTGATAAAGCACATTTTTCCAAGCTGCGTCTGACCCTTTTTCGACGTACAACACCTCTATTTTAAGTGGTGGAGGTGCCGGGGTTTTGATAAACCTGGAACTTCGCAATCGGACGCTACCATCATCGTTCACCATGACTGCTCCTGGCCCTTCTCAAGCTGCCTTACCAACGACCGTCTACTGTACTGGCGTGCCTCGGCAACGCGACCCACCAATTTTTCGCGGCAACGACGAACAAGACGTCGAGGACTGGCTCGTCGAGTACGAGATCGTAAGCGCTTCCAACAAGTGGAATGCCTGCGATAAGCTCACAAACGTGCGCTTTTACCTCGCTGATGTGGCCAGCCTCTGGTTCAAGAACCACGAAGGCGAAGTCACCAACTGGTCCGCCTTCAAGACCACCATCGCCGCGGTCTTCGGTCGTCCCGCCTTGCGCCGGCTTCGCGCGGAACAGCGTCTTCGTAGTCGAGTCCAGCGCAGGGATGAGACCTTTACAAGTTACATTGAAGATGTCTTGCCTCTTTGCAAGCGCGTCGATGAATCTCTAACGGAACGCGACAAAATCAAGCACATCATCAAAGGAGTTGACGACCATACCTTCCAGATGCTCGTCGCTAGAAATCCACAGACCGTCACCGATGTTGTCCACCTCTGTCAGGAGTACGACGAGTTGCGTAAGCAGCGCATCTCCACGCGCAGGGCCGCTGAAGATACGGCTGAAGTTTCCGCCCTCGTGCACGACGTCGCTGCTGATCACACCGTCCTGCTGCCCCACATCAAGCAATTCATTCGTGAAGAAGTTGCGTGTCAGCTTTCTCTTGTGGCCGAAGCATCCGCGCCAGTGACCTCGTTAGACCCACGTCTACGCCAGGTCATTCAGACACAGGTCACGGAGGCACTGCCTCCATCGCCATCTGTCCCTACGCCGCTGACTTACGCTGCCGTCGTTGCTAGACCCACAGCCCCACCTGTCTCTGGCGCATACCGGGGCACCGGGTCCTCCTACCCTACCACGCTGCCTACATACACGGCACCCCATTCCGTTTCGCCCCCAGCACCTTCTGTCGTTAACCCATGGCGCACCTTGGATAATCGACCCATCTGTTTCGCATGCGGTTTCGTGGGACATATAGCACGCTACTGTCGCCGTCGCAACTTCCAGCCTCCAAACCATGGGAATTCTGCAAATTACCAGGCTGCCCAGAATCCCCAGCGACCATCTTCTCCTATCACCGACTCATTGCCCCACGAAGCCCTGTTGATTCTCGCCGGTCGTTACCACCCCGTCGCCGATCTGTCTCCCCGATGCTTCGGCACACGAGCCCCGCTCGAGAGGAAAACTGACAGCCGCAGTTCCGGAGGCAAGAACTGCGTCGTCGTCGAAATTTCTAAGACCTCCTCTTTGTCCGACCAACTAAATTGATGTGCTAGTAGAAGGTGTTGCTGTACGTTCACTTGTTGACACAGGCGCCGTCGTTTCTGTAATTAGTGAAAAACTATGTCGCGATTTGAGAAAAGTTACAACGCCGCTTACGAATCTTGCTCTGCGTACAGCCACCTCCCATTTCATCGCACCGACAGCTCCGTGCACAGCACGCGTTCTTATTCAAGATGTTTGGTACGCCGTCAACATTGTTGTTCTCCCACGTTCATCTTACGACGTCATACTACGATGGGATTTCCTTTCTACCCATCAGGCCGTCGTCGACTGCGCTCGTGCTGAACTCACGTTGACAAATCCATGCCTTGATATCGACCACCACAGTCCCTCGAAAGTGTTTGCCGCAGCTGACGTCCACATCGCGCCGTTGTCCGCCGTCCTAGTGCCTGTGTTTTCCCCTGCTGCCACTAACTCGACACTCCTGTTCCAACCAACTATAGCTAGTGTGCAACACCGAACCATCGTCCTCCCGTTTGCCGTCATCAACTTTTCGAATGGTTCTGCGGTACTTTATGCGTGCAACGTTTCTGCTTGCCCGTACATCCTGCTACGCGGCGAGTGTCTGGGAAGCCTCGAGACCTTAAATTGTATTTTCGAAGACCCGATCTATCCAGACAAGCCCTTTTTACCGACTTGTGCCATTACACCCGCAGCTGACGCCAATGAACTTATGGATGTATTCCGCAAGTGGATTGATTGCAACCTCACGCCTGGGCAGCAGGAACAGCTGATCAAGCTGCTACAGCGTTTTCGAGCCTCATTTGACCACAATCAGCCTTCCTTAGGTCGAGCGTCATCTGTTGTTCACCGTATAGATACCGGTCAAGAGACGCCACTACAGCAGCGTCCATATCGTGTGTCAACTACCGAACGCCGTGCCATCAATGAACAGGTTGACGACATGCTGACACGTGGCATAATCGAACCGTCAAGCAGTTTCTGGGCCTCTCCAGTTGTGTTGGTGAAGAAGAAGGACGGATCCATCAGGTTTTGCGTGGACTACCGACGTCTCAACCGAATCACGCGCAAGGATGTCTATCCGCTGCCACGCATTGATGATGCCTTGGACTGCCTACAGGGAGCCGAATTTTTCTCTTCTTTAGATCTGCGCTCTGGATACTGGCAGGTACCCATGGCAGAGGCCGATCGCGAGAAAACAGCTTTCATCACGCTCGACGGGCTTTACGAATTCACAGTGATGCCCTTCAGTCTCTGCAATGCGCCAGCTACTTTCGAGCGAATGATGGACTCTATCCTTCGAGGCCTCAAATGGAACGTTTGCCTTTGTTATTTAGATGACATTGTCGTCTTTTCAACTGATTTCGCAAACCATTTAACCCGCCTCGAGAAAGTCCTCGCATGTATTTCTGCCGCGGGGCTGCAACTGAATCTGAAGAAGTGCCATTTCGCCGCTCGAAAGCTTACGATCCTTGGCCACGTGGTTTCAAAAGACGGCATTCTTCCTGACCCTGCCAAACTTACAGCCGTTTCAGCGTTTCCCAAACCGACCACCATGAAAGAGCTCCGAAGCTTCATAGACCTGTGCTCTTACTTCCGGCGCTTCGTCCGCAATTTCGCGACGATCATCGCTCCTTTGACCAAGCTCCTTGCCGGCTCTAGAGACCTTTCAGTCTGGTCTGCCACCTGTGATGATTCATTCAATGAACTGCGCCGCCTCTTCACGTCGCCGCCTATTCTGCGACACTACGACCCATCGGCACCCACAGAGATCCACACCGACGCTAGTGGTGTCGGGCTAGGCGCTATTCTTGCACAGAAGAAAGACGGCTTCCAAGAATACGTGGTTGCCTACGCAAGCCGAACTCTTAGCAAAGTTGAAATCAACTATTCCGTCACCGAAAGGGAATGCCTAGCCATTACTTGGGCGATAGAGATATTTCGACCTTACTTGTACGGGCGCCCTTTTGACGTCGTCACTGACCACCATGCCCTCTGCTGGTTGTCGTCACTGAAGAATCCAAGCGGTCGCCTCGCCCGATGGGCACTACGCCTCCAAGAATATAATATTTGCGTGGTCTATCGATCCGGCCGGAAACATTCGGACGCGGACGCCCGATCCCGTTCGCCCCTACCCCCTGACCCGGACTGCAGCGAAAGTCTAACCTATGATGCCACTGCCGTCACCATCGCCGACATGCCATCTGAGCAACGCAAGAACCCTTGGGTTGCTTCGATTCTAGACATCCTGGCTGGGCAGACGGCTTCCCCCCCTTCTCGCACGTTGCGTCGGCAAGTGGAGCACTTCACCACTCGCGACGACGTGCTGTACCGACGCAACTACGCACCCGGTGGACGTCAGTGGCTACTCGTGATTCCACGTCATCTGCGATCCGAAATTTGTTCCACGTTTCATGACGACCCCCAATGTGGCCACGCAGGTTTCCTGAAGACTTATTCTCGCATACGTCTCCAATATTACTGGCGTGGCATGTACCGTTTTATACGGCAATACGTTCGGGCCTGCTCGACGTGCCAGAGGCGAAAAACTCCCCCTTATCACGCCAGCGGTACCTTGTTACCCTTACCATGCCCATCCCGACCATTCGACCGCGTCGGCATTGATATCTATGGTCCCCTTCCCAACACTGCTGACGGTAACCGCTAGATCATAGTTGCCGTCGACCATCTCACGCGGTATGCCGAAACTTCCTCCCTTCCCTTGTCTACAGCAAAAGACGTCGCGACTTTCGTACTTCACAACATCGTATTACGTCATGGAGCACCTCGGGAGTTACTGAGCGATCGTGGTCGCGTATTCTTGTCAGACGTCATCACAGCATTGCTGCGTGAGTGCCACGTCGTTCACCGCACTACAAGCGCCTATCATCCCCAGACCAATGGAATGACAGAGCGCTTCAACCGCACCCTTGGTGACATGCTGTCCATGTATATCTCGTCAGACCACTCCAATTGGGACCGAGTGCTCCCGTTTATCACGTTCGCCTATAATACCGCCATTCAAAGCACTACTGGGTTCTCTCCATTTTTCCTCCTTTATGGACGCGAACCTTCTTGCACTATGGACACCATTCTTTCGTACAAACCTGACTCCTCAGAGTCCACGACTTTGTCTCAAGCCGCTACATACGCTGAAGAATGCCGCCAACTGGCAAGATCATTTACAACGCAAGACCAAGGACGCCAAAAGCACCACCTTGACGCATCAAATGACACTATTTCCTACGATCCAGGTTCACTCGTCTGGCTGCATGTCCCTTCTGCTACACCTGGCCTTTCTACCAAGTTGGTCCCCAAGTATCACGGCCCATATCGTGTGCTACAAAAAACTTCACCAGTGAATTACCTCATTGAGCCACTAGAACCATCTTCTGACCAACGTCGTCGTGGCCAGGAAATTGTCCACGTCTCGAGACTTAAGCCCTGCTACGACCCTCCCGTGTTTACTTGTCCATAGTTCGCCAGGATGGCTCCTTATTTCGCGGGGAGCAATTGTAATGAATTAATGAATCTTAATAACGGACGCTCTGCTGGCAATGAAGAAGACGATGATGATGGGTGGCTGTTGTAGTAGCTCGCGCACGCCGCTCACCATTAGCCAGACCTGCCTGATAAAGCACATTTTTCCAAGCTGCGTCTGACCCTTTTTCGACGTACAACACCTCTATTTTAATATATATATATATATATCCTTCTTTCTATCTATCTATCTAAATAGCATAAGCCAGCATGTATGATGGGTTAAAGGGAGACTAAATCATAAACTATTTATTTTGCATATCAATATAGTACAACTCAGCAATCCCCAAAACGCCACTCTTACCACGAGATAAGCCTTGGTGTGCTCCAGCGAGGAACGCATGCCATACATCCAGTCACGCCCCATGAATTCTCTGGATGTACGCGTATTGTCTCATGTGAGCAAAGTATTAAACTCCCATGCGAGAAGCTACGCGCTTCCGCCTTGCAACAGCATACTAAAATTCTGCGCCTGCTAAAAGCCACTATATACACGTCATAAACTCTATAATAATCATCAGATCAATGATCCACTGCTTGAAAGAAGTGACCTTTGATCTGGGGGAGGTCATATCGAATGCATTCGATACACAGGTGGCTGGTGTTTCTACTGCATACACCTTGCACTGACTGCCGGGTGAACTGTGGCTGCTTGGCTAAAACAACATTTGTTCTATGAAATATGAAGCAATTTAGAGCTGAGATATTAAACGCTTGTCGGCTGTTGCTGTGCACAGTAAAGCCTGACCGGCTGCGGTGGAAGGGGGTAAGAACCTGGGCGCGTCGGCCACAGTTCACTTTTGCTTTCTGTCGTCATTTATAATGGTCTCTGCCCGCACATTGGCTATAGCAGGCTATCTTCGTTTCTTTCTCAAACAAAAGAACGTCCAAACAACTGAGGTCACTAAAGCATATGCTCACAACGAAAACGAGCGTTTATGATGATGATGATGATGATGATGATGATGATGATGATGATGATGTTTCCACAGCCATGGCTCGTACCCACTCAGGGGGATTGGCCAATTAGATCATCTTTCTTCGTTCTTGCTTGTTGCAGTACTGTCCAATTCCTAATTTTGGCCATTCGGTACGTGCCATCACTTTCGTACCTCCCTTAATTGACACGGGTCACGTAGACCGTTGGGCATTTCTTCTGGAGACCTGGTTCCTACGTTTCCCATCGTTCAAACACAGATGTTCTCAAAATAGGTGTGTCGCACTGATAGAAAAGATATAAATCTGGTTCAGGTATTCTGTGGCTGGTTGTTTTCAATTTATCTGTATATAGTCTGTCAAATAAGTGTTTCAGAACTATATATTTTTCTCATCGTAGCGTCGTTATTAAATGCGAATTCTACAAAACAATCACTTGAAAATGTTGCTTAGCAGGAGCTTGCTCGCACTATTGTGTACGGGCTGGCATAACTGTGAGGGCTGGCCTCCTTTTTTACAAACGATGGCGCTTAATATTGAAGCAAGAACTCTCACAGTAATGATGTGAGCTAGTTGAAAAAGTTGACACACAAAATCACCGCCATAACTATAAAGTGAATAATGTTGGCGGAGCTTGCTCGAAGGTGCACGCGGAGTTTTTAGGCGAGACATTAGGCAGGCATGGTAACGAGCCGGCACGTGATGTCTACGTCAAAGGCAGCGTTGTTCGGCGTGTCAATCGGCAAGTTAAGCACCTGCCCCCTTTACGGCACACTGGCCGCTGCTGTGAGTCAAATACCTAATGCTCATAAATGGCATACGTGGAGCTATCTGGCGTTCTTCAACGGGGTTGAGAGCAGGCAGATGAGAAGGCATGAGAGGATATCGCTACCCGTGCGTAACACTCATCGTAGGAACTTGTCACGTGCTGCCTTGTCTACGAAGACACCACAAGGAAGCGGACGTAGTCGCTAGGAGGCGGGCGCGCGAGCCATCGAAAACCGACGCTTTGGGTGGTGACACGCCCCCTAACGAGCATTGATGGAATTACTGGAGATGCAACACTGAGCGGTGACCGGAGAAGTGTATGCTAACGACACTGGCGTACATGCCGGCGGCCGCCCGACAAGCCGCCAGCAATAGAAGCTTGCCGATCAAGCTCCTAAACACCAACGTATAATAATAACATATACATATAATAAAGATTAATATTACTAGCACAGTTTCATTGGACCCTTTCGTACCGAGGATGTCTGCAGGTCTCGTATTACCGCTGGCATGGCACCTCAGAACGAGGGTGCAGCATTCTTCAATCTCGACTAGAGTGCTTATTTGGGCCGGCTGGTACACGCTCAAGAAAACGGGAGACAGCGCGCACCGCAAGGCAAGGACAACAGATATCTTGTCGCGTCTATCATCTCCCCCAAATTCTTTCATTACCCATATGTTTCCTTGTAAGAAATAAAGTCTCCCTTAAAGGCAAGCACTTGGTACGTCTTTTTCTATGTGCTGTGGCTCGCGCTATTTCACATTTCCTTCTCAAATCACGTTGACAAAGAGCGACGGGGTATCACGCGAGAGCAAATTTCAGTGTCACAAAGTTTACGGAGTTCGTTCCACTCATAAGGTCTCGCGAGACTGCCGTGGGCTTCTTCCGAGTGCGTAGTCACAGTCTTGAAGGGCGTTCGCTGACTTGTGGCGGCCGCCTCCATTTCGGCATCATCCGAGTGAAAAGACGTCTCTGTTCCGTGGGTCCCCGAGCGAGAGCCCTTCCTGTCTCAGCCGTTCCGCATTCTGCGTAGAGCTCCCGCTTTTCTTCCCTCCGCTTTGCGTTCGCCACCCTATCCCGCCTCATAGGTGAGCAGTCTTCTATTTCTGATCGTACTTGTAAAAGGCGTTCCTTTTCTGCCTAAATATAGGAAGACGCTCGGCTGGATGTCTCGCCCTAATCAGCGCCTTGTGGGCGCCGAGTGCAGCTCGTGGGAAGCGAAGAACGCTTTTACCGAGAAGGGTGCTCACACCGAAGGGTTTCCCAGTGACACTAGAGGGCACCTATCTGCCTTCCGCCAGTTCGAGCAGTCGCTTGCGCTGGCACTCTGGAATGTTTTCGTCAACAGTCCAGGGGCCCCTTGAGGCGGATTCATAAGCACTAGAAACAGGAAACCACGTTTCCCGTGCGCAAAGAGCCCGCCGTCACCACTGTTGGAATGGGGGAACGCTTTGATCTTGCCAGAGACGAGCGATTTGCAGTTCCTTATTGCAAGCCGTACAGTCGTCAGTGCATACTAATCAAAAGCTTCATTTGCATAATAGTAGCCTCGTCAAAGATAAACAGTCGTGTTTTCCTGCCACAAAAATGACGTATCTCCTCTCGCATGTTGCTATGCATCACAAGGTTGCCAACTGGACAAGTTTTTTAAAGAATTCATACTACTGAAACAACGCCACAAGGTAAGATGAATGCACACAAAAACGACAACACGAAACACAAGCATTGTCTCTCAACTTAACTTGTATTCGCATGCGTACAACATAAATACAAACCCACGCGTGGCTTCACAGAGATAACAAAGCCGTACTATCGGCATTAAATGAAACACGAACAGCGGAGCGCGTGGCACAAGCCTTATCAATGGCATAGTGACACCCATCCACAGTCATTGACACAGACAGGCCCGCACATACGGTGTGGCAGCACTGCATGATCCCACTATAGTGCAATATTTCTGCTTGTGTTCCAGGTATGGTATTTGAAAGGATTGATTGATTGATTGATTTGTGGGGTTTAACGTCCCAAAACCACCATATGATTATGAGAGACGCCGTAGTGGAGGGCTCCGGAAATTTCGACCACCTGGGGTTCTTTAACGTGCACCCAAATCTGAGCACACGGGCCTACAACATTTCCGCCTCCATCGGAAATGCAGCCGCCGCAGCCGGGATTTGAACCCGCGACCTCCGGGTCAGCAGCCGAGTACCTTAGCCACTAGACCACCGCGGCGGGGCAGGTATTTGAAAGGAACAACACTTAAAAAATACAGAGGTTAAACTACTGCAGCCGAAGGCGTGTATTGTAGCACGTTTTGTTATCACGGAGTCAATCATCACGGAATGCCTGAAAAATTCTATTTACAGTACACAAAGGTCACTTCATAATGCTGGCCATTTCACGCTGTTTCACTTCGTGCCGGTAAAGCGAAACAATTTGCGTGCTCTCTTTCAAAGAAACACTCGAAGCCTTTTCGGGTCGTTCTCTGAAAGAATGGTGTAAGTGAAGCAGCGCTGGCGAACGCGATACCACAATCGTTTGAAAATCAACCGCAAACCGATTATATTTCTCTTTTTGTTTTATCCTGCCAAGACACTGATTGCACTGCGACGCTGCAGTAAAAGCAAGAAATTGCGAGTGATACGATCAAAAGTGCTCCGCACGCCCACGGTTTCCACCATTGTCATAATACGGAAACTAGAACAGAAACCAAGATAACGCACTGTAGGGGGATCGCACAGTGCTGCCAAACCAGATGTGCATGCTTGTCTGTGGTGATGACTGGACGGTCAACACTATACTGTTTCTAATGCTTGAAACACGCGCTCCGCTGTTCGGGTTTGATTTGATGCCCATAGTACATACACGTATTACAACCGGTGTGAGCAACGAATAAAAATACACAAAAACAACAATATCCCCACCTATTCAAATATAAAATTTCTGTATTTGGCAAAAGTACTAAGAGGAAGCGGATGCATGGTTCTTTTTTTTTCTTTTTGTACGTACCAAGCCTCGATAATATCTCGAGTTGTTTGCTTATGATGCCGTGACACAATGCTGGTTTCACTCAACTGGCGTTTACGTCCACACTGCCGACAATCCGCAGCCTTATGCAATATTCCAATGCTACGTACACCCAAATTACGTTCTTTTATCCTAACACAACCACACCCTACTGTGTGGCCTATATATGTGGCGTCGCATGGCAGGTGGATTGAGTAAATAACACCCGAAGTACACTGAATTGCTTGAGATGTCTGCTTAACGCAACAGCCTAAATAATGCATTGCTTTTTTTTTCATTTCTGATTTTTTTGTTTACACGACGGTGAATTCCTCCTAATTTGTTGGGCACCTCAAAAACTCCCTTCACGTCGTACCTGCCAGGTAAGCTTATTTGGCCCATGTGATAACGAGTGAATATATGTCCCGACCGCTAATGTTTTTTTTTTTTTTTTGCTTGGTCAACAAGTATGCTTCTTGACCTGCCCGGAGTGTTGCCGAATTGATTCCTCGGATCACGTTTTCGCGTGCATTCGCCTTACCTTGTGGCGCTGTTTCAGTAGTATGGAAGGTCACATTATTATCGCTACGAGTAAAACTAGCTTAATGAGGTGAAAGTTTCTGCTTGTTGGTTATTCGTATTCCAACAAAAGACAGTGTGAAACAAGAGACGCGAAAGAAGGGAAGAAAATGTTTTATTGGTTTCTTTGTTTATTAGTCGCAACCTATAGTTAACCCATCAATCAATGAAGCCAAGGAATATGGAACATTATTGGTAGTTTTCAGCTGCAATGTAGTAATTTGGATATCAATGGAAAGAAGGATTAAATTTGATAAAAAATCAACTTGCCGCTAGTATATGGGCAGAGCCTCCAACCTTCAGAGAGGCAGCAGGTAGTGAGTGTAGTCTTTAAGGCTTGAGAACATTCGCCTGGTCACGCTATCAACTTCATTGCACAATATCGGCAACTTATTCGGAGTAGTGAATGTGGCTTCATCATCTGCGCCCTAGCCCATTTGCCTTATATGGTGTAACAAGGCATAAAAAACTATATTGTTAGTTCTGAGAGGGGGTTCTCGCTTTTTAATAACCTTTCAATTTTTTTATTTGTTCATATCTATGACAAATTCGTGAATATTTCTGTGCGTCGCAGAACATGAACGTGAATATTTTTCTATACGTTCGCTTACGAATTGCATTTTCATGACCACAATAGCACAGTGGCATTACATTTAGTGGGGCTCTTGGCGTTGCACGGGTAAAGTTTCGCCTGTATCTGTGTGCTGCCGAGAATGTGCTGGTGGTGTACGACGATGAGCACGTTCTGTTTCATCGGAATCGTCGCACTGTTTAGTTGTACTGATGGTTGTTTTTTTTCAGTTACCGTGACAACATATTATTTGAGGGAAAGGCGCCATGGCCTCCGCGTACTAGATGATCATCTACAAAACGTGAGAGCTTAGGTCCACTTGAGCAGACAAGACCATCAATTGTCAGCTTCAAAGGCCAATGGTCAATGATCAACCATCAAGAGTCAATGGTTCTTCAGTGTTAGTTTGCTAGATATGGAGTAAAAAATAAGTGCATAACCATGTGCGTTAGACGAGAGGTGCTTCCTTCCCACGTTGTGTGAAACGATTTTGACTAGAATGACACTTGCAAAGCCCTGATGTATAGCTGTAGCATTATCGGATGCTGCAAAACTTTACAGAATATATGGACTCTTCAATACAGGGAAGTAAACCTTCATGGCTATTTTTTATTTAAATAATAATTAAAGGTCGCATTTGGCAATCAAGAATGTAAAAAACGAACCTGGGCAGTGTGTATCTAAATATATAATAGCCCCGCCGCGGTGGTCTAGTGGCTAAGGTACTCGGCTGCTGACCCGCAGGTCGCGGGATCGAATCCCGGCTGCGGCGGCTGCATTTCCGATGGAGGCGGAAATGTTGTAGGCCAGTGTGCTCAGTTTTGGGTGCACGTTAAAGAACCCCAGGTGGTCCAAATTTCCGGAGTCCTCCACTACGGCGTCTCTCATAATCATATGGTGGTTTTGGGACGTTAAACCCCACAAATCAATCAATCTAAATATGTAATAACGTCTTGCGACTTTGGTACTCTGGAACACCGGTATCTGAATCGAGAAGCAGCAGAAGATTCACTTTGGAGGATGCTTTTTTCTTTTTCAAACTATTACAACTTTCATCAGGTCGCACTCTGAATATAGTGAAAAAGGCCCCTAGAGCACTTCTTTATGCTCAGCGCTAGCCCATTAATACAGATTTTTCCGCGCAAACTTTTTATCTCATAATATCCAAGAACAAAAACAGCCTTTATAATTACACGTTAAGACAGAAATAATCAATTTTTTGCTCTTGTTTTTAAAAGGCATATTAGCGAAACCAGCATATGATCAAACCACCTGGTTAGCGAAAATAAACATTCGCAACTAAAACACAAATGTAGACGCCATGCAGCTTGCGTCATAGGTTTTGAAAGTGTTTTTTTTTTATCCTACACTACTAGTCCATCAGTTAAAATGAAGCAAGTATTCCTCTATGAAAAAAAAAGGCTATCATTTTGTCACGGAACGTCGCGCTAATATCACCATAATACAAGAAAGTACCAAGGAATCCATAGATTCACATTGACATTTACGTGCAGGGACTTCAGCGCGAAACATAAAGATGAAACTCTGACCATAATTTTGAGTTTTTGTCAAGAAATTATGTTGTAAAGTTACTTCGAGCAGCATTATGAATAATATTTATGAGTCTCAAATAAATCATTGTTTCCTTTTTAAATCAAGACCTCTGTGTGTTCTCTCAGCGGTGAGAGACTGCAGCACACCGATCGCGTCGATCAGAAGCACTCACGATAAATTACGGGTACGTCTTCTCGACCGTACAGCCAAACAAAAATAACTACTTGCAACGCAGTGAAACAGAAAGCAGCGCCTTCCCGTGAATACACGCGAAACTCCAGTCTTTCCGCATCGGTTGAAGTCCCAGGAACCACGTCGTGGCCCCCACTCTTGCCGTACACAAGCGTATGCTTAGGCAGTGTGTATGCTTCGGTGGCCACTCGAAGACAGGAGAATCACCGCGATGACTGCCGGAAGCATCAGAGGGCACCGCGCCCTCTTTCGCGACACCGGGCTTCACCTTACGGTCATGACTGACGTTGGGACGACCGCGGGAGGACATCTTTATCGCTTGTCTAGCAGTCCCGAGGATGAATCAGTGCGGCTAAGATTGCCGAATGAGATAGCGCCCACATGAGATCACGTGGTTGTTGCAGGTTATGCCCAAGAGTTGCATGCAGTCACATAGCATGCGCTCCTCCTTCATACGGCTCTCTTTCGCAATCTCTGCGAAAGGCTTCGGCCAAGTTCTCAAGAAGACGTTCGAAATTGGGAACTTGTGAGGTTAACGTATATTTCACGAAGCTCTGTGAGCCGCGGCTACGAGTCGCTGATTCTAGAAGAATACTACAGTGGTGCAAAATATATCATGCATAAAGCTCACTTGCAGATTCTACAACGAACAAGTTGTATCCAGTGATCTGGACATTGCCACAAAAAGAAAATCAGAACTTGCAGCGTACGTATTAAACCCTGCCAAGACCGTGGCTATCAGATCTTGTTTATATCATGTATATAAGTGCATGGATATTCAGAGAAAGCAGGCGAAGGCTGTCGTCTGTTTCAAGTACTACTGCCGTAAGAGGCAAGTTTTGCAGTTTGTCCCACTCCCTTGCATGAAACTAAACCCGCCGGAATCTGCAGCGGCTTCTTTTCTAGCCAAAGCGCCCTCTCGAATGCCGTGAGTCCGGCGGGTTTCGGCGCGCGAGGCATGACAAACACCCGGTGAAAAATAAAAAAAGGGCGCTGAGTTCTCCCGGACGCTCGGCATCTCTGGAATAATCGGGGAAGCCGAGGTCCCAAGCAACGGTGCCCCCTTCGTCTCGCTCCCACCGCTGTCACACGCTCCCGAACGAAGAAGCGACAGCAGCACCGCAGTGCGGAGGGCACTGGCGCCAGCTGGGCGGGCTTCAGTTTCGGGATACACTACACACTAACGCGTAATTTTCAGACATGGATATTTTCTTTTTACCTCCCCATGGTGACCAAAATTAGAGCGTCTGTACTCGTGCACGCAGTCCCCTCTCTCCCGGTACCGTCGGCTCTCGTTTTAATTTATGGCTTTGAAGATGGGGAGGAATGCCTCTACGAGACACGTCTGTTAGTAGCCGCGCTGATTCTGCCTGATTTCTGTCGCGACGCTCTGGCCGCGTGTCTTCTTTTGGCTTCGTTGCCTTCTTACAAACTTTCGTTATCGCACCGGCAGGTGCATTCGTCTTGGCAACATTCCGCTCATTGTTTGAAATACTGCACAGCTGGATGTCAGAAAGGGGCTGACTCAATGACGAAAGCTGCCTTAAGGAAGTAATTTGTCGTGAACACAACAGCATAAGTAGTGTAGTACACAACGGGCTCTACTGCACTTTGATTATTAAGGTAATATTGTCCCTCACATGCCACAATTCTTCACAGAGTAAAAATATGTGTTACTGCGAAAAACACTATTACGTATGATTTTAGTATTATCTCATTGATATCCTCTACAGCCTCAGAGGAGCCTTCCAATATAATTGATTGGAAGAGATATTCGTGCATATATTATTATTACTTCAGAAATTTCTCTTTCGCAGATTTCCTTCTCATTGAGGGCACACCTAAATAACTGTGACCACAAATTATGCAATTTCTCTTGGGGCAATGAATGACTTAACAGTGGGGGCTTCATATAGTAATCTGAGCATGCGGAGTCCTTTCAAATGCAGGTAAAAAAGGTACAGTTACGTTCACGTATTTTCCCCACCGAAAAACGGTGTTCCGTGGCCAGCCATTGAACCTATACTCTTCGTGCTTAGCACCACTAAGCCGAAACAACTAAGCTATCACACAGCGTAGCTCAGAAGCTTCTAATTTACTCATTCAGATTGCCATGTAAGATAATGTAGAGACGGGTAGAAAAAAACGATAATTACGCACGCGCCAACCTATTGTGCAATTGTAGCAAAGAGTGTAAAATTACTCATTTCTATCATCCGCTTCCGTCATCTCACTAAATTATCGCTTAAAGTTGTGGAAAGCATCCCCAGATGGAGCAACAAGTTGGTTTTGTATTTCTGTGTGCGCTTATTACGACAGTGTATGTGATATACCAACGGGATGCTGACCGCACGTCCACAACTGTAGTATGACAACGAATTTATTGCACTCAATATGTTTTATTATGACAATGTCGTGTGGCAACGGGCAAACTGGTGTGCTCTTCTGGACACTGCTCAATTGCAACTTGCCATATTTCGTCATGTTGTCGCTCTTAGTGCCCAGAGGATCGCTAAAGTCTCTTTAAATGTTTAGAAATGCTACAGGTATGAATGCTCACAATGCAGCGATAAGTTAAACATGGCCCACGACAGCACCCTGGTCTGATCCTGAAATTGAAATTGATGCCGCGTCATACACCACCTCAACGTCATGACAGACTTGAAGGAAAACTCGAAAAGAGGGCTGCTTTTCTGCTTCTATAAGTGTCCTTGCGTGACTTATATGATTACATGCACTCGTAGATAATATAACTACGTCTTCTATCGAACTGAATTTGTAAGCCTGCAGCCGTATGCCTGAACGAAAGGGTATACCTAAAATCACCAATAAGCTAAAAAAAGAGGTGCTCCAGAACTCAGAGGAAGGTTACGCTTCGCCTTCGAGAGCGGAAGCCGGTAGCGTTATCGAGCTCCGTTAGTATCGTCTTCTATTTCATTTGCAGCGGTTAACATCTTGGTGAAAACCTTAATCAACCACTAAAGAAAACAAAATACACGTTCGCACATGCCCGTGACGTTCTGACCTATATGTAATGATTCTCCAAAAGTGCAGAAAGCTGGGCTTGTTTTTTTGTGCATCATGAAAGAAAAACAGCACGAAAAACAACAGCACATACATGAAGAGACACACATGTGCGTTCTCTTTCTGTGGATCCTGTGGTTTTGTCCTGTCTCATAGCCGCAATCGAACATTTAGTAAAGTGGCGAAGTGCAGACTAACTTCTGCAAGACAATCAGTGCATCGACGTAGACGCTAAGTTTGTCGATGTGCCAGACTATTACTATTACTGAACCCTTTAAGATGATAGCAAGCGCAAGCCTCAGCGGTGCGCGTGCTCGTTTTAAGTTTCACAGAGGAATCCAATGGCTGAATAGTTATCTCTGACGCAGACCCCGTATATATAAGTATTACTTCTTGACTCGGCACGCGCAGATAAGCTCTTACGCTCACCTTTTTTTCCACCACTGCTCGCATTTTCAAAGCCTGTTAGTGGGCATTTGGGATGCCCTTTCTTCTCTCTTGTGTGCGTGTTAGTACGTGCTGTCTTCTTAACATGAATAAGTACCAACTATTTCAGCTCACTCTTAGTCCAACCTCGAAAGCTGATTCAAATACCTTGCACACAGCCAGAGTTCAAGGCATTCTGAATGAAGAACGCCCCTCCTGAGCTCTGTAGACAAATCAAGGCGTTTGTTGCCTCGTTCGTTTTAAACTCTCTTTAGTGAACAACACAAGGTGTTCATTGCCGTTGACAATGACATTGGGAGCAATCCTAAGCCTCAAACTGTGTACTACGTTTTTTAACGGTATCTTAATATTACCACACGGTTTTGTGCCATCATAGAGAATTCACAATGCTTATAACAACCCAGAAAACGATTTCTTTCAACGCCAGTATCTGGCGCCTTTGCATCATCGTTGATATCGCAGCCATCACGCACTCTCAATGTCCTTGCAATGTTTGCAGACTCTGCGGGTGCCCGGTTCCACGAGCACGAGATCTCGGCAGCAGCGGCATCCCCTCACGTCGATCTGCCCCAAGATTGAGCCATTATGGAAACGATCCCACGTGCAACTCTATCGCAGCGAGGGACAGCACAGCAGACATGATTGGGATGCTGTGTAATCGCGATGCAAAATAACTCGCAGCATTAATGGCAGCCGCGTGCGGCCGGCGCCGAAGGTCGCTGAGCTTGAGGGCCCCGCCTGGCGCGTCGATTGCCGCAGCTGTCAAGGAAGCCATTAATAACCGCCGGGACATGGCTGGCCGCGCAATAACATTGCAGCAGCACGCATACGAGCGCAAATTTGCCCCGATGCCAGCTTCGCGAGCACGTCCTGCGGTCGCACGTGCGCTCTGACCGACGCCGATGTCAGTCGGAAAGGGTAGCCAACGTTACTCCAACATCTCTTTTATGTTGTTTCACTATTTTTATTTGGTATCAATCCTTTGTGTTTCGACGGAAAAGCTTCAGAGGGTGCACCTGGCAATGAAGGAAATGATAAAAATTCTCATAATCATTACACTTGGTGTTTATTAAATAGCTCGAAGGCCAAGCCTCGCCAAAAAGTGCCGAAGTGCCATTATCACGGCATGTCATTGACAAAGAAAATTCAAATGTCTATTAATGAGGGGCTGTACAATGACCAATGCCTAATTAATATAATAAAATCGAATATATTGATCCTAAAAATGTGACCTTAACTGCAGTGAGGGAAACTTTTAGAATACGGGAGATATCAGCAACGAGGTGACGATCACCCGACACCAGTCGTCTTTGAGCGCATTTTATGACACTTAAAACTTACTACCTTGCGGGTATAGTCTCAATTTTTTAGTTATGAACAACAGTGCGACACAAGCATACTGTCGTGAAGTTCTGGGTAGAATATTTCAAGGTAACGGCACCAATCTAGCACCATTATTTCATTGGAACTGTCGAGAAGGGCGTAGGATGAAATGTTTTCGTGGAGCGGGGGTGCACTTTCTTTGTTTCAGGAATTGATTGATTTGATTGATTTGTGGGGTTTAACGTCCCAAAACCACCATTTGATTATGAGAGACGCTGTAGTGGAGGGCTCCAGAAATTTTGACCACCTGGGGTTCTTTAACGTGCACCCAAATCTGAGCATTTGTTTCAGGAAGGGGGGGGGGGAAGAGGCACCTTTTTTTGCAAGTTTTTTTTTCACCGCGTATGCCGCAGCGAAAAAAAAAATTCGGGGAAAGGGCGACATGGGTGCGGTGTGTTGGCTGTGCCTCTGACTGCATTGAATAATCTGCTCTAAACAAGGCGCAAGAAAGCAGTTGAAATTGTTTTTACTATGCAGTTGTCTATAAACTATTCAGTCATGAGCACTCCTGAGTGCTTATTTCAAGCGTTAACTAACCTAGGCAGCACACGAGAAACTATTCGAAGTAACTTTGAAATGCCTAGCATTTCTTGGTGAACTTTGTCAACAATGAGCGTATCTATCTATCTATCTATCTATCTATCTATCTATCTATCTATCTATCTGTCTATCTATCTATCTATCTATCTATCTATCTGTCTGTCTGTCTATCTATCTATCTATCTGTCTATTTTCTATCTATCTATCTATCTATCTATCTATCTATCTATCTATCTATCTATCTATCTATCTATCTATCTATCTATCTATCTATCTAATCTAGCTGCCTACGACATTTAGCTCTCCTGGCCGTTTGAATAAGGGTATCGATACCAAACTTGGTGTGGCATAACATGACTGTATAACGAGCATAAGTGACTTGTCAAAGCGTGAAAGTACTCACATGTTTGTCATCAATGTCATGATTTACATTTCATAATATCGCTGCTCTTGCGGTGCTTTCGTTCCCATGACATGTTGCAAAACTGGTATGGATGGCGCGTGGCGAACACAGGTGACAAACCCTAACGTGGAAATTATGACATGCGTGTCATGTAACTACATGACTGCAAGCAGCGCTGATGCCGTGCTCGCAGTTGTTTCGCTATTTTCGCGTATAAAAAATTTGGTATTAAGGGACGTGAATGAATGACCAATGTGTGTGACTGGTGCAAACATGATAATCACTAGATGCGTGTCATGTAACAACATGACCGCATGCCCAACTCATGATGCACTCGCAGCCGTTTCATTAGGTACACATATACGAAATTTACTATTACGGGACGTGACTGGATCACGAGGGCGTGTGACTGGGGCAAACGTGATAATCATGAGATGCGTGTCATGTATAACATGACTACGTGGCATGCTCATCATGCGCTGGCGGCCGTTTTGCTAACTTCACATATATCAAAATTTGTATCATGGGACGCGAATGGACTACGAAGGTAAATGACACGTCGAAACATGATAATCATGACATGCGTGTCATGTAACTACATACCTACATGCCACACTTATGATGCGCTCGAAGCCGCTTCGCTAGTCCCGCATATACCAAATTTGGAATTACGTGACCTGAACCAACGACGAAAGTAAATGACACGTCAAGACATGATAATCATGACATGCGTGTCATGTGACAGCATGACTACGTACCACACTTATGATGCGCAAGCAGCTCTTTCGCTAGTTCCACATATACTGAATTTGGCATTATGGGACGTGAATAGACGACGAAGGTGAATGACACGTCCAAACGGGATAATAATGACATGTGTGTCATAGAAAACATGACTACATGCTACGCTAATTGCATGCTCTGGGCGTTTTCGCTAGCTCCACCAAATATGGTTTCACGAGACGACAATAGAC
Source organism: Rhipicephalus annulatus (assembly GCA_013436015.1). Taxonomy (NCBI): domain Eukaryota; kingdom Metazoa; phylum Arthropoda; class Arachnida; order Ixodida; family Ixodidae; genus Rhipicephalus; species Rhipicephalus annulatus. The sequence goes on along the minus strand of WOVY01010284.1, from coordinate 32,770 downwards.
GACGAAGGTAAATGAAACATCCTAACATGATAATCATGGCATGGATGTCATGTACGGCGTAAGTTATGTCCGCCTGGTAACATTGTGCTGATTTTAAAGAGACATAGCAACCTTCCTCATTCGTGCTTCGCGCATCATTGATTCCCAGTGTACGTGGGAACTATCAATTGTCCAACATCATGAACCATGCTGGAGCGCAAATACACCTTTGTACTAACAGTACATTTCCTGGCTTCCTGTGTCGACACATAGGCCACTGGACCAAAACTACCCGCTGTGGCTTCTTGAGCTACCAACTTTGAAACGTCAATAGAAGGACTTCGCAGCAAACATGAAGTGCCAACTGTTGCCGCACAGCAGTTGGCATCACATCATATGTTTGACAGGTACCAAGGATACACTCACGTGTACACTGACGGCTCCGTCACCAAAAAGACAGCGACATCAGCATTCACAATTCGGGAATGGCACGAAGAATATGCATGTTGGTTGGGCCACCTCTCCTCTTTAACAACGTCGGAGCTCAAAGCGATTTAGCTAGCCATAAGCTTTATTAAACTGTCAACGACGCCAAGAAAATGGGTGGTACTTACAGACTTTCTGGCAGCACTGGCATGGGTGGAAAATGCCACTTAAAGACACATTCATGTGCGTATAGTATACGCTATACTAAAAGAGCTCTCAGGAGCTACGAAGTTGACTCATCGAGTGGCATTTCAGTGGGTTCCCAGTCACTGCGAAATTAAGAGAAACGAAATGGAGGATGAGTTGGTGAAAACCGCTCGTAATTCTACGCAAACGTGCCTCATTCGGGTACCTCTGTAAGATATAAATAGAATTTTAAGAACAACAAAACGTGAATTATGCCTGTCTACCTGGTTCACATAGAAGACAAAGGAATCGATCCTATATTCCGTTGATCCTAATCTTGAATACCAATTAGACCGTGACCTGCCAAGACGTATCGACACACTCAATCATCACCTACGACTCGGAACTGCTTACACAAAGCACTTACTACTTCGTATTCAGCGTGCAACATCGTCAGCATGTTCATGCGGCCACGACGACGAGGTATATCTGTCACCTTTCGCTCGACTATCAGAAAAACGACACATATCGAAGGCGACTATAAAACAAGAACTACATAAGTTAGATCCTGGGTTGCCATTTGCTTTGAATAAAATACTAGGTCCATGGCCATCCAAAACAAACGGCAAAGCAAGGAAGGTGCTGCAACAATTCTTCGAGGAAACGAAGATTTGTGACGAATACTGAGTGGGCAAAAGTTAAAAGTGAGCATGACTTCTACGTGTTTGTTCTGCCCATAGGAAAACTTTTGCTCTCACCCATGTAGGGTTGTATTTTGTATATATGCTATGGGTTTTTTTTATTTTTCCCGTTGTACCAATCAAGTGGAAAGGGGTAGCCGTCGCCAAGTAACGGTGACAAAAACTCCTTGGTTCATTTTCGATTTCAATAAAAAAACTGTCAATTATTTTTATTTGGATGCTATCGGGAGTACAGTAAATCAACAAGATACTGATATCGTGATGGTGCTATCACAACATAATCAAAATACAGATGACGAAAAAGGAGACGGTGGCAACCCTGGCACTTTCACTGTGACTGACGTGAGGAGTATGTATGTCGGCTAATCGAAGTCTTCTCCAATATTCCGGTCAAATTACTTATCACCTTATTTCGGTGATATGTCCCGGGCCCTGAATCATTTATAGTGTAACTGTGCTTCGATTGACCATCTCATAAATACCCGTACACTATAAAATACTTATACAATGTGTAACAATAGCAGGGCGATGTGTCGTAAAAACAGCATAGGTATAGGAGAGAAAAGATACAACAGGACTCCATGCTGTTTTTGTCATGAATTTATGACAACACGGCCAAGTTTTTTTTGCCATTTTGCAAGGCAATATGATTCAACGGCGATAATTAGCCCCCTTTTCACCCAAACAAGTATCCAGAAAAGAGGAATACTACAATCCTCTATATCTCTCAAATCGAGGTATTCGCACCGAGACAAAAAGTACCGTAATGGAAAAAAAGCAATAATGCCAAATGCAAATGACTACCTCTTTAAAGTTAGCTATATAAGAAAATTCAGCAGTTGCCATGCCTTTTTTTGAAAATTGGACCAAAATACAAACATAACAAAAAAAGAAATACTTGCCTTCACTGAGAGGGAATTTTGGTGGTGATCTTTGCTCATACGTAGAAGAAACAAACAAAAAAATACGCGCATTCTGGAATGCCGTGCGGTATGCTTTTTCACGTGGTCTCCACGACCGCCGGTCGGATGGGTGAATGCGATGAGCGTCCTCTTTATAACGCAGCAGTGAAATGTGTGTCATCAGGCTCGCAAGAAAACAACGAAATCTTTTTGTTTATGTTAGCCTAATGCCTTATTCTAATAAATCTATCTTATTATGACTACGAAAAATATAAATTTGTGTTCAATCTATCTGCCTCATTAGGCAGAATGACCTCATTTTCCCACTATTTCTGTTCCTTAATTCTACTTTTCTACCACCAGTACTCTGAGCGTCTCTTACTTGCTTCTATTGTGGGCGTGCTCAGCTTCCAATGTTTGTCCTTCAAACCCAATGCCTCCTGTAAGTTTGTACCCACACGTATAGCTGGCAAGAATCCACAGTGAATGCGCCCTCTCACGATAGCCGGGCACCCGAAGCGATACTCGTTGGTTTTGCTGGGGAGCGTGGCGATTGGGACGACCTGGGAGAAACACGCCACGCACCTACCATCTCGGAGGGTCATGGCTCATGTTTCCCGGGGTGGTGTCCAGATCTCATGCAGCGCCATATCTTACAAAGATGACATTCGCAGTACAGCACGCAGATACGCGGCCAATTTCTTTCCCGAAGCATCCTCAAGCAGTGGAATGGCTCTGGAGATGGCTTACAACTCAGTAGGCCTGGGTTCGTTTCTCAGTCGAACCGAAGACTTGTAATCTTTACTTTATTTGTGTCTTTCTCGATTTTCTGGTCACGAAGGGCGCAGATTTTTCGCTCACAACCAAGGGCGCGATGCCGGAATTTTCGCGAAACATATCCTTCAACGCTATTCCACATAAACGGAATCACCGCGCACGTCCTCTACTAATTTACTTGCGACTCAGCGCGTAAAGCTAGAACCGTGAGCGATATATCAGTGCCCATTCTCGCTTCTATCTACGTGGCAGGGCTTCAGCTAATACGACGTGACACAAGATCCTGAAAAGACGCATAGACACATTTCTCGTTCGAGGCACCGATGCTCGGCTTCCTCCGTTGCTCTCCCTATTTACTACCTTTCGCATGAAAGCGCCCTCCCGTCTTCGACTCCACCTTCTGCTTTCCGGAAAGATCAACAGCGTGAGTGTTGACGGTGCGGCCTTGCTTCGCAGGTGCGTTCGTCCTCGCGCAAGTCTTTCGGCAGCGGCAGCTGAAGGGGGAGACGGAAAACACATACGCGCAAGCGGTGTTTAAGTTGCGCACCACGGCATCGCCACCCGGTTTCCACGCTACCTGAAGATGTTAGCACAGCACCTGCGCGCCGTTTCCAGCGTTCTTGAAGAGGGCGAGTGGAAGTCGCGGAGGCTTCGGTGGGCGTCGTGGAGCGGCAGACTTCTCCATTGCGCGGTCGCAAAGGTCCTATCGACCGCAGCGCCCTATAGTGCGACTGAAGTGCTCCTGTGCATACAAGAAGCCGACGCCGCTGTGTGTGGTGCGAACATCGAGGGTGTTGCTGCGCTACATGCCTGGCGCGTCTTCCTGCATTTCTCTTTTCGTTGCTTTTAGAGGTCTTTCTGTACACTTTGGGCTATTGAGTAAGCTACGAACACTGATGAGATTTCCCAGAAGTTCTAGCTAGCACTGTAAGCAACGCGGCACATAATGTATCATCAGGCGTAATGACTGTCTATCACGTAGCTTGGGCTTTATCCCAAATAGAAGATACAGCTGCCCTGTTTCGCAAACGTCAAGTCATGATTTGGCTCGCTTGAGGCTGAAGCATCTCTGTACATGCTCGTCGTGGCTCTTGGGTAGCGGGTACGTCTTTAAATTTGTATTTTACAGAATAAAACTATCAAAAGTTGCCAGTTGGTCTGGTCTCGTCATTTCATGCACCAAGTCATGACTTACGCACTCAAACAGTGAATAAAACCCAAAGAATATGGTAAGTAGACAACAGCGATAATATAAAAGTGCTGTCAGATGAGTTTACACGCTCAGAATTGAGTACATTTGTGCTGTGGCCATAATTTTTTTCGACGAGAGAGAACACTTTGTTGCAGCAGATAACCAGAATATAATACGGTTCATTGTTCTGATCACGGCCGATTCGAGAGTCTCATATTTGAGAAGAAAATTCTATGAATTCTTAAGACTTCGAAAGCACTCTGCGATCCAATCTGTTTTTTTTTTTCGGGTGGTGGCGATAGTCGCTTCTATCGACGCTAATCTTTTGGAAACCAAGGTAAACTCTGCGTCGTTGTAAGCGCCCTGCAACACTGCTTTCTGAAGTAACTCAGCATTGTATTGTACGACAATACACTCCCTCACCAGAGAAAGATTGGCCACCCTGGTGCAGTATCTGGCCACTACCTTCCACATGCATACGTCAAATAACTCACGGCCCTCAGTCCCCAGCAGCTGCGAAGCAACTGACCACGGCGGCGTTCAGACCTGCAACGCAGCAGAGGGTGCTAAGAATCTCTGGATCCGGACAGGCCGCCATTGGAACCTGAACTTGGCAACGTTTAACGCTGGAACCTTATCTGGTGAGGGAAGTCCAGCTGTACTATTCGAGGAGCTAGAGGGCGTTAAATGGGATATAATAGGGCTCAGTGAGGTTAGGAGGACAGATGAGCCCTATACGGTGCTACAGAATGGGCACGTCCTTTGCTATCGGGGCTTGGCTGACAGAAGAGAACTGGGAGTGGGGTTCCTAATTCACAGAAACATAGCTGGCAACATAGAGGAATGTTATAGCTATAATGAAAAGATGGTAGGTATGGTAATTAAACTGAATAAGAGATACAAGATGAAGGTATACAGGCTTACGCGCCTACATCCAGCCATGATGACGCTTTAGTTGAAAGCTTCTATGAAGACGTGGAATCGGCAATGAGTAAGGTAAAAACACAGTATACAATACTGATGAGAGACTTTAATGCAAAGGTAGGGAAGAAGCAGGCTGGAGACCAGGCAGTAGGAGATTATGGCATCGGTACTAGAAACGCCAGAGGAGAGCTACTAGTAGAATTCGCAGAACGCAATAATTTACGGATTTTAAATACCTTCTATCGAAAACGAGGAAACCGCAAGGGGACATAGAGGAGCCCTAATGGCGAAAATAAGAACGAAATCGACTTTACAATGAGTGCACACCCAGGCATCGTGCAGGATGTGAAAGTTGTTGGCAAGGTACGATGCACTGACCATAGAATGGTGCGGTCTCTAATTCGTCTAGACTTGAGAAAGGAACGACAGAAACTGATACGCAAGAAGCCAATCCATGAGCTAGCACTGAGAGGGAAAGTACAGGAATGCAAAGTCTCGCTTCAGAACAGGTACTCGGCTCTTAATGAGGAAACTAATCTTAGCATAAATACAATTAATGAGAATCTTACAATTATAATTAGGAGTGTGCCGTGGAAGTTGGAGGCAGGGTAGTTAGACAGGACACTGGCAAGCTTACACAGGAAACGAAGAATCTCATTAAGAAACGTCAAATCATGAAAGTCTCAAGTGCAACAGACAAAATAGAACTGGCAGAGCTTTCGAAGTTGATTAATAGGCGTCAGGTATCCGACGTAAGAAGGTATAACATGGAGAGAATTGAACACGCTCTGAAAAACGGAGGAAGCGTCAAAGCAGTGAAGAGGAAACTTGGGATAGGTGAAAATGGGATGTATGCACTAAGGGGCAAAGAAGGCAATTATAACTACCAATATGAATAGGATAATTAAAATAGCGGAGGAGTTTTACAGAGATCTGTACAGTAGCCGGGACAACCACGTCTTTAATACTATAATAACTAGCAGTAACCCAGATGACACTCCACCAGTAATGATAGAAGAAGTCAGAAAAGCTTTGGAGAGCGTGCAAAGAGGCGAAGCTGCTGGTGAGGATAAGGTAACATCAGATCTGCTGAAAGATGGAGGACAGATTGTGTTAGAAAAACTATCCACCCTGTTTACGAGGTGTCTCCTGACGGGAAGAATACCAGAGTCTTGGAAGAACGCTAACATCATCCTAATACATAAGAAAGGAGATGACAAGGACTTGAAGAATTACAGGCCGATTAGCTTGCTCTCTGTAGTATACAAGCTATTTACAAAGGTAATTGCTAACAGAGTAAAAAAAAAACATTAGAATTCAAACAACCAAAGGAACAAGCAGGATTTCGAACAGGCTACTCAACAATCGACCACATTCATACTATCAACCAGGTAATAGAAAAATGCTCAAAATACAATTAACCACTACACATAGCCTTCATAGATTACGAGAAGGCGTTTGATTCAGTAGAAATATCAGCCGTCATGCAGACACTGCGGAATCAGGGCGTAGATGAAGTATATATAAACATTCTGGAAGAAATCTACAGGGGATCAACTGCTACCATAGTGCTTCATAAAGAAAGCAACAGAATACCAATCAAGAAGGGTGTAAGGCAGGGGGCACAATCTTCCTAATGCTAGTTACCGCGTGCTTACAGGAGGTTTTCAGATGCCTAGATTGGAAACAGTTAGGCATAAGAGTTAATGGAAAGTACCTTAGTAACTTGCGCTTCGCAGATGACATTGCATTGCTGAGTAACTCAGGGGATGAATTGCAACTCATGATTACGGAGTTAGACAAGGAGAGCAGGAAGGTGGGTCTTAAATTGAATCTGCAGAAAACGAAAATGATGTACAACAACCTCGGAAAAGAGCAGCGCTTCGAGATAGGTAATAGTGAACTTGAAATTGTAAAAGACTATGTCTACTTAGGACAGGTAATAACCGCGGAGCCGAACCACGAGATTGAAGTAACTAGAAAAATAAGAATGGGGTGGAGCACATTTGGCAAGCACTCTCAAATTATGACAGATAGATTGCCACTATCCCTCAAGAGGAAGGTATATAACAGCTGTATCTTGCCGGTACTTAGCCACGGAGCAGAGACCTGGATATTTACAAAGAGGGTTCAGCTTAAATTGAGGACGACGCAGCGAGTAATGGAAAGAAAAATTGTAGGTGTAATTTTAAGAGACAAGAAGAGAGCAGAGTGGATTAGGGAACAAACGGGGGTTAACGATATCATAGCTGAAATCAAGAAGAAGAAATGAACATGGGCCGGGCATGTAGTGTGTAGACAGGATAACCGCTGGTCATTAAGGGTAACTAACTGGATTCCCAGAGAAGGCAAGCGGGTTAGGGGGAGACAGAAGGTTAGGTGGGCAGATGAGATTAAGAAGTTTGAGGGTATAAATTGGCAGCAGCAAGCACAGGACCGGGTTAACTGGCAGAACATGGGAGAGGCCTTTGTCCTGCAGTGGACGTAGTCAGGCTGATGATGATGATGATGATGATTGTACGACAATATTTATCAATATGTGTTCAGGAAACTGATGCAGGACGACGATATGGACTGCTGTAGAACATACGGCTCTTCGAATGAAGCAGTTGCGGTGGTTAAACGGTTACAGTGTTCGGCTGCTAGCAAGAAAGACGCAGTTTTGATTCCATCCGAGGAGGTAGTATTTCGATCGGAGGTGAAATCGGAGGCTAGAGAAGCGTGCGCTGCGTGATATGAGTGCACGTTACAGAACTAAGGCGGGCAAATTTACCCGGAGGCCTCAAATGCGGAGTCTCTCGTTGCCCCAGTGGAAATATTCCGTCATTCTTCTCTCAGCATTTGCCCATCCTTGTTATTCCATTCACACTGTAGTGAACTTCGGCACACCTGGAATGAAAAAAAGTCTGCGACAACCTGTACTTCCTTCTTTTGCACGAAAAGGTTGCCCACCATATGACATCGGTGCAATGGGCTCAACGACTCTCCAGCGTGCGTCGGAATCTGTTGGTGTTCCAGCGAGAGTTATTACCGCCAGGTTTAAGGGAGGCATCTGACGGCATGGACTGCTGTACAACATGCAGCTCTTCGAACGGTACGTTACGCAGTCAATCACCAACGCTCGACATTGAATGAGTCAAATGCAGCGCAGCAATCTTTCTTATCAGCTTTGCGGCATAGAACGAAAACACGGTATTCGAGATTAGATACATCATGCATACTTCATTAGAGAAAGGGCACTACGTACTATTTCCGTGGTTGACAAGTGACTTCGACGTGACAGGCAACGAATGAGTGGTCGAATGCCACTTGGTCAGCTTTTCACGACAACAAGCAAGACACGATGGCCATATAAAAGTCCGATGCTGCTAGCCAATTTCGTGTAAGATGTTACTCACGGCCATAAAGTTTCCTGAAATTAACTAGAGGGGACACTGGCGCTGCGGTCGTTCAGCGACCATGGGAATGCTGGGCAGTACATGGATTGGCCTATAGTCTTTGCACTTGCAGGTGGTGAATCGCACTTGCGGCTTCCTTTAATGCCGTGTTTTGCTTTTGTTTTGAAAATAGGAAGTAACCCTTTTGAACTCACTGATCCGATTTGAAAAGGTAAGCCTAAAGTAATAAAGTGGTGAAGCACAACCGCTGAAGATTTGCGCATTTTGTTTCGTAATAAAACATCTCCAAGCCACATGAACACACACGGAACCGCAAGTACGAAGATTAGACAAATCCGTCTACTCCCCATTATTCGCATGCTCGCTGAAGCGCCGTGCGTTGCTGCTTCCATAGACACTAGCGCCAGAGTTCCCTCTAGTGATTACTTAGGAAACTCTATGCTCACGGCTCATTAAATGCTGCCAGCAGCCTAAACAGTTTCCAACGTGATATCAATAAATTTTCGGATGCTGAGTAGACTCCACCTCATATACGCGGCTCAACTTTGCCAGTTTTGGCTAAGATGGGCCTTTATGAAGTGATGTCCTCGTCGCGGCTGACAGCGCTCTTTGTGGCGACCATGGTAGCGAGAACGAATTTTAACACATCTCCTGCGGCTGTTCTCGCTGCAGGCTGCAAAGACAATCACTCGCAATCGTGGTGGTCAGCCTTGAGTACTGATTGGAGCCGTTTTAAAACGTCGTCCTGAAAGATGGAAGTGACGAAAGTAAACCGTGAAATTTTTAAAGGACGACACGCTTGCACGAGCGGCTGCAGTTGCGGGTAAAATTAGTTCGGTTATTGGGAATTGATTAACTGCCTAACATTGCCTCTTATTCCATTTTCCTGCTGTCCTGCTCCACAGTTGTCTAATATATGTTTCGATCACGCACTACGAGGCTCAGCACCAGCTTTTATCACCAGCAAGAATAGATCCTAATCCAATTGGTGAATCTTTAGAAGAGTTTTATTGTAATATACCCACAGTTTTCCTAATTAAAATGTTTGTGTCTGAAGACTGGAATTGTCTCTTTTGCATGATTGATTCGTTCGACCAAGCCTCGATCAGTATTGAGTTTACAAGAGATACGCATGATTATGTCTGCCCGCCACTTTCTGCCCGCCACTTCCTGTCTAGGTGCTATTCGGTCCTTTCTATTTTTTGTGTTATTTTAGATTACCGCCAATGAAACATCCTGCTCAATTGGGCACATTAATGATAAATATTGTCACCTCCTGCTGGGCGCACGCGCCCATGGGTAGAGGTGACGGTATTCATGTTATTGGGGTGCACACCAAAGAACAGTCCTCTATCTGCAGCACACTTACTCGACACATATCGCCAACAGGTGGTAACGCTTCGAGCATGATGCGCGCAAGTAGATGTCTTTGAACAATAGGCGTGCGCATAGGTTGGGGGGGGGGATTTAGAAGGTGGCAAGGGAGGACGCAGTGTTTGTCCATTTCACTGCCTTATTAGGGCTACAACACACTTTCAGCCCTTCTCTCTCCTGACCGAAGGGTGAACCTTGCGCCCACCTAAGCTCTGAACGCGCGCAGCAGTGAACAAACACTTCACTTAAACTTTGCACTTCTGGTCATAGAACCTTTCTCATTCCTAGAAACAAGGCAAAATGAAGATGAGTAGGACCTTAATTAAGCGGCATCCAATCCCAAGTGCAATTTCTCCTTGAAACAGCGCGTAAATGTACCGGAATTACTGCTGCTGCAATATGAAAAGAGAGTTGTTTCATCTGTCACTGCCCATCTGTTCGTTTGCTCGAAACGCTTCGCTGCCTCTGGTCGCACTCCGGAAACCACGGCACGCGCGCGAGAAAGCGCCACTCGTGCCGCTTCTGACCGCTCTAAGCGCCACTTTTTAAATGGCTCATTATACCGCAATTAAAGTACGTGCTCAGACGAATCTCCCTTAGCCGATGCCTACCTAGCCTTGACGCTCCATTGACGCAAGGTACATAATAAAGCTTTAGGCGCAGCACATACAAACACAACCTGTTTCTCACCACGCCGCGCCAGACACTTGGTGATGTTGCATTGGCCTATTCTTTTTATGTGTTGTGTGTCGCCGCAAAAATGATACACAATCGCAGCCACGCGCACGCCTCGCGGTCATTTGGAAATATAATTGCTGGCCAAAACAGTCGAGTCCTTCGTTCGCTGGAACTAAGTCGGGAGACAAGTCGCAATCCAAACCGAGTCGTCGGACGTACGAGCAACTGATTTCCCGCACGTGGACGCAGTGCGGCAGTAGCTGTGGGCGTCTTTATGGAAGAAACGCGAGAAAATGGTCGCTGGGCAATTACACAGCGCCGGGCGAGCCGAACGTGTCTCTCTTCTTTACCACAGCTCTGATTGTCTGTAAATTTAAGCTCGAGAGTTAATTAGGAAAACACAAAGTAATGAAAAGGCAAAAGTCCATCACGATCGGGGGGAGGGGGGCATCCCTGTTATAAAGCCCTCTGCGCCCGGCCACCTAGCGGCCGGCTGCGTTTGTGCGCGCCCCCTTGCGAGCTTTATGTAGAAGCGGTGAGTAAATTACGACGCAATTATACATAGGCGAATCTACGCGGACGGACGCCGCGGTCCTAATTTGCCTTCCATACAGTCGGCGCGCTTGTGGTGCACGCTGCAATTTTTAAGAAGCAGTTTGGGCACTGGCTAGCTATCAAATAGTGCTCACTCAACCTGAGGCTGTGCAGCCTCTACGGCTTCCGCCATCGCCGCTGGGTATTAAGTACACGGGAGGGTGAGCTCTGCACTGGCTTTCAGCTCGGCTCTTTCGCGCGATGCCCCCCTCCCATTGGCGCACGCTGCTGCAGCACACGTTCACAGTGTGTCGCTCATCCCGCGTCTTTCATTCTTGGGAGCTTCTCATTACAGGAGCCGCTGACAAGATTGAGTTCGTGATTTCGAAGGCTTCGCGAGATTAATAGCGTCGGCTAGTCGTGCCGCTTCCTACGTCGACGTGTATTTGTTTTTGTTCGGTCTTTTATTTTTCTCACTACGCGCACGTTGCAAGTGTTCAGCTGACTTTATTTTGCACTTCCAGCGCACTCTTCATCGAGTTGTCTCAATTATTTTAGAACCAGTGAGTACCTATGATGTCATAGGGCGTTGAAACCTACATATTCTTCGCTGATTGTTACCTGGCGGCACTAAAACGTTTGAAAATGAGCACTTTTTGCGCAAACGCCGCAATTCTCGTGAAGACTCTCAAAGGAATATAATGTGCAGTGATGTGGTGTGAAAAGCACCTTGCCTCATTTGTAGGAAATCGGCAAGTCGCTCCGTAGCGAAGGGATAATCTGCTTTTTGCGAAATTCTATTTGCTTATCGTTGGTGCTGTGCCAAACGGCTTAGCGTAAGGGGCTGAGGTGCACCAAACCTGATTTAGAAACGTTCTTCGCAAACAAGGCTCACCGGCTATGCAACGTGAAGAACGCTTACACAGGTTAATAATGAACAAACTCAAAAGCGCAGATTTAACTGAACGGTTGTGCAATCGAATCTTATGGTCTGTTGTATATGTAGTCATTCATCTGTACGGTTATTTACGCTTCGCTTTCCTCTCTCCTGCCCTTCGCCCCTGCTTAGGCTATTCTTCCTGTTCATACTGTGAATATAGCGAGCGCTACAAAAAGAGAAAAAAAACGAGAGACTGTACGTGCACGACAAGGTTTCGTCATTTTCACTCGAATGAACGGAGCGTTTAAACGCGCTGCTCTATCAAGAGATGGAGCGACACGTCTCACTGCTCTGTTTAGGCCTAGTGTGTTTGAAACCCTGTTCATCTAGAAACAAGTCTTCGGATTTTGCACTTCAATCGCATTGTCCAATGCAAGTTTCGCCTTGTGGACGTTTCCAGTTCTAAGTTGGAGGTCACTGTTATTTTTTTTTCTCTGCCGCATGCTGGGCAGGGAAGAACTCCGAGGCGAATTGTTGCTGCTACCACAGTGCGAGGGCAGAGGCCGGCCACCGTCACGGCTACGGTCAATGCTGCGGATCGGCTGCGTCGGCTGCGTCGGCTGCGTAAGGCTGGGAGGTGGCACTCACCAGCGTCCAGCTAGCCGACCAGCTTGGGGCCATCCGGGAAGCCGAAGATGCCACCCGGGTCCAAGGACTTCAAGCAGACCTGAGGCACTGCCATCATCATCGACGGAGGGTGGGATAAGAAAGGGGTTGATTACCTCTTGCCCTGCTTCGCCTATAAAGGATACTGCCGGACATTCATTACAGTTTCTTTAGTTATTCATTCTCGTGACTTCATTACCATGCAAAAATACTCAAGAAAAAAACCTGATCCAAATGATTACAGTGGAAATATATTTCCAAATAGAACGTCATAGGTTGTACCGTTAAGCCCATGTTCAATTAGATGTCTGCAGAACACGCATTAGATTCACGCGGTGCAAAAGAAATTAATTTTGCCAACGAGCTTCCGTTCAGTTCACTTGGAGATAACGATGAAGATGGCTGTCGCAGGGCGCGGGCTTTGTGCCTGAGGCCCGTAGTGATTATCGGTTGAGAGACGGCGTGTCGGGAACACCGCATAGACACGGTGACTTTTCTTCTGTGCAAAAATCAATTTCGCCCCCCAGAGCGGCCTAAACAAGGTGTGGCACGATTTACGAGCCAGAAAGGGGGAATTGCCTGCAGATACGAAGAACGCTTCACATTTTATGTCCCGGCAATTCGATTAGTGGTGGGACAGCGATGATACATTAAAGGAGGACTGACATGAAATTTCGAAGTTGTGGAGTGTATAGATTTGTCTGATGCAGCGCATATCACCTAAGACAATATCAACGGCAATAGTAGCGTAGAAAATGTCTTAAATAAATTTTAAAGTGCTACTGCAATGCGACACGTGAAACGGAGCATCCACACAATATTGCTCAAGTGGACACGGTAGCACAGCCGTGAAAGCGATGGCTCACGCTCCTTTGTACACGTGGGTCCTGCTTGTTCTTTTTTATTGACGGCTGATCGGCGGGCACCGCTCTACGAAAGCGTTGGTGATCATGCCTTGCTTTTTCAGTGCACGGAGTTGTCTTCACAAAGCAAGCGCTGTTTCCTGCCAGTCGTGGTTGAATCTGCACGTTGACAGCGGCTACCGCGCACCTTTATTGAGCCCCCTGAGGTCACCAGGAATGTCTGGTTTTTGTAGTTAAAAGTAGTAGCAGCAGCGATGGTATTCAGTGGGCACAGCAGCATGGTCATGAAAACTATGGCCGAAGCACCTTTCACGCAGGTTATTGAAAATAAGTGTGGCATTCGTAGCGATTGTCTTTGTCTTGTGCTACTGCGCCATTCACATACCATAATGAAGTGTATTCTCGGATGTTTTTTTTCTTTGGTTGGAACATTGTTGTCATTATCAGGAGATCTTAAAAAAATCGTGGGCATACACAAGCAGAAATGATAAGGGAACTTTTGAAACACATAGCGTAATTTTTAGCAAACTTTCACAGATTCAGGAAAAACGACCTCTTATAAAGGAAGCTTATTTCATATGAATAACAGACTATCAACTATTGAATGAAGTTTGCAGGAATTTGAAGTTGTGAAAAACAGACTAACCAACGTTAAGAAAAAAGGAGTATTGATTCAATCAGCCGGTAGGTTGACGAATTAGAAAATAGATACAGGGGAAATGATAAAAGGTATATTAGAGCAGAGGGGCGTAAAACTGGTGACATTTGGACGAAAGAGATGAATGACGATGTGTTTAGTGGTGTCCTGAAACCATAACTAAATCACTTAAAAGAATAGATTGACTAGATCAAAAGACTGGGGTATGAACTGTCCCATAATCGTCAGGTTAGGTGACTTCGGAGATGATACTAAAATTTTGAGCGGGCAAGAACATAAGCGCCAACGTGGATTATTCGAAGAAGCTTGTGCAAATAAGGAAATACCTTTGGACGTCCTCACAGGAGGAAAGGTCCAAAGTAGCAGAAGCCGAGCTTCTATTCCTACACGACATAATCAAAATTACTGTTGTCCTTTACGCTTGAAGCGAAAACACAAAAGAGCGTTACGAGTGTCAAGCTAACCAACAGAATGATTTCACTTGAATTTCGGAATGGGCATTCATCAAGATGTTTAACGCGACTACTAGAAGCATATCAAATAAAGTCGAGAAACTAGAACTGTTAATTTAAGGACGTCAACCGGACAATAGGATGTTAACAGAGGCATGACTTCATAAAGATTCTGATTTAGACAGACAGATACCTCGCAAATCTTAAGTCATAGGAAAACTGGAAGAGTAGAGGTGAGAAGAGTTGCATTGCTAATTCATGGCAATATTGAGTTTACTGCACTTGCTGTTCCTTATGAGATTGATGCAGTGTGAATTATGGCAGTTTTTAAGAATCGCGTTGTCCGTAGAGGTGGTATATATCAGCCACGAAGTTTGCCAGTCCAAGTTCTTCGGAGTCTCCGATGCTTCCTGGATCACAATATGAAACACTGGGGTAATAGTACACTTCAGAGTAAATTACGCCTATATAGAAAGAACTGAAGCGACTACTCTTCTGAATAAACCAAAACTTCTAATTGTTAGCAACCTTTTGTGTTTGCTTTTTCTTTTTCTTCAAGGCAGGTGGTAAACGACTATACAGGAGAGCGTACGCGTATTTCATCTAACTTCAACCTTGTTTTTGTGTCCAATCAATTGTTGCATTTTCTACTGGCCTGACAACCCATGTTGATATCTATGACCATAAACTTTTAGTGCTGTCTTTAAGTATTTCGACCACAGTTCTCAGTCATTGACCAAAATAATGTAACGTAGCGTATACTGCATGTGGACGTATCACTATGTTTTCAACTTCACTATAGCTGATGATGTTGGAGTTACGGAACCTTTTGAGGGCTTCTATATGAGCCGTTCTGTGAGTATATCAAGCATAACCAGAGCCCAGAATATCTCCGGGGGTACTAATTTCTGGTCACTTTTGTATAGATCTTTTTATAACGAAGTGTCTTGTCATTGAAATCCCGCAAGTCAAGCGCGTGTTTACTGTGGCAGTGATGTGGAGGCTGCTTCCAGAGCAAATTGGACAGCCCTGTTCTGAATTTTCGCTAGTAAGTCGACTAAACTACGAGCATGGGGATCCCTGCTAATACACGCGTACTCAAGTATTAAACTTGCAGTCCTGATTGATAGTGCCCAGGCTACGCTTTCAATTCACATAATTTTATTTTCATCTCAAGGATGAGAGAATGCTCGAAAAAAAAGTGACTTGTGTCACTTGAGATACCTCGAGCCTCCCTAATACATTGCACGCAATGAGTACATCGGTAACATAGACCACAAAACGTAGGCAAATAACATATAACATCACTGCTTTGAAGCAGTACGCAAGAAGAAAAAATTGGCAGATTTCGAGTAGAGTGGGAATCGACTATATGCGAAGAACGAATGAGGAACCTCAACATGTCACATTAAAATCAGCACGACGTTATAATGAAGACGTAAATTATGCCATACATCTCTTCCATGTCATGATTATTATGTTTCAGCTTGGTATATCGGTTCGTTGTCCCTTCATGTCACGTAATACCAAATTTTGTATATGTGGAGATAGCAAAATGGCCCCAAGCGTGCTATTAGCATAGCATGTAATCATGTTGTACATGACACGCATGTTATAATAATCATATTTGGATATGTCATGTACTTTTGTCGTCCATTCACGTCAACTAATAGCAAATTTGGTATTGTGAAGCTAGCGAAATGGTCGCCAGCACGCTGAGCGTAGCATGTAGTCATGTATTACATGACACGCGTGTCACGATTATCATGTTTGGACCATAGCTCACCTTTGTCGTCTGTTCACGTAGAGTGATACTACATTTAGTATATCTGGAGCTAGTGAAATGGCTGTGAGTGCGCTAGGAGCGTAGCATGTATTCATATTTTACACGACACGCATATCATGATATTGTGTTTGAACGTGTCATTTACCTTCGTCGTCTATTCAACTCACGTGGCACCAAATTTGGTATATCTGGACCTATTGAAATGGCCGCGAGCACGCTATGAGCGTAGCTTGAAATCATGTTTTACATGACACGCATATCTTGATTATCAAGTTTGTACGTGTCATTTACCTTCGTTGTCCATTCTCTTCACGCGATACCAAATTTTGCATATGTGGAGCTAGCGAAATGGCCGCGAGTGCCTTATAAGCGTAGCATGCAATCATGTTTTACATGACATGCATGTCATGATTATTGTATTCGGACGTGTCATTTACCTTCCTCGTCTCTTCACGTAACGTAATACCAAAATTTGTCTTTGTGAAACTAGCGAAACAGCCCCAAGCGCATGATGAGCGTGGTTTTTGTCATGTTCTTACATGACACGTATATCATGTATATCGTGTTTCCACCAGTCAAATATTTTTGTTATCTAGTGACGCCCCGTAACACCATATTTGGTATATGTGAAGCTAGCGAAATGGCCGTGAGCACATCATGAGCGTGGCATAAAGTCGTTTTTACATGACAGGCATATCATAATTGTCATTTTGGGACGTGTAATTTACCTTCGTCGTCTATGCATGGCACGTAATACCAAATATGGTATATGTTGAGTTAGAGGCATGGCCGCAATCGCGCTATGAGCTAAGCATGTAGTCATGTTTTACATGACACGCATGTCATGATTATCATGTTTGGACGTGTAATTTACCTTCATCGTCCGTTCGCGTCACGTAGTATCAGAGTAGGTATATGGAAAAGTATGGAAATCACCGCGAGCGCATCATGAGCCTGGCATGTAGTCATGTTCTTACATTGCATGCATCTCATGATAATCATGTTTACGCCAGTAATATAACTCTGTGATTCAGTCACGTCACGTAATACGAAATTTGCTATATGTGAAGGTAGTGAAGAAGGGTGTAAGGCAGGGGGACACAATTTCCCCAATGCTATTTACCGCGTGCTTACAGGAGGTTTTCAGAAGCCTAGAATGGGAACAGTTAGGGATAAGAGTCAATGGAGAATACCTTAGTAACCTGCGCTTCGCTGATGACATTGCATTGCTGAGTAACCCGGGGGACGAATTGCAACTCATGATTATGGAGTTAGACAAGGAGAGCAGAAAGGTGGGTCTTAAAATTAATCTGCAGAAAACGAAAGTAATGTACAACAACCTCGGCAAGGAGCAGCGCTTCGAGATAGGTAATAGTGCACTTGAAGTTGTAAAAGACTATGTCTACTTAGGGCAGGTAATAACCGCCGAGCCGAACCACGAGATTGAAGTAACTAGAAGAATAAGAATGGGGTGGAGCACATTCGTCAAGCACTCTCAAATCATGACAGGTAGATTGCCACTATCCCTCAAGAGGAAGGTATATAACAGCTGTATCTTGCCGGTGCTTAGCTGCGGGGCAGAAACCTGGAGACTTACAAAGAGGGTTCAGCTTAAATTGAGGACGACGCAGCGAGCAATGGAAAGAAAAATGGTAGGTGTAACCTTAAGAGACAAGAAGAGAGCAGAGTGGATTAGAGAACAAACGGGGGTTAAGGATATCATAGCTGAAATCAAGAAGAAGAAATGGACATGGGCAGGGCATGTAGCGCGTAGACAGGATAACCGCTGGTCATTAAGGGTAACTGACTGGATTCCCAGAGAAGGGAAGCGGGTTAGGGGGAGACAGAAGGTTAGGTGGGCAGATGAGATTAAGAAGTTTGCGGGTATAAATTGGCAGCAGCAAGCACAGGACCGGGTTAACTGGCGGAACATGGGAGAGGTCTTTGTCCTGCAGTGGACGTAGTCAGGCTGATGATGATGATGATGAAGGTAGCGAAACGACCGCGAGCGCACCATGCGTGAGCGTGGCGTGTTGTCATGACATACATGACATGCGAGTTTTGACTTAGACGTTAGGGTCTGTCACTTATGTTCGCCATGCAGTGATGTCATACCATCCTAGTTTTGCAATATGCCATGTTAACGATACCACCGCTAGCGCAGCAAGACCATGAAATGTAACTCATGACATTCATGACATACATGTCATGATTTTCATGTTCTGACTGGTCAGCTTTGCTCGTCATATTCATGTTATGGCTACCAATTTTGGTACAGATACGATTATAAAAAGTCCAGGAGAGATCAAAGTTGTAGGCGAATAGATAGATAGATAGATAGATAGATAGATAGATAGATAGATAGATAGATAGATAGATAGATAGATAGATAGATAGATAGATAGATAGATAGATAGATAGATAGATAGATAGATAGATAGATAGATAGATAGATAGATAGATAGATAGATAGATAGATAGATAGATAGATAGATCAGTGAGTGTGTGTGCACGTGTGCGCGTTTGTGCTCGCTCGCGTTCTTCGTCTCTGTGTTATGGTAAACACTATATATTTTCTTCTTAGCACCCAGGTATGCATTCAGCGAAATTCCGCTTCCGAGAATATTTTCGTCCATATAACTGACGATGACCCCTAACCGCAGACTATCATTAGGTTTTCACGAAGGAGGCATTTTTTGCAATATAAGAACCCGCAACTCTGCTGATGGCTTAAGTTCTATTCTGGGTCAGCTTCAGTTACGGCATATAATACCCTGGCCCACTCAAGTTAACTGAACTCTGCCGAGGAACAGCTTCATCTTGGGCAAGCGTTCGATAACACGTGTGCCGCGGCCTCGTAATGACCGATTCGTGCAAACACACGTGCCTCTCCGGAATCGTGAGCAGCACAGAAGCTCCAGCAGCCACGCAGCCAGGGTATGCAGGACTTCGCACTGGTTCGGACGCCTGCAATTAGGCTTGCGTTGCAACGAGTACGTTGTGTGCCCGAGACCTGGCCCATGCCAGCCGCCTTTGCTCGGGCCTGTACTTTAGGCAGCCGCCGCAGCTGCCATATCATCTCTCCCGAAGCACACTGCTCCAGGAAGCGCTCGTTCCATATGGATGACCTACCTTGCAGCACACGCACCAATTTGGTTGTTTGCCCTCGCCTTCGGTAAACACTATCGGCGCACATAGAGCCATTCAAAGCCGGCTGCTATGTCCTCCTTGCCCATCGCCAACTCCAGGTCTCCTCGTGTCGCTCTGCTGATCTGGTGCCGTGTGGCGGTACTTAAAGCTCCCATTCTATTCGCCGCTTCGGCGTCCACGTGCCGCGCGGGGTACAATCTAGATGTCACGTAGAAAGGTCGTTAATTGACAGGCGGCTAGAAAGAAGGGCGCTGTCATTCCAAATAGCAGTTTCTTGTATTTTCGCCTCTGGCGTATTCGTGGCCTCTTAGAGCGAACTAAAACCGTAGGTGGAGTCACCCCGTGAGATCGCAGACTAAGAAGGGATGCATGCGTCACGAATGGGTGCAGTTTTACTTTGCCCAGGGATTTATGAGAATAACCTGACTCCCTCAGAAAAACATGTCTTGCTCAAGCAACCTCTTTATATTGACACTTTCGCTCAAAATATAACTAAATATCGTAGTTTTGCGCTTGAAAGTAACTCGTACAAAGTTAGTCTCCTTTGTATTGTTCACAAATTCATTTCCCTCAGAGAATTACACATTTGGTGTAATCTAAGTCGACTGGATACCCTTTATTGTAAATAATAATAATAATAATAATAATAATAATAATAATAATAATAATAATAATAATAATAATAATAATAATAATAATAATAATAATAATAAAATAATAATAATAATAATAATAATAATAATAATAAAACAAAAATAAAATAATAATATTATTAATAATAATAACCATTATTACTATTAGTAGTAGTAGTAGCAGTAGTAGTAGTAGTAGTAGTTGTAGTAGTAGTAGTAGTAGTAGTAGTAGTAATTATAATACAATAGGAGACAAGAGAAATACGGCCCCCTGCTGATCGCACATTCAGCTTTGTTTTATCATTGCTGGAAGGCATTGTTTTTACATTCATACTCTGCCTCAGATCGCGGGATTGAATCCGGAGCACGTTGGCCGCATTTTCGATGCAGGCGTAAATGATCGAGAACCATGTAATTGAAATTAGGTGCTCGTTAGAGAACCAAGTGGTGTTGATTTCCGGAGCCATCGATATTTTGTCCCTTATAATCATATCGTGGTTGCTTGACGACTAATCTCATAATTATAATTATTACCATGTTTCGCGCAATCAGGCCCAGACTGAATACAGAGCCATGCAAAGGGACGCAAACGAAATTTGACTGCCTGTGGAACGGCATTCTGTGGTTTAATTGACTATGGTTGACGCCAAAACGGTTGCGTTGTGATGGCTTGAGATGAAAGAAACTTTAGTGGGTCCTGTAGGATCTCAATCAGATATTCCCAGGAGGGGGCTTTGACTAGTTTCTGGCCGTACCCACGCTGGACTGCAAGACCGTGGCCTCCCCCCTGAGAACTCCGAGTTTTTGAGCACTTTCTACCAGTGCTGTTCTGGGCTTAACTGTGCGCTAGGTAACGCCACACACTGCCAGAGCTTGCGATCGCGTGTGCAAATATCCGTCCTGCCGGTAAGACGTTCTGGGTTCATGCCTTCAGCCAAGTGACTAAACGAGCCTGCCTGCAGAATCAGTAGAGCCGATAACTGCGATATATCGCGTTTGTTTTGTGGGAGCGAGAAATCAGTGGCGGGCACACGGAGTGCTTTAGGGACCCACTTCGCACCTTTCCAAAACTTAGTTCTTATTATAAACTGTCAATACGGTAGTTGCATTGTCCCGTCAATGCTACAATCCACTTTCAAGCACGCATTTGAAGTTGTATTGTTAAGACGATAGGTATAGCGTGAGAACAGAACGACGACAAAATGACAAGAAGGAGACGATGACTCTTTGTCGTCGTTCTGTTCTCGCGCTATAACTGTCGTCATGCCATAGCAACTAGCCCAAGCCACCACACTTCTAATGTATTGTTAGGCTTTATGTCCTACCATGCCCGAAACACTCGGCCACGAGTAGATACACTATAAGTAAACTCAACGCTAAGAAGGACTGTTGTGCGCCCCGCCGCGGTGGTTTAGTGGCTAAGGTACTCCGCAGCTGACCCGCTGGTCACGGGTTCAAATCCCAGCTGTGGCGGCTGCATTTCTGATGGAGGCGGAAATGTTGTAGGCCCGTGTGCTCAGATTTGGGTGCACGTTAAAGAACCCCAGGTGGTCGAAATTTCTGGAGCCCTCCACTACGGCGTCTCTCATAATCATACGGTGGTTTTGGGACGTTAAACCCCACAAATCAATCAATCAATCGAAGGACTGTTGTGTGAAGCTGTATCTGAAGTCTCGCTCGTTTATCGACAGTCACCACTGTTACTATGAGATAAGGCTTTGTAAACCGGAATATGATAATTTAGAGCCGTGTGTGCGTAGCTTACTACTCACAAGAGTTATTATATGAGAGGAAAATTGTTTGGGGAACTTTACGGATATGGCTTATAAAATTTCTCTGCCCCTGTATCTCCCCACAGAGATAGATAGATAGATAGATAGATAGATAGATAGATAGATAGATAGATAGATAGATAGATAGATAGATAGATAGATAGATAGATAGATAGATAGATAGATAGATAGATAGATAGATAGATAGATAGATAGATAGATAGATAGATAGATAGATAGATAGATAGATAGATAGATAGATAGATAGATAGATAGATAGATAGATAGATAGATAGATAGATAGATAGATAGATAGATAGATAGATAGATAGATAGATTAACATGGCTCCCAAACTCCCTTTCATTATAGAGTGCATCACAAAGACATTAAACTTCGTGGTTCGTATCAATCACCCCAAGATAACTAATTTTATAGGCAAAGCCAAACCAATATATTGCTATAATTTGGTACGTTTTGATGGTTTCAGGGCTTCTGCCAAAGACATAAAACAGATGAATTCAAGATTAATGGAAGCCCGTCTGGCCAAGAAGTAAAAATTTAGAATTAAAAGAAGCCCATCGACTATTTTGATAACATAAAAACAGATGTTTCGGCTCTCTCGATGGGATCTTTGTTCGTGATGAAAGCGAGGACGAGTGAAGCGATGTTTATAAGAGCCTTGAAATGTGAAGTAACTGGAGCGGAGATAGGAGGAATGGTTCCGTCATTTCGGTTTAACGTATTATCCATCGTTTGAAGAGTGGTTTAAAAGCGATGTCTCAAAGACAGCATTTTTCTCGTTTGCCAATATCATGGTGCTATCCCATTTGATTGGATGGCTCAAGTGATGTGATTTTCCAAGGCATTCAAGACACTTGGTACTTGTTGATGCCATTGGCATGGTCCTTCATCCGCTGTTCAAAAAATTTTCTTTGTCGCCGATGCATGCGCAATCAGTCTTTGCATGAAATCTGGCAAACGACACCACGAAACTTCTTTTATAAGCTTATCTTTCATATTAACACGGCGATGACGTAATTTCTGAGTACGAACATGGGCTACTTTGACGTCGCAATAGCATAGAACGCGATGCAAGACTTTGCTCACACCAGGCACGAACGGTATGCAGGCACGTTCCCTTGGGAACACCTGGGCACATTTTGTCGGCCGAGTTAGCTGGCGTTCCACCGAATTCGATATACACTTCGAATAGCCACATGTCGAAAAATGTCGGTGCACTTGTTGTACGTCAATAGCCCTGCTTCTTGACGTTATGCAGTGAGGCAACCACCGATCTCTACTGGTTTGTTGGGTGCACCGATTCATGATGCATATGCCTGCCGGTGTGCGTGCGCTTTCGGTACACAGAAAAAGTCAGACTGCACTGTCACATTTGAGAAGGACGTTCAGGAAATTTAGCTAGCCACCTCTTCCTGCCCCGGCTTTGAATTCTATGGATGCATCAGTGCTATTCAAATAGGGCAAGAATGGAGGAGTTTTCACTCACCGAACGATGCCGAACAAGTCGTCTATATACGTAACGAAGGCATACTTTGCACGGCGTGTTCAAGGGAGCGAGTGCCCAATTCTTAAGGCATTGCATTGTCAAATTTCAAGCACCTACTGAAATAAACTTCCCCATCAGCTTCCCTTGTACTTGCTTGTCGAAGGTGCCTCCGAATATCAAGTAGGTGTTCTTCGGTGAAACTAGAAGGAGCCTTTTCAAGTAAGGGACGTTGATAGGTGTCGTTTCTGGCAGCGTACGTAGCGTCATCTTCAAGGGTGACGGCGCATATTTGCGCAGCGAGTAAATTGCGAACGCTATAGCCAAAAGAGACATAACGGCGAACGAGAAACGAGAGCCCTGATCATCGGTTGCAGTATGGCTAACTTTGATTATGACGTTTTTGGCTTTTGGAGTATAGCAAGTAAAGCAGACAAGGGGTTGCTTCGGGACGCTCGCTTTGCCAATTTTTGGAAGGCCATGAAGTGCTGGCTCACAATCAGACTGCACTGTATGGGTAATTGTGTTTTCGGGCAAGAATGTGAAAAACGTGGGAAAAGAAGATTCTGCAGCTCGCGCTGTACCTTAAGCCTCAGGTCCTTCTGGTGGCAGTGCGCCACTTTATTCGCAATCTTGTTGCAGTATTCAGCTCGGTTGAGCAGAACATTTGCGTGACCCTTGTCCGCCTTCTGAAGGATGAGAATGTTTTAATTTCAGAGACGGTCTCTAATAGCCTTCTTTTCTTTTATTGAGAGCACGATGACGTAATGGTTCGCGCATAGCCCTTACAAAAGGTCTATATTGCGCATGCATCGTTCGCTTTGTTTGATGGTATTTCATAACTTTTTGCACGTTTTTGTAGTCCAGCATTGAAATTCTAACCAAGGCTCCGGACAGCGAGGTCAGCCAAGTTTGGCATGTCTGACTAGAGTTTATATATAATGAACCCAGAAACGCTTATGTGCAAGGCGTCGAAAGGATACGACAGTCCCGACAGTTTGTTTTCATTCGTCTCTTTCAGACGTCAGGATAGACTGGCCTTGAAATTTGCCCAAAGTTGAATGCGTGGGAACTCTTCCATGACCCGGAGCTCCAAGCCACTATATAGTCAATAAGCAGCACTGAAGTCTTTAAAGCAGACGACGCAGAACACACAGCCATGAAGTCGATTGGTATAACGTCATGATCCTGGAAAAATGGGAAAATTTGCCTCCAAAACAGCACTTAGAATCCATTCTAATGCAAGCGATGGATAATAGGTTGAGCTGAAAAGACGGAACCCTTCCTCATATTTATACAAACTGATTCCTTCAAATTTAAAGGCATTCTAAACATCTTTTCACTCGTCCATGCTTTCATTGTAAGCAAAGCTACGACCAACGAAGTCGAAACGTCTTTTACAGCGAAAGCTGTTATGAGATTACAACTCGGGTCTTTCGCAGCGCCGCAGTAGTTGGCCACCGCCGCCGGTGTCTGTAACACATCGCACGAAATTAGAAAGAAAAAAACTAGCCCCAATGACACAATGCGGCACGAATCCGGACCCGCTGGATGCCAGCCCATCATTGTACCACTGAGCCACGCCGGTGCTTGGGACTTGTTGGCAAACTTGCCTTAGGCAGCCTTGACGTCGGAAAAGCAATCGCGTTAATACGACTTATGAAGCGTTTTAAAACAGCGAAAAAACAAACAGCCGTCCTACAACGTGAGTCGTCCAATGCTCCAACCCATTACAAAAGCTTGTTTTCGTACAGCTATAAGCTGTGGCGCATACCACTTCAGGCATAATTCATCGTCGTCATCAGCCACTGCATGAATAATTGACACACAGTTCCTCGCAATAGTTTAGCGGATACCACGCTTCTCAGAAAAATGACGAAAAATGGCATAGCGAATGCCGGCCTACTACCCTAAAATTGTTATTATTATAGCTTCAGTGGGCATCACTCAAGTCTGCTTGCAACAGTTACCCATTGAGTGTTGAGAAAACGCTCTGAGAGGCCGCTCTTCAAACTTTCGCTGCTACTCTGCTGCACCTTCTGCGCAGGCCTGGCGTTTTTTTGTTGTTGTTGTTTTTTGGGAGAGGCGGGGATTATTTTTTAAGGTCACTGTCTATCAATTAAAACGGATACACGCGGTTTCCCTACAGTGTCTCATTATAACACGCACTTGTTTGATATCGCTGACACTACAGGGCGAAAGTTTGAGTGTAACCATACTGAATCCTAATTGTACTACTGTGTGCATATATAAGTATTATCTGGGGTTTTACGTCCCGAAACCATGATATGATTATGAGAGACGGCGTGATGGAGGGCTCCGGAAGATTTGAACATCTGGTGTTAACATGTCCTGACATCACACATTACACGGGCCTCTTCCCATTTCGCCTCCACTTAAATGAGGACACCGCTGCTGGGATCGAACCCAGGACCTTTGAGTCAGCAGCCGAGCACCACAGCCGCTGTTCCGTCGAGGCAGACGTATCTATAAGTATATATATATATATATATATATATATATATATATATATATATATATATATATATATATATATATATGTGTATATGCATATGTTTATAAACTATGTATATCCAGCGGCCGTCCTACAAGTATATCTATAAATGTACACATATGTAACATTGCACATCTGCAAAATAAAGGTTCTGCAGGTTCGTCAACCGTTGCGGAGACAGCTTTTATTGTAAAATACCACTACACGGATATTCTGCTTATACAGGATGACACAATAAACAGCTTCCTTTCGTTTTCAAATTATGCAGCTGTATGAGGGGCGTCATAGCGCCCAGACGTCCCACTAGATTTGGGTGCCTAATGAATTATTCAGGGGTGCGAATTCCAAGTGACACAAGGGCTGTTACATATCTCTTTACAGCAATACTGTCGCCACTAAGGGCATTGAAGTCGTGAACGCAAGCTAGGCGACACCTCGAAGCTACCGTAAAAAGTAAAATCGTCCTGTATTGTTCGTGGTTTAATCATGACACAAAGAACTCGTTGAAGCAAGCAATTACTTGCTCACTTGAGCTTATTTTGACCGTTATTCTCAATGAGCAAAGGAGGCATACCCGACTTTATACTGCGCCATGCACGGTTCACTGCTGCAAAACCTCACAAAAAACTAAAAAAAGCATGAAAAAAACTGTGGCGATTATTCCTCCGTGTTTTTTATGCAGTATTTAGCAGTGCTAAAAAGTTAAATGAGTCGGTATTAGGAAGTAGCAAGGTCGCATCTTGAAGCAGCACTTGGTCCTTATTAATTAGGTAATGACCAAAATAAATAAATTGTCGCAATTTTCGTTTGCCAGCAGATTCTTTTGGAAAGGCGCTGCATTGGTTGGTAGTTTGTCTTATATCTTAAACTCCGAACCACTGGCGCAGAGGCATTCTACTACCACTTACACCATGGCTCACATGCATGGTTCACGAAGCGTATGGATTGAATTGGCGTAGTGAGTGAATTGTTTCATTAGTATAGCGTCCTCCTAAAATACCGGCGCACACATTGTGCTACATATCAAAGGCCGTATTCACATACGCCTCCTAAATTGGTTTGTCCTAGAGAATTGCATCCGAACGTAATACTAGATGTTAGCGAAAACGAATGCCTAATGTGAAAAATCTACGCATCTCCACGAAGTGTATCATGTCGAGTGGGCGAAGCTCTTAGTGTCATATCGGTGAGTAACCGTAAGTTATGTGAACTTTGCCCCATATAATATACACTTAGAGACGTAAAGTGTATATAGAAAAGACGTTTAAATTGGAGGGTTTGTTTTTCTTTTTCGTTAGAGATATTATCAATGAAAACTAAGGGAATTATGATGCCAATGAATGTTTAGGAGATGTTACTACAAGTGACTGTTGTGTAAATGGGAAGGAAGAAAAGCGGATGAAAAGTTAACGTATACCACCAGCAGGGACCGATTCTGTGACCTTCTAACAACACGTCCGATGCTCTACCACTGAGCTACGGTGGCTGTGATACCTCAGTCCACTTGATAGGGTATATATATGCATTTAACCATGGGAGCGTCGGTCTTTGCCACCTGTTGCCATTGCGGTGACTGTAGAACAATCTTTCTTGCCTGTTGCCGTTACGTAGCACGTGCTACGCGACATAACAAGTACTTCTACTAACATCTCCTGTACTTTCATTGGAATCTTTGTCATTTAGTTCTCATTACAAAATACAAAATGTATATGAAAATGTAAATGATGTCATCTTCAAGTTGTCTTGCGCGATTCGAGGAGGACTTAGAAAATGGCTGAACTGAAGAAAGTGTCTCGAAATAGAAATAACCTGGCATCTCACCGGTGACAAGATACCACTTTAAGAGGGGTAATTTGTTAGCAGATATAGTGCTCGACGTGTGCCTTTGTGGTGGAGGTTTCCTTGAGAAGTCTCGAGATCTAGGCTGATTTTGATTGAGATCAACTCATCAATACTCTTGTCGATAGGTTACTTTGACTGGGAACAGCGACCACTTACCTTACTATTAGCCTATATATACTTTGAAGTCTAACGCAAAACCTTTTGTGCGTGTGGGTGTTTGTGTGTTTCACACATGTTTCTACATTAGCAATGGTCCTATACCATGACTCCTACGGAACACAAGGCTTGGGCCTAAGGAGATTCACCCCTTAAAGCACGAATGAGCGTGATGCCCCGTGAGCTGAACTTGAGGAATTTTATGGCGCTTATCACTTTCTGAACAGCCACATAATTTTTCTTTAGTGAAGACTATCTTATGCATTTGCCTTAGTTCCGTGGTGCTTTGACACCAAGTAGTCAATGCTAGAGGTTGAATTCAGTTGGCAACGGGTAAAGAGGACGCCTTGTAGACCAAAACGCATTGGCGCAAAAGAATGGTGCGCTCCGAAAGACTACGCGAGAATATTTGCGGTGCTTCCAAGTTGAAGCGACAAGACAAAAGAGGTTTTTGGTATTCACAAACAACGCACGCGCTAGCGCACATGCGTTTCGGCACTTTTCATTTCAAACGCTCACGCACCACACCACGCTTCGGGGACGGACGCACCAATCACTCGCTCTGTTTGGTATCAGCTATATTGCACTGAATAGCCCCACTAAAGTGAACAGCACTAGGCCACAACTTTCACATGCTGAATTCACGACCAGACAAGTACATACAGGCACAGACACAAACTGGGCTAGTGGATATGCGTAAGTCAGTGGGTATGCGTCACCTGGACAGGCGCCACTCCTTTGTTCGCATTCTCAAAGGCTATCCGCCGCACAGTATGTGAGCCGAATACAGTGTGGCGGAGGCAAAATTCAGATTTTACAGATATAAGAAGCTTCACGGTTTCGCACAGTAACAATAGATTTTAAAGACACGAATTTAAATGATTTGCACAGAAAAACTGCCTTGGGAAATGCCTACGAGTGGGAGTAGAAAGATAGAATGACCACAATAAAGGAAATACAGTACACCATAGGTTGCTCGGGCACACACTCCCACTACACCACCCGAAATTAAGCAAGAAAGAGTCTGTCCAAAGGCGGCCGTTACAAACCAGATCATACCAGAATCTAGCTATCGTACACAGAATACACCCAGATTTATACACGGTATAGAAGTGCAGACAGTGCGACTTCAGAGCCACCCTAGAGCATATCATATGAGAATGTCCAGGCATAATAAACAGTAACTGTTTAGCAGCCTATAGACGCGCGCACTAGGAGTCTGCGTTGCTGAGCTTCGACCTGCAGCACCAACTCTGGGTCGTCCAGCGAGCCAGAAAAGCCGCCAAGAGCCAGTAACTTTTGGCCAAAACCTAAGCGCCATTCAGGTCTAGCCAACCAATTTGTAGGGGGCTGAATGAAGTTCTGTGATCTCATCCGAGAAAGTTTGAGGGAAACAGCTTCAGATAATTACACAAAGTTTATACAGATGTCATTTCGTACACCCATCACCATCATTAGTTCTAACGTCAACGTCACACAATGCTTCATTTTGCACTGGTGACCAGTCCCTGCACACCTTTTTGTCACGTGAGAAGCAAGGGCCTGGCAAACAGAGCTTTTCTTCTTTGTGGTATATGGCGACAGACAACGGCTCGGAGTGTGCATGCTGGCGCTTGGATGAGTGGCGTTGTTGAACCATGTTTGCGCGTTTTAGAGTGACCTGTGAAAATTTTTCTTTTTTATTGCAATGTCAACGACTAACAGGTGAGAAAGAAACCATCGTGTCATTTTTTCCTGCACTAAAAACTACAGGACACTCCGATAAGAAGAGTGTCATGCCTGTGATAAAGGATGGGTGCTTGACAGTGGACCCGGACCTAAGCTACGTCGTTTGCGTTAGGTTTCAGGTCACGTTGCCGTTACGAGATCAGGGAGGCTTGCAGTGTTCGTCTTCCATCACCCCCAGTCACGAAAATTTTCAAATTTATGCACGCATACATAAAAACTCCCGAAAATAACATTCGGGCTACGTCACTGGCAGGTTTTAAATCGCCACATGCCACAATATTGCCAGAATGCCCAGTGCCAGACACAGTGAAACAGTAACAGGGTATGATAACATTGACGAAAAGACATATATAAGTAAGCGGTCGGGTACGGCCCTGTCCGGTAAAATACGAAACATCCAAGCCCCGCCCACTTGTGAACTAACATACCTGCGTAACCCAAGATGCCACTTTCAGTTTATTTTCATTTTATTAGATTTTAATACAATGCACTTGGTATTATTATTAGCCTCATAGCTCGCCTTAACACGGAGATCTCTGTAATTGATGATGCGGTATTCGTGCGGCTTGCAAGTCCCTCATTTGCAGTGGGCTAACCGGCATGAAACCTATAACTTGTGCTCCGCACTTTCCCCGATGAACATTCAGTAATCACTGCATCAAAAGGACACGCCGGAATCGTTAATTGGTGTGAAGTTACGACTGTCAGACACAAAATGGCTTCCGAGGCAGAACAAAGGCTCTAGGCCGGGTGCGTTGCGTGCTTCAACGGCAGAAGATACTATCTCACCAACGTTCTCTTATCGTCACCGAGAGCTATTCAAGTATTGTAATTCATAGAAAGAAAAACAAAAGAGGAAGGCAGCACGTAGGAATGCCCACATCACCGTCTCTTTTATATACTATAGCACCTGTCTGTTAACACCGTACTTCGTCTACACATGGGGGCACTAAATAAGCGAGTACAATAAGCGGCCACTTGTTGGAAGTTGAGAAGCCTGATGTACAAGAGTCGGAGAGCAACAAACACGAAATTGAGATTGACCACCGTGCGTTCACACATAATCGAATCTACGAGCGGTAGTTGGTACGACAGCAAAGAACAAACTGTGCATATTAAAAAAACAGATTCCAGTATAGGAGAAATAAGCATCGTAGAACTTACGTGAAAGAAGGAGTTAAAATATTCGCAATTTTTCCAACAGACGACAGTGCTGAAAGTATTGGCACTCACGTTTATAATCTTCATTTGTTTTGTGTTTTCAGTTGTCAGCCGCAAAGAGTGTTGAAAACAATCAGCGCGGACCGCACCACTATGCTTTGACAAGCTTCGCGATTATTTGGGACTACTATGTTCTCAAATACAAATATTATATCCGATTGATATGTGGGGTTTAACGTCTCAAAACCACCATATGATTATGAGAGAAGCCGTAGTGGAGGGCTCCGGAAATTTCGACCACCTGGGGTTTTTTAACGTGCACCCAAATCTGAGCACACGGGCCTACAACATTTCCGCCTCCATCGGAAACGCAGCCGCCGCCGCCGGGATTCGAACCCGTGACCTGCGGGTCAGCAGCCAAGTACCTTAGCCACTAGACCACCACGGCAGGGCAATATTAGATCCGCATACACGCAGTATGCGAATGGTCAAGCTTATTCGAGAGTGCTCACATGATACACCGTATTGATGGGCATGTTCAGCATCTGGAGTGTGCAGCGATACACGCCTATATGTATAGCCCATACATTTTTCTTTACAGTTTGTACAGAAAAATCAACTGGTCGGCAACGAGAACATACACTGTAAACCAAAGTGCACCCATATAGGTGTAATATAGTGTCTATAACTCACACCCCTACACCCCACGAAATGTGTGTAACAATCGGGACTACACCTATACAATGGGGGATTTTCTGATTTACACCCTAGGGTACAAATATTTTTGGAGGTGTAAAAGCAAATGTGCACCCAAGTGGCCTTAAGGGAATTAGGGTGTAAAAGCGAATGTACACCCAAGTAATCTTAAGGGCGTGAAGGTGTAATCTTGCTATTACACCCTAACACCCTTAAACAACAAAATTAGTGCAAGAGTGTAATTCATACAAACAGCTAAAAGGGTGTGGGGGTGTTTATGCAGAACAACACCCCAAAACTCGTGCGAAAAATATCATAATTCGAGTGTTACTGGAAGCACTAGAAAGCTTACCCTTAAGCTAGACCTTTCAGGCACAGATGTTCTATTGCAGTGGCTCCTGCCATAGTGTAAAAATCCTTGCCCCAATTCCCACTCGGAAGACTCAACAAAGCTTATACCTGGCCAACCTTTACAGCCCTCCGCGGGAGCTGTTACACCAATACGACCACTTCATCCACGAGCTCCGTCAAATGGTTAACGGCAACCGACTCGTCATAGTTGGGGACTTCAATGCCCCACACGCGGCCTGGGGCTATCACAGCGCCACCAAGAAGGGGGCCCGTGTTCACGACGGTGCGCAGCAACACGGTCTGACGCTGTGGAATGACTTGCTCTATCCAACCCGAGTTGGCAACAGCGTCTCGAGGGATACTAATCGTGGTCTCACGTTCACTAGAGACGTGCACAACGCAACGTCGACAAGGCTACCAGACACTCTAGGGAGTGACCATCACATAATTCAAATAGAGGTTGAACAGGCTCAATGCTCGCTCAAGACAGGAAAAGCTCGGCTCATGGACTGGACCACCTACAGGAATGAGCTTGATGATGATTCGACTATCGAAGACATTGAAGCCTGGTTAAACAGTATTGTAAGTGTTGCTGACGGACATACCAAAACGATACACTTGAACGAGGACAATACGGCAGTCGATAATCATCTCCTTCACCTATGGGAAGCTCGAAGATCGCTTATTAAACGATGGCAGCGGCAAAAGCTCAACCACAGGCAGAAGCGCCGCATTGCCGTACTCACTAGACAGGCACAGGAGTACGCCGAAAACCTTGCGAGCCAGAACTGGCGGTCCTCCTGCGACAAACTTCAAGAAAAATTGAGCACAAAGAAGACTTGGCGCATTCTTCGAGCCCTGATTGACGGCACCCACACCAAAACTA